>CM050918.1:20234060-21434060 GCA_027742785.1 Vigna reflexopilosa
ACCACCCAAACCACCACCACCACCGCCTTCGCCACCCCCTCCACCGCATCTGCGACCTCCACCACCACCATCGCTGCCACCGTTACCGTTGTCGCTCCTACCACCACCACCACCGTCACCACTAACACCACCACCACCAGCACCGCCACCACCGCTACCACCATCGGCACCATCACTGCCACCCCTGCCGCCGCCAGCACCATCACCACCGCCGCCACCGTCGCTAACGCCAGCACTACCGGCACCACCAAAACCTCTAACACCACCACCACTACCACCACCACCACCGTCGCCACAACCACCACCATAACCACTACCACCACGACTACCAAGACGACCACCACCACCACCATCATAACCACTGCATCCGTCGACGCCACCGTCGCTGCCACCACCACCACCACTGCCACCGTCGCCGCCGCAACCCCACCACCACCACCACCATCACAACCACCATCGTCGCCACTTTCACAACCACCACCACAAGCACCACCACCATCGCCATCGTCGCCACCACCACCACCCCAGCCACCACCATCATCACCACTACCACCACCACCATCACCACCACCACCACCGCCACCGTCGTCGCCGCCGTCACCAATACCAGCAACACCACTACCACTAACTCAACCACCACCACCACCACAACAACCACCACCACCACTCCCACCACCACCACCACCACCACCCCGTCGCCACCACCACCACCACAACGACCACTACACCAATCACTATGCCTTTAGACGTCCATTCAAACCAGTACCGACGTTTATTGACGTCGTTCATGGTCACTAACTGACATCATTATAGACGTCTGTGGTTAGGATGTCGGACGTCCCATTGACGTCACCGATTTAGACGTCGGTTGATGAATAGACGTTAAAAGCCCAAAATAACTGACGTTAATCAACGTTTTTGCACTAGTGGTTATTGATCATATTGTGTTGATTGTTCTTTTTCAATATATCTTTGTTCCTTGATTGAAACAAATTAACTGCGAGATTATATTGAGATTGTTGATTGATATTGTATCTATGCTTCATTGATGTGTTTGCACAAATTTCGTCTTGATACAATATTGTCACATGCTTATACATGCTCTGAAATGTTCTATGAAAACTGCATTGTGCATTTGGGTTTTGATTATAAAACATGCATAATGGCAGGAGGAGCATTGCATGATATTTTAGATATTTCACATGCCTACACTGAAGGGGGGGATTATATCTTTATCATGTGATTATCTGTGACAGGGGGAACATCATTGATTGATTAATATGATTTATTGATGCCTCTCTGAATAACTACTTTTCAGCATATCATTATCATAAGGCATACCTTTTTTGCTAATGCACAAAGGGGGAGAATGCTGAGCGAATACTCTGATATTCATTTTGAGCTCTGATATCTGATATGAATTGATATGTTTTTGCTCTGAATCAAAATTGAGAATATTTCAACATTTGCTCTGATACAATTTGATCATTTGCTCTAATACAGATTAATTATATGAACTGTTTTGTACAAACATGGTTTTTTATTAATCATGGTTGTGCATCATCAAAAAAGGGGGAGATTGTTGAGATTGTTGATAAGAGGAGCACTGGTTTAGCCAAATCTTACAATCTCAAAGAACTTTTGGTTTTTGATGATGACAACATAATTAATAACACATATGTTGTTATGTGTTGTTATATGTGTTACATGTTCTTAGCTTTCATGTTTATGATTATTTGAGAACATGTTTGTGTTGATTCCGTCATTGCTACAATTCACTGCGTTTTACATGAGATCTTATTTATGAATGCATGACTGTTAACAAACTGGCAAGTGTACCAGATCGTTCCAAGTAATATAATTGGTAAACCCAATATCGTTCTTCCCAAAGGACTCATCGGCCTTATCGTTCGTGCAAATTGAAATCGTAAGACTTGTAAAGAAAAAGTAATTGGTTTTGATGCAAGAAACAAAAAGTAAACATGCAAATGCGATTGATAAAATTGACGAGAAAAAGACTATGGCAGAATGGAGTTGTTGGGGTTTACAATTTCATCTTATCTGCTCTCTCTTATCTACTCTTCTTATTTAATTTGCTTTGTTATCTAATTATCATGCAAACATTCTTAGTCTACCCTTAACCCGATCCCTCGGCGAAAAGAGCCTATTAATATTTACTGGCTTGTTATCCCTAGTGTTAACACTCCTGGCAAGTGTACCAGATCGTATCAAGTAATAATAATTGGTAAACCCAATATCGTTCTTCCCAAAGGACTCTTAAGGCATCATCTTTCGTGTAAACTAATCGTGTAAGACTTGAGTAAAGAAAATAATTTTAATTGTTTACATGCAAAACAGAAATAAACATGCAAATGCAAGAATTCAATTGACAAAGAGAAACTATGAATGAATGAGGTTGTTGGGGTTTACAATTTCATCTTATCCACCCTCATATATCTACTCTTCTTATTTACTTTGCTTATTTATCAAATTGTCATGCAAACTTTCTTGGTCTACCCTTAACCCAATCCCTTGGTGAAAAGAGCCTATTACTAATTACCGGCTTGCCATCCCTAGCCTCCCCTAGTAACTAATAATGCATAATGAGCGGAAGCAAAATTGAATTGATCGTCCTACCCCTATCCTTAGGCGATATTAACATAATCAAGGAATTCTCCCCAGTTCATGACATTACTGTACGTCCCCGTATCAATAAAGACAAACAACATATACCGAATGAGTTAAACTGTAGAAGCATTAAGCACAGGTAAAGAACCCAACAATTGATAAATCAAGCATATGCAAGCATATAAAGTAAACAACAATTTCAATATATGAGAGTTTCAAAAGATTACATTGTTCCCCACCCACAAAGGGTTTAGTTCACCATAGAATTAAATGGTTTAGATGAATTAAATGGAAGAATGGAAAAGTAAACCCTAGAATTGATAAAGTGGAGCCTAAGGATCCAAGAAATCTCCTCCAAAGGTCTAAAGCTGTTGTGGACTTTGTTCTCTGCCAAAAGAATTACATTTGGATTCGCACTAGGGCTATATATAAGCCAAAAAGATAACAGAAAGATCTCAAAATCCAAAATATAAAAACAGACAACCGCCCAGGCGCCTAAATTGGCCGCTCAGCGGTTTTCCTCAACACACGCCACCGCCCAGGCGCCTAAAATGACCGCTGAGTGGTTTGCCTCTTGTCGCTCTGGACGCTCAGCGTTACCGCCTGAGCACCAGACAACAACTTTTCCTTGCACTGGGATGCTCAGCGGTGGAATTTACCGCTGAGCGGTTCACAGACTCTTCTTTTCTTCCTTTTTCTCCTTCATTCTTGAGTCTATGACCTTCCTACTTTATTACCATCTTCCATTTTCATCAAAAACCCTGCAAAACAATGCAAAACAAGCATAATATCTCTAAAAACAACTTTTGACTCCCAAGTAACAACTTAAGAGTTTTACTTGATTCTAAGCTCATTTTAAGCTACAAAGGGTGTGTTTTAATATCAAATTTATGCATGAAAATAACGGTTTTGAGACCGTTATCACAACCCCAAACTTAAAACTTTGCTTGTCCTCAAGCAAAACAAAACAAAACTTGGCCTTCCAATATTTTATCAAATAGTTCTACACTTTTCAAAACCTTTTTCTTCATGACAAGTTAATTCAGATTTTCAGTGGAATCCTACCAAAATGCATGCATGCTTTCAATCCAATCTAGTTCACATAGTTAAATATTCTTCAACAGATGTTTTATTCATGAACGATCAATCCACTAAGCATAGATGTAAACCTGGATTTCAACAATTCTTAACAAGCAAGTGTTTCACTCAATCACTCAAGTGTTTAAGGAATCACTCCACTCTTTAATATTCACATGCCACATAAAACAATATTGCCATGTATCTAAAACAATAAAAATCCTTACATGCAAATACCATCACAAGGACTTTTCCAAGGCTTGTAATGAAGCTAGGCTATCAAGAAAATTTGGTTTTTCTAGATTGCAAAATCCTTGCGTTAAGAGAGTTATTTCATCATTGAAAAGGTTCAAGTTTAAACTCTCTCTATCACCAAACTCCTTTATTCCCAACTTCTTCCCTTTTTATCAATTTTGCATTGAGTTCCTTTTTCATGCTTTTATTTTTTTTATTTTTTTTTCTTCTTTACTCATGCATTTTTTTCTTTTCAATACTTGAACTCAATGCTCTTCTTTTGCCTTTCAATTTTCCCCTTACAACCCCAAACTTGAACCCTTTCATCACATAAGATTATTCTCAACCCTACTTAAGATAAATAATTTCAAATCAAGGGTTCTCATCCTGCTTAAGGCCAAGGTTCAAAAAGGGTATAAAATTTTAAACTTCTTGGGTGAAATTTAAGCTAGATAAGGGCTTCTAAACATGGCCTTGGTCATATAACATAAGCATGCATATCAATCAATTATCAAGACTAAGGTAATATCATTCATGATTCCCTGTGAACAATACATATATCAGTAAGAACTCTAGAGCTCAAAACCTCACACACATGCTTTCTCACACATCATTCATTTATCCTGCTTAGCATCACAATCACAATCATGAACCATAATACATTTGTTCATATAATTAGTGAATCATTTAACTAGATATCAACACACATACATTCTCAGTCAACCACATTCAATCCTTATCCAATACTTGTCATGCATTTTTAATACTACCATCAGAACCATTGTACAAGCCAAGCATAGACACACAATAAAACTTCAACCTATTCTACAAATTCAAAGTACAAAAGAAAAAAAAAAAACCTGGGTTGCCTTCCAATAGCGCTTGTTTAACGTCACGAGCCTGACCCGAACCTGTTTAACACTCATCAGTAAGTGTGAAGCTTACCAACACCCATCAGTAGGTGTACCTTCCTGTATCCTTCAGTGCATACATAAAAATTTAGCATCCCTCAGTAGATGCTACCCAAAAAGTGTTTAAAAATCCATCAACTTACATAACCAGAATAAACCTCTTCTAAAAATTGTTCTACAACAAATGGGATAAAAGTAAATATCTTCAAATCTTTCCATCCCGGTTGGGATCTTCATTCTCCCAACTCCTTAGTTGCCTTCTATCCATTCTTTTGATGGCTTTAGTAAATGGTTTTCTAATCTCTACCTTGCCATCTTCTTTGATATTTTCGACAATCCACTTCCTTTTCTTGAATTTTACCTGTGAGCCTCGTGGAAGTGGTTTATCTTCTGAGCGAATTGTTCCTCCTTTATCAACCTCCTCATTTTTAGGTACCTGTAAAACATTACAACTGTTAGAATTGGTACCTCTCATGCTTTCTTCTGATGCAGCTTCTCTTCTTGACTTTCTGAATCTGGATCTTTTCTTTATTCTAATATTGTTCCCTTTAGAACCAGTATGTAAAAGCACATTCTTCTTATCTCGCATCATGATTCTTCCATCATGGACACTAATGAACATTTTAGACATAGCCATGAAAGGTCTTCCAAGAATAATTGGAATCCTCTCATCATCTTCAATGCCCATAACTAGAAAGTCAGCCAAAAACTCCAGCTGCTCCACAAGCACAACCACATCTTCCACCATACCTAGTGGCTTTTTACTGGAACCATCCGCCATCGTCATAGTAAGATTTGACGATTTTAATGTCAACCCTCCAATCTTTCTCAAGAATCGTCCAAGCATCATATTAATGCTGGATCCAGAGTCTATCATGGCTCCTTCTACCTCAAAATCATTTATAATACATGAAAGTGTCAAACAACCTGGATCTTTTACCTTAGGCGGATAATTCCTTTTTGGAGGTGGAACTTCAAATTCTTGCTCATCTTCATCTGTATCCAAATCTATCATATCTCCGAGATAAAATTTCATCCTTGCAGGAATTTGTTGGATTACAGAAGGCACCACAGTCACTTGGTTTTCTATAAATGGTCTATTGTGACTGAATTTTTCTTCCTCTTCTTTCTCTCCTTCACTGCTGCTTATTTCAATGACTTCTCTATTCTCCTCTTCCTCATCACTGCTTCCAATCTCCACAACTTCCCTTTCAACTTTTCGCTTACTTCTTGTAACAACAGCTTTACATTCCTCTTTAGGGTTAACATCAGTGTTAGCCCTAAATTGGTGCTTCTTAGTGGTATCTACCCTTTTTGACAACTGCCCAACTTACATCTCTAAAGATCTGATGCTGGCTTGATTACCTGCTTGATATGACTCATAAACCTTCAAGAATTTATCAAATCTATCATTTAAGTCTCTGACAACCTCTGTCAAATGGGTAACCTGCTGCCACAAAGGTGATGGTTGCTGCTGCCTGAAACCTCTTGTTTGCCCTGATGGGAAATTCGATGTCTGACTAATACTTGGATGATTCTTCCAACCTTGTTTGGCATTACCTTGGTAGGTATTTTGAAACTGATTTCCCATAAAATTAGCTTCTTGTTGCATCTCTTCAGGCAAAGCACATTGACCATTGATATGGTCACCACCACACAAATCACAGTGCTGTTGTGTTTGGGAAACATTACGAATCTCCTTAGGAAGTTGTGAGAGAATCTTTGTTAAATTATCTAGCTTTTGAGTCAGAAGATGGTTCTGAGCTAGCATAGCATCATCTGCAGGCAAGTGCAAAACTCCTCTCTTTTGTGTAGGTATGCCTTTTTCACTGTAATTTTCTTGCTCATTAGCAGCCATATTTTCTATCAATTCATATGCCTCATCTTCAGTCTTTTGTTTAACATTGCCTCCAGCTGAGGCATCCAGCATCATCTTTGACTGAGTGTTCAATCCTCCAAGTTATGCAAGAACCAAGGTGGTTTTGTCAAAACCATGGATTAGTGTCTTTCTCAACAAGCCCTTAAATCTCTCCCATGCTTGACCTAAAGTCTCTTCGATACCCTGTTTGAATGATTAAATTTCCAGCTTCCCTTGAGTAACTTTGGATTGTGGAAAATATTTCGTGACAAACTTTGTACCCACAGTCTCCCATGTGGTGAATGTTCCTTCAGGAAAGGAATTAAGCCACGCCTTAGCATTGCTCGCTAGCATTGCTCGCTAATGAGAATGGGAACAAGCTAAGCCTTACTCGTTCATCTGATACACCTGCCATCTTCACAGTGTTGCAGATTTCACTAAACGTGGTCAAATGATCATACGAATTCTCATTTGACAAGCCGTGAAACTGGTTGCCTTGTACTAGATGTAATAGTGCTGGATTCATCACCATGTTGGTCGTTTGATCTGTAGGCATGGCTATGCTGTTAAAGTGAAAAGGACCTACAGCATTAGATTGATCTGCCAATGTGCGTCTTGGAGGAAATTGTTCTGCCATCTCCCCTATTCTTCTATCTGGTGAAGGTGACAATAATCTGCTAGGAGAAGGGAATAAACCCTAGATGGGCGTTTGACTCTCCTTCTTCCCCTTGTCTCACTTAAGCCGTCAAGAAGAGGTTGGGTATTTTTCTTGCTCCTAGTATGTCTAGCCTCCTGTTGCATGTACAAGAAACACAAACCCTAGTAGCATTTTTATTTAAAAAAAAAAAAAACAAAATATATACAAATATCAACAATCATGTCAAAATTAATCAATTTACACTACTAGAAAAACTTAAACCAAGAGTCCCCGGCAACGGCACCAAAAACTTGTTAACACTCCTGGCAAGTGTACCAGATCGTATCAAGTAATAATAATTGGTAAACCCAATATCGTTCTTCCCAAAGGACTCTTAAGGCCTCATCTTTTGTGTAAACTAATCGTGTAAGACTTGAGTAAAGAAAATAATTTTAATTGTTTAAATGCAAAACAAAAATAAACATGCAAATGCAAGAATTCAATTGACGAATAGAAACTATGAATGAATGAGGTTGTTGGGGTTTACAATTTCATCTTATCCACCCTCATATATCTACTCTTCTTATTTACTTTTCTTATTTATCAAATTGTCATGCAAACTTTCTTGGTCTATCCTTAACCCAATCCCTTGGTGAAAAGAGCTTATTACTAATTATCGACTTGTTATCCCTAGCCTCCCCTAGTAACTAATAATGCATAATGAGCGGAAGCAAAATACAATTGATCGTCCTACCCCTATCCCTAGGCGGTATTAACATAATCAAGGAATTTCCCCAGTTCATGACATTACCGTACGTCCCCGTATCAATAAAGACAAACAACATCTACCGAATGAGTTAAACTGTAGAAGCATTAAGCACAGGTAAAGAACCCAACAATTGATAAATCAAGCATATGCAAACATATAAAGTAAACAAGAATTTCAATATATGAGAGTTTCAAAAGATTACATTGTTCCCCAACAACAAAGGGTTTATTTCACCATAATCATGGTGAAACTAGATGAATTAAATGGAAGAATGGAAAAGCAAACCCTAGAATTGATAAAGTGGAGCCTAAGCATCCAAGAAATCTCCTCCAAAGGTGTAAAGCTACTGTGGACTTTGTTCTCTGCCAAAAGAATTACATTTGGATTCGCACTTGGGCTATATATAAGCCAAAAAGATAACAGAAAGATCTCAAAATCCAAAATATAAAAACAGACAACCGCCCAGGCGCCTAAATTGGCCGCTTAGCGGTTTGCCTCAACACACGCCACCGCCCAGGTGCCAAAAATGATCGCTGAGCGCTTTGAATTTTGTCGCTTTGGACGCTCAGCGTCACTGCCTGGGCGCCAGACAACAACTTTTCCTTGCACTAGGACGCTCAGCGGTGGAATTTACCACTGAGCGGTTCACAGACTCTTCTTTTCTTCGTTTTTCTCCTTCATTCTTGAGTCTATGACCTTCCTTCTTCATTACCATCTTCCATTTTCATCAAAAACCATGCAAATCAAGCATAATATCTCTAAAAACAACTTTTGACTCCCAAGTAACACAACTTAAGAGTTTTACTTAATTCTAAGCTCATTTTAAGCTATAAAGGGTGTGTTTTAATATCAAATTTATGCATTAAAATAACGGTTTTGAGACTGTTATCACCTAGCCTCCCCTAGTAATTAATAATGCATTATCAACGGAAGCGAAAACAATTGATCGTCCTACCCCCCTATCCCTAGGTGGTATTGCTTAATCAAGGAATTTCCCCCAGTTCATGACAGTATCGTACGTTCCCGTATCAATAAAGACAAACAACAATTATCGAATGAGTTAAACGATAAAAGCATTAAGAGCAGGTGAGAAACCCAATTATTGATAATCAAAGCATATGACAAGCATATAAATAAATAAGAGTTTCAATAAAAGCGAGTTTCAAAAGATTACATTGTTCCCCAACAACAAAAGGGTTTAGTTCACCATTGTCATGGTGAAACTAGATGAAAAATGATGGAAGAATGGGAAAACAAACCCTAGATTGGATAAAAAGGAGCCTAAGTATCCAAGAGATCTTCTCCAACGAGTGAAAATTAGGTCTGGCCGCCCCTCTCTATCAAAAGAGTACATCTAAACTCGCACTAGGGCTATTTATAGCTGAGGAGCGTCACAAAATTTAGGCCCAAGCCCATCAGACAACCGCTCGGCGTCACACTTTGACCGCCCGGCAGTTTACCCTTAATCGTGCCACCGCCCGGCGGTGAGTTGTACCGCCCGGCGGTTTGCCTCATATCGCAAAACCGCCTGGCTGCACCGCCTAGGCGCCAAACAGTGGCTTCTCCCCGCATTTGGCCGCCCAGCGGTGGATTTTGACGCTTGGCGGTTCCTAGACTCTTCCTTTCTTCATGTTTCTTCTTCTTCCTTGAGTCTAAGACCTTCCATCTTTAATCCCATTTTTCATTCTCATCAAAAACATTGCAAAACAAGCATAATATCTCTAAAAACAACTTTTGACTCTCAACTGACTCAACTTACGTGTTTTGCTTGATTCTAAGCTCATTCTAAGCTTTGAAGGATGTAATTTAGTCTCAAATGAAGCATGAAAATAACTGTTTTCAACCGTTATCAATGACATATGTTTTAGAAAAGGAAAACCACATGCACTTATGTTGAACTTATAATATGTGGCAAAACAACAGTTTTAAGTTGACTTCATTATGAAACAAGTCGATTAAAACTCGTGGCTTTGCAAAAACTTTTTCAAAGAGTGCTGTGAGTATTTTTGGAATGAAAGTTTTTCAAAACTACATTGATGTGTTACGAAGTCAACTGTATGCGCAAGCTACTCGACTTAGTTATGTTTTGTAATTTTGTTTTACTATATTTTATATCTTTGACTAAGCATTGATTGTGAGTCAACTATATTAAATGCGTAATCAATTAAGTTGGTTTGTGATAATGGTTGAAATACCTTTATTTTTATACTTAAATTTGATATTAAGAACACCCTTTATTACTTAGAAACTAGTTTGAAATCATATTTTTTGCTTAAGTTAGAGAATAAGAGAGTTGAAGGTAGTATTATTAGTTTTATGCATGGTTTTCCTTGTTTTGGTAGGATTTAACATGAATTGGATGAAAGTAGCTGAAGAAGTAAAGAGTTGAACTCAAGAGAGGCAAGAAAAATGCACAAAAGAAAAACCCACTACTACAAAAAGTGCATAGATAGCATTTTTTTTATCATAGATAACGTTTTTTAAGCGCTATCTATGTCAACGCTATCTATCTATTAATAGATAGCGCTTCTAAAAAAAGCGCTATCTATTGATTTAAATTTTTTTAAAAAAATTAATATTTTTTTCAATAAAAAGTACTTTTTTATACTGCTTATGAAACTAATATAGGAAATTTAATATATTTATATTTTTTTGTTTTTATACCAATTTTAGAATTAGAAAACTTTTTTTAACATAAACTTCTTTGAAAAAGCAAATAAAATACAAACAAAATACTAAACTAGTAGAATAGCAAAATACTAGGCTTATTTTCTTTACATGATGATGGCTTATCCAGTACTTCATACTAAACGTGTAGAATAGCAAAATTTGGAACATCAGTTACATCAAAACCAGTACCGTTGCCATTGAACCTTCCACCATTGTCAACAACTCTTAAATTTTTTTGGCTACCACCATGACGTCGTGTCACTGGGACACGCTCACTGTCATCACTATCAGATTGCCAAATCATCATGCTACGTTGCTTCTGGATAGTATCACAGTGTGGGCATAATGTAAGCTTCCAAATTTTGCTTCTCGTGGCTACGTCAAACAAGTAATATAATCCAAAAGCAGGGTGTTGGTTAGGGCCCTCCACGTTTACTTCAAAATTTCCGTTTGATCCTCGAATCCTTAATATTGCAGAAAGACCAACATGGTTATCTGCGAGCGTTTGGTTACTCAAAAGAACAACTTATCTGTTGCTTTTTTATGCTGTACGTGGAGGCTAGTCATGCTTGGCTCTAGTCAATTAATTTGCGACCTTTCCTATTTCTTTTGTTTGACGCTTACTCTAGAGCTTATAAAATAACAATACTTTTCTTACATTACATTTTTTTTTATTGATTCTTATACAAATTCATATTTAAAAATCTGCTTTGACAGCATGGATGGAAAATATAATTTGACGGGAGGGGAAGATGATTTAGTTCAAGTTTGGAGCATGGAAGATCGGAAGGTTGTGGCATGGGGTGAGGGACATGGCTCGTGGGTAAGCACTATCTATTGTCGGAAGGTTTTTAGATTTGGACGTACAAACTGTCGCTGAATCGGATGCTATGGTAAGAAGAAAACATTTACTTTGAAGGTTATTATTCAATGTTTGACGCTAGCGTGCAGTGTCATGAAGTAGGAAGAGTTACAGAGACAAAATTTTATTTCTATGGGACTCGAGACGCAGGGAGTCTTACTGTTTTGGAAAGGAAGAAGAAGAGAAAAACCGATGTCAGGCAGTGACTCTGGCGCATTATTCTGCTACTAATGTCGGTATTAATGATTTTTCATTTCCATTTTCATTAATTAATTGACTAGAGCCAAGCATGACTAACCTCCACATACAGCATAAAAAAGCAACAGATAAGTTGTTCTTTTGAGTAACCAAACGCTCGCGAATAACCTGGACGCAGTAACTAAAATAAACTGAGATGTTATCTTTTTAAGGACATCGAAACAAGTAGATATTTCATGTTGAGGATAAAATTGGACATACCATCTCGTCCAATAGTTGCCAAGTAAGCTCCATCCATTGAGAAAGAAATACTATTAATTGAACCCTGGCTTATATGCCATCTGGCTATCGGATTACTCTGCAAAAGTCAACATTTTAAAAAAATGATAGATAACATAGTCTCCAGAACTAAAAGCTTTAGAGTTCATATCATCCAAAAACTAATTATGCCTTAGATGTATTAGTAGTATTTCCAATAAAGTATTGAGTAAGAAACCTGCAAAGTTCTACATGAACTAAGCAGTCATTACTAACAAGTGATATAAGCTGAATTTACTACAGAAAAATTAAAATATATAGAGACAGGTAGATCAAGGGGGTGTTAAAGTAAGTTTTGTAGCAGTTAGTTACTTAGAAATAAAAAATTCATTAAACTCAATACCTTGTTGTAACGTGCATGAGCAAAAAAAAATTGAGATTGATCTTTTACAACTGGAAAAGAAGAATCACCCGCACTATCTATGTTCTGAAATGGGAAAGAAAAGATACATAGCTTCGTAACTTACTATAAGAAATATCACATTCTAAGTGAATCATAAAATAATACTTTCTACTGATAATTGATACTTACCTTCTCATACACGTATAAATTACCATTACAATGAGAAACAAGAAAAGCATTATCACCTCCAGGCACCTAGCAATGCATGTACAACAACTGTTCAATTCAAAACCAATTAAGAGTTGCAATAGGAATCTTTGGCATAACATTCCAACACATTAAGAAAAACCTCTAGAGTAACCATTAAACAAACTTTTCTAGTGACTGGGAAAACCATGTTCTCATTATTGGCTCGACTCAGAGCATCTTTTAGGCCGACTAATCTACTGGATTTGGTTAACACCCCGGTTCTAGAATCCATGAAATAATCTAAAAGAATAAATCCTTAATCATAGTCATTATCATAGAAAATGCTTAGACATAATCAATTATCAATTTTTATATTTATAATTATTTTTTGTCAAAATTTAAAGAACAGATATGAAAGGATAGGACAAAGGAATTCTAAAATTGTAAAACATGCATATAGATGAATAATTAAAAATATGAGACTAATATTTCATAAGCATGCTTCACTCAAGGTTGCCGACTTCTGTGATGCACTTTTCTCACAGATCAAGCAACAATGAAACAGCTAGCAGCATCAACAATGATGCAACTACCAAAAATGGAAGAAAAATATCTAGCAGCAGCAGAACAACTAAGCAACAATCACAAATAGTAAGGGATAATAAAGAAGTAGGGTGCGAAATGAGCCAAGGGTGACATAATAGGCAATACTACTTGGAGAAATTACATGGTGCAGGACCATTATAAAATGGATGTGGAGGTCAACCTACTAACTCGTATATGAACTTGGAATTTTAAGTGATCTCACCTCTTCTTTCACTAAGAAATGAATTTACAATCAACTCGGCCCAGTTTGTAGGAGTGAGCTAGTTAACAAGTTCATGAGTTGACACTAGTTTAACAACTAGGAAATAAATTTGAATTACCTCTAGAGGCAAAGTTTCATCATTTGCATTCTAGTCTGGCAAATAAGAGAGAAAGACAAAATATCCTGTCAACATAGAATCACATAACATAATTTTCTTAACAACTTGGGACATTCATTTAAAGATAAACTCTCACAAATCTAAATCATATTTTAGACAAGGTAACAAAACTTTTTCAGCAAAAACCTATATGAAACTTAAGTGAGTGATCTTGTAACCTATCAGAGACAGTCAGACAACTCAAGTAGCAGTTTAGCAGGAAAAGTAACACAACTTTCTTAGTAATAAAAAATCTTTAAATCAAGAAAGCATTAAACAAAAACATGGGAGATTAATAATAACTGACCATAACCCTGTAAGGATGGTTGCTTTTGTGAGGTGTCACCTCAGCTCCAACAGAAAAACACTCTATACATAAGTCAAAATCTGGGCACATGGCACACCTAATCCGCATTTTTCCTGTTATATCTTTATTACAATAATTGCAATGGTACAAAGCCTTTTTCCCTTCACATGCTCTGTGACCTAGTTCATGTGAAAACCCAAAAAAAATATATATTTTCAAACATCAATATTCATGAATCAACAATGCAATTTAAGGTCTAAGTAACTACTACAACTATAGTATTTCATGTCTGAAAATTAATTAGTTTGGTTTCTTTAACCTATCAGAACAACCAGAACAAATCACAACACAACTTTTCTTCTAGTTTCCTTTATTTTAAATGGAAAAAGAAATTCAGGCCACACATACATGATATCTTCAGTAAAAAGACTATTGACCACATGCATTTAGAAATACGACTTTTGTATTTGATGGAGTTTGAAAACATAATTTTAAAGTTCCTTCAGGGATACACTGTAGTGAGAAACCTATAGTATTCAACACAACTACATCATATTACACCCATTGTGAATATGTAGTCCAGGTACATACATGGAAACGGTGTGGTTGTCTCAATTTACAATAATAAATTTGTACCCAAATAAGTGAGATAGGTTATGTAGAAAAATTTGTCTCAATCACTCATAAAGAACTTGTAATTGATCGATCATAATTATGAATTACTCATACCCAATTAACAACAATGTTTATGGGCAAATGGCACAGACAACCAACTATGCCCCATTTATACTCTGCAATTTCAAAGCAAATCGACGAGGAGATAAATAGGTGTGCTCTTACGTATTTTTGTACAATCAAACAACCCTGAGAATCTCATCATTTACATAAACCCTATAACTTCATGGTATATTGAAGGATCAAACTTATCAAGATACTACAGAATAGTGTAAAAAAATTACCTACAGCTCCAGATTCAGAGTTTTCTCCACTGGCGACGGTTTTTTTTCTCTCCTTGATCTACAAAGCCAAAAAACCAATATACAGATACAACACGGGGGAAAAAGAAAGGGAGCAAAGAAAGATTTAGTTGAGCATCAAAGTGTAAAATAAGCATGGCATTTTACTGTATTTGTGATCAATTATACACATTCAAGAACACATCAAGTTCAATTGTAATTGTCATCCGTTCTCTGACAAGGAGATTTACATTTGGACCAAGGACTAAAATCGTTAAGTATAACCAGGTAAAGATAAGAAAATAAATTGAAAGAGAGAAACCTATGGTTGGGGTCCTCGTTGGCGTGATGGAAATTCTCACGAGAACGACCCATTGATTCTTCGCAAGAACTCCTGAACGAATTTAAGTTTGTTGGAGCACAAGATCACGATGTAAGGAAAGGGACAACAATTATAATTCTTTAAAATGGAAATTGTGATTACAATTAAGGTGGGAACTTTTAAAAATATGGAAACCTGAGGATTTGTAAGTTGTTTTTGTATTGGGCGCTAAAATGCAGTGAAAAAAGAATAAGAGGTTTTGAAGAAGAAGCTCGAAAGAGGATAACCATAAAAGCGCTCATGAGGTTGAAAACTTTATTTCAAAATTTTTTTTAACGCTCAATAAATTTCTTTTTTAAAAAAATTATTATAAATAAATAGTGTTTTTTAAAAAGGCGCTATCTATTATAATATTTTAAAATATGTATAAAAATAATAATATTAATAATTTATAGATAGTTTTTTTTTAAAAAGCGCTATCTATTGTCATAGGTTTAGATAGTGTTTTTTTAAATAAGCATTATTTATTGTTTCGCATGATTATAGATTGTGCTTATTTAAAAAAACATTATCTATTAAGCGTTATTTATGGCCAATTTTGTAGTAGTACTGCAGCTAGCGTTGAGCGCTACTTTGCTGCTCAGTGTCATTTTCACTGTGGAGTTCTCTGGCTGACATTTAAGCGCCAACGCTGAGGGAAATTTAAGTGCCGCAATCACCGCTGAGCGACACTTTTACCGCTGAGCGCCAGCCTCTTTAGTGAGTTCACTGTCACAAGCCTGGGCGTCAACGCTGAGCGTTATTTTTTAGTATCGCACCTACCGCTGAGCGCCATTTTCGTGGGTCTGGGCTAGTTTTTCTGTTATTTTTAGAAAGTGTACAAGGATTTAGTCGACCTAGAGGATCTATCTTCTGACAGAAAGAGGTGCAGAAACACTTTTTTCACCCATCGGAAGAGGATTTTGGATGTTGAAGCTCCAATCTACAACTTTTAGGGTTGTATCTTTCATTCTTTTCATTATTTTCATCTAGTTTCACCATGTCTATGGTGAACTAAACCTCCATTGTTGTTGGGGAAACGATGTAATCCTTTGAAACTCTCATGTATTGAATTGATTATGATTATACATGTTTTACTTCATTAATTGTTAAGGTTTTTCTTCTTTACTCTATGCATGCTTTGTTTAACTCATTCAATTGCATAATCATTGATTTTGTGGATATGGACACATACGAGGAAATCTAGACTTGGGGAAATTCTCTGGGAGAAATATTACCTAGATATAGGGATAAGAGGACCGATTGCCTTTAATCTTCTGTGCGAATGTAATGCATAAGTAATTGCTAGGGAGACAAGACATTGTAAACTAGTAATTAAGAGTAGGCTTTCTTCACTGAGACATCCGGTTTAGGATAAATTAGAAAGTGGCATTAACATTACTGAAGAGTTGAATTCGTAAATACATGAGAGTGGATAGGATAAGTCGAAAACCCCAACAACAACATCATTCCATATTTTTATCAACCATTCACCTGCGTATTCTTTGGTCAATCGATCACAACTTGCATTCATGTTTATTTTCTATCTTGCATTATAAACCTAATTTTCGTTCTCAAGTCTTAAATAATCAACAAATCACATGACTGTTTAGGCCAATAAGTTTCTAGGAAAAACGATAATTGGTCTTACCATTTATATTACTTGATACGATTCGGTACACTTGCCGGAGTCTTGACAAGTTTTTGGCGCCGTTGCCGGGGACTTATGGTTTAATTATTCTATTCGTGTGATTATTGATTAACTTTGACTTGATTTTTATATTTTTGTTTTTTGTTTATTCTAATAAATGTTTTCTAGGGTTTTGTGCCTAATGTTTGCAGGATGCAATTTGGACAAGAATTTAAATATATGAGTACTCAATTCTACCAAGGTAATCTCAACCACTGGTGGGAACCTCACTCAAGCCTGGATCAAAGTCAATTTGGGCAAGCTGCCGGAAAATTTAAGGGGTTACCACAATAACAATGGCAACAACAACTCTCTCTATCAGAAAGATTGGAGGAAACCTTTCAACAATTCATGCAAGTGTCCGTCTCTGTTCAGAAAAGCAATGAAGCAACAATCAAAAGGATGGAGATGCAGACTGGGATTAATACTTAAATTAACTCGAGGGAAAAATATCAAGCCATTATCACTAAAAGTGACAAAACTTTAGATGAGAAAATGATAGAGAGAAAAGAAGAAGAGTTGACTAAAAAAGATAAAGATTTATAGAAAGAAAGAGAACTGGTTGAGAGAGAAAGGAAAAAGAAAATTTGTGTGAAGAAGAAGGAAGTGAGTGGAAAAAGAGAGGGGAAGAAGAAAGTGAGAGAAAAGAAAAATAGAAAATTGAGGACGAAGAAAAGTAAGAAAAAGAGGACGAGAGGAAAAAAGAAAAGATCATATGAAAAACCCCTTCCTCATCCAAAGAAGTATCATAGGAAGGAAAAGGAATTTTAGCGCTTTATGGAAATCTTCAAGAAATTGGAGATTAAAGTTCCTATGATTGAGACATTGAAACAGGTTCCTGGTTTTTTTTAAGTTTCTGAAGAAATTCAGCAAAAAGAAGAAAAAATAAAGAATATCCAGAAAAGAGAACACCAACATTGAAGATGGAAGAACTTGAGCTTTGTTGGGTCAAGCTAATGACGTTAAAAGAGCGCTTGCTAGGAGGCAACCTAGTTTTTTTTTTCTTTTTAATTGATTATTAGTGTGGTTTGGAGTTGATTTTTCTTTGTGTGTTTGTAGTTTTTTTAGGTTATATGTTTCTTCTGATGGCAGTGATGATAACATCTATTGATGGATGGTAGGAGGACTCAGATAACAACATTTGCTGATGGATGTTGTTATGATGAGGATGACGAATGAAAGCATCTATTGATGGATGCTGCTACAACATCTACTGATGGATGTTCCTATGATAAGGATGAGGAATAATAACAACTGCTAAAGGATGTTATGTGATTAAGCATCTACTGAAGGATCTATGTGATTAGGCATCTACTGCTGGGTGTCGTTGACAACATTTACTGATGAATGCTGATGAAGATGAGAAAGATTAACATCTACTCATGGGTGCTAATGAGAAAGATATGCATCTACTGAAGGATGCTGGAGGATTATTGGGTCAGGCTCGTGACGTTAAACAAGCGCTACCTGGGAGGCAACCCAGTTTTCTAAACTTATCTTTGTTTTTTGAACTTTATTTGCTTTTGTTTTTAGAATAGGTTGTGATGTATGATAACGGTTGAAATATCGTTATTTTTATACTTAATTTTGATACTTAATGCACCCTTTTTGACTTAGAAACTTGCTTGGACTCATGATTTTGCTTTAGTTTTGTGAATAAGAGAGTTGAGGTTATACTTGATGATTTTATCACTAAATTCCCTTAATTTTGTAGGAATTGAGATGATTTGGAAGAAGAGTCAAAGTATGAAGGAGTCGGAACTCAAGGAGCGAACAAAACTGCAAAAAAAGAGAAAAAATATGCACTGCTAAAAAAATCTGTTGGGGCTGAGCGCCAGTTAGGGCTGAG
Organism: Vigna reflexopilosa; assembly: GCA_027742785.1. Lineage (NCBI taxonomy): Eukaryota > Viridiplantae > Streptophyta > Magnoliopsida > Fabales > Fabaceae > Vigna > Vigna reflexopilosa. The sequence continues at coordinate 20,252,883 of CM050918.1, forward strand.
CAGTGGCGTTGAGCGCCAGTTTGTACTGCGTGCTAGTTAAGTGCAGTTTTCTTCTGCCAGGTGCCTGGGCGTCAACGCTGAGCGATATTTCTCAGTACCGCGCCTACCGTTGAGAGGTAATCCAGCGCTGAGCGCTAGTCTCTTGGGCTTGGGCCAGTTTTTCTGTTATTTTTATGAGCTATATAAGGGTTTAGTCGACCTAGAGGGTCTATCTTTTGGCAGAAAGAGACGCAGAACCACTCTTTTCACCTCTGGGAGGCGGATTTTGGATGCGGAAGCTCCAATCTACAAATTCTAGGGTTTTATCTTTCATTCTTTTCATTATTTTCATCTAGTTTCACCATGTCTATGGTGAACTAAACCTCCATTCTTGTTGGGGAAACGATGTAATCCTTTGAAACTCTCATATATTGAATTGATTCTTATTGCAAATGCTTTACTTCATTAATTGTTAGAGATTTTCTTCTATTTTCTATGCATGCTTTGTTTAACTCATTCAATAACGTGATCTTTGATTTTGTTGTTATGGACACATACGGGAAAATCTAGACATGAGGGAATTCTCTCGGGAGCAATATTACCTAGACATAGGGATAGGAGGACTGATTGCCTTAAGCTTCTATGTGAATGTAATGCATGATCAATTGCTAGGGAGACAAGACATTGTAAACTAGTAATTAAGAGTATACTCTCTTCACTGAGACATCGGGTTTAGGGTAAATTAGAAAGTGACATTAACATTAATGAAGGAGTAGAATTCGTAAATATATGAGAGTAGATTAGGATAAGTCGGAAACACCAACAACATAATTCATCCATATCATTCACCTGCGTATTTTCTTGGTCAATTGATCAACCTTTGCATACATGTTTATTTTTGTTCTTGCATTATAAACACCAATTTTCGTTATTCAAGTCTTAAATAATCAACAAATTACCTGAAATTCTAGGCCAATGAATCTATAGGGAAAACGATACTTGGTCTTACCACTTATTATTACTTGATATGATTCGGTACACTTGCCAGAGTCTTAACAATGTACTTGGTTTAAAACTTATATCTGATGCAATGGGTTGATGATGAGTTGAGGAGTGTGCTTGATGATGCTTTTATATTGATTGATGTTGAGATGATATATGAGATGTTATATGCAGGTGGTTGTTCACAATATGTGTGAACAAGATGCATGATGACATGATTGTGATTGTGATACTCGGCAAGATGTGTATCTATGTATTGGAACTTGAAATTAGCATATGTGAGGTTTTGAACTCCAGAGTTTTTGTTGAATGATTTGCTATTACTTTGAAAAACATGAATGACTTTGCCAGGTTTCTATGATTGAATCACTTGCTTTCTTGTGTCATATAATCAAGGCCATCTTTGATTAGCTCTTTCTTAGCCAATGCATGATTTTAGCCCAATAAAAAGAAAACAACGTGTCCTACCCTTTTGAACCTTGAGCATTTTACATGATATGAAAACCCTTTTAAAAATCTTTAACTTGAGTTAAGTTGAAAATATTCGTATGGTATTGATAAAGGTTCAAGTTTCTGGTTATTGGAAAATTTAAAGAAAAGAGAAAGAAAGAGAATAAACATGGAGCTAAGTGTTGAGCAAGTATGAAAATGAAAAAGAAAAGAAAACAGAATCAAAAGAAAGAGAAGCTCAATGCAAAAAGGGGAAAGTTGTGAATGAGTGAGATTGGTTGTTTAAAGAAAGTTTGTGCTTGAATGAGAAATTTATGAATGACTCTCTTAACTCAAGGATTTTGTGATCCAAAAAAACCAATGTTCTTCTTAGCCCAGCTACGTTACAAGTCATAAAAAGTCCTAGTGATGATAACTTGCTTGTGAGTATGATTGATTGTGGTTAAATGAAAGGCAAAGTTAATTTGTGTGATATTGTGATAGTAGAGAGAATGAGTTACCTCAATATACACCTGTGTGCTTGAGTGAAATACTTTCCTTGGAGAAGAGTAGTTCTAGTTATACATGATTGCATCTGTGCTTGGTGATAACGGTCTAAAAACCGTTATTTTCATGCATAAATTCGATATCAAAACACACCCTTTTGGCTTACAATGAGCTTAGAATCAAGTAAAACTCTTAAGTTGTGTCACATGAGAGTCAAAAATTATTTTTAGAGATATTATGCTTGTTTTGCATTGTTTTGCAGGGTTTTGAGATGAATTGAAGATGGAAGTAAAACAAGGTGGACTTAGACACGTGAACGATGAAGAAAAAGGATGAAAAGAAAGGTTGCGGTGCAGAAAAGTCAACCAGTCAACCAGAAAAGTCAACCAATCAACCAGAAAAGTCAACCAGTTGACCAGAAAAGTTGACCCGAGCGGCACCTGAGCGCCAGTTTTGAGCCTGAGCGGTAGTTTTTGGCGCCTGGGCGGTGGCGCGGCTTGAAGCAAACCGCTGAGCGGTTAAATTGGGGACTAGGCGGTTGTCAGATTTTATATTGCGGATTCTGTAATCTTTCTGTTATCTTTTTGGCTTATAAATAGCCACAGTGCGAATTGAAACACATTCTTTTGGCAGAGAGAAACGGCCACAGCAGTTATACACACCTTGGAGGAGAGTTCTTGGATGCTTAGGCTCCACTTTATCAAATCTAGGGTTTGCTTTTCCATTCTTTCATTATTGTCATCTAGTTTCACCATGATTATGGTAAACTAAACCCTTTGTTGTTGGGGAACAATGTAATCTTTTGAAACTTGTTAAACCCCTGGCAAGTGTACCATATCGTATCAAGTAATAATAATTGGTAAACCCAATATCGTTCTTCCCAAAGGACTCTTAAGGCCTCATCTTTCGTGTAAACAATTTGTTTAAGACTTGATTAAAAGAAAATAATTTGAATGGTTTAAATGCAAAACAGAAATAAACATGCAAATGCAAGAATTCAATTGACTAAGAGAAACTATGAATAAATGAGGTTGTTGGGATTTACAATTTCATCTTATCCACCCTCATATATCTACTCTTCTTATTTACTTTGCTTATTTATCATATTTCCATGCAAACTTTCTTGGTCTACCATTAACCCAATCCCTTGGTGAAAAGAGCCTATTACTAATTACCGGCTTGCTATCCCTAGCCTCCCCTAGTAATTAATAATGCATAATGAGCGGAAGCAAAATACAATTGATCGTCCTACCCCTATCCCTAGGCGTGATTAACATAATCAAGGAATTCTCCCCAGTTCATGACATTATTGTACGTCCCCATATCAATAAAGACAAACAACATCTACCGAATGAGTTAAACGGTAGAAGCATTAAGCGAAGGTAAAGAACCCAACAATTGATAAATCAAGCATATGCAAGCATATAAAGTAAACAAGAATTTCAATATATGAGAGTTTCAAAAGATTACATTGTTCCCCAACAACTAAGGGTTTAGTTCACCATAATCATGGTGAAAGTAGATGAAAATAATGAAAGAATGGAAAAGCAAACCCTAGAATTGATAAAGTGGAGCCTAAAAATCTACGAAATCTCCTCCAAAGGTGTAGAACTGTTGTGGACGTTGTTCTCTGCCAAAAGAATTACATTTGGATTCGCACTAGGGCTATATATAAGCCAAAAAGATAACAGAAAGATCTCAGAATCCAAAATATAAAAACAGACAACCGCCCAGGCGCCTAAAATGACCGTTGAGCGGTTTGCCTCAACACACGCCACCGTCCAGGCGCCTAAAATGACCGTTGAGCGGTTTGCCTCTTGTTGCTCTGGACGCTCAGCGTCACCGCCTAGGCTCCAGACAACAACTTTTCCTTGCACTAGGACGCTCAACGGTGGAATTTACCATTGAGCGGTTCACAGACTCTTCTTTTCTTCCTTTTTCTCCTTCATTCTGTAGTCTATGACCTTCCTACTTCATTGCCATCTTCAATTTTCATCAAAAACCCTGCAAAACAATGCAAAACAAGCATAATATCTCTAAAAACAACTTTTGACTCTCACGTAACACAACTTAAGAGTTTTACTTGATTCTAAGCTCATTTTAAGCTACAAAGGGTGTGATTTAATATCAAATTTATTCATGAAAATAACGGTTTTGAGACCGTTATCACAACCAAAAACTTAAAACTTTGCTTGTCCCCAAGCAAAACAAAATAAGACTTGGCCTTCCAATTTTTCATCAAATAGTTCTACACTTTTCAAAACCCTTTTCTTCATGACAAGTTATTTTCCAATTCAGATTTTCAGTGGAATCATACCAAAATACAAGCATGCTTTCAATCCAATCTAGTTCACCTACTTCAATATTTCCTAACAGATCTTTTATTAATGAACGATCAATCCACTAAGCATAGATGTAAACCTGGATTTCAACAATTCTTACCAAGCAAGTGTTTCACTCAATCACTCAAGTGTTTAAGGAATCACTCCACTCTTTACTATTCACATGCCACATAACACAATATTGCCATGTATCTAAAACAATAAAAATCCTTACATGCAAATACCATCACAAGGACTTTTCCAAGGCTTGTAATGAGGCTAGGCTATCAAGAAAATTTGGTTTTTCTAGATTGTAAAATCCTTGAGTTAAGAGAGCTATTTCATCATTGAAAAGGTTCAAGTTTAAACTCTCTCTATCACCAAACTCCTTTATTCCCAACTTTTTCCCTTTTTTATCAATTTTGCATTGAGTTCCTTTTTCATGCTTTTACTTTTTCCTTTTCTTCTTTACTCATGCATTTTTCTTTTCAATACTTGAACTCAATGCTCTTCTTTTGCCTTTCAATTTTCCCCATACAACCCGAAACTTGAACCTTTTCATCACATAAGATTATTCTCAACCCTACTCAAGATAAATAATTTCAAATCAAGGGTTTTCATACTGTTTAAGGTCAAGGTTCAAAAAGGGTATAATATTTTAATTTTTTTTTTGGTGAAAATTTGGCTAAATAAGGGCTTCCAAACATGGCCTTGATCATATAACATAAGTATGCAAATCAATCAATTATCAAGACTAAGGCAATATCATTCATGATTCCCTGTGAACAGTACATATATCAGTGAAAATTCTGGAGCTCAAGACCTCACACAACATGTTTTCTCACACATCTTTTATTTATCCTGCTTAGCATCACAATTACAATCATAAACCACAATACATATGTTCATATAGTTAGTGAACCATTCAACTGGATATCATAACACATATATTCTCAGTCAACCACATTCAATCATTATCAAATACTTGTCATGCATTTTAATACTACCATAAGAACCATTGTCCAGGCCAAGCACAGACACCTACACTACTCAACAAAATTCAACCTACTCTAAGGATTCAAAGTGCAAAACTAAAAGAAACCTGGGGTGCCTCCCAGTAATGCTTGTTTAATGTCACGAGCCTGACCCAAACCTGTTTAGCACTTATCAGTAAGTGCAAATCCTTCCAACACCCATCAGTAGATGTACCTTCCTGTATCCTTCATTAGATACATAAAATTTAGCATCCCTCAGTAGATGCTACCCAAAAATTGTTCGAAAATACCAATATTTACAAGTCCAAGTAAAAGAAAATTAATGTACAACAATCACTGGGGTGCCTCCCAGTAAGCGCTCTTTTAACGTCATTAGCTTGACCCGGTAGAGTTCAAACACCCATCAGTAGGTGTTGATACTCCCTTTGCTTGATATTCTTTTCTTCTTCTTCTTCCTGCTGAATTTCTTCAGAAAGTTGATAACACCAAGCACCTGTTTCCATGTCTCCATCATAGGATCTTTAATCTCCAATTTCTTGAAGATCTCCATAAAGCACTTGAAGTTCATTTTCTTCCTATGATACTTCTTTGAATGAGGAAGAGGTTTTTCATATGATCTTTTCTTGTTTCCTCTCTTCTCCTCCTCTAACTTTCTCTTTTTTTCTCTTTTTATTTTCTTCTTTATTTTTCCACATTTTCTATTTTTCTTTTTTCTTTCAACCACTTGACTGGTAAAGCTCCCTGGATCTTGTAATTTAGGAGGTAATGTTCTCTGTATGACTGCACTACAATTTCCTTGCACCTCAATAGTTTCCTTCTCAATATACTTCCTTTTCTTCATGAGAAGTTCTTTCAAAAATTTCGCATATGAGGGTATTTGCTGAAGTGCTTCAGAAAATGGTATGGTTATTTCCAATTTCTTAAAAATTTCCATACATCGCTCCAACTGCTTTTCTTTTTCCCTCCTAGAATATGTCTTTGGATAGGGCAAGGGTTTTTCATACTCCCTCTCTTTCAATTTTATAACCTCTTCTTCTATCTTTTCTTCATCTATCTTCTCCTCAGCAACAACCTTTTCTATTTCTATCTCTTCTATCTTTTTCACCTCTCTCTCTTTCTTGTCCTCATCAACAACCTCATCAATTTGTGTCTCCAAATTCCTGAAGGTAACTTCATAGCTCTTAGAATCGTACTAGCTGATGACATAGTTGTTGATCATACTCCCACGTTTCTATTGGTAAAGAGATTTGTTGCTACCACTGATATTGTTGCATATCTTCCATGCTTCTACGAGAAGAAAATCTTGTATACATGCCCTGTGGAAAAAATTCGTCATTCTTTACATTCTCCTCTATGCTTTTGACATGGTATACTTCCAAATTCATGATCCTCTGAAGAAGCTCATCAGAATTTATGTTCTCCTTGAACGAAGTGATTTGTTGCTCATCAGCTTGCCCAGATTGTCTTTGATCCATGTATGAGTGAGGTTCCCACCAGTAGTTGAAATTATTTTGATAGAATTGAGTGCCCATAGAACCAAATTCTTGTACATACTGCATCCTGTAAACATTATGCACAAAATCCTAGAAATAATTTATTAGAACAAAAATAAACATAAAAATCAAGTCAAAATTAATCAATTTACACTACTCGAAAAAGTTAAACCAAGAGTCCCCGACAACGGCGCCAAAAACTTGTTAAACCCCTAGCAAGTGTACTAGATCGTATCAAGTAATAATAATTGGTAAACCCAATATCGTTCTTCCCAAAGGACTCTCAAGGCCTCATCTTTCATGTAAACAAATTGTTTAAGACTTGAGTAAAAGAAAATAATTTAAATGGTTTAAATGCAAAACAGAAATAAACATGCAAATGCAAGAATTCAATTGACTAAGAGAAACTATGAATGAATGAGGTTGTTGGGATTTACAATTTCATATTACGTGATTAAGCATCTACTGAAGGATGTTATGTGATTAGGCATCTACTGATGGGTGTCATTGACATCATTTACTGATGAATGCTGATGACGATGAGAAAGATTAGCATCTACTGATGTGTGCTAATGAGAAAGATTCGCATGTACAGATGGATGTTGATGATGAGAGATAGCATTTACTAACGGATGCTATAATATCAGGATTTGTTTTATTTTTAGGCTTGTTTTTTTCTTTTAATAATCTATGTACTTGGTTGAAAGAATAGCTCTACAATGGTTGATGTTATGTGATGAATTGTTTTGTGATGAGTAATATTGTCTTGTGTTGCTCTACTGCTTGAAATGCATGGTTGAGTTAATGATTGAATTAGTTATTAAGCACAGATAATGGTTGCTCATAATTTCTTAAAACAGATGCATGGTTTCAATTGTGATTGATATGCTTGGCAAGATGTATATTAAATTGTGGAACTTGAGTTAAGCTATGAGAAGTTGGACTCTAAAGTTTTATTGTTGAATGCTATTGCTTTGGAATCATAGTTGATTTTGCCTAAGTTTTTCTGTTGAACTATTTGCTTGCATGTGTCATATGATCATGGCCATTTTGTTCTTCTCGCATATAAGCCAATGCAATTTTCGAACCCAACAAAAGAACAATGTTTGTTCTATCCTTTGAACCTTAAGCCTAAACATGTGAAAAGCGCTTTTGAAATGTTTAACTTGAGTTGAGTTGAGAATATTTGTATGGAATGGAGAAAGGTTAAGGTTTGGGGTTGTTGGGGAACTTTGGAAAATAATTGTGAAAAAAGAAAAAAAGCTTGAGCTAAGTGTTGAATGAAATTGAAAAAGAAAAAGAAAAGAGAAGAAGAAAAAGAAGGAAAAGCTCAATGAATGAAAAGTTGGGAGTGAGATGAGAATGGTTTCTCAGATATAAAGGAGAAACAGAGTTTATGGTTAATGTGAAAAGAAATTTTTACTCTCTTAACTCAAGGAATTTTGTTGACTAGAAAAACCAATTTTCTTCTTAGCCCAGCTGATGGGTGTCACACCCCATGCAAATTTAATGTGCATTAAAGAATGCAGTATAGTACTAGGAAGTGATTCCTAGGTCGTCTCTCAAGGACCAAACTGTGGTTCGGGAATTAGGTCAAACACATAGTGGGGGGGTTTGTGAAAGGTTTGTGAATGCAGATGAATTAAATTAAAACATGGACGCAAACAAAAATGTGAAAGCAGATGTAAACAGAAATGTAAAAATAGAAACGAATACAAAATAAAAATAGTTGGTCATAAGCTCAATTACTATGCTTCCTATCCCAGATTAACGACAAGTACATACTACTCTAATCCAAATCCAACACGAATCAACCGACTAAGCGAAGGCTAATCATGCTATCATAATTACGAACTAAGCGAACGCAATACATCTATTCCATCCTATGTGTTCTATACAGATCGACCAACTAAGCGAAGGTACAATCACCAATTGGGCAACTAAGCCTATACCCATTGCAAAAACACAGTCAGATTTCACAGAATGCCAGGCAGAGCAGAATAAACACAAAGACAGTCCGGGAATCTCAAAGAAGCAATGTAATTTTATTAATAACCAACCCACTAACCTTAGCTATCATGACAATTAAATGAGGGAAAACTTGTGTGACTCACTTGAAAAGCAATTGATTAATAAATGAAATAAAACATATCATTGCAGCTGAAATTTAAAGAAACAAAATGCAGCATATGTGTGGCTGGACCGTACCTCTCATTTCTCATTCCACATAAACAAAGTCAAAGAAAGAAAATTACTACGTGTGCAATTGCTGCCCACCTTTCATGCATCACATGTCCTCTCAAATTTAAAATGAAAATAAATACAACCATAGCTGGAAATGAAAGTGTGTGCACACGCTGGAATCACAAACATCAAATGAAACAAGTGCTAGAATATAATAAGTGAAACAAGTTGCAGCACCACTAATTCAATCACCGAGCTTCTTCTAAATTGCTGGAGATGTTGCACCATTCAGGCCGAGACACATGCTCCATATTTTTTATTCAATTTAAATAAACGTCTTCTCTGCCTAAGAAAATGAAGCACCGCTTATGCATAAAGAAATGAACCCATGATTCTAGCTAGCAAATAGGAAACTACCGCTTCAAGTATTCCAGCCAATACACCACTTCCTCCAATTAATAAAACTAATGCAGCAAAATGAAAGCAGCGTTTGGAATGTGCTAAAATAATAATACTTCAATGCTAAGTGCTAAATCAATTGAAGCAGCAAGTAAATCACCAAAATAAAATTAAAGAGCTCTCTTCATTTAACCCATTGTAACAGCGTGAAAAGATGTTTTCAGAATGCTCTCCAAAACATAAACATTCAAGCCCGTGAAACACAGCTCGCTCCAAGTGAAGAACGGCAATTGCTGGAATCCAAGAAACCCTTTGCTCTCCAAATAAATTCCGCACCAGACGTGTGCCACCTACAGCTATTAAATCTCCAAACCGTGAATCAATCAGCGCTTAACTCGTTGCGCTTGTTTTTCTAGCCAAACTAAAAATCACGCTTCAACTTTCCACTAAGCAAAAACGAGAAAATAAATGCACCGTGTTATTATAAAAGAAAAGAGGAATGTGCTTCTAAGATTCCATTCATCCAAAGTCAAAAACACAAGAACATTGTTTTCAAAGAAAAATGGGGAGCCACCCCCCCCCAAACCAAAAATCTATGTCGGCCTCCTATATAGCCATGAGAGTCCTAATAAATTGGGTGGGGTCCACACAAAATAAAACCCTAGGGTGCCAAGTCACCCTCTCCTACACTTGTGCTAAGTCTAAATTACCAAAAATTGGCCCAAATTGCAAAACTTGGTTTAAAAAGCCTAATCTACTAAATTAAAATTTGATTAATTCTAAAGTGTGTATGTGGAGAGTCTTGAATTATTTGACGGCACTTCTAATGTCCCAAATTGTATTTCCAAAATTTTTCCTGAAAATAATAATGCAAATAATTAGCTCAGAAAATTCAAATTAATTAAAATTAGAATTTCCGGTCAAATTAAGCACAATTAGCAGAAACGGGAAAATACCGGACAATTAAGCACAATTCCCTGATTAATTCTATCACAATAAACTAAATGCAGTCAAGAAAATATCGACTCATCACCAGCCACGTTACAAGCCTTACAAAAGTCCTTGTGATGATAACTTGCTTGTGAATGTCTTTTGATGTGTTTAAATGAATGGCAAAGTTGATTTATGTGACATTGTGATAGTAGAGTGAAAGAGACACTGACACCTCACTATATACCTTTGAGTTTGAGTGAAACACTTTTCAGTGCTTGAGTTATACACTTTTGAGTGCTTGAGTGAAACACTGCCTTTGGTGAGGAATGGTTCCATGCATTAAAGAGAAGCATCTTTGTCTAGCTATTGATCAATCATCTTTTTGCATTTGTTGTGTATTCATTGTTATGTGAGCACCATAATTGAAGCTTAATTGGCTAAGACATCATTATTTCTTGACTGATCTTTCTATGATGAGCACACATGAGTGATTTACTTGTCTTAGAGAAAAATGCTTTTTAATGTGCTAGACCGTTGTAGTATATCTATTCTATGTAAGCCAAGTTATAGTTTTGCTTGAGGACATGTCAACATCAAGGAAGGCTCCTATACATTGAACTTGGACGGTAGTTAGGGGGGAAGGCTCCCAGACATTGAACTTGGATGGTAGTTAGGGGGGAAGGCTCCTATTCATCCCCATTTCCATAGGAAGCTTCTAGTTCCTTTCTAGTGCATTAAATGCTAGCCTACTCCTTCACCTATAAAAGGAGAGACAACCTTGTATAATTTTTTAGAACTATTTTGAATGCTAGAGTTTCTTTGCCAAAATTGCAAGTCTCCTTCTCCTTAGTTCTCACTCTAAGAAATGTCTTTCTCTAGACTTCTTCTTACCTTCTCCTTCATGGTTGGCCTCACCTCCTAAAAGGACTTCTACCTAGACCATCCAACACCATCAACCACATCTCTTCATCTTGAAAAGCTTCCACAACATTCATCATCTCACATGGAGTCCATCCTTTGAAGAGTTTCATCAACACACCTTCGAGAGCATCTCTTGTTGAAGAAGCATCATCAAAGCAACCTCCATCAAACTTTCTCAGCCACAAAAGGAATTCCAGAATGTTGCACAGGTTCAACAACAACTTTGTGAACTATGTGGTGGTGATCATATTAATGGTCAATGTGCAGTGCCCGAGAATCACAATGAAGATGTTAACTACATGGGCAACCAGTTTTGTCCCAAAAATTATAATCAAGGGCGGAAATCTCATCCGAGCACAGGACAAGGTCAATTTGGCCAAACTGGTGGACAATTCAATAGACCACCGCAACAACAACACCAATAGTGGCAACAACAACCCTCTTTAGCTAACAGAACTACAAAGCTTGAGGAGACTCTCCAATAGTTCATGAAGGAAACTTTCTCCACTCAAAAAAGCACAGGCGCTGCTATAAGGAACTTGAAGATGCAGGTTGGTCAAATAGCCAAGAAGTTGGAGGAGATACCTATCAAAAGTTTTGGAGATAATACTAAAGTTAACCCCAAGGAAGAATGCAAGGCTATTGTGAGTGTGAATGATGAGAAAGAAAAAGAGAAGGAAAAAGAGAAAGAAAAAGAGAGAAAAGAAAAAATTGAGTTGAGAGAGAAAGAAGAAAAAGAAGAGAGAAAAAATGAGAGTGACGAAAAAGAAAAAGAGAGAAAAGAAAAAGAAAAGATTATGATAGAGGAGATCAAAGAAAAAGAAGAGGCTGAGAGAAAAAAAAAGAAAAAATAAAAAAATTGAGAAAAATATTCATCACCGTGAAAAGTGTTCCATTGAAGAAAAAAAGATGCAATTAGGGTGCTTTGATGAAATCTTCAAGAAATTGGGGATAAAAATTCCTGTGATTGAGGCATTACAGCAAATTCCTGAATATGCCATGTTTTTTAAGAAACTCCTCAAAATAAAGAAATATCTAGAGGAGGACAGAATTGATGTACAGGGGGATTGCAATGTAATCTTGTAGAAGGCAGTTCCCCGTAAGGTTAAAGATCCAGGAAGTTTCACTATTCCTTGCACTATTGGGAGCCATAAGATAGGGAAAGCCCTAATTGATTTAGGGTCCAGTATCAAGTTGATTCCCTTAATTGTTCTTGAAAAGATTGGTGGTCTTGAAGTCAAGCCCGCAAAGATGACTCTTTTTATCGCAGAAGGATCCACCAAAAGGCCCTATGGTGTGGTGGAAGATGTGATGGTTCAAACTGACAGTCTTAGATTCCTGGTGGACTTTGTGGTGATGGAGATGGGGGAAGATTCGGAAATCCCTATTATTCTTGGAAGGCCATTCATGAAGACGGCCAAGGTGATCATTAATGTTGATGATGGAACAATAACACTTAAAGACCAAGAAGAGGAGGTGATTTTCAATGTCTTCAATGCTGAGAAACAGATCCAAGTGAAGAAAAATAGTCCCAAAGCTGAATGTAAAGATGCACCAGGGACTAGTACAAAAGCTGCAAAGCCAGGCAAGAAAGGTAAAAAAAATTTTCTGTCACAAGTAAAAGAAGAAGAAAAGGACAACAAAGGAGCAAGACTTCACCAAGATTTTTTGGAGAAACATGAAGAACTGAGACTAGGCTTACCTGTGAAATTCAACAAAAAGCTTTGGGTTGTGAAAGAACTCAGAGTTGATGGACTGATAGAGATTGAATCTCCAATTTCCAGGAGAGTCAAAAAGGTGAACAGGAAGCTGCTGAAAACCAGTTGATGTGTAGAAGGAAAAGATGACACCAAGATAAAAGATGTGTCATGAACTTATTGGGTCAAGCTATTGACGTTAAAGAAGCGCTTAGTGGGAGGCAACCCTGTTTTCTGAACTTTTCCTTTTGAATTGGTTGTTTTGTTATTATACTTTACTTGAATGAATTAAACTGCTTTGATTCAACGGTGTTGTATTTTGTGATGAGTTTGCTTTGTGATGCTCTAGTGTATTGATTGATGTTGAGATGATGCATATTTTGATAATATACAGGTGATGGCTCACAGTGTATGAAATAGGTGCTTGAGGTAAAATTTGATTGAGATACTGAGCATGGTGTTTTTTTTGAATTCAAGGAATTGAGAGTTTACATGTGTGAGAATTGAGCTTCAGAGTTTTCTTGTGAATAATTGCAATTACTTTGAAAGCATGAATGATTTTTCCCAAATTTTCTATGATTAAACTACTTGCTTGCAGGTTTCATATGATCACGACCATCTTTTGTTATCCCTTATTCTTTTAGCCTCCACATGATTTTTTCCCACTGAAAAAAGGAACAATTTGTGGTAATCTTTGAACCTTGAGCTTTATGTATGTTTTGAAAACCCTTTCTAAAAATATATACCTTCAAGTTTGGGGTTGCTGGTAAGCAACCCTACTTTTCTGGGCAATGAGCAATTGAAGAGCAAAAGCAATTGAAAAGCAAGAGCAAAAAGAAAAGAAAAATGAAAAAAAAAGATCTGCAAGGGAAAGCTGGGAATAAGTGAAAAAGAAAGAGATTTTTACTTTCTTAACTCAAGGATTTTGCTGACCAGAAAAACCAATTTCCTTCTTAGCCCAACCAAGTTACAGGCCATGAAAAGCCCTTGTGATGAAAACTTGCTTGTGAGTATGTTTGATTGTAGCTAAATGAAAGGCAAAATTGATTTATGTGACATTGTGATGGTGGTGTGAAAAAGACACCAACACCTCACTATACACCTTTGAGTTGAGTGATACACTTTTAAGTGCTTGAGTGATACATTTTCCTTGGTGAGGAGTAGTTCTTTGAATTTTTTATTACATCTCTGCTTGGCTGATTGATCATTCTTAAGGATAACATCTGTTGAAAGTGTATGAGCATCACATTGATTTTGATTGAATTTAATCATCTGCACATCTTGACTGAGATCTTTATGCTGAATTGATAAAAGTGATTTCTTGTCTTGGAAGGAGAAGTTTTTGAAAAATGTTGAGTAATTGTAGTGATTGTTCTGAAAAGCTGAGTTATATTCTGTTTTGCTTGAGGACAAGCAAAGTTCTAAGTTTGGGGTTGTGATAACGGTTTAAAATACCGTTATCTATGATGTAATTTTGACACTAAATGCACCCTTTTATGCTTAGAAACTTGGTTGGAATTATGTTTTTATGTTAAGTTGTGTGAATAAGAGAGTTGAGGTAGAATTTAATGACTTTATGACTAATTCCCCTTATTTTGGCATAGAATGAGATAATACTGAAAGCAGAGATGAAGATCCAAGGAAATGGAGCTCAGAAAGGCTTGGAAAAGCACCGGAAGGAGAGACAGCACGCAGCTTGGGCGCCCTGTATGGAGGCTCAGGCGTTGAAATCCGACATCCACCACCCGGGTGCCCCTTTTGGGCGCTTGAGTGTCGGGCCCCGAGGCTTAGGCGCCCCTATTGGAGGCTCAAGCCCTACATGACAACCATCCACCGCCCGGGCGCCCTAAGTGAGGCGCCTGAGCGTCATGCGTCGTGGATCAAGCCCAGTTTCTGCCCTATTTTGACTCTATTGGACCGGACCCTGTTTCTACTCTTTTCCGACTCTATTTAAAGGATCTATGCACTCTAGGTTTGAGTACCTTTGGTAGAGCAGAGCGCAACAACACACTCTCTCATCCTCGGAAGGCAGATTTGGATGCGGGAGCTCCTTTCCCCAATTTCTAGGGTTTTTCTATCTCATTCTTCTCCATTGTTCATATAGCTGCTCCATGTCTATGGGAAACTAAACTCTATTTTTTGTTGGGGGATGATGTAACCTTGTGAACTCTCATGTACTTGAATTGATTCTCAATAATATATGCTTTTCCATTAATTGTTAGAGTAATTCATTAGCATGATTTATGAATTTCATGAATGCCGGGAGGTTCCTTTCAATTCAGGTTCTTGTTGAATTACTCCCAAGAGTAATATTTCTCAGGGATGAGGGTATGAGTCTTGGTCATCTTAAAACTCTTGCTCTTCACAATTAATCACTAGGAATGATAGGAAGTGCATGAACTAGAGTTAAGGACAAACTTATTCACCGAGGGATCGGGTTTCGGTGATTTAGTGAGTGACATTAACATTAATGCATAAAGAAGAATTCTTACATACATGAGAGGGAACTTGGTGAAATCTAACCCCAACAACATACTCGCCTCATATTAATCAACATCCGTTCATTATTTTGCTACTCTGCTATTGATCCAATTGCATTAATATTTAATTTTATGTCTTTACATCTGAAACCAATAATCTCGTTTTCTTTAAGTCTTAATTAATCGAGTTATCACATGGTTGTCTAGTGCCGAAAGACTTCTGGGATACGATACTTGGTCTTACCATTTTATATTACTTGTGCGATTCGGTACACTTGTCGATCCATCAACAGGTGTTGAACTTCGTTCTTGGAGACCATAGATTTTGTTCAACAAGTACAGCCTGCTATGTGTTAAACAGAACTGTGATAAGATCAATGCTGAAATTAACTCCATATGAGCTATTCAAGGGAAGAAAGCCTAACATCTCACATCTAACAATCTTCGGATGTAAATGTTTTTTGCTAAACAATGTATAGGAAAATCTTGGAAAGTTTGATTCCAAGGATGTTGAAGCCATCTTTATTGGCTACTCACTCACAAGTAAAGCTTATCGATTGTACAACAAGAGAGCGATGTGCGTTGAAGAATCTGTTCATGTAGCGTTTGACGAATATATTGAAACTACCATTAATTCTAGACAGGCTAGAAGAACCATAAAAGATGATGATTCTGGTAGAGAGGAAGAAGAGAATGAAAAGGTTCCTGAAGAAGAAAACGTAATCGATTCAGCTAGAGCCGAATCAATTAAGGAATGGTGAGCACCAAAGAATGTTTTGACAAGCAACATAATTGGCGATATCACAAGAGGTGTTTCCACTATAAGACAACTTAATTAGTTATGCATGAATGTTGCATATGTCTCTAAAATTGAGCCAAAAAGGGATGAAGATGCTATTGCGGATGAAAACTGGATGGTGGCCATGCAAGAGGAACAAAATCAGTTTAAAAGGAACAATGTGTGGGAACTTGTTCTAAGAATTGACAACTTACAAGTGATAGGTACTAAATGGGTTTTTAGAAACAAGATCGATGATTAAGGGGAAATCATAAAGAACAAAGCAAGACTGGTTGCTAAAGGCTACTGCCAAGAGGAAGGAATTGATTATGATGAAACGTATGCACCAGTGGCAAGACTGGAAGAAATAAGAATTCTTCTTGTTGTTGCCTCCGTGATGAAATTTAAACTGTATCAAATGGATGCCAAGAGCTCATTCTGAAATGGATACATTAAAGAAGAACTCTATGTGGAACAACCACCGAGATTTCAGGACTTTGAACATCCAGATTATGTTTTCAAGCTCAAAAAGGCTCTATACGGTTTGAAGCAAGCACCAAGGTCAAGGTATGAGCGCCTAAGTGAATTTCTAGAAAAGAAGGGATTCTCTAAGGGGAAATTTGATTCAACTCTCTTTACTAAGAAATCAAATAATGACAAATTATATGCTCAAATTTATGTTGATGACATCATTTTTGGATTAACAAATCCCACCTTGTTCAAAGAATTTTCCAAGACCATGCAGGATGAGTTCGAGATGTCCATGACGGGAGAGCTCACTTACTTCTTTGGCCTTCAAGTCAAGCAAGCTAAAAATGGCATCTTCATTCATCAGTCTAAACAGTGCATCGATCTATTGAAGAAATATAAAATGCTGGAATGTAAGGAAGCTGCGACTCCCATGGCAACCAACTGCTATCTGGATGTTGATGAAGCTGGCAAAGCCGTTGATCAAAAAATGTATAGAGGTATGATTGGATCTCTATTGTACTTAATTGTCAGTAGACCTGATATTATGCATAATGTATGTCTTTATGCTAGCTTTCAGTCTCTACCAAAAGAATCACACCTAACTGCTGTTAAAAGAATATTAAAATATCTTAAAGGAACCAAGAATCTTGGTCTGTGGTATCCCAGTGGTTCAAATATTTTTCTTGAAGGTTATAGTCATTCAAATTTTGGTGGGTGTAAGCTAGATAGAAAGAGTACTAGTGGCACATGTCATCTACTTGGTTGTTCTCTAGTCTCTTGGCATTCAAAGAAACAAGCTTGTGTGGCTTTATCTACCACAAAAGCTGAATACATAGTAGTTGGAAGCTGTTGTGCTCAATCTCTTTGGATCAAAAGTCAACTAGAAGATTATGGCATATCTTTAAATCTTATACCTTTAAAATGTGACAACACGAGTGCAATTAATTTGACTAAGAATCTTATTCTTCATTCAAAAACTAAGCATATTGAAATAAGACATCATTTCATACGAGACCACATCCCCAAGGGTGAAATTAAGGTTGAATATGTAGATACCTTACATCAATGGGCTGATTTTTTACATAACCTTTGAATAAGGAAATATTTGTACTATTCCAAATGAACTGGAAATCTTAGATGACAGTAGTATAAGATAGCGAAATCAATTATGCTATTTCTGTATGCGAATGAACTGTTGTATTATTGTTACATTCACTCATTTGCATATTCATATATAGTTGTAACAATTCATGTATTACATTGATTCCAAAATGCGGGGACAAATCGACTATATGTTTCTACAGGGTTAAAAATTCCAATCTTTAGATTTCTGAAATCTTTAACTAATGATTATATGCTTTTAACTTTTTTTTATTCAATATATCTCTTTGTTACATTTGTTTTGAGATGATTAAGAGATTATATTGTTTATTGATGATTAATATTGTGTCATTGTTGCACTGGTTTTAATCTGATACAATACTACCATATGCTAATATTTTCTCTGATGTATTCTGTATACTGCATTGTTGATAACGGTTGAAAATACCATTATCTATGATGTAATTTTGATACTAAATGCACCCTTTTCTGCTTAGACACTTGCTTGAAATCATGATTTTCTGTTAAGTTGTGTGAATAAGAGAGTTGAGGTTGAATTTGATGATTTTATCACTAATTTCCTTTGTTTTGGCAGGAAATGAGATAATACGGAAAACAGAAATGAAGTGTCAAGGAGATAGAGCTCAGAAAGGCCTGGAAAAGCTCTAGAAGGGAGGAATGCTCGAAGCTTCGGCGCCCTTTTTGAAAGCTTAAGTGCAGAGAAGTGTCGCTCACCGCTTGGGCGCCCCTTTTGGGCGCTTGAATGTCAGAAGCACGAAGCTTGTGTGCCCCTTTTGAAGGCTTAAGCATCAAGGACCACCGGTCACCGCCCGGGCACCCTAAGTGGGTTGCTTGAGCGCCAGCGACATGGGTCAGACTTCATTTCTGTTCTGTTTTTGCTCAAATTATACTACAGGAAAACTGTCAATTACCGAAAGACAAATTCCGTCGATAACAGCAAAATTTCGTCGGTAGTGATCATTTAGCGGCGGATTACAAACGGACATAAGTCCATCAGAAAAACCATTATCGGTAACATATTCTGATGGATATTGACCGTCGCTAATTACTGAAGGTCAGTCCTTCGGTAATTACTGAGGGATACTTCCTTCGGTAATTACTGAGGGATATATGCTTCGATAATTACCGAGGGAAACTTCCTTTGGTAATTACCGAAGGATATCCTTCGGTATGACTATCGGTATTTTTCTAACAGTTTGCAATACACATTTTCCCTGTGGTTGATCCTAGTACATATACTTGTAGTAGATACAATCAACATTCTCCAAACAATACAATCTCAATCCAATCTCCATCCAAGCAATCCAATATAAACAAAATAACATTTAAGAAGCAACCAATCAAACTCCACAGAATTTATATAACTTCCACAACTTGTAATTGAAAAACAAATCTATATATATATAAAACATTAAGCAACGAAACAAGTTCATAACATTAATAATGTGATCAGATGGCAAATTGTTCCGTGAAGCTACTAAACAAGTCAATGTTCATTATAGTTATATCAAATACTAATAATAATGCTCATAGCCATAAAATCTGATAACCCATATAATGATCATCATTATTTTGGTCTTCCTCTTCATTGTTTTCAGAGTCTGAAGTTGGATGGACTGGTACGGGTTGGACATGTGTGGGTTGAACTGGTCTGGACTGGCTTGGGGTGGACTGCACTAGACTGGGCTGAACTGGACTGGGACCGATTATGACTGAGAGGGGTGAGGCACGTGTTTACAATCTCATGACTAGTTCTTTGAAATTGACAAACTCTTGCCTCAATTCATTATATTCCCGGTCACGTGTTTCAAGCTTCTGCGTTAGGGCAACAACAGTTTCGTCAGGATGCTAGGAGGAAGAAGAAGGTTGGTGCTTTAGACCACCACATCCTACAGTATAATTTGAAGCCAGTTGCCCTGCCCCATAAATTCTTCCTTTTTTCTTGCCACCAACAACATCAATCCAACACTGTGACCTAATAAGATCATCGTCGTCATCTGGTTGTTGGGTTGACTGAGGACATGATGAATGTGAGGATCTGACCCGTGAAAGTTTTGTGGAGAATTCTTCCTATTAAAAATGATCATAAAGTATCAGTAAAATATACAATTGAAGGCACACAAAGTTATGAATCAAGACTACAAATACAAGTATTTTCTTACATGGGTTTTTCGTGACCTTTCATCAACAAACTGGTTTGTTCCCTTGCGAAGATGATTTTGGTGGAAAACTTCATCAACATGCACAGCTCGTCCCAACTCAGCTGCCTGTAAGAAAATATAAGGTTTGATATAGGTGACTAAATGAATAATTGTTGAATGAAAATACTTACCATACGCATGGCATGTTCATGTACGGTGATCGATCCACCTGTGTGGAGAACACCGCCCTTTTCTGAAGCCCGATTCTTCTGGGTGATTGCACACTTGGCCCGGTATTGTGGCGAATTCCAATGCTCCAGTAAGGAGGTCCAGATTTGCTCCCCAATCCAGTAGGGCGTTCTCCTGCTATCCTAGCATCTCGAAACATCTCAAAGAGCCTATGAGATGCCTTCATGTGGAAATTGCGCTCAATTTGAACTTCATGTTCAGGTAACCACTGAACCTTCATCTGTGACAACAACTCATATAAAAATTATGTAAATTAGTAGATGTCTTGCATTACAATTAACATAGATGATGAATAGTAAATAACAAAACCAAGTTAATTTCCTTTAACCTGCTGCCAAAATGGTTTTTTGTCATCAAGTGGTATTGCTCCCCATGTTGGCCAAGGAGTTAGAAATTGTTGCTTAATAGACCTTGTTATGGCCTGAGAAGTAACTCTAGATGGCACAAACCTACATATAAATACATCAAAGTCATTTCAATTAATGATAAGTTAAACAATTAATGTAAAACAAATTAGTAACAAACTTGGTTCGGTGTTACCCTTTCCCATAAGGTTGAATCATCGGTCGATCAACAGGAGCAAGGTCATCACCATCATCACCAGCCGAATCCTGATCAACAGGTGGTGGTATGGAGGATGAGGAGGGTATAGAAGAAGAATCTATACAGGTTCCAAGAAATGCAGGTGGGGGAAGACTAGTAGGATCTTGTGTTGGTTGAACAACTGGGTGTGTTGGCGGTACAACTAGGTCTGGTGTGGATAATATAACAGGTTCTAGTGAGGGATCAAAAGGAGGGTGTGGTGTGCAAAGAACATCACGGTCTGGAGTATGTGAGGGCCCAACATCCGATGTAGTCTGGGGAACGAATGTAGGAATCCTTAAAATATATTTTGGCCGCCATTTCCTCTTAGGTTTTGCTATGGCCTTTCCTTTATCAGCACGTGATGGGCGTTCTCCTGTCATTACTGCAATAAAATTGTTACAAGTGAAATCAAGTTAAATAAGTTATTCATGGCACAACAAATGAATATCCATTACTTTTCATTATTAAATCAATGAGGAATACATCATGTTTTAAAATTAAAGTTTGGAGACTGCATATAAATACATGTGAACTTTTGTTCTCTTTAAGAGTTTCTAGAAAGCACAATATATGTGCACTATTGGAACATAAGAGTTTGTAGAAAGCACAATATATGTGCACTTTCAATCATCATCTTTGTCTTCCTTTTCCTCTTCTTCTTCATCTTCTTCTTCTTCTTCCTCATCTTCTTCTTCATCTTCTTCTTCTTCTTCTTCTTGAACATGTTCTTCTTCTTCTTGGACATGTATTTGTCCTTGTAATTCTTCAAAATCACCATTAGGGTCATGCAATCTCGATACACCTTCAACTTCAATATGTTCAATATAATGTGACATTTCATCAACGTGGTAGGCGATGTCTTCTTCAACATCATTTGAGTCAATGCGACCCCTAGGCTTGATTTGTATTGCAACAGACCAACCACGTTTGTCGATGCTGCGAAATGGTGGATATGGTACATAATCAACTTGTCTAACATTACTTGCTAATATTAATGGATCAAAGGTTCGGTACCGTGAACTCATTTGCAATTCGAAAATGTTATACCTGGGATCCATTCTTGTACCACTTCTAGAAGGATCAAACCATTCACAATAATAAAGAACCACTGCCTTTGGAGAAGTAGAAGTGTTGTACTCTAACTCATATTTTCTGTATTATCCCATAAAAGTCATCGTAACCACCATCTGTGATGCCCTTGACGTACACACCACAATTAGTTGTTTATTTCCTTGGGACCATGCATGTGTGTGGAATTTGTACCCATTGACAAAGTAGGTGTGCCACTCTTTGACGCATCTCATGGGCCAATTTGCCAAATACCTTAAATCTTGAATTGTTGGAGTTAAAGGCTGATTATGAACTTGTGCATGAAGTGTACTAATACATCAATGGATGTTAATGGCATAGTGAAAGGTGACATGAAGTGTAGTAATACATCTAAATGAAGTGTAGGAAACATGTACATACTTGATATCTAAACCAAGCGGGAAACTTAGATTGAATTCTACCAGAAGCACTTCCTTCTAGAATATGCTCAGCCACAAGAAATGAATTGTTCAATATGCTGAA
Source organism: Vigna reflexopilosa (assembly GCA_027742785.1). NCBI lineage: Eukaryota > Viridiplantae > Streptophyta > Magnoliopsida > Fabales > Fabaceae > Vigna > Vigna reflexopilosa. The sequence goes on from CM050918.1 coordinate 20,275,141, forward strand.
CACAATAAGTGACTACATAATTGACAACATTAGAAAGTAAAGAAAAGGAATGGGGACATACTCAAGGTAGGGTTTAACTTCAATACAATTGATCAAGACATGGACATGCGTAGAGTTGAATTCAGCATCAGTCAACCAATGAGTCATCTCCTTCCCTGCGTGACGACCAAGTTGTCGAAACACTGACGATGTTGAGTGAGATGTTTTGTTTTGGTACTGTGTTTCATTCCTAACATTGTTGGATGACAACATGAAATTCTTGAAATAATGTGAACAAAAGTATGTTGTCTCACGATGTAAGTAAGCTGCACAGATTGATCCTTCAACTCTGGCTTTATTCTTCACCGAACGTTTTGATTCTCCCATAAACCTTTCAAATGGATACATCCACCTATATTGCATAGGTCCACCAAGCCATGCTTCATAAGTGATGAGTGGTTATTTCTTGAACTATATTTAGTTTATTGCACTTAAATAAACCAGGGAATTGTGTTTAATTGTCTGTTATTTCCCCGTTTTTCGAATTCTTCTTAATTTGGTCAGAAATTCGTAATTGTGCTAAATTGGATTTTCTGAGCTGATTAAGTGCATTTTGGTTGCAGGAAAATTTTGGGAAACATCATTTGGAGCATTGGGGAAGGTGGCGTGATCATTCAAGACTCAACATTTAGTCATTTCCATTTTAATTAAGTTGTAATTTCGTTTTCTAGAAGCCCTTAATTAGAATTAGGTGTTTTGGACCCTTTTAAGGGCATTTTTGTAAAAAACCAATTGTGGGGGCCATGTGGCATCTCTTTAGGGCTGACTTGTAGTGTGTGTACCCCGCCAAATTTGAAATTCTAGGTCATATGGGGTGTGAATACCGAGCCACACATACACACTTCTATAGCACACGGTTTTTGCTTCATTTCTTCGAGGTTTTCATGTATGAAGACTCTCTCTTGGAGCTTGCCATGGGGTTTTCGGTTTTGGCTATATGAATGAACAAAGTTGCAGATTTTATTCTTCTCTTGCTTTAATCTTAGTTGTCTTAGCTCATTGGTGGTGAAAAACCATTCATTTCTACTTCCATTTGCTTGTTCTTAATGTATGAAGCTTGAGCTTTGGAGCTTGTCTTTACATTTCTACGGTGGATGTTGGTGATGGGTTGTCGCAACCCACACAAATTTAATGTGCAATTTAGAAATGCAGTATAGCTAGGAAATGACTCCTAGGTCGTCTCTTAAGGACCAAATGTGGTTCGAGAATTAGGTCAGACACGAAGTGGGGGGGTTTTGTGAAAGGTTTTGTGAATGCAAACGAATTAAATTAAAACACAGATGCAAACAAAAATGTAATCACAGATGAAAACAGAATTTAATTACGATAAATACAGAAATTTAACGACGAAAACGCAAACAGTACTGTAAAAAATACGGGATCAACACGAAATGAAAACAGTCAGTCATTAACCTAATCACAATGTTCCCATCACTGATTATCAAAATACAGTTGCTACTCGGACCTCTAATCCAACAGAGTTAACCGACTAAGCGACGGTTAAATCTGTCTTCATAACTGCGAACTAAGCGAACGCAGTGTTAATATCGAATCTGATTTACACCATACAGTTCCATCAACTAAGCGAAGATGTCACACCAACTGGGCAATTAAGCGTATACCCAATTGCAGGTGCAAATACAAAATTAATATTAACCAAGTCAGAGTTGCCACACAGTCACAGTTCAGAAACCTCAGGGAAACTTTGCAATATGGCTAATGACCGACTGAATTAAATTAAGCTACCATGGAAATTAAATTAAAACGACTAGAAACCTTAGACAACATTTAAATAAATTAAAATGCTAGACACCAACACTGTTACAATCAACTATCTAACACAGTTAAATTAATTTAAATGCAAAACTAAATTAAGGAAATAAAAAACAACTAATCCTACTATGTAAATTAATTCAAAACAAAGAAATGATCAAACATGCTTTTTCCCTACACATTCACGTGACATCATATTCATCTACTAAAGAAATTGCAAATGAAAATGGTCTAAAAAACCTTCATGGTCGTAAGGTATGCACACCAACTTCCAAATTGACTTTCTTCCTCCAATAAACCATTAAATATATTGATTCCTTGTCCCATGTGCTCTATCTTTCAAAAGAAAAACATGTCCCTTCTACTTTATTTGGAAAACCGTGCTCTCTCTCTCCGTGGCAAAAACAAATTGCCGAACCACACTCCTCACCATGTAGAAAACGTGATTCCAAAGCCACGATGCCAAATGAAGATGCCTTGAATGCTTCTCCCTAGGTGCCGCATGTGAAAGTCAAAGCAAAGAAAAACAATCACAATAAACTCCCTTCTTCAAAGCCACTCTCGGCAATTGCAATTGCTAGCAAAGATGACCACCAAAATTGGAAACATTCCTTCCATGAAAATAAGCTTCATATTGTGCTTGGCCAAAAGTGGTAAAAAATTAATGCATCATTCTCTTTCCTTTCTACACACCATTTTCGTTTTCTCCACCAACACAAACATCCAAAACCTTTTCTTCATCTATCATGAACGTGAATGCACCTTAATATCCCAAGTTTTCATTGCAAAAGATTACAAGAACAACAACCGCAAAGTTCTACTCATTAACCCAACTTCAACACTATCATTTCTTCAAGTTTCTTTGCAAAAACGAAAATAATACTTAAGCCATCACTCCATCTATGTCCAGCCACCATAACAACACAAAGATCTAGTCCCATCCTTGCTTCAAACATCAAAACCGAAAAATGAAAGGAAAGAGCCCAAACCACAACACCCACACATCAAGTTAAGCTCTATTCAACCCAAAACTCACATAGAACTCCATTTTTATCATCCAACCAAATGAAATGCAAGGAAAAATGAGAAGAACAGCAGCAAATGAAGAGGAAAACGAAAATATAAAGTCACTCAAACCCAACATCCACCACAGAAATGTAAATACAAGCTCTAAAGCTTAAGCTTCATTCATCAAGAACAAACAAATGGAAGTAGAAATGAATGGTTTTTCACCACCAATGAGCTAAGACAACTAAGATTAAAGCAAGAGAAGAATAAAATCTTCAACTTTGTTCATTCATATAGCCAAAACCGAAAACCCCATGGCAAGCTCCAAGAGAGAGTCTTCATACATGAAAACCTAGAAGAAATGAAGCAAAAATCGTGTGCTATATAAGTGTGTATGTGTGGCTCGGTATTCACACCCCATATGACATAGAATTTCAAATTTGGTGGGGTCCACACACTACAAGTCAGCCCTAAAGAGATGCCACATGGCCCCCACAATTGGTTTTTTACAAAAATGCCCCTAAAAGGGTCCAAAACACCTAATTTTAATTAAGGGCTTCTAGAAAACGAAATTACAACTTAATTAAAATCTAAATGACTAAATATTGAGTCTTGAATGTGCCACACCATATCCTAATGCTCCAGATGATATTTCCACAATTTCCCTGTAACCAAAAATACGCTTAATCAACTCAAAATATCCAAATTAGCGAAAATACGAATTTCCGACCAAATTAAGCAGAATTCGGAAAACAGGGAAATAACAGACAATTAAACACAATTCCCTGGTTTATTTAAATGCAATAAACTAAATATGATTCAAGAAATAACGACTCATCAGTTGGGTTTGAGTGACTTTATATTTTCGTTTTCCTCTTCATTTGTTGCTGTTATTCTCGTTTTTCCTTGCATTTCATTTGGTTGGATGATAAAAATGGAGTTCTATGTGAGTTTTGGGTTGAATAGAGCTTAACTTGATGTGTGGGTGTTGTGGTTTGGGCTCTTTCTTCTTGATTTTCGGTTTTGATGTTTGAAGCAAGGATGGAACCAGATTTTGGGGTTGTTATTGTGGCTGGACAGAACTTGAATTGGTAGCTTGGTTATCATTTTCGTTTTTGCAAAGAAATGTGAAGAGAAGAGAGTTAGAACTTGGGTTGAAGGAGGTAGATTTTGTGTTTGATGTGTTTGTATGATTTTACATGTGGAAGCTTGGTTTCTAGTGCTCATTCTCGGTATTGAGAAGAGGAAGAAAGAATATGAAGGTGTGTGTAGGTGAAGAAAACGAAAATGGTGTGTAGAAAGGAGAGAGAATGATGCATTTAATTTTTACCACTTTTGGACCAACAAAAAAATATGCTTGTTTTGACTAAAGGAAGGTTTCCACTTTGAGCTTTGGCCTTTGCTTGTTCCAGTCGTTAATTGTCTTTGACATGGGAGGTCTTTGGTTGTTTATTTTCATTTGGTTTTGCTTACATGGCACATTGGGAGAAGCATTCAATATATTGTCCATTTAGCTAGTGGTTTTTAGAGCACTTTTTGCACAATGGTTGTTGGTAGGCTTGGCAATTTCGGTGTTGGAGTGTGGATTCCGAAATTTTGCTCATGGAAAGAGAGAAGGAAAGTTTTCATTGGGATTGTTGAAGCACATGCTTATCTTAAGCATACGTTCTTGGATAAATTCTTCCTTGCTCAGTATGGTCACAGTAACGATCCTGGATGGAATGACCCTAGCTTGGGATGGTATGGTACTTCAGAACATCAATATCAGGAACCATCATTCCAGACTCCTTGTATGCCTTCTCCACCTGTTCAGGAACCACAGCAGCCACAACTTCATGTGCCTGCCCATTCTTTATCAGCTGTTGGTAGGAAATTGGTAAGCAAGCTTGATTCTCTTGAGAGTTTGGTGACACAGCTGGCATCCAACCAGAGACCAGCACCTTCATCTGCATCTGTTGCACGGTTGTGTGCTATATGTCCTTCCAATGACCACTCTACGGATGCATGTCCTTCTTTGGACCACCTTATTACTCATGATGAGCCTTAAGCTTATGCTACCGACATATACAACAACAGGCAGCCACAGCAGAAAAATCAGAGGAAACAGGAACAACAAGAGGCATATGCCCGACCAACTTCCAAATCTTCTACTTCTTCTGAGCCAACATTGAATGAGTTGTGGGGGCAGATAGCCAGACAGGCCATTGAGGAACAGTCTCGTGTTTTAGAGGGACCTCCAATTCAGACTGTTCAGATTACTGATGATGTTAGTGTCACCAGCATAGGGGATGAGGAGCAGAGTCATGAGCCTACTATTGCACCATCTACTTTCCTACACTCCTATGTCTCTGCTCTTGCACCTGAGGATGCAGTTGCTCATTCTGCTGTTACTAGTGAGAGGAATCATGAATCAACACAGGTTTTCTCTAAACTTGAAATCCCACTTGCTTTGCCTGAGTTGTTTATGCATTCAAATATTCTTGATACTACTGCAGATTCACATGTTAGCGTTGATTTTGACATTGAAACTGTGAAAACTGAAGATGTTTCAGACTTAGGATTAAATTTTGATCTTTTACAGTTTTCTGAAAATTTTCAATGTAGTTGTGAAGCTGGTTCTTGCTCTATTTGTGTTGAGATCAATTCTGTGATACAACTAGCTTCCAACTTTATGATTGGTGATACTAACTGTGAATCTGATGAAAATGTTGAGGAACAGGCAGATGTAAGCAACACTTCTGAGATATGTAGACCATCTTCACCTTCCACTATTCCACCAATCTTCAAGGAAGTGGAGGTAAGCATACCTAAGATTGACTCTGTTGTTGATGATTATGCTGATGATAGGCATGTTGATGATTTTATTGTTGATGAGCATGCTTTTAGTTCTCCCTCTTTGCATGATGAGAAAAAACTTTTGATATCTTGTCTGAATGTTTATTCTCCATGCCTTGAACATGAAACTGATTATGTTGTTGATACTGCTTCTAAATTTGAACTTGATTCATGTTCTGAGGGTTTATCTGAGGTTCAACCTATTACATTGGGATTGGGTGTTATACCTCTGCGTGTTATTTCTGTAGAACCACATTGCACTAACCATGTTGCAGGAGGTACACATGAGTTTGACCAACAAGCACCCACAGTGGAAAACAAAGGTGCAAGCTTACACTAGAGCTTTAACATTAATAGGCACCAACTGAACTTGCTCATCAACAATCACTGCTTCTTGGATCTAGCTGTGGAGGACATCTCCCTGCTTGATCAAATATGGAGACTGAAGCAGTTCCTCCTCAAGACTTCCTTGCTGACTCCAGTGGTGGAGAACATTTCCCTGAAAGTCCAAAATTGGCAACTGCCACCATGATCAGGGGAGTCTTCTTTTCCCTTCTCCTCTCTTTCCCGCTTTTATTGCACTTGTCCATGATCTGTTGATTGTTTTGATTTCTGATCTGATGACTGTGACACACTAAGGACATTGTGTAGTTTAAGTGTGGTCTATTGGGGGAGATTCTGAATTTTCTTTGATTAGTTTCTGTTTTCTGCGTTAAATTTTTTCTTTTCTAGGTAGTTTTTGTTGTGTCTTCTGCACAGTTTTGCATGTTTCTTTTGATTTCTGGACTTTGTTTAGGTTGTAGATGTGTCTTTCACTTCATTGATACTCTGATTTGTTGGATTCCTTGCTTTTCTTTGCTGGGAAGATGATCATGATGTTTGAGAGGTTGAATTAATTGTGACAGAAATACCCTGTGTGAGAATTTGAGCCACTTGATATTCTTTCTTGTGTGTGATATGTCTCTTGATTGCTTGCACATATGCCTTGGCTTGACTCTTTTTGATGTTTCTTGATTGATATGCATGTTTGGAAGTGATAAAGGCAGTTTTTTTTGTTGTTGATGTTGGTACCAGTGATGGTATTATTTGAAGAGTAAAGCGCAGCGGAATAAAGCTTAGAGTAAGCGGAAAGCGTGTTCGGTCACCTTTTTAAAAATCAATTTGGTCCTTTTTAGAAAATCAATTTTCTTTCAGAAAATTTGTCGAACAGTTGATATACGTAAAAGATAAAGAGTGTAGGGAATAGAAAATCACACGAGTAATTTTTATACTGGTTCGATTCAACAGAATCTACGTCCAGTTGTTAATCACTATAAAAGTGATTAACAGTTCCACTAAAAATTTGTTTTACAGATTACAAATATAATGAATAACAATTGATAAAATAAACCTTCCTTCGACGAACAAACCGGAAGAAGAATACTCTGCCAACTCGAAGAGAACCGCTCCGGCGATCGACCAACGATTCGCGAGCTTCTCCTTTTCACGAGACCAGGCAAAGCACCTTGCTAACTCGAAGAGAGCTTGCTCCGACTATCGACACACGAAACGCGAGCCTCTCCTGTTCACGAGATCAAGCAAGGGAACTTTGAACTATAGCTTCTGAGAACTTCCTCTGTCAACCAGTATTCTGCTAAGCTTTTGTTCAAAAACGTTACTTCTGAAAATTTCAGAAGTCCAATATATAGCCAGCTACCCTGAATATCAAAGGTCAAGTCCCAACTGCCACTGATAATCGATTATTGTAAGTGATAATCGATTATTCAAGTCCGTTAAAAGATTTTCAAAATGTGATAATCGATTATTTGGAAGTGATAATCGATTATCCCTGAGAGACTCATGATAATCGATTATTGCTTCTCATAATCGATTATTTCAGTAAAAATACAGGTTTTTACAAAATTTAAAGACTTTCCTATTACACATATATTCTACAAAAGTGCTTTTAAACATTTCTTCAAGTGAAACTTCTTGTAGCATCATCAAAACTAATTTCTTCAGGATTTACCAATGCTCCTCATTGGTAACAATCTCCCCCTTTTTGATGATGATCAAAAATTCAATTTTTAAAAGCAACTTTGACTTCCCTGCAAAATATACAAGCTACAACAATAACAAAGTTAGCAATACCTGTATCAATTTAAATTAATCCTCTCCCCTTATATTATACTTCTCCCCCTAAAACTATACTTCTCCCCCTTTTTGATCATAAGCAAAAAGATTAAGGTAACAGACTCCCCCTAAATATGATCTCCCCCTCAATTAGTCAAGGTATGCATATAATCAAGAGATCATTTTCATTGATGAAAAGAAGGATTACATCATAATAAGAAACATAAAGGACAAAAATTTATCATAGATGAAAGAACAACAACCAATCAACAAAGCATACAAACATAAAATCCTATTTCTAAAATTCAGGACTCGGGGATCTCTCGGGAGGTTGAATGTGAAGGTGATTCTCGATGTTAGATAGACGAACATCAAGATCAAGAAACTGATCAACCATATACTCATCAATAGATTGTTGCCACTCATAAATCTCCTCAAAGTGTGTTCTTTGTGCTAGACTCATATCCTCCAATTGCTTAGATAAATTAGCAAAATGTTCTTCAATAGATAGCGTGGAGGATGAGGGCATGGTAGAAGGACCAGCATCAGAAGGAGCAGCAGCACTAACTGGTTCTGCCATATGAGTATCGATGTCATCATCTTCATCTTCATCAGGATGGTCATCATCTTTATGGATGAGAACTCTTCCTCTGGTAATGAATCCCATCTGACGAAAGGTAGTATCTCCAATTTCCGAGCCAACAGCTTGAATGGCTTGGACAAGTTCTCCTTCAATATTTACACCTTTGTACTCCAAAATTCTAGAAATAAGAAGAGCATAGGGAAATTGATAGGAATGAGATTTCTTGGCTTTTACCATTGTGTCAGCAATGAGAGCAGGCCAATCAATGTGTATGTGATTTAAAATCCCATACAGAAGAAGCAGATCCTGCTCAGAGCATTGAGCATGGTTGGTTGCTCTAGGACACAGTATCCAGACGATCAAGTAGTGAAGCATGCGTTCTTCAATTTTGAAACCCCCAACTAGCAATTGCCTTCGATTTGCCTGTTGTTCAGGATGACGTAAGAAGGATTGGAAAGTCATCAGCCTATTGAAATCTTCAAGTCCTAGATGGACTTTTACAGCATCATCCCATATGGTAAGTTGGGCAACATTTATCCACACATCATCATCTAAGATTATGCGGACACCCTTGACTTTAGTGGATATAATCCCATCTCTATATCTCAAGTTGAAGTAGAAAACTCTTATGAGATCGGGATAAATGCAACCTTTTTGCTCCACCAAATTCATGAGTCCTTGATCAACAAACAGATCTGGAAATTGAAATCCATAGAAACGAAAAAAGTCAAGGCAAATATACTTTACCGCCATGATTCTTCTCTCTTGCCAGGAATTAACATATTCCACATGTTTTCCTTGATCTGAAATCCAACCATCGATGGTTGCAGGACGTGGTTGAGAGGAAGAAGATGCTCCAGTAGCTCTGCGGCGATGTCTTCTTGAATCCACCATGAAAATATTTGAGGTAGAGAGACTTTGAGAAAATGAGGATAAATGGAGAGAATCTTAGCTCTAGATTTTGATTTTAGCAGAGTAAGGATGTAAAAGAGTGACTAACAATCGATTATGGGAGGCTTTTTATAGGAAAAATGGAAAAACTAGCCGTTTATGGCCGTTTATAGCCGTTAAGGGACGCTCCAACGGCTCTATTTTTGAATCTGTTAGGGTGATAATCGATTATGGCTCGAGATAATCGATTATCTGCTCAAAAGTCACTGCCCAGATATTGCATGATAATCGATTATCCTTGATGATAATCGATTATCTGTTCAAAAATTTCTCAGATTTGAATTTCAAGTATGAATAATCGATTATATCCTTTTGATAATCGATTATGAAGCGTTAATTTTACGAAAATGCAAAACTTTTCATAAGCATTGATCCTAAGACATGTCTGACACTCCTAACTCTCTTCTAAGCTCAAAAAATCTATCCTTAGGTAGTGCTTTGGTGAAAATATCAGCTAATTGATGTAAGGTATCAACATATTCAATTTGACAATCCCCCTTTTGAATATGATCTCTTAAGAAATGATGTCTAATCTCGATGTGTTTAGTTCTTGAGTGCTGGGATTCTTAGTCAGATTGATAGCACTAGTATTATCACATTTTAATGGAATATTATCAAGGAAAATATCAAAGTCTTCCAGTTGCTGTTTCATCCACAGAATTTGGGCACAACAATTGCCAGCAGCAATGTATTCAGCTTCAGTGGTAGACAAGGCTACACACGCTTGTTTCTTTGAGTGCCAGGACACCAAAGAACAGCCCAGAAAATGACAGGTTCCACTAGTACTTTTCCTATCTATTTTACAACCACCATAATTTGCATCAGAATAACCTATTAGACTAGGTGAAGCATCAGAGGGATACCAAAGTCCAAAAGAAGTGGTTCCTTTAAGGTATTTTAAGATTCTCTTGACAACATCAAATGAGATTCTTTAGGATTGGCTTGATACCTAGCACATACGCATACACTTTGCATAATATCTGGCCTACTAGCAGTTAGGTACAACAAAGATCCTATCATACCTCTAAACATAGTTTCGTTTACTTCTTTTCCAGATTCATCCTTATCTAAATAGCAAGAAGTTGCCATAGGTGTACTAGCTTCTTTGCAAGTATCCATGCCAAATTTTTTAAGAATCTCCCTACAATATTTTGTTTGAGAGATAAAAGTACCTCCATTTATTTTCTTTATTTGTAGTCCTAAAAAGAAATTCAGCTCACCCATCATGGACATCTCAAACTCACCTTGCATTACTTTTGCAAATTCTTCACACAAGGAATCATCAGTTGACCCAAATATAATATCATCTACATAAACTTGCACAATTAGGATGTGTTTTCCTACTTTCTTTATGAATAAGGTTGAATCAACCTTACCTCTAGAAAAATTATTATCAATTAGAAAGGTACTAAGTCTTTCATACCAAGACCTAGGTGCCTGTTTAAGACCATACAAAGCCTTTTTTAACTTATAAATATGATCAGGATATTTGAAATCCTCAAAGCCAGGAGGTTGACTAACATACACCTCTTCTTTTATAAAACCATTCAGAAACGCACTTTTCACATCCATTTGATATAATTTAAAATTCATCAAAGATGCATATGCAAGTAATAATCTAATTGCTTCTAACCTGGCCACTGGTGCATATGTTTCATCATAATCTATACCTTCCTCTTGACAATAGCCCTTTGCAACTAGCCTTGCTTTATTCTTTGTGATGTTTCCATCCTCATCAAGCTTGTTCCTAAAAACCCATTTGGTTCCTATGACTTGATGATTATCTTCCCTTGGAATAAGTTCCCAGACTTCATTCCTTTCAAATTGGTTTAGCTCTTCTTGCATAGCAACGCACCACTTATCATCTTGAAGAGCTTCCTTAATGTTCTTAGGTTCTATCTGAGACACAAAAGCTACAGTTAAACAGAAATTATTAAGCTTGTGTCTAGTAGTTTCCCCTTTTGATATATCTCCTATGATGTTGTCCAAAGATAGTCCTCTTGGTTGTTGAAAACTTTTAGGATCAATCGCTTGATGTGTTTCTTGAAGTTCCAGAGGATAGTTTTCGTTTAGGTACATCTCTTCAAGAGCTTCCCTCAAATAATCCTCATCTCCTGCAATTGGTTTATTTGACTCAAGAGGATTTACCTCAAGGTCAACAATTTCATCAAAGACAACATGCATTGATTCTTCAATTATCAAGGTTCTTCTATTGAATACTCTATATGCTTTGCTAATCAAAGAGTATCCTAGGAAAATTGCTTCATCAGATTTTGCATCAAATTTTCCAAGATTATTTTTACCATTATTTAAGACAAAACATTTGCATCCAAATATTTTCAAATGAGATATATTTGGTTTTCTACCATTCAACAGTTCATATGGAGTTAATTTTAGAATTGGCCTAATAAGCATCCTATTTAACACATAACAAGCAGTGTTGACTGCATCAGCCCAAAAATATTTTGGCACATTAGATTCATTCATAAGGGTTCTAGCTAATTCTTCTAATGATCTATTTTTCCTTTCAACAACACCATTTTGTTGAGGAGTTCTAGGTGCAGAAAAGTTATGTGCAATGCCATGTTCTTCACAAAATTTTTCAAAAGATTCATTTTCAAATTCCCTACCGTGATCACTTCTCAATGTTTTAATTTTCAAATCTTTTTCATTTTGAATACGTTTAGCAAAAGATTTAAAGGCTTTGAAAGCCTCACTTTTCAAAGTTAAGAAGAAGGTCCAAGTGAATCTAGTGTAATCATCAACAATTACAAGAGCATAGTAATTTTCACCAAAACTTTTAATTCTAGATGGACCAAACAAGTCCATATGTATAAGTTCTAAAGGTTTTGATGTTGAAATTATGCTTTTGGATGAAAATGAAGATTTTGTTTGTTTACCTTTTTGACATGCAGAGCATAATTTGTCTTTCTCAAATTTCAGTTTAGGTAAACCAATCACAAGATCCTTAGAAATTAACTTATTTAAATGTTGCATATGAATATGTGCAGCTCTTTTATGCCATAGCCAAGGATTTTCTTCTTTAGCAACTAAACATGTTATACTATGACTAGATGCACTCTCAATATCAATCAAATATATATTATTATGCCTAACACCTTGCAAAGCAATAACAGCAAAATCTTTAAAGTAAACAGTACACTTATCACTTTCAAAGATTACCTTTAGACCTTTGTCACACAACTGACTTATGCTTAAGAGGTTATGCTTGAGGCCTTCAACATATAGGACATCTTTTATGATCAATGTGTTTCCCCATCCAATGTCTCTGGTACCCATGATTCTACCCTTGTTATTGTCCCCGTAAGTCACAAATCCTTGCTTTTTCTTCTCAAAGTGGATGAACCTTTTCTTGTCACCCGTCATGTGTCTTGAGCAACCACTGTCAAGATACCACAATGACTTCTTTGACTTAGAAGGTTCCTGCAAAACAAATTAGAAAGAGTTTTAGGTCCCCAATCTAATTATGGGTCCTTGGGGTTAGTTCATGCAAGTGTAAATCATTTCACAATTTTAATCCATGCAAATTTGCCATTTGGAATACAAAAATGTTTAATGTTGCATTTGTTTGATGTATGACCATGTTTCATACATTAAAAACAACAAACATCATTTACTTTATTTTTAACAAAAGTCTCTTTTTTAACCCAAACTTTATGAGTTCTTCTAGTTTTAGACTTTTTGTTTTGATGCAAGTTCCTATTTCTAATATTGCTTCTTTTAAGGTTTGTTTTTACATTCGGGTTTGTCTTGGTTGACTTTGCAAGTAGGTTTTCAAGTATGTCAATATCAAACATATGACTCTTACAAGACAAGCATTCAACAGGTTCAACAGTAGTGTTTGCATCAGATAATTTTGTTTCTAAAGTACTAACTTTATTTCTTAAAACAACTTCATCATCAAGCAATTTATCATATTTCAATTTCAAGTCATTGTGCTCTTTTTTTAGCTTTTTATGTGCAGCATCAAGTTTTTCAGATTCATTCATTAGTTCAAAGAAAGCTTTTTGTAAGTCTATTTCACTAGATTCAAAGCTAGAATCACTTACTTGACTTTCAGTATCATCTGAGTCAGCCATTAGACAAATATTAGCTTCCTCATCTGAATCACCTGAGCTTGTTGAACTGGAAGCGTTGTCTTCCCAAGCTATGTAAGCTTTCTTTTTCTTTTGAAATTTTCTTTCCTTCTTTTCCTCACTTTTCCTGTTCTTTGGGCATTCAGATTTCATGTGTCCTCTTTCTCCACAACCAAAACATTTTACACTTAAAGGTGATTCTTGATTTTCTTTCCTTTCTTTGCGAAATTTATCTTTTCCTTTTGCCTTCATAAACTTGGCAAACTTCTTTATCATAAGGCTCATGTTCTCCTCATCATCAGAATCATCATCTTCAATCCTTTTAGAGCTCTTTCCTTTAGAGATCTCTGACATGAAAGCTAGTGTCTTTCTTTTGCCTTGATCCTCTTCAGCAGTTAGTCTCCTCAACTCTAGCTCATGCTCACGAAGCTTTCCAAACAGAATTGGCATTGACATCTGAGTGAGGTTTTGAGACTCCAAGATGGCAGTTACCTTTGGTTGCCAAGACCTGTCTAATGATTTTAAAATTTTCACATTTAATTCATCATTATCAAAAGTCTTACCCAACCCAGTCAAGTGGTTCACTATGTGAGTGAAGCGCTTTTGGACATCAGAAATTGTTTCTCCAGGTTGCATTCTGAACATCTCATACTCCTGAATAAGAGTGTTCTTCCTTGCACGTTTCACGTCCTCTGTGCCTTCATGTGTGACTCTGAGGACTTCCCACATTTCCTGTGCTTTCTTACATACTGAAATTCTATAGAATTCATCAAGTACAACAGCAGATGATATAATATTGCGAGCTTTAATATCAAACTGAGCTCGTCTATTTTCTTCAGCAGTCCAATTAAAGTATGGTTTTTCTACCTCTACACCATCAACTGTGCTCTTAGGAATATAAGGACCATTTTGTACAGCTTCCCAGATGCCTCTGTCAACAGACCCCATAAAAATTTCCATTCTGACTTTCCAGAATGCATAGTTATCACCAGTAAAAAGTGGTGGTCTGTTAATAGAAGCACCCTCGGCATATACAAGGTTTTGGTTGTGACCGGCCATTTTCGCAAATTTTGAAAAACTATCAAACAAGCTCTGATACGAATTGTTGGTACCAGCAATGGTATGATTTGAAGAGTAAAGCGCAACGGAATAAAACTTAGAGTAAGCGGAAAGCGTGTTCGGTCACTATTTATATTAAAATGGTCCATTTTAGAAAATTAATTTTCTTACAGAAAATTTATCGAACAGTTGATATGCGTTAAAACGTAATGTGTAGGGATAAGAAAAATCACACAAGTATTTTTATACTGGTTCGATTCAACAGAATCTACGTCCAGTCGTTAATCACTATAAGAAGTGATTAATAGTTCCACTAAAAAGATGTTTCACAAATTACAATAATAGTGAATAAAAAATAGATAAATAAACCTTCCTTCGACGAACGAACCGGAAGAAGAACACTCTGCCAACTCGAAGAGAACTGCTCCAGCAATCGACCAACGATTCGTAAGGTTCTCTTATTCACGAGACCAGGCAGAGCACCTTGCTAACTCGAAGAGAGCTTACTCCGACTATCGACACACGAAACGCGAGCCTCTCCTGTTCACGTGATCAAACAAGGGAACTTTGAACTATAGCTTCTGAGAACTTCCTCTGACAAACAGTATTCTGCTAAGCTTCTGTTCGAAAACGTTACTTCTGAACTTCACAGAAACCCAATATATATCCAGCTGCTATGAATATCAAAGGTCAAGTCCCAACTGCTATGAATATCAGGACTTGGGGATCTCTCGGGAGGTTGAATGTGAAGGTGATTCTCGATGTTAGATAGACGAACATCAAGATCAAGAAATTGATCAACCATATACTCATCAATAGATTGCTGCCACTCATAAATCTCCTCAAAGTGTGTTCTTTGTGCTAGACTCATATCCTCCAATTGCTTAGATAATCTAGCAAAATGTTCTTCCATAGATAGCGTGGAGGATGAGGGCATGGTAGAAGGACCAGCATCAGAAGGAGCAGCAGCATTAACTGGTTCTGCCATATGAGTATCGATGTCATCATCTTCATCTTCATCAGGATGGTCTTCATCTTTATGGATGAGAACTCTTCCTCTGGTAATGAATCCCATCTGACGAAAGGTAGTATCTCCAATTTCCGAGCCAACAGCTTGAATGGCTTGGACAAGTTCTCCTTCAACATTTACACCTTTGTACTCCAAAATCCTAGAAATAAGAAGAGCATAGGGAAATTGATAGGAATGAGATTTCTTGGCTTTTACCATTGTGTCAGCAATGAGAGCAGGCCAATCGATGTGTATGTGATTTAAAATCCCATACAGAAGAAGCAGATCCTGCTCAGAGCATTGAGCATGGTTGGTTGCTCTAGGACACAGTATCCAGACGATCAAGTAGTGAATCATGCGTTCTTCAACCTTGAAACCCCCAACTAGGAATTGCCTTCGATTTGTCTGTTGTTCAGGATGACGCAAGAAGGATTGGAAAGTCATCAACCTATTGAAATCTTCAAGTCCTAGATGGACTTTTATAGCATCATCCCAGATGGTAAGTTGGGCAACATTTATCCACACATCATCATCTAAAATTATGCAGACACCCTTAACTTTAGAGGATATAATCCCATCTCTATATCTCAAGTTGAAGTAGAAGACTCTTATGAGATCGGGATAAATGCAACCTTTTTGCTCCACCAGATTCGTGAGTCCTTGACCAGCAAACAGATCCGGAAATTCAAATCCATAGAAACGAAAAAAGTCAAGGTGAATATACTTTACCGCCATGATTCTTCTCTCTTGCCAGGAATTAACATAGTTCGCACGTTTTCCTTGATCTGAAATCCAACAATCGATGGTTGCAGGACGTGGTTGAGAGGAAGAGGATGCGCCAACAGCTCTGCGGTGATGTCTTCTTGAATCTGCCATGAAAAGATTTGAGGTAGAGAGACTTTGAGAAAATGAGGATAAATGGGGAGAATCTTAGCTCTAGATTTGATTTTAGCAGAGTAAGGGTGTAAAAGAGTGACTAACAATCGATTATGGGAGGCTTTTTATAGGAAAAATGGAAAAATTAGCCGTTTATGGCCATTTATAGCTGTTAAGGGACGCTCCAACGGCTCTATTTTTGAATCTGTCAGCGTGATAATTGATTATGGCTCGAGATAATCGATTATCTGCTTAAAAGTCACTGCCCAGACATTGCATGATAATCGATTATACTTGATGATAATAGATTATCTGTTCAAAAATTTCTCAGATTTGAGTTTCAAGTTTGAATAATCGATTATATCCTTTTGATAATCGATTATGAAGCGTTAATTTTACGAAAATGCAAAATTTTTCATAAGCATTGATCCTAAGACATGTATAACACTCCTAACTCTCTTCTAAGCTCAAAAAATCTATCCTTAGGTAGTGCTTTGGTGAAAATATCAGCTAATTGATGTAAGGTATCAACATATTCAATTTGACAATCCCCCTTTTGAATATGATCTCATAAGAAATGATGTCTAATCTCAACGTGTTTAGTTCTTGAGTGCATTATGGGGTTCTTAGTTAGATTGATAGCACTAGTATTATCACATTTTAATGGAATATTATCAAGGAAAATATCAAAGTCTTCCAGTTGTTGTTTCATCCACAGAATTTGGGCACAACAATTGCCAATAGCAATGTATTCAGCTTCAGTGGTAGACAAGGCTACACATGCTTGTTTCTTTGAGTGTCAGGACACTAAAGAACAACCCAGAAAATGACAGGTTCCGCTAGTACTTTTCCTATCAATTTTACAACCACCATAATCTGCATCAGAGTAACCTATTAGACTAGGTGAAGCATCAGAGGGATTCCAAAGTCCAAAAGAAGTGGTTCCTTTAAGGTATTTTAAGATTCTCTTGACAGCAGTCAAATGAGATTCTTTAGGATTGGCTTGAAACCTAGCACATACGCATACACTTTGCATAATATCTGGCCTACTAGCAGTTAGGTACAACAAAGATCCTATCATACCTCTAAACATAGTTTCATTTACTTCTTTTCCAGATTCATCCTTATCTAAATAGCAAGAAGTGGCCATAGGTGTACTAGCTTCTTTACAAGTATCCATGCCAAATTTTTTAAGAATTTCCCTACAATATTTTGTTTAAGAGATAAAAGTACCTCCATTCATTTGCTTTATTTGTAGTCCTAAAAATTCAGCTCACCCATCATAGACATCTCAAACTCACCTTGCATTATTTTTGCAAATTCTTCACACAAAGAGTCATCAGTTGACCCAAATATAATATCATCTACATAAACTTGCACAATCAGGATGTGTTTTCCTACTTTCTTTATAAATAAGGTTGAATCAACCTTACCTCTAGAGAAGTTATTATCAATTAGAATGGTACTAAGTCTTTCATACCAAGACCTAGGTGCATGTTTAAGACCATACAAAGCCTTTTTTAACTTATAAATATGATCAGGATATTTGAAATCCTCAAAGCCAGGAGTTTGACACACATACACCTCTTCTTTTATAAAACCATTCAGAAACGCACTTTTCACATCCATTTGATATAATTTAAATTTCATCAAAGATGCATATGCAAGTAATAATCTAATTGCTTCTAACCTGGCCACCGGTGCATATGTTTCATCATAATCTATACCTTCCTCTTAACAGTAGCCCTTTACAACTAGCCTTGCTTTGTTCTTTGTGATGTTTCCATCCTCATCAAGCTTGTTCCTAAAAACCCATTTGGTTCCTATGACTTGATAATTATCTTCCTTTGGAATAAGTTCCCAGACTTCATTCCTTTCAAATTGGTTTAGCTCTTCTTGCATAGCAACGCACCACTTATCATCTTGAAGAGCTTCCTTAATGTTCTTGGGTTCTATCTGAGACACAAAAGCTACAGTTAAACAGAAATTATTAAGCTTGTGTCTAGTAGTTACCCCTTTTGATATATCTCCTATGATGTTGTCCAAAGATAGTCCTCTTGGTTGTTGAAAACTTTTAGGATCAATGGCTTGAGGTGTTTCTTGAAGTTTCGGAGGATAGTTCTCGTTTAGGTACATCTCTTCAAAAGCTTCCCTCAAATAATCCTCATCTCCTGCAATTGGTTTATTTGACTCAAGAGGGTTTACCTCAAGATCCACAATTTCATCAAAGACAACATGCATTGATTCTTCAATTATCAAGGTTCTTCTATTGAATACTCTATATGCTTTGCTAGTCAAAGAGTATCCTAGGAAAATTGCTTCATCAGATTTTGCATCAAATTTTCCCATATTACTTTTACCATTATTTAAGATAAAACATTTGCATCCAAATATTTTCAAATGAGATACATTTGGTTTTCTACCATTCAACAGTTCATATGGAGTTAATTTTAGAATTGGCCTAATAAGCATCCTATTTAACACATAACAAGCAGTACTGACTGCATCAGCCTAAAAATATTTTGGCACATTAGATTCATTCATAAGGGTTCTAGCTAATTCTTCTAATGATCTATTTTTCCGTTCAACAACACCATTTTGTTGAGGAGTTCTAGGTGCAGAAAAGTTATGTGCAATGCCATGTTCTTCACAAAATTTTTCAAAAGATTCATTTTCAAATTCCCCACCGTGATCACTTCTCAATGTTTTAATTTTCAAATCTTTTTCATTTTGAATACGTTTAGCAAAAGATTTAAAGGCTTTGAAAGCTTCACTTTTCAAAGTTAAGAAGAAGGTCCAAGTGAATCTAGTGTAATCATCAACAATTACAAGAGCATAGTAATTTCCACCAAAACTTTTAATTCTAGATGGACCAAACAAGTCCATATGCATAAGTTCTAAAGGTTTTGATGTTGAAATTATGCTTTTGGATGAAAATGAAGATTTTGTTTGTTTACCTTTTTGACATGCAGTGCATAATTTGTCTTTCTCAAATTTCAGTTTAGGTAAACCAATCACAAGATCCTTAGAAATTAACTTATTTAAATGTTGCATATGAATATGTGCAGCTCTTTTATGCCATAACCAAGGATTTTCTTCTTTAGCAACTAAGCATGTTATACTATGACTAGATGCACTCTCAATATCAATCAAATATATATTATTATGCCTAACACCTTGCAAAGCAATAACAACAGAATCTTTAAAGTAAATAGTACACTTATCACTTTCAAAGATTACCTTTAGACCTTTGTCACACAACTGACTTATGCTTAAGAGGTTATGCTTGAGGCCTTCAACATACAGGACATCTTTTATGATCAATGTGTTTCCCCCTCCAATGTCTCCGGTACCCATGATTCTACCCTTGTTATTGTCCCCATAAGTCACAAATCCTTGCTTTTTCTTCTCAAGGTGGATGAACCTTTTCTTGTCACCGGTCATGTGTCTTGAGCAACCACTGTCAAGATACCACAATGACTTCTTTGACTTAGTAGGTTCCTGCAAAACAAATTAAGAAGAGTTTTAGGTGCCCAATCTAATTATGGGTCCTTGGGGTTAGTTCATGCAAGTGTAAATCATTTCACAATTTTAATCCATGCATATTTACCATTTGGAATACCAAAATGTTTAATGTTGCATTTGTTTGATGTATGACCATGTTTCATACAGTAAAAACAACAAACATCATTTACTTTATTTTTAACAAAAGTCTCTTTTTCAACCCAAACTCTATGAGTTCTTCTAGTTTTAGACTTTTTGCTTTGATGCAAGTTCCTATTTCTAATATTGCTTCTTTTAAAGTTTGTTTTTACATTCGGGGTTGTCTTGGTTGTCTTTGCAAGTAGGTTTTCAAGTATGTCAATATCAAACATATGACTCTTACAAGACAAGCATTCAATAGGTTCAACAGTAGTGTTTGCATCAGATAATTTTGTTTCTAAAGTACTAACTTTATTTCTTAAGACAACTTCATCATCAAGCAATTTATCATATTTCAATTTAAATTCACTGTGCTCTTTCTTTAGCTTTTTATGTGCAGCATCAAGTTTTTCAGATTCATTCATTAGTTCAAAGAAAGCTTTTTGTAAGTCTAATTCACTAGATTCAAAGCTAGAATCACTTACTTAACTTTCAGTATCTTCTGAGTCAGCCATTAGACAAATATTAGCTTCCTCATCTGAATCACTTGAGTTTGTTGAACTGGAAGCGTTGTCTTCCCAAGCTATGTAAGCTTTCTTTTTCTTTTGAAATTTTCTTTCCTTCTTTTCCTCACTTTTCCTGTCTTTGGGCATTCAGATTTCATGTGTCCTCTTTCTCCACAACCAAAGCATTTTACACTTAAAGGTGATTCTTGATTTTCTTTCCTTTCTTTGCGGAATTTGTCTTTTCCTTTTGCCTTCATAAACTTGGCAAACTTCTTTATCATAAGGCTCATGTTCTCATCATCATAATCATCATCTTCAATCCTTTTAGAGCTCTTTCCTTTAGAGATCTCTGACTTGAAAGCTAGTGTCTTTCTTTTGCCTTGATCCTCTTCAGCAGTTAGTCTCCTCAACTCTAGCTCATGCTCACGAAGCTTTCCAAACGAAATTGGCATTGACATCTGAGTGAGGTTTTGAGACTCCGAGATGGCAGTTACCTTTGGTTGCCAAGACCTGTCTAATGATTTTAAAATTTTCACATTTAATTCATCATTATCAAAAGTCTTACCCAACCCAGTCAAGTGGTTCACTATGTGAGTGAAGCGCTTTTGGACATCAGAAATTGTTTCTCCAGGTTGCATTCTGAACATCTCATACTCCTGAATGAGAGTGTTCTTCCTTGGACGTTTCACGTCCTCTGTTCCTTGATGTGTGACTCTGAGGACTTCCCACATTTCCTGTGCTGTCTTACACACTGAAATTCTATAGAATTCATCAAGTACAACAGCAGATTATATAATATTGCGAGCTTTAATATCAAACTGAGCTCGTCTATTTTCTTCAGCATTCCAATTAAAGTATGGTTTTTCTACTTCTACACCATCAACTGTGCTCTTAGGAATATAAGGACCATTTTGTACAGCTTCCCAGATGCCTCTGTCAACAGACCCCATAAAAATTTCCATTCTGACTTTCCAGAATGCATAGTTATCACCAGTAAAAAGTGGTGGTCTGTTAATAGAAGCACCCTCGGCATATACAAGGTTTTGGTTGTGACCGGCCATTTTCGCAAATTTTGAAAGACTATCAAACAAGCTCTGATACCAATTTTTGGTACCAGCAATGGTATGATTTGAAGAGTAAAGCGCAGTGGAATAAAACTTAGAGTAAGTGGAAAGCGTGTTCGGTCACTATTTAAATTAAAATGGTCCGTTTTAGAAAATTAAGTTTCTTTCAGAAAATTTATCGAACAGTTGATATGCGTTAAAACGTAATGAGTGTAGGGATAAGAAAAATCACACAAGTATATTTATACTGGTTCGATTCAACAGAATCTACGTCGAGTCGTTAATCACTATAAGAAGTGATTAACAGTTCCACTAAAAAGATGTTTCACAAATTACAATAACAGTGAATAAAAAACACGTAAATAAACCTTCCTTCGACGAACGAACCAGAAGAAGAACACTCTGCTAACTCGAAGAGAACCGCTCCGGCAATCGACCAACGATTCGCAAGCTTCTCCTATTCACGAGACCAGGCAGAGCACCTTGCTAACTCGAAGAGAGCTTGCTCCGACTATCGACACACGAAACGCGAGCATCTCCTGTTCACGAGATCAAGCAAGGGAACTTTGAACTATAGCTTCTGAGAACTTCCTCTGACAAACAATATTATGCTAAGCTTCTGTTCAAAAACGTTACTTTTGAACTTCACAGAAACCCAATATATATCCAGTAGCTATGAATATCAAAGGTCAAGTTCCAACTGCCAGTAATAATCGATTATTGTAAGTGATAATCGATTATCCAAGTCCGTTATGGATTTTTCAAAATAACTTTTCAAAAACAGACTTGTGATAATCGATTATTTGAAGTGATAATCGATTATATCAGTCATACTTATGATAATCGATTATTGCTTCACATAATCGATTATTTCAGAACATTTTCTAAAATAATACAAGTTTTACATAATTTAAAGACATTCCTACTGCAATTAAATTCTACAAATTTATTTTAAATAATTCTAATATCTTCGTCAAGTAAAACTTCTTGCAGCATCATCAAAACAATTTTCTTCAAGATTTACCAATACTCCTTATTGGTAACACCCTAGAATGTGGAATGTATGACTTACTTGGGTGGAGCGACTTCAAATGAGTGCAAAATGCTTTATGAATGTTGATGAATGAGCCTCAAGTGTTGTGCTCTCACAAAAACCCCAAACTTTAATGATGGAGTGGTGCAAAAATGGTGGAAAAGGGATTTTTGAGAAGGTGGGTGTAGGAAAAAGTGAAGAGAGTGCTTTAGAGAGTACTTGAGAGTGCCAAATGAGAGTGGGAGGTTGAATGAGAGGCTTGGGCGAGACCTAAGGGGTATTAAAATGTGCAATAGGACAACTAACGTTGAGCCCTACATAAAAGCCCACTTAAGCAATCTGCAATGCCACCGTTCAGCGCTGGGTACCACTGAGTGGTGAGCGCGATTTACATTCTCCCCCTTTTTGGCTTGCCCAAAGCATTATGAACCTTGTACTACTCAAATTCAACTCTCAATTTTTAATTTTCATGCAATTTCCCCTCACTTCACTCATTCATGCAACAATTAAACCCTAACATTCAACTTGAACAAACTTAAAACATGCAACAAAAGTAAAAGAATCAACTGGGTTGCCTCCTAGGTAGCGCTTGTTTAACGTCACGAGCCTGACCCAAACCTTTCTAGCACGCACCAGTAAGTGAAAATCTTACCAACACCCATCAGTAGGTGTACCTTCCTGTATCCTTCAGTAGATACTCAATCTTTTTAGCATCCCTCACTAGAATTTACCCAATAAGAGTGTTCAACAATATTCACAATTACATAACAAAAATAATAAAATAACAGAATAAGTACGCAATGCAACTCCTGCGAAGCTTCCTCGGACGAGTAATACGCTTGAAGACGAAGCTCTAAAAGAGTTGACTCGAAGGAAAACTGAGAGAATAGAGATCGAACACAAGGAAAGACTCTAGACCTAGGTTTAAACTGTGGAAAAACCCTAGATCGGTGAGGAATCACTGAATCGACCGATTAATCGGTGGAAATGGTGTTTTAATCAGTGGAGATGTGTTGGATCGGAGAAAAAGAAGATTTAATCGATTAAAACAAAAAAAATGAAATACAAGGAAAACCCTAGCGGGAGGATGATAATATTCGGTACAAATGGAAGAAGAGTAAACGAAGGTGATGAATCTGTGAAGAGATGGTGACTTACAAGGAGGAACAGAGGTTGGCGTCGAGGAGCTCGAGAGAAATGCTCTCGTGAAAGAAGACGCTGAGAAATGGAATGAAGCCTCTAACGCGTGAGATGAGAAATGAAGACGTGGTGAAACGGTGCGCGAGGTTGTAGTGCTGACGCATGCAAAGGATGTGGCAATGGATGACTGGATTTGCGTGGAGGAGTGAGAAAGCTATGGAAGCACGGTGGAATTTCATGGAAAATGAAAATGGAGGTAGTGTGCCTTGGAAGGTGGCTAGAGGGAGTCTTTGGACTCTCTAGCCTATGACTTTCAAGAGAGAATAATTTTCTGAATTAGAAAACTCTATTCTCATTAATCTCAAAAGTGCCAAATACAGGTGAGGAACTGGGTATTTATACTAACCCATGCTCCTTGTAAGCTAAGCTATAGATACAATGAAATGTAAAAATACGAAAAAAAGGACTGTGTCAGGAAGGATTCCATCATACCCTCCCTCTTAAAAAACGATTTGTCCTCAAATCTGGCAATCACCTTATGAAGAAGCTCCACACAGTCCTGGGAGCATGGCCATCTTGGAGTGGCCTTATTCTTTTAGATCCACTTTTCTTCCTCCTGGATCAAACACGAATCTATAATATGCATCAAATATATCTTCAATTAATATCGATCCTAGTATTTTGATTTGTCATCTTTGAGAATTTTAGCAGTCCAAATTCTATATTATCTTAAGTTACTTGTTTTCTTCAAGATAACTCAAGATTTGAATTGTCATATTTTGAAAAAATTTGCATAAAATATGGGATGGCAATTGATTTGAAAGAGAAATTTAAAGTGGATAAGTTCAAAACAATTGGAAGAGACTTTAAAGATTGAAAACCTTCCCTTTTAAGATTGCATTCCATGATTGGAGTCAAAGTTGCTATCAGTAGCACTTTCTCCTTTTCTTTCTTTTCCATTTCTTGCCTTTCTCTCTTTTCTTCTTCTCTTCTCTCTTATTCTTTTCTTTTCTCTTTTTTTTTCTTTCTTCCTCTTCTTAATTCTTCTTCTCTTTTCTCTTGAAGAATATTTTGATGTTTAAAGCTTTTGCTACAATTTACAACAGCATAATGAACTACTATATTTCAACTTATCAGCAGGTTATTCATGTGGAAAGCACAATGGTTCAACTCAGAAAACACAATCAAGCAAAGGCTAGACACCAAAGCACCAAGACACTCAGCCACTATAGCAGTTTCATACAACTGATCTTGTCAGTTTGACTAAATGATTATTCTGCTAAAATCAGGCTTCATCATGTAATAAAATATAAAGTTGAGATGCAAGACAAGCCATAAAATGTTTGACACAGTGAATACATAAATCAAATTTGACCATACAAAGTCATTATGCAGAATTGCACTCACTGCAGCTTAGCAAAAGACACATAAATCTGCATATCTCAACAGATAATGCAATATAATTGAAACAGGGAACACAATGAAGTACTGGAATTTGAACAGAACTTGGCAAAGCATCTAGTACCAAGTATGATTGACTTTAAAAATCAGAACACACTAGGACAAGCTAATTGGTGACACTTAGCTAAAAATATTGCATTATTCGTGGTCACCAAGCTTACTCATAAGAGTTTCATTGTTTTGTGGTGTGCACACTTTGCAATTGCAAAAACACGAATTCAAAAAAATTACTTGATTAAAACTGAAGATGTAATGACAATTAAAGCAAATCACATGACTGAACATGACAGAATAAGATTCAGAAAGAAATAAAAGACTCAACAAAATGAAATCATTGAATAAAATGAGAAGAACAAACAAAGCAAAGCTAGAACACTAAAAAATTAGTTCAAACAGATCATGAGTCAGCACAAGACATTAAAGGAAAATAATGAACAATGCGGAAGCTAAACAGATCAACACGATTTCGAATCAGAGATGCAAGACAAAACAAAACAAGACAGAATCAAATTAAACAAATCGCAGAGAATCAAATAAGATAGATTTGAAACAACTCAAATGAATAGAAACAAGGAATTGAATACTTATCTTTGACGCGTGGACGCAACCTGAAGCTCTGATGACCACTTGATGGAAGAACAGCTCCGAGAAGTGACCGAAGACACGATGCAACTCCTGTGAAGCTTCCTTCGATGATTAATACGCAACAGAATATTGAAGACGAAGCTCTAAAAGAGCTGACTCGAAGGAAAACTGAGAGAGCAGAGATCAAACACAAGGAAAGACTTTAGACCTAGGTTTAAACTGTGGAAAAACCCTAAATCGGTGAGGAATCACTACATCGACCGATTAATCGGTGGAAATGGCGTTTTAATCGGTGGAGATGTGTTGGATCGGAGCAAAAGAAGATTTAATCGGTGAAAACTGAAGAAAAGATGAAATACAAGGAAAACCCTAGCAGGAGGATGATAATATTCGGTACAAATGGAAGAAGAGTAAACGAAGGTGATGAATCTGTGAAGAGATGGTGACTTACAAGGAGGAACAGAGGCTGGCGTCGAGGAGCTCGAGAGAAATGCTCTCGTGAAAGAAGATGCTGAGAAATGGAATGAAGCCTCTAACGCGTGAGATGAGAAATGAAGACGTGGTGAAACGGTGCGCGAGGTTGTAGTGCTGACGCATGCAAAGGATGTGGCAATGGATGACTGGATCTGCGTGGAGGAGTGAGAAAGCTATGGAAGCATGGTGGAATTTCATGGAAAATGAAAATGGAGGTAGTGTGCCTTGGAAGGTGGCTAGAGGGAGTCTTTGGACTCTCTAGCCTATGACTTTCAAGAGAGAATAATTTTCTGAATTAGAAAACTCTATTCTCATTAATCTCAAAACTGCCAAATACAGGTGAGGAGCTGGGTATTTATACTAACCCATGCTCCTTGTAAGCTAAGCTATAGATACAATGAAATGTAAAAATACGAAAAAGAGGACTGTGTCAGGAAGGATTCCATCACCAACTCATCAATTGCCTCCGGTCCACCTTCTTAGCTCGCCTAGAATATGGAGCCTCAATCTCTATCACTCCATTCTCCTTGAATCCTTTCACAACCCACAACTTCTTCTTGTATCTCACAAGAGTACCAAGCTTGAATTGTGCATCCTCCAAGTCAAAGTGGACTGTGCCTCCTTTATCAACTTTCTTTTCTTCCTTAACCTGCATTAAAACACAATTTTTACCTTTGTTGACCGGCTTTGCAGATTTAGGTTTATCCACTAGTGCAACCTTCCTTGCAGCTTTGTGACCTATCTTTTTCGCTTGAATCTGCTTATCTTTGAAGACATCATAGATCACCTCATCTTCCAAGAATGATTGGGATCTTGTCATCCTCCTTCATCTCCATGATTACAAAAGTCAACCAGGAATTTGAGCCTTCCTATGCGCATCACAACATCCTTCACCACACCGTAGGGTTTCTATGGTGATCCATTCGGCATTATCAAGGATATCTTTGTTGGCTTCAATCTTAGACCACCAATCTTTTTCAGCATAGATAAGGGCATCATATTAATACTTGACCCTAAATCAAGTAGGGCTTTCCCTATCTTCATACCTTCAGTGGTGCAAGGAACTGTGAAACCTCCTGGATCTTTCACTTTAGGACGATGTTATTTTTCCAACAAGTCACTGCAGCTTCCCTGTTCATCATTACCTTCTTCCTTAAAATCTATCTTTTCACTGAGGTAGTGCTTTATATGTCTAGCATAGATAGGAATTTGTTGAAGTGTTTCAGTCAACGGTATAATAATCTCCAATTTATTGAAGATTTCTCTAAAGCGCTCACATCTTCTCTCTACTCTCTCACGCCCTTTCGGATAAGGAAGAATTCTCTCATCTTTTTCATTTTTTTCTTCTTTATCAATTTTTTTTCTCTCCTCTTCTCTTCTTCCTCTTTCAACTCCCCCTCACATATTTCTTCTTCTTTTTCTTCTTCCCTTACAAACTCAACACTCTTTTTTTCTTCTCTCAGTCTCTCCTCAACAACACTCACTACAACCTTACAATCTTCCTTGGGGTTAACCTCAGTATTAGCCCCAAATTGATTCTCTGCCTTGTCCTCCAGCCTTTTAGCTAACTGACTGATCTGCATCTCTAGATTTCTGAAATTATCTTCATAGCTCTTCGTAGTGGATTCATGCGCCTTCAAGAATTGTTGAAACGCATCTTCCAACCTATTATTCCTATCATTCAAAGCAGATACTTCTTGCCATAGTGGTGATGACTGCTGCTGTTGTGGTTTATTAAATTGGCCTCCTGCTTGTCCAGCTTGTCCAACCTTGGTTGTAATTACCTTGGCGGTACTGGAATTGATTGCCCATGTAGTTGACTTCTTCTTGGGCCTGCTTTGGATAAGCACATTGACCATTGATATGGTCACCACCACAACGGTCACAGAGTTGTTGTTGCACCTGTGAAACATTCTTTAGCTCCTTAGGCAGTTAAGCAAGAGTCTTTGTTAGATTCTCCAATTGTTGAGTTATCAACTTATTCTGTGCAAGCAAGGCATCTTGAGTAGGCAATTGTAGAACTCCCGTTTTTTGAAGCAAGACACCTCTTTCACTATGCATCTCACTACCATTAGCCGCCATGTTCTCTATCAAATCATAGGCTTCATGTGCATTCTTGTGCTTAATGTTACCTCCAGCTGAGGCATCTAGCATAACCTTTGTTTAAGTGCTAAGACCTCCAAGGAATGACAAGACTACAGATGTATCATCAAAACCATGCATAGGTGTCTTTCTCAGCAAGCTTTTATATCTATCCCACGCCTGGCCTAGGGTTTCTTCCATGCCTTGCTTGAAAGAAGAAATTTCCAGTTTACCTTGTTGATTTTAGACTGTGGGAAGTATTTCTTCATAAATTTAGACAACACAGCCTCTCAAGTCGCAAAGTTATCCTCAGGGAAAGAATTCAAGCACAGTTTAGCATTGCCTCCCAATGAGAAAGGAAACAAGCTAAGTTTAATCGCCTCGTCCGGCACACAATTGATCTTCACCGTGCTGCAAATCTCATTGAATGTGGTGAGATGATCATATGGACTTTCATTTGATAGCCCATTAAATTGGTTGCTCTTCACCAATTGAATCAACGCCGGCTTCATCTCCATATTCAGTGCATTGACCCTCGGCCTTGCAATGCTATTAAAATGTTGAGGGCCAACAACAATAGTGACATCCGCCAGAGTGCGTCTCCTAGGAATTTCCTCCTCAGCCATCTCTTCTGTGCTCTGGTTGGATGCTTGTGGTGAGGGTTGTAACAATGTTTCAAGAGAAGGAAACAATTCTCTATATGTTTGATTCCTCCTTCTCCTTCGTGTTGCACTTAAACCTTTACGAAGAGGCTTCGAATTTTTCTTGCTCCTAGTATGAATT
Organism: Vigna reflexopilosa; assembly: GCA_027742785.1. Taxonomy (NCBI): domain Eukaryota; kingdom Viridiplantae; phylum Streptophyta; class Magnoliopsida; order Fabales; family Fabaceae; genus Vigna; species Vigna reflexopilosa. The sequence continues at coordinate 20,304,253 of CM050918.1, forward strand.
GTATCCTGCATACACAAGAAACAAAACCCTAAAATTCACTTTTATAGATAAAACAAAACAAAAACAAAAATCAAGTCAAAGTTAATCAATAATCACACTACTAGAATAGTTAAATCACGAATCCCCGAAAATGGCACCAAAAACTTGTTAAGACTCCGGCAAGTGTACCGAATTGTATCAAGTAATAATAAGTGGTAAGACCAAGTATCGTTTCCCTAGAGACTCATAGGCGTAGACTTTCGTATGATTTCTTGATTATTTAAGACTTGAATAATGAAAATTAGGGTTTATAATGCTAAAACGAAAATTAAAAATGCACATGCAAAAGTTGATCAATTGGCAGTTGAATGATATGGATGAATTGTGTTGTTGGGGATTCCGACTTATCCTAATCCACTCTCATATATTAAGGAATTCTACTTTTTCATTAATGTTAATGCCAGTTTCTAATTTACCCTAATCCCAATGTCTTGGTGAAGAGAGTCTACTCCTAATTACTAGTTTACAATGTCTTGTCTCCTTAGCAATTGATCATGCATTACATTCTCACAGAAGCTTAAAGGCAATCGGTCCTCCTATCCCTATGTCTAGGTAATATTGCTCCCAAGAATATTCCCCCATGTCTAGATCTACCCATATGTGTCCATAAAGATAAAATCAAAGATCACGCTATTGAATAATGTCTTAAACAAAGCACTCATAGAGAATAGAGGAAAAACTCTAAAAATTAATGAAATAAAGCATATGAATAAAGCATCAATTCAATATATGAGAGTTTCAATAGGATTACATAGTTTCCCCAACATAGCGCACCAAATGCTTCAACCCTCGACCCATGCATTTAGATGAAGTTGCGTAGGCGCCACGTTTAGCTCACGGAGAAGCGCCGACTGGAAGGAGGTGAAGGGAACCCGGATGTACAACTGGTTAAAAAGTTTGGCAAAAACAAAGAAGAAGTCGACAGGACATGACTCCCTTTCATGGAATACCCGTTCGTTCTCAGGGCTTACGCCCGCCCGTACTAATCGAGCATCTTCGATGTCTTGAACAATGTAGGACCAACCTATCAGATCCCACAAACGAGTTCGCAAATGATAATAAGACACTTGTGTGCATACGTCATGGGAAGCCCAGTCATACCCCGTTCTTAAGCCCCTAGCAAGTGTACCAGATCGTTATCAAGTAATATATAAACGGTAAGTCCGAGTATCGTCTCCCAGAGGACTCTTAGGCCTTATCTTTCATGTAAATTGATCTTATAAAACTTGAAAAAGAAATAATTTTATGGTTGTATGCAAAACGAAAATAAACATGCAAATTCAAGTGATTCAATTGGCAAAGAAAAGATATGAACTAATGGAGTTGTTAGGGTTTACAATTTCATCTTATCCGCCCTCTTATATCTACTTTTCTTATTTAATTTGCTTTATTATCTAATTGTCATGCAAACTTTCTTTGCCTACCCTAAACCCGATCTCTCGGGGAAAAGAGCCTATCACTAACTACTAGTTTACTATCTCTAGTCCCCCTGAGTAATTAGCAATGCATATATCATAGAAGCAAAATACAATTGATCGTCCTACCCCTATCTCTAGGCAGTATTGCTTAATCAAGGAATTCCCTATCAATTCATGACTTCCCCGTACATCTCCGTATCGACAAAGGCAAATATCTTCTACTGAATGAGTTAAATGATAAAAGCATTGAGCATAGATAAGAAACCCAATAATTGATAATATAAGCATATCAATAAAAATAAGAATTTCAATATAAGAGGGTTTCAAAAGATTACATTGTTCCCCAACAACAAAGGGTTTAGTTCACCATGAACATGGTGAAACTAGATGGAATTAAATGAAAGAATGGAAGAGTAAACCCTAGATTTGATAAATTGGAGCCTAAGCATCCAAGAAACCGCCTCCAAGGAGTGTAGAAATGCTATGGACGTCTCTGCCTGCCAAACGAATACTCTGAAGGTCGCACTGGGCTATTTATAACGCATAAAAGTAACAGAATTTAAGACCAAGCACAACATTCCACCGCTCAGCGCCTAATTTGGCCACTCAGCGGCTTCCCTCCAAATCGCCGGACCACTCGGCGGTCCATCTCACCGCTCAGCGGTTTGCCTCGAAATCGCATGTACGCTCAGCGGCACCGTTTAAGCGAGAGGCAGTGGCTGCTCCCTCGAGTCTGGCGCTCATCGTTGGAAAATAGTGCTGAGCGGTGACTTTGACTCTTCTTTTCTTCCTTTTTCTCCTTCTTTCTTGAGTCTAAGTCCTCCCTTCTTCACTTCCATCTTCAATTCTCATCAAAACCCTGCAAAACAATGCAAAATAAGCATAATATCTCTAAAAACAACTTTTGACTCTCATGTGATTCAACTAAGTGTTTTACTTAATTCTAAGCTCATTCTAAGCCATAGAGGATGTGTTTTGATATCAAATGTAAGTATAAAAATAACGGTTTTTAAGTTATCACAACCCCAAACTTAAAACTTTGTTTGTCTTCAAGCAAACAAGACAAAACTCGGCTTTCCACTTTTTCATCAAAATAGTTCAACATTTTCAAAATTCATTTTTCTCACAACAAGAATTACTCAATTCATATTTTCAGTGGAATCTTATCAAGATGCATACATGCTTCTATTCAATTCAGTTCACATAATCACATACTTTTCCACAGATGCTCTACTTATGAATGATCAATCCACTAAGCAAGATGTAACTATACAATTTATTAATCCTCTCCAACCAAGTGTTTCACTCAATCACTCAAGTGTTTAAGAGGTCTCTCCAACCAAGTGTTTCCAAGGCTTATAATGAGGCTAGGTTAACAAGAAAAATTGGTTTTTCTGGAACACAAAATTCTTGAGTTAAGAGAGTTATTTTAACTTTCAAAGTTCAAGCACAAACTCTCTTTTTAATCAATCTCACTCATTCCCAACTTCTTTCCTTTTTCTCTTTATTTTTACATTAAGCTCATCTTTCATGCTTTTTCTTTTCTTCTCTTTTCTTTTCTCATGCTTTTCTTTCATTCAACACTTGAGCTCAATGCCTTTCTTTTGCCTTTCAATTTCCCCAACAACTCCAAACTTGAACCTTGGCAATATCATACAATTATTCTCAACCCAACTCAAGGTAAAAATTTTCAAAGCAAGGGTTTTCATCCTGTTTCAAGGCTAGGGTTCAAAAAGGATAGAACGCATGGTTCTCTTTTCTTTGGGTTAATATTTGGCTAAGAATGGCTTCCAAAAATGGCCTTCATCATATGACATAAACATGCAATTCAATCAATCATAAAGATTCAGGCAATATCATTCATGCTTCCATATGAATAGCACATATATCAATAAACACTCTAGAGTTCAATACCTCACACAGCTGTGCTTTTCTCAAACATCATTCATACACCCTGCTTAGCATCATAATCATAAATCATCACACATTTGTTCACATAGCTAGTGAACCATTCACCTGTATATCAGCATGCAACACAAACTCAATCGTCATCCACATCTAATCATCATCAAATAAACTCATCATCCAATAACAATCAAGTCAAACCATAGTCAGAGAAGGTGTTCAAGCCAAGCACAAACACCTACACTACTCAACAGAATTCAACCTATTCTAAAATTTCAAAGTACAAAAGTGAAAGATAAAACCCCTATTCTAAGCATGGACATCAATCAGTAGATGCCCTCTCAACTCATATCATCATCTGAGTCCTCCTGATCTCCATCCTTAGCATCCGCGAAGTCATCCTTGTCATCATCCTCCCTGGAGCTTCAACTACTCCAGCTCCACTCCCTGTGCCCGCTCTGGCCAAGCAACTCTGTTGTTGAACTCATCCATCGTCGACCTATTGTTCACACTCTAGCAAGTGTACCAGATCGTTCCATGTAATATAATTGGTAAACCCAATATCGTTCTTCCCAAAGGACTCGCCGACCTTATCGTTCGTGCAAATTGAAATTGTAAGAATTGTAAAGAAAAATGAATTGGTTTGAATGCAAGAAACAAAAAGTAAACATGCAAATGCGATTGATTCAATTGACGAAAAAAAGAGTATGGATGAATGAAGTTGTTGGGGTTTACAATTTCATCTTATCCGCTCTCTCTTATCTACTCCTCTTATTTGATTTGCTTTGTTATATAATTATCATGCAAACTTTCTTAGTCTACCCTTAACCCGATCCCTCGGCGAAGAGAGCCTATTAATAATTACTGGCTTGCTATCCCTAGCCTCCCCTAGTAATTAATAATGCATAATAAACAGAAGCGAAAACAATTGATCGTCCTACCCCCTATCCCTAGGTGGTATTGCTTAATCAAGGAATTTCCCCCAGTTCATGACAATACCGTACGTTCCAGTATCAATAAAGACAAACATCAATTACCGAATGAGTTAAACGATAAAAGCATTAAGCGCAGGTGAGAAACAAAATAATTGATAATCAAAGCATATGACAAGCATATAAATAAATAAGAGTTTCAATAAAAGAGAGTTTCAAAAGATTACATTGTTCCCTAACAATAAAAGGGTTTAGTTCACCATTGTCACGGTGAAACTAGATGAAAAATGATGGAAGAATGGATAAACAAACCCTATATTGGATAAAAAGGAGCCTAAGCATCCAAGGGATCTTCTCCAAGGAATGAAAATTAGGCCTGGCCGCCTTCTCTGCCAAAAGAATCCATCTAAACTCGCACTAGGGCTATTTATAGCTGAGGAGCGTCACAAAATTTAGGCCCAAGCCCATCAGACAATTGCCCGATGTCACAATTTGACCGCCCGGCGGTTTACCCTTAATCGTGCCACCGCCCGGCGGTGAGTTGTACCACCCGACGGTTTGCCTCATACCACAAAACCGCCTGGCTGCACCGCCTGGGCGCCAGACAGTGGCTTCTCCCCGCATTTGGCCGCCCAACGGTGGATTTTGGCGCTGAGCGGTTCCTAGACTCTTCCTTTCTTCATGTTTCTTCTTCTTCCTTGAGTCTAACACCTTCCATCTTCAATCCCATTTTTCATTCTTATCAAAAATGCTGCAAAACAAGCATAATATCTCTAAAAACAGCTTTTGACTCTCAACTGACTCAACTTACGTGTTTGCTTGATTCTAAGCTCATTCTGAGCCTTGAAGGTTGTATTTTACCCTCAAATGAAGCATGAAAATAACTGTTTTTCAACCGTTATCACAACCCCAAACTTAGAACTTTGCTTGTCCTAAAGAAACAAAACAAAACTTGGCTTTCCACTTTTTCGTCCAATAATTCAACACTCCTAACATTTATGACAAGAACTCAATTTCAGATTTTCAGTGGAATCAAATCAACATGCATGCATGCTTTCAATTAAATTCAGTTCACATGATAACATATTTCTCAACAGATATTACATTTATGAATGATCAACCCACTAAGCAAAAATGTAAGCATGAAATTTATCAATTCTCACCAAGCAAGTGCTTCACTCAATCACTCAAGTGTTTAAGGTGCCACTCCAACTCATTATTATTCACAGGTCACATGAATCAAAATTGCCATTCATCTAAAATAATCAAAATCTTCACATGAAAATGCCATCATAAGGACTTCTCTAAGGCTTGTATTGAGGCTGGAGTAACAAGAAAAATTGGTTTTTCTGGATCACAAAATCTTTAAATCAAGAGAGCTCATTTAGCATTCAAGGTTCAAGTTCAACTCTCTTTCTTAACCAATCTCACTTATTCCTAACTTCTTCCCTTCTCTTTTATTTTCACATTGAGCTTATCTTCCATGCTTTTCTTCTTTTCTTTTCTTTTTCTCATGCATTTTTCTTCCTTCACAATTGAGCTCAATGCTTTTTAATTGCCTTTCAATTTCCCTCATACAACCCCAAACTTGAACCTTGACAACACATACAGTTAAGCTCAACCCAACTCAAGGTAAAGAATTTCAAACCAAGGGTTCTCATCCTATTTAAGGCTAAGGTTCAAAAAGGGTGTAATATTATTAAGGTAAAATCATTCATGTTTTCCAGTGAACAATACATACAACAATGAAAACTCTAGAGCTCAATACCTCACATAGCATGCTTTCTCACACATCATTCATTTATACACCCTGCTTAGCATCATAACCACAATCATAATTCATCACACATTTGTTCACATTGCTAATTAACTTTGTCACTTGGATATCAACATGCACCACAACCCAATTATCATTCACATCCAATTATCATCAGATAGATTTATCATGCATGTCATTCAGTCAAACATTGACAGAAAAGTCTTCAAGCCAAGCATAAACACTAAAAATAAAATAAAAATAAAAATTCAACCTATTCTAAGAATTCAAAATGCAAAAGTGAAAGAAGGAATCTGGGTTGCCTCCTAGTAGCGCTTGTTTAACGTCACGAGCCTGACCCAAACCTGTTCTAGCACTTGTCAGCAAGTGCCTCCCAACACCCTTCAGTAGGTGTACTGTCTTGTGTTCTTCAGTAACTTCATAAAGATTAGCATCCCCCAGTAGACGCTACCCAAAAATTGTTCAAAACTCCAAAAATTACATGTCCAATCAAACAAATAAAAATAAACAAAATGTTTTATAATACAAAGTATGCTTTCCAGCAAATCAAATATTCTTCTTCACGTTGAGATCTTCATCACCCCAACTCTTCAACTGTCTTTTGTCCACTCTTCGAATTGCTGTGGAGTATGGCCTTCTGATCTCCACCATTCCTTTCTCCTTAAGCTTTCTATTCACAATCCACTTCCTGCTTTTATATCTTACTGCCATGCCACGTAGGAATGGTGTGTCTTCTGAATGGGTTGATTCTCCTTTGTCTACCTTCTTCTCCTCAAATATCTACAAAATATTACAACTATTAAGATGATCAATACATGTGGTGTTCCCCTCTCTTGCAGCTTCACTTTTGGCCTTTTTATATCTGGATCTTCTTCTTATTCTCATTCTGTTTTCTTTAGAGCCACTATAAGTTAGCACTTGGTCTTGATCTTTTAACAGCATTCTCCCATCATGGACACGTATCACCATTTTAGAAGTCCTCATGGAAGGTCTTCCCAAAATTAATGGAATTCTTCCTTCATTTGCCATGTCCACTACCAGAAAATCAATCAAGAACTCCAACTCCTCAATTTGAACAATTGCGTTTTCCACCATACCAACTGGCTTATTATTAGATCCATCCGCAACTGTCAGGGTAATATTGGCTGGTTTTAATTTTAGCCCTCCAATCTTCTTGAAATCACTAAAGGGCATCAAATTAACACTCGATCCTGAATCGATCATGGCTCTCCCTATATTCACATTATTAATAACACAAGGAAGAGTCAAATTCCCTAAGTCCTTCAATTTTGGTGGATGATCCTTCTTCCTAGGCTTGATACCCCTTTCCTGATCTTCTTCATCATCAAGATCAATTACCTCTCCAAGATAATACTTTATCCTCTTATCATAATCAGGAATTTGCGGAAGCACTAAAGGAGTACCAGTCACCTGATTAAATTTTCCCTGAATGGCTCTCGGTGATTCTCTTTCTCTTTCTCTTTATCTTCGCTGCTTTTCTGCTTGTTGAAATTATCAGCACTCATCATCTCTTCACCTTCTTCCTCGCTGCTCTCAATAACAATTATTTCCCTTTCTGTTTTCCTTTTTCTTGTCAGAACAACTTTGCACTCCTCTTTAGGGTTAACATCAGTGTTGGCCCTAAACTGATTCTTCTCGGTGGTTTCTACCCTTTTTGACAACTACCCAATCTGTGTCTCCAATGCTCTAAAGCTGGCTTGGTCACTAGCTTGTTGAGATTCGTAAACCTTCAAGAATTTATCGAATCTGTCATTTAAGCCTCTAACAGTCTCTGTCAAGCTACTCACCTGCTGCCATAAAGGTGACGGTTTTTGCTGCCGGAAGCTTCCTACTTGCCCAGAAGAATTATTCTGGTTCTATCCAATGCTCGGGTGGTTCTTCCAACCTTGGCTAGAATTGCCTTGGTTAGCGTTACCTTGCCGGTATTGGAGTTGATTTCCCATGTAGTTGACTTCCTGCTGCATTTCTTCGGGAAAAGCACATTGACCATTAATATGGTCACCACCACATAGATCACAAAGCTGTTGAGTTTGAGAAATATTTATTGTCCCCTTTGGAAGTTCAGAAACGACCTTTATTAGCTTATCCAGTTTTTTTAGTAAGGAGATGATTCTGAGCAGTCATAGCATCATCAGTAGGAAGATGCAAAAGTCCTCCTTTTTGTACACCCCTTTCACTTTGTGTCACTTCATTCATAGCCATGTCTTCAATCAGTGCATAGGCCTCATCTTCAATCTTTCTGTTTATGCTGCCTCCAGCTGAAGCATCTAGCATCATCTTTGACTGAGTGTTTAGACCTCCAAGGAAAGCAAGTAAATAAGAAGTCTTGTCAAACCCATGGACTGGGGTCTTCCTCAACAGGCCTTTGAATTTGTCCCAAGCCTGTCCAAGAGTTTATTCCATTCCTTGCTTGAATGAAGAGATTTCCAACTTCCCTTGATTAATCTTTGTCTGCGGAAAGAATTTAGTGACAAATTGTTTTGCCACCGCCTCCCAATTTCTGAAAGTACCTTCTGGAAATGAATGCAACCAATCTTTAGCGTTTCCTCCAAGAGAGAAAGGAAACAAGCTGAGTCTGACCCTGTCATCCAAAACTCCGTTCATCTTGACGGTATAGCAAATTTCACCAAAAATAGTCAAATGATTATAAGGGTTCTCATTTGACAACCCGTGAAATTTGTTGCTCTGTACTAGCTGGATGAGTGCAGGGTTCATCACCATGTTTATTGCATTATCTGCTGGTATGGCTATACTGTTGAAATGCAGAGGACCTACTGTGTTTGATGCGCCCCCCAGTGTGCATCTTGGAGGAACTTGGTCCGCCATCTCCTCAATGCCTTGTGCAAAAGTCTCTGGTGAAGATTGCAGAAGTCGTTCAGGAGAAGAAAATTTTCACGTGCAGGAAGTTTAATTTTTCTTCTTCTCCCGTCTCAAAGGCCTTCTAGAAGAGGTTGCTGGTTCGTTTTACTTCTAGTGTGTATTGTTTCCTGCAAACATTAGGCACAAAACCCTAGAAAACATTTATTAGAACAAAAATAAAAATAAAACAAAAAAAAAATCAAGTCAAATTTAATCAATTTACACTACTAGAAAAGTTAAACCAAGAGTCCCCGGCAACGGCGCCAAAAACTTGTTAACACTCTGGCAAGTGTACCAGATCGTTCCAAGTAATATAATTGGTAAACCCAATATCGTTCTTCCCAAAGGACTCGCCGGCCTTATCGTTCGTGCAAATTGAAATTGTAAGACTTGTAAAGAAAAATGAATTTGTTTGAATGCAAGAAACAAAAAGTAAACATGCAAATGCGATTGATTCAATTGACGAGAAAAAGTCTATGGATGAATGGAGTTGTTGGGGTTTACAATTTCATCTTATCTGCTCTCTCTTATCTACTCCTCTTATTTGATTTGCTTTGTTATATAATTATCATGCAAACTTTCTTAGTCTACCCTTAACCCGATCCCTCGACGAAAAGAGCCTATTAATAATTACTAGCTTGCAATCCTTAACCTCCCCTAGTAATTAATAATGCATTATAAACAGAAGCAAAAACAATTGATCGTCCTACCCCCCTATCCCTAGGTGGTATTGCTTAATCAAGGAATTTCCCCCAGTTCATGACAATACCGTACGTTCTTGTATCAATAAAGACAAACAACAATTACCGAATGAGTTAAACGATAAAAGCATTAAGCGCAGGTGAGAAACCCAATAATTGATAATCAAAGCATATGACAAGCATATAAATAAATAAGAGTTTCAATAAAAGAGAGTTTCAAAAGATTACATTGTTCCCCAACAACAAAAGGGTTTAGTTCACCATTGTCATGGTGAAACTAGATGAAAAATGATGGAAGAATGGATAAACAAACCCTAGATTGGATAAAAAGGAGCCTAAGCATCCAATAGATCTTCTCCAAAGAATGAAAATTAGGTCTGGCCGCCTTCTCTGACAAAAGAATCCATCTAAACTCGCACTAGGGCTATTTAAAGCTGAGGAGCGTCACAAAATTTAGGCCCAAGCCCATCAGACAACTGCCCGGCGTCATACTTTAACCGCCCGACGGTTTACCCTTAATCGCGCCACCGCCCGGCAGTTTGCCTCATATCGCAAAACCACCTGGGCGCCAGACAGTGGCTTCTCCCCGCATTTGGTCGCCCAGCGGTGAATTTTGGCGCTGAGTGGTTCCTAGACTCTTCCTTTCTTCATGTTTTTTCTTCTTCCTTGAGTCTAAGACCTTCCATCTTTAATCCTATTTTTCATTCTTATCAAAAACACTGCAAAACAATACAAAACAAGCATAATATCTCTAAAAACAGCTTTTGACTCTCAACTGATTCAACTTACGTGTTTTGCTTGATTCTAAGCTCATCCTGAGCCTTGAAGGTTGTATTTTACCCTCAAATGAAGCATGAAAATAATTGTTTTTCAACCGTTATCACCTATGAGCAGGAGGTGTGTCGTACATGCCTATGATCATCTCGGTAATAACAACCTGTCCTTGGGGTGGAGAGACCTTGAATGTAAGCAAAATTCTTATAAATGATGATGGATGAAACCAAAATGCTGTGCTCCCTCAAAAACCCCAAACTTGGATTATAAATGATGCAAAAGTAATAGAGAATGGATTTTCTAAAATGCAACAATTAAACCCTAAATATAATTCCCACTCACTTTACTCACTTATGCAACAATTAAGCCCTAAATGCAACTAGAACAGTATTAAAACATGCAACAATAATAAATCAATCAATTGGGTTTCCTCCCAGGTAGCGCTTGTTTAACATCACGAGCCTGACCCAAACCTTTCGAGCACCCATCAGTAGGTGCACCTTTCTGTACCTGTCAGTGAGTACCTAAAATATTTAGCTTCCCTCAATAGAAGCTACCAAATACACAAAAATTTAAAAATTGTTCATAATTGCATCACCAAGATTTAAAAATTAAATTACAAAAATATTGTTCTTGGATCACTAGGGTGCCTCCCAGCAAGCGCTCTCTTTATGGCACTAGCTTGACCCGATAGAGTTCAAACACCCATCAGTAGGTGTTGATACTCCCCTTTCTTGATATTCTTTTCTTTTTCTTCTTCTTGCTGAATTTCTTCATAAAGTTGAGAACACCAAGCACATGTTTCCATGTTTTAATCATAGGAACTTTAATCTCCAATTTCTTGAAGATCTTTATAAAGCACCTGACTTTCTTTTCCTTCCTATGATATTTTTTTGAATGAGGACGGGTTTTTTCATATGATCTTTTCTTCTTTCCTCTCTTCCTCTTTTTCTCACTTTTCTCCTCCCTCACCTTTCTCTTTTTCATTTTTTTTTCTTTCTTTATTTTCACAATTTTTCTTTTTTTCTTCTTTTCTCTCAACCGCTACTTTTTCCTTATCATCATCTTTATCCCCCTCACTCAACTTTTTTGTTTCTTCTTCCTCTGCATCTCTCTCTATCTCTATTTTCTTCTCATCAACAACCTTATCACTTTCAGAGATAGTGGCTTGACATTCCTCCCTAGGGTTAACTTCAGTACTAACCCTAGAATAATTCAGAGATGCAGTCATGCAACCCAATTCTATCTCCTTCCTTTTACATCTTGCGTCATCACATTCTGAAAAGGAGATAGTATTTTGCATTACTTGTTGGAATGTCTCTTCACGGCTTTCTGATGGAGATGGTTGCTGCCAATGTTGTTTAATTTCCTCCAGCCAACGTTGTTCTGGATACCCCAACGTTTCTCTTGGCATAGAGGATTGTTCTTGCCATAAACGTTGTTCAGCTTCCCTCAACGTTTCTCTTGGCATAGAGGATTGTTCTTTCCATAAACGTTGTTCAGCTTCCCCCAACGTTTCTCTTGGCATAGAGGATTGTTTCTGCCAAAGACATTGTTCAGCTTCCTTCTCTCTTTCTTCAAGTGTAGGAGAATATTGTTGCCTTTGACGTTCTACTTCTTCAAGTGAAGGAAGATATTGTTGTCTTTGACGTTCTTGTAACTCCTCACGTTGTCGCATCTCCTCAATACTTCTGATGAATGATATATTTATACCCGTGATCCGCTGAAGAAATTCGTCGTCAGAATTTATGTTCTCCTTGAGTGGAGTAATTTGTTGCTCGGTAGCTTGCCCAAATTGGCTTTAATCCATGTATGAGTGAGGTTCCCACCAGTGGTTGAAATCATTTTGGTAGAATTGAGTACCCATATAATCAAATTCTTGTTCGTACTGCATCCTGCAAACACTAGGCACAAAACCCTAGAAAACATTTATTAGAACAAATATAAAATAAACATAAAATCAAGTCAAATTTAATCAAATTCACACTACTAGAAAAGTTAAACCACAAGTCCCCGGCAACGGCGCCAATATCTTGTTAAGTCCCTAACAAGTGTATCAGATCGTTATCAAGAAATATATAAACTGTAAGTCCGAGTATCATCTCCCAAAGGACTCTTAGGCCTTATCTTTCATGTAAATTGATCTTATAAGACTTGAAAAAGAAATAATTTTATGGTTGTATGCAAAACAAAAATAAACATGCAAATGCAAGTGATTCAATTGGCAAAGAAAAGATATGAATTAATGGAGTTGTTGGGGTTTACAATTTCATCTTATCTGCCCTCTTATATCTACTTTTCTTATTTAATTCGCTTTATTATCTAATTGTCATCCAAACTTTCATTGCCTACCCTAAACCCGATCTCTCGGGGAAAAGAGCCTATTACTAACTACTAGTTTACTATCTCTAGTCTCCTTGAGTAATGAGCAATGCATATATCACAGAAGCAAAATACAATTGATCGTCCTACCCCTATCTCTAGACAGTATTACTTAATCAAGGAATTCCCTATCAGTTCATGACTTCCCCGTACGTCTCCGTATCGACAAAGGCAAATATCTTCTACCGAATGAGTTAAACGATAAAAGCATTGAGCATAGATAAGAAACCCAACAATTGATAATATAAGCATATGAATAAAAAAAAGAATTTCAATATAAGAGAGTTTCAAAAGATTACATTGTTCCCCAACAACAAAGGGTTTAGTTCACCATGAACATGGTGAAACTAGATGGAATTAAATGAAAGAATGGAAGAGTAAACCCTAGATTTGATAAATTGGAGCCTAAGCATTCAAGAAACCGCCTCCAAGGAGTGTAGAACTGCTCTGGACATCTCTCCCTGCCAAAAGAATACTCTGAAGGTCGCACTGGGCTATTTATAACGCATAAAAGTAACAGAATTTAAGCCCAATCCCAACATTCCACCACTCAGCGCCTAATTTGGCCGCTCAGCGGCTTCCCTCAAAATCGCCGGACCGCTCGACGGTCCATCTCACCGCTCAGCGGTTTGCCTCGAAATCGCCTGTACGCTCAACGACACCGCTTGAGCGAGAGGCAGTGCTGCTCCCTCGAGTCTGGCCCTCAGCGCTGGAAAATAGTGTTGAGTGGTGACTTTGACTCTTCTTTTCTTCCTTTTTCTCCTTCTTTCTTGAGTCTAAGTCCTCCCTTCTTCACCTCCATCTTCAATTCTCATCAAAACCCTGCAAAATAATGCAAAACAAGCATAGTATCTCTAAAAACAACTTTTGACTCTCATGTGACTCAACTAAGTGTTTTACTTGATTCTAAGCTCATTCTATCCACGACCCATGCATTTGGATGAAGTTACGTAGGCGCCACGTTTAGCTCGCAGAGAAGCGCCGACTAGAAGGAGGTGAAGGGAACCTGGATGTACAACTGGTTAAAAAGGTTTGCATAAACAAAGAAGAAGTTGTAAGGATACGACTCCCTTTCATGGCATACCCGTTCGTTCTCACGGCTTACGCCCGCCCGTACTAATCGAGCATCTTCGATGTCTCGAACAATGTAGGACCAGCCTATCAGATCTCGCAAACGAGTCCGCGAATGATAATATGACACTTGCGTGCATACGTCGTGGGAAGCCCAGTTATACCTCGTCACCTCCGGCAAACCGTCAACCAGAACCAAGGGGACGACATCAACTGAAAGTCCCCCCTTCAGCAGATGAATGGGGATGCCATTAAGAACCCTATCACCCCAAACTCAGGGGATTGCGGGCCTGAATCCTCTTCGCCAACGTTCTCAGAAGATGTAGGTTGCCCATCCCCAATAGGGTTAGACCTTTCCAGGTACGACGAAGATACCGAATCTGGAGAAAAAGTATGACCACCATCGCCACTCCCTGTGTCGCCACCGCCTTGACCTGACGACTCCAACGAGGACTCAACGTCAACAATGTTCATTTTATTACCTTGGAGAAAAAGAACGTTGCGAAGCTTGAAGGAGGGGAAATGAAGAGACGTGATAGTGACAGTGCTCAGCAATCCTATTTATAGAAAAAATTTTGAAAAATCGCAACATATCGTCATCGTTCAAACCTACCACGCTCAACGGCCCAGATCCGTAGAAGTTACAACTACTAGAGATGAATCGCAAGCCAGCAAGCGACACGTGTCTTTTTCGCCCAAAAAATTTCGCGTCCTTGGCGGTCAGTCAGCTGTCCAACCCACGACCACCGATGCTCAACTTTAAACCCTACAACAACTGTGTTACTTAGGGCTTGAGGGGCCTGTGTACCGTAGGGACCTATGTACCAAGGATGGCCAGTTAACACCCTTGGCGCGAGTGCAACGCCCTCCCGCCGGTAACATGCTAACCTTGTCTGTATACGAGCCCGACCGTTTAGGTCGGACCGTCCGGTCAAGATCGCAGGTCAAGGCAGGATTAAGGTAAAAACATGATTAAGGTTATTGGGCCAATATTGGGCCGTGGTTAAGATTTTGCTAATCACGGGCCCATGGCAAAGACTATAAATAGAGATCAAAGACATGAGGTAGTTGGTTCATATTGATTGCGCATTTACTACTGCTCTTCATTTATTGAGTGAATAGTGCACTGACTTGAGCGTCAGAGGACATTTGGCAAGTACCCAGTCGAAAGTATTACAGAGACGAGATTGAGGACCAAAATGAACGAAGCATACAAGCAGAAGACGGGAGGAGGAACCAGACGTCCAGGAAGACAAATTGTATAGGTACCGATGGTAGCTCGACTCAACAACCAAAACAATTTTCTTTTAAAAATATAAGAAAGGCACATATTTTAGAAAATACTATTTTAATATATAAATAATAATAAAATATTTATTTGCTATTTGTCATGCTCACTCGTTTAAATTTATTGTCTAAAAAGTTTGAGAGGAGCATTACCCTTAATCTTTTACACTCTGTCTCTCTGGTATGGTCGTAGTAATTTTGTTAAGATAATTAATAAAATATATTTCAATATTTCAAATAAAAAAATAATAATTAAACGATACACTTTTATATTAATTTGACATATAATAAAAAATAAAATAATTATCAAAAATAAACTTTTGTACTTTTTAAGAAAGAAAAGAGTAAAAAAAAATAATGTCAAATAAATTTGAAATTTTTATGTATATCAAAATATTATTATTGTTTAAATAAAATAATTATTACCTACCACTTAACAACTGAGGATATCTTAAATAAGGTAAGTAAGTAGCCTTTTGTGCTCCATATATGATGGAGGATTTATTTAGTTGAGTTTCCTCCTTCATTTTCTTGTTTTTGGAATGAATTGAAGTTCTTTTCATTTATAAAAGGGAAGATAAATATTGGAAAATTTCGAAATAAATAAAGCATCAAGATCAATAAGCACAATTATAATAATTGATATTAATTAAAAAATTTAAAATTTATATTTTATTCTAAAAATGGTTATACAATTAAATTATTTAAACGGTGATTATATTTAATGAAATTAATCGTTATCAAAGAATATATATTTTGAGTTAAATCACAATTTTATTCTATCTTTAATTTATAAAGTTAGATCTTCCGCCTTCTTTTTATAATTTTAATCTATTATTTCATAAAAATCGTAATTAATCCAATTTTATATGTTGTATGTATTTATTTATTTTTATTTTGGACTCATTAAATTATAATTTAACTTATTCATTTCAGCTACCACAAAAAAAAAATTAAGTAAAATATAAAAATAAAAAACGTATATAAACTAAAAAATAATAAAATTTGAAGATTTTCTTAAATATAGAAATTAAAATTGAAAGAAAAGACTAAAATTACACATAAAAATAAAAAGAGTTTGTTTTATCGTTATTTCGAATCTCACTTAAATGGACTACAAGATACATCTAAGAACATTTAATAAATAGATATTTATGAACTTAAATCCATCCAATTCAATTCAAAAGTTTGCAGATGTGTATTTTGAGTGATTTGTTCAAATCCAGCCTATCAAACTTTTAATGAGTATTGGATTTTGGTGGTGAATTCATTAATTCAATATCCATTATATAATATAATTTTATTTAAATTTATTATTTATATATTTTATAGAAAAAAAAGGAGAAAAATTATATATATTAAACATCTATTTTCCTTAGAGCTTTTTATCTCTAAACTCTGCAAATCCAACTTTCTCTTTAATTTATGATTTTTATTGTAATATATGTATGTATGTATGAACTTTTTCTACAGACAAATAGTTATTCTACGCAATCATCCAAAGTTAGAAAAAAGTAAGTATGCAGATTAGAAATTGAATTTCAAACATCCAATATAAACATCTTTCCTTCTCTTTCATTTTAGAATTTAATGTTATTTTTAATGTTTGAAAAGTTCAGAGAACCTGACCCCACAGCTATCTATGTTCCAAGTATTTCACTTCTCACCACGTATAAACGAAGACAATGAATGCCAGCAAGTTTTTCCGCGTAGAGATATCTGCCATTCATTTAATTATTTCATATAAAACAAATAGTAATTTTTTTTTCTCATAAACTCCAAAAATATATATTTAAAAAATTAGACTTTACAATTCATTCCCCTAGAGAAAGCAAAAGAGCTTCAAAGACTCATTCATGGATGAACCAAAGAATCTTGATGCCCAAAGAAAAGCATATATATAGAAAATCTCTTTCCATGTACACAACTTGTACTCCAGATTTTCAGCCACCTCGATTCTATGAAATCAATTTGCAAAGTGAAATCTAAGTAACAGAATTAAGATTCACAACACGGTCTGAATTAATGCATGCAAACATGGTGCAGAAAACAACCTCAGACACCAGTAATACATGAAAACATTTTCTGACTCCTAAACCTAACGAGTTTGTTTGAAGGGGTGGAAACAACACCTGTTCTCATCTGGGTGGATTGGAAACCATTACCGAAATCTCCAACACTGTTATGTCGGCGGTGAGCATATTTGTGAAGATCTTCATGATGACGGTGAAACACTTTGTTGGGTGGTGTCTGATTCCGAAGGATTTGATCCTGTGTTTGAGGGTACATCTCAGCCATGCTGATGTTGTAGTTGAGAGCAGATCCTGATGAGAGACACTCATATTGACTTCGAGTTTTGTTTCTCTTGATTGCTTTGTAAACCAGAGGCAGAAGACCCTCCATAAGATTGTTTTTCTTGTTCCTTTTCTTCAATGTATGATGAAATAAAATGGTAAGAGAAGAAGGGAATGAAAATATAAATTGACTGTGGTGGGTTTTAGGTTCAGGAACCAGGAAGTTGCTGGGGTAGGTGGGTATCCATTTTAAATTATTCTTAATATGAAGGACAAAATATTTATGGACATGTCATACGCTGTTTGACTTTTGACCAGTTAAACAGTAGTGGTAGGCTACTGATATATGATATACATATTAATAATATAGTGAGTCATTCAGTTGTCTTCTAGAACAAAGTATTCAATACCACTACTTGATTCTGTGTGTGAAAAAAATGAAGTTTTATGATTGGTGTTGTAAAATTCATCATTAATGTAATTGAGATAAGATTTCAACAACATTCTCTATTACATATAAAATGACATTGTTTTTAGTTTGTCCCATCTTTAAACTCAACATCTAGTCTCTCTTTTTTAAAAGGGTTAGGTTTTTGTAATAAAACTGTTTCTTTTCTTCTCTTATTTTTAAAGTTTATAAGATAGTATAGTTTTTTTTTTTCATTTACATATTTAATTTAATATATTTGGATAGACAAATTAATCATGATACTAGAGAGAAAATGCATATTGAAATAAAAAAATAAATAAATTGAAAAGGCTACTTAAAATGGTACAAGTTGAAAATAAGATTATCCCAATCATTATGCTTAAAACAAAGACTTTTACTTTCTGGGTGTAGAGCACAATTTAATATCACGATAAATTCTGCCACCTTATCCTAAAGTTGAATAAACTTACCCTTAAACAATTTTTATAAACTGTTTGGAAAAGGTAAACATTTCCACAGCCCAAAAAATGAGTTTTCCCTAACGACTTTTCTTAGCTTTAGGTTCAATAATTGCTATATTTAACCTGTCTAGATGTGTGCAATGTTTTTTAAATAAATCATTACCTTAAATTTGAACACCATCACAAATAAAACGAAATCAAATTTATCACTTAATAAATATGATACTAATTCAACTTATGAAAAAAAATATAAGAATTTAGTATCATTCGTTTTTATCTTTTAAAAAAATTATACCGTACTAGTTCTCTGATAAAATTAACATGGATCTTGACTATAAGACATTGACATTATTAGTTTAATACATGATAATAAAAATATACTACTTTTGGTGTTTTAATCGTGTTATTGTTCATCCAATGATGGCATACCCCTTGCCATGACCTAGCACATTCATTGGAGACATCTATGGAAGATGGGCCTAGAGTCTTTCTCTTGGGCCATCTTAAGTCATCATGAAGATTTAGTAGAGTAAGAATAATTTTGGGCCTTGTATTTAGGGCCAAGTAGTCTAGATTTTATTTGGGCTTTGTATTTTGGGTCAAGTAGTCTAGATTTTATTTGGGCTTGGTATTATGGGCCAAGTAGTGTAGGATTTCAATTGGGCCTTGTATTTTGGGCCAAGTAGAATAGGATTTGACCAAACAAGTCAACAAAGGGTCAAGGCCCAAAGTTGACTATGCTTGGACCTCTAAAATGGGTGTGTTGACCAATGGGTCAACATTTTGGCTAAGCTTGGAGAACAAGGGAGAAGAATTTCGTCCTAGACATGTGGAAGCTTCCCATTGGAGAATTTTCCTCCTAGTTAATGGCCATGTGTCACTCTAGGAATGGAGAGTTTTTCCATAGGTAGTGGCCACATGTCACTCTCTCATTTGAGAGGATTTTTGCAACTTGTCTCACTCCTATTGGAGAGGATTTCTCCTTGCTCTCCAAGACAACCAAGGTGGCTCTTTTAGGTTAAAGTTTCAACCCATTTTTGAGACACCTTAGCCTATAAATAGAGGTGTTCTCCATCATGTAATCACCTTTGATTGAGAGTAAAGTTATGCTGCCATTTTTGTGCCATACTACTCTTTTAAGGTCACCCTAGGCTAGAGCAACCCAAGTGGCCTCCTCTAGCCACCTTCCTCCAAGAGTTGGCCCAACCTCTCTTAGAGAACCACCAAACACACCTTTCATCACCATAGAACTCATCAAAACCATGAGCTATCAATACCTTTCACCACCACCAAATTTCGCAATCTTCATCCATGAACTTATGGCTTGATTTGCTTCTATATTTGGCTTGTCCTAGCTAGAGCATTTTTTTTATTTTTGCCATCATTTGGTATCAAGAGCCTAGGTTCTTCAAAGAGCTAAGTTTTTTGGTTTTGATCCTTTGTTATTTCCTTGTTGTTTATTGTTTTCCTTACTTGTCTTGTTGTGTTTTTTTTTTCCATCTATCTTTTTTTTTTCTGGCAGTAAACTGGGACGATTTTGAAACTTAAACTGCATCTAGCCCAGTTGTCCAAAAAATATGTAAAAATACTCAAAAGAAAGCCCTTTGAGTCTAGTTTCAAACAAAAAAAATCAATTCATTTGGACTTCTGTAGAGAACATTATGAGTAAATCACTGAGAAAAGGTCAGTGCTGGCATAATGCTGTCATTAGCGTTTTCCAAGTTATGTTTCGTTAGTTTTGGCTACTGTTTTGTGCCTTTTCTTTTTTGAGTCATTCCTTACTATTTTTTTTTTTGGGTCTTTTATTGATTTATATTCAGTGCATTTCATTGATTGAGTCATTTTAATTTTTTAATCCATCCATGTTTGTCTAGAGTCATGTGTAGTTCTTTTCTTGTCAATTTTCTCTAGTAACTTTGAAAAATCATAAAAAAAAATATATATAACTTAGTTTGCAAAACTGCACCATATACAACCATTTGAGGGTCTTATCCTTGATGTTTTGGGTTCATACTTGCCATTAGATCATTGGCAAACTCTTAAAAAAAAATTCCCTATTGATGTTTCTAGTTTTCAACTCCATTTTTGATTCTAGTAGGATTCTCTTCTATTTTGTGTTTCTTGTCTTTGTGGCTTTTAAAACCCATAAATCACCTCTGTTCCTAGTGTGTGGTGGTCTTATTTTTCACCTTAAAAGAGTGGAAAACGGAGTGCTAAAAGCTTTTAAGCAAAAGGCCTCAAAAGAGTTCCAAAAGAGAGCCTAAAAAAGTGATGAAAAATATTGTGTGCTTAGACCACTACCATTGTTTTTGTGCAATCTGTTTTGGAACGTGTTTTGCTCACTGTTTTGGGTATTTATCTTCACTTTCCAGTGGCTAAAAGTCTTGGCTATGATGCTAAAAGAGTGGCCTTAGTGCCCCATTTGCTCAAAGTTGCCAAAAGACAAGAACCACCCACTTTTCTTCTAGTAGTTTTTGTTTTGTGAATCTATTCTAGCACCTTTCATTAGGATTTCTTTTGTGTGCTAACCTTTGTTACTTAACCTTTAATTTCTTTCTTGTCTTCTTGGATTTCTTAGTTTTGTCATAATTAAATTCCTTTTGCAAAGCCTTTCTTGTTTTTGGACCTTTTTATTGCTTTTATTCCTTGTTTCCTCTTGCACAATTTCGGCTTTGGTTACTTTGTGTGGTGTAGGTTCTCTTTGTGAGGTGATCCAATATCTTAGAGGTAGCCTTCTAGGTGGTGGAGACCCAAAGGGAGCTTGAAGTCTAGAGTGGTAGCCAAAAATAAAGGAGAGAAACACCTTGGGAGGTAGCTTTGATTTGGTTGTAATTTTTGGCTTTGTAATCTTTCTTCTTCTTTTTTCTCTTGTAACTCATGGCCTTGTTAGGTGGCTTGGGGGAGTCTTTGGTGCTCAATCCCATCTCCTAACAAGAACCTTTATTTCTTAGTAATTTTCGTTTTTAGTTGGTTGGTTGGAGGAACCAAAGTTCTTCTAATTTAATCATTAGGCCGCATAGCTAGTTTATTTGTTTTCTTTAATTGTGATAACATAGTGTGTGTCAACTTTAATTTCAACTTTAGTTTCCTTTGAGAAATTTTGTTCAAGAGTGCCTAAGGTAAACTTTGGCTAGGAAAGGCTTGGTATTTAAGAAATCCATTGTGATTCACCTCCCTTTCCTAGAAGTGAACTTGGGTGTCTTTTGCCTCCTTAAGTCTGTTAAGGAACTTTATTTGAAATTTAAGTATTTGTTGGTTGCATTGCATCTTTTTGAAAACCTTTAAGGATGTCTAAGACTAATTCCTTTGAAATTGGAAGTGACTCTAGTGAGGATGTAAAACCCACTTTGAAAAATTTATCAAAAGAGCTAAAGTCACTTAAAATTTGGCAAAGGCAAGAAACCCTTCTCAAAGAAAAAGAAAGAATTGGAAGAGAAGAGTATCTTGCTAAGTTGGAAGAAGAGCTTAGTATTCTTAATGAAAAACAAGAAAAAGTCCAAAAGGATTTAAGGAAGATAAAGAGAAGAAGAGAGGAAGACAAAAGAAGGAAGAAAGAACAAAGGGAGAAAAAGGAGCATGAGAAAAGAGAGAAAGAACAAAAAGAGAGAGAGGAGCAAGTAAGAAGAAAGAAAAAGGAGGAGGAAAGAAGAAGAGAGTATGAAGAGAAAAAGATAAAAGAAAGGAATGAGAAAAAAAAAAGAGAAACACAAGAGATTGAGATAAAAGAAGAAGAGGAAGAGTTACTAAAGCACCCTACCACCCCCACAATTAAGGTTGAGACTAAGATGATGAGGGGAGTTTTGCAATCCTTGAACTTTTCTCAATACATCCAAACATCTTTCATAACTCCATTTCTTACTTTTGAAATTTCAACTTCTTTTTCACTTCCCACTATTTTTAACTCCTCAAATTTTTCCAAATCAAACTTTGAGTTGATGTTACCTTTTAGGATACAATTAACTCAAAATAAACATAAACAATTTTGTGTAGTAGACCTTCAAAGATTTCAAGTACATTTTCTTAAAATTAGCATAAGGTCTTATTTAAATCATTCATCTAGATACTTGTTGTTTGTGGCTCATAAGATTATTGGTTTTGAGTTTGATGACACTTGCATACGGATCTTTGATCCTGGTGGAAAGATACACAAATTAACCAATAATAAGAAAAAGGTTTTTGTCATAAAAGAACAAGAAGATTTGAGGGCAAATCCTTTTTAAGAGGGAGGGAATGTTGGCATACCCCTTACCATGACCTAGCACATTCATGAAGAGTTGGAGACATCTATGGAAGATGGGCCTAGAGTCTTTCTCTTGGGCCATCTTAAGTCATCATGAAGATTTAGTAGAGTAAGAATAATTTTGGGCCTTGTATTTTGGACCAAGTAGTCTAGATTTTATTTGGGCTTTGTATTTTGGGCCAAGTAGTCTAGATTTTATTTGGGATTGGTATTATGGGCCTAGTAGTGTAAGATTTCAATTGGGCCTTGTATTTTGGGCCAAGTAGAATAGGATTTTGACCAAACAAGTCAACAAAGGGTCAAGGCCCAAAGTTGACTATGCTTGGACCTCCAAAATGGGTGTGTTGACCAATGGGTCAACATTTTGGCTAAGCTTGGAGAACAAGGGAGAAGAATTTCATCCTAGACATGTGGAAGCTTCCCATTGGAGAGTTTTCCTCCTATTTAGTGGCCATGTGTCACCCTAGGAATGGAGAGTTTTTCCATAGGTAGTGGCCACATGTCACTCTCTCATTTGAGAGGATTTTTGCAACTTGTCTCACTCCTATTGGAGAGGATTTCTCCTTGCTCTCCAAGACAACCAAGGTGGCTCTTTTAGGTTAAAGTTTCAGCCCATTTTTGAGACACCTTAGCCTATAAATAGAGGTGTTCTCCATCATGTAATCACCTTTGATTGAGAGTAAAGTTATGCTGCCATTTTTGTGCCATACTACTCTATTAAGGTCACCCTAGGCTAGAGCAACCCAAGTGGCCTCCTCTAGCCACCTTCCTCCAAGAGTGGGTCCAACATCTCTTAGAGAACCACCAAACACACCTTCCATCACCATACAACTCATCAAAACCATGAGCTATCAATACCTTTCACCACCACCAAATTCCGCAATCTTCATCCATGAACTTATGACTTGATTTGCTTCTAGATTTGGCTTGTCCTAGCTAGAGCATTTTATTTTTGCCATCAAATTTTAAAAACATCTAAGACTTTTCTCGTCAAAAAAGATGAAAACTTGAAAAAAAAATATGAAAGGTTTGGATTAAGGTTTTTTTTTTGTTTTTTTATGTCATATTCCTTCAAACAAATACAAAACCATGGAAATTTAATTATTTTCAATATTTTTTCACTCATTTCCATCATTCTAGAAGAAATTTCTTAGGTTGAGCTTGACACAAATTCAACTCCAATAACCATTACAAAAAAATAAATAAATAAATAAAAGAAAATACATATCCACTGTAATTTTGTCATATGTTTAGTTACACATATATGGAAAGTGAAAAAGTGATTATGAAAGAAATTGACTTTTATGCATGTACCAACTCTTTGGATGATGACAAGTTGAAGATGAGAGGACAGATAACTAGATAAGCAATTAATTGACCACCACCATAGTCTCCGCTCATCACAAAAATAAAATTAATATATATTCACCCTGAGGGCATCATGGTTCACGCTATTCAATAATATACATAAATATTGATGTACTTTATACAAAAACAAATATTTTGTCAAAGTTAAAACATCAATCCATTTATAATTATACATATATAAAATTGGAGTATTTTTATACGAGAAATTAATAAAACTGTAATAATATTATGTTTAGGATGGATGTTGTCTCTTTTCCCAGTACGGGCATGCAGAGAAACAAACATAAATGGGAACATCAACCAAAAGTAAACAACCGAGGAGGATCCCATGTAATTAATATTCAAATCTTGAACGAACATAATAAAATGCTGCTTTACATACAATAACGGTTTTTAGGCCGTTATCAGTGATCAATAGTGATATCGACACCTTTCACCCTTGACTTTAGACTATTTCATTCCCTTCTCAGGTTGGAGTAGAAAACTTTGACTAAGTTAGGATAACAGTCACCTTGCAATTCAACGAATTTTGTTAACCCTGCCTTGACCAGCCATTCTTGAAATTTGAATCCTTCATTACAATAGAATATAATGCTTATACATTTGTGTCGTGAGACATCTTTGTAACCTCACTTGCATATAAAGTCAGTTCTTTGGTCGTCATCACTAAACCAACCAAAAGGATCGACCTCCTTTGTTGCATACATTGGACGCTTTCCAGAACGTGACGAATAGGTAGCCATTTGCACAGAAGTGTGGCAGTCTCTTGAGTCAAAATAAGGGTTTTGTGCTCAGAGTGAATGAGTCTCAAGAGTCTACAACAAACATATATAGAGAGGCGCGCACCCAGTTTCACTTATAAACCAAAATTTTAAAAGTTTGAATTTTAGCGGTCTAAAAGAGAGACTTTAGTCGAATTGGTTCACAATGCAGTTGACTATTGTATGACTTATAGAATTTAAAACAGAGTGCCACTCATAAAGCATACGTAGTCGATTGAGTTAATAATTCATTCGACTAAAAATCATGAAAATAGTTTTTGAATCCAAATCAATCAATCAAACATACAATCAATCATACATGCAATCAAGCATCATCAATCAATCAATTTATGCATGATGCAATAGAATGATACGAATTACTCGTTGTAGACACTCAAGAAGATTGATATATCAAGTGTAGTTCATCCTTGAGTTCCTATTGCACCTGTTTGTAAACCTGCAAAACAATTTAAGTTTTGGTTGCAGGTACCCATTTGAACTTGGGTCCATGATTGTAAGTTCTCTTCACTTGTTCCTTTGGTCTCCATACATATAAACCTTTAGGAATACCAACAATTCTATAATAACAGTTTCTAACAATGTGACCAACACAATTGCAATAAAGGCAAGCATTTCTAGCAGGTTCGCTTATATCAATAAACTTCTTTGCATTAGTTTGTTAGATTGAGCTTTATAACCAATTCCTTGTCTATGTATAGCTCTGCCAGAGGATTTTAAAACAGCATTCAAATTGTCGCTACCTTGAGTAAATTTGGCTAGCGTTCTAGTCAAGTAATCTATTTTCTCAACATGAGTAGGACATTTTTCACAAGGTTTCTCTACTATAACAGTTTCAATTTTAATCTCTTTAGTAGATAACAAGGCATCATTCAAATCCTTTTCTAGTTTCTCATTTTCAGCAACAAGGTTATTAATTCTATACTCATAATCTCTTCTCTCAGAGTTGAGTCGATTAACCTTGTATTGCAGTCGCATTGCTTCAACATGTACTTCTTTGAATACGTCTAACATCAGATCATACCTGACCTCAATTGGTTCATTTGAAATGTTTGCATCACTATCATAATCATCTCATGTTGCTCCAGTCATGTAGCATATGTTAGACTCCTCTTCTTGCTCTTGATCATCATCACTTGAAGAGTCCGAGTCACTATTCTCCAAGCAATATAGGCTCCTTTTTGTTTTCTTCCTTTGTCGTGAGGAAACCTTCTACTTGCTTTCTGCTTTGGCTTCAATTCTAGACATTCTGGCTTGATATGTCCTTCCTTTCCACATTTATAACATTAGACAGTGTTTGATCTGAAGCTTTTCTTTGGTTTACTGTGACCTGCATGGTTGGTAAATTGATTATCATTTTTCATAAGTCGACTGAACTTCCTTACCATCATGGTCATCATTTCTTTGTCATCCATCTCTTCATCTGAATCATCTGACTTTGATATTTTCTTGCTTGTAGCTTTCAGAGCAATGGATTTCGTTTCCTCAATTTCTTCCTCATCCTTTAATCTACCAAGTTCCAATTCATGTTCTCGTAACTTACCAAACAAGGTAGCCATGTTCATGCTACTAAGATCTTTGGATTCTAAGATTGCAGTGACTTTTGGTTGCCAATTTTTGTTCAGACTTTTGAGAATCTTGATGTTGATCTCTTCTTTATCAAACACTTTGCCAAAAGCCATAAGGTGATTAACAATATGTGTGAATCTTTTCTGGACTTCATAGATAGTCTCTCCAGCCTTCATCCTGAAAAGTTCATACTCTTGAATCAGAGAATTCTTCCTTGCTCTCTTGACTTCGTCAGTTCCTTCATGTGTAACCTCCAAGACATCCCACATTTCCTTTGCAGATTTGCATTGAGATATCCTGAAAAATTCATCAACTATTAGTGGAGAGGCAATAATGTTTCTGGCTTTAATATCATATTGTGCTTTTCTATTTTCATCAGTTGACCATTCTGTAAAGGGTCTTACAACAATTTTATCATCAACGGTTTTAGTAGGCACAAAAGGACCATTCAAAGTTGCATCCCAAATTCCTCTATCCACGGATTCAAGAAAGATTTGCATTCTAATTTTCCAAAAAGGATAATTTTCACCAGCAAACAGAGGTGGTCTGTTTCTTGAAGCACCTTCACCAAAAGTTTGAAAACAGGAAGCCATCCCCAGGTCTATAGTCGATTCAAAGAAAAATAGAGTCGACTAGTTTTTCAAATATCTTATGAAAACCAGCTCTAGTGCCAATTGTGGAGAATCAGGTAGGCTTCGTTTTAACACCAAGAGGGGGGGTGAATTGGTGGGTTTTCAAAATCAGAGTCTTTTCGCAATCTTTAAAGCAAAGTAGAAAACTTTACAAGCTTTCTTGAATCACAAGTTATAGAAATTCGTTTGCAGCGAAAAAGTAAAGTAGACTACGCAGATAATGGAGTTGACTGAAAGTAAAAGTTATACTGGTTCGGCCTCAATGCCTACATCCAGTGTCTTTCCAGTACCAGGAAGCACCTGCACTATAATGGTCATGGTTTTTACAACAAGGCTTTTATAGAAGACCTCCACATCAAAAATATAAAGCACCTCTCTAACTCTCTAACCAAAATATAGGCAAACAACACAACAAGACTTGCAACAAGATATCCCCTCTCCTACAATCTGTAACCCACTTTGAACAATCCTTAAAGTTTACCAGACTCCACGAGTCCAACCCCTGTAGTCACAACAGGTAACAACAATCACAACAATCACCACAGATGCCAAACAAGTTCTTAATCAACCCAGAAGCACCTCAATTGTGCAGATTATGATCATGCAATATGCACAACACAGTTCTCCTTCAGAAACTCTTCCAAGCAAGATCACAACCGTCTTCTTGATGAGTTCTTGGAGCTCTAAAATCCAGAGAATCAATCTGTAACAGAATATGAAAATGTTAGTTTTCCAAATGTTTTTTGTAGATGATCACGTCTAGTCTATTTATAGATTTTTATAAATCAGACGCTCCTGTAGTTGTTAAACCCCTGGCAAGTGTATCAGATCGTATCAAGTAATAATAATTGGTAAACCCAATATCGTTCTTCCCAAAGGACTCTTAAGGCCTTATCTTTCGTGTAAACAAATTGTTTAAGACTTGAGAAAAGAAGTTAATTTGAATGGTTTGCATGCAAAACAAAAATAAACATGCAAATGCAGGAATTCAATTAGCTAAAGAAACTATGAATGAATGAGGTTGTTGGGGTTTACAATTTCATCTTATCCACCCTTATATATCTATTCTTCTTATTTACTTTGCTTATTTATCATATTTCCATGCAAACTTTCTTTGTTTACCCTTAACCCAATCCCTTGGTGAAAAGAGCCTATTACTAATTACCGGTTTGCTATCCCTACCCTCCACTAGTAATTAATAATGCATGATAAGCGGAAGAAAAATACAATTGAGCCGTCCTACCCCTATCCCTAGGCGGTATTAACATAATCAAGGAATTCTCCCTAGTTCATGACATTACTGTACGTCCCCGTATCAATAAAGACAAACAACATCTACCGAATGAGTTAAACGGTAAAAGCATTAAATACAGGTAAAGAACCCAACAATTGATAAATCAAGCATATGCAAGCATATAAAGTAAACAAGAATTTCAATATATGAGAGTTTCAAAAGATTACATTGCTCCCCAACAACAAAGGGTTTAGTTCGCCATAATCATGGTGAAACTAGATGAAATATAATGGAAGAATGGAAAAGAAAACCCTAGATTTGATAAAGTGGAGCCTAAGCATCCAAGAAATCTCCTCCAAAGGTGTAAAGCTGTTGTGGACGTTGTTCTCTGCCAAAAGAATTACATTTGGATTCGCACTAGGGCTATATATAAGCCAAAAAGATAACAGAAAGATCTCAAAATCCAAAATATAAAAATAGACAACTGCCCAAGCGCCAAAATTGGCCGCTCAGCAGTTTGCCTCAACACACGCCACTGCCCAGGCGCCTAAAATGACCGCTGAGCGGTTTGCCTCTTATCGTTCTGGATGCTCAGCGTCGCCGCCTAGGCACCAGACAACAATTTTCCCTTGCACTAGGACGCTCAGCGGTGGAATTTACCGCTGAGTGGTTCACAGGCTCTTCTTTTCTTCCTTTTTCTCCTTCATTCTTGAGTCTATGACCTTCCTACTTCATTGCCATCTTCAATTTTCATCAAAATCCCTGCAAAACAATGCAAAACAAGCATAATATCTCTAAAAACAACTTTTGACTCTCATGTGACACAACTTAATAGTTTTACTTGATTCTAAGCTCATTTTAAGCTACAAAGTGTGTGATTTAATATCAAATTTATGCATGAAAATAACGGTTTTTAAACCGTTATCAGTAGTCGAATATTCTACAAATAGAGTCGACTGTATTATAACTGTTATAACAGTTAAGACATAATAGCAACAATTCAGTCAAACTAATTAATTTCTTAGTCAATGCAGTTGACCAACATTTAATGCCCAACTAACTTTTCAATCTAAAATCTCACATAACATTGTTTTAGAAAATCTGTGCACAGTCACGAGCTTAATTCGACTTCCCCCATAACGAAGTCGACTTACAGCTTGCAGATATGCAACACAATGTAAGTTCATAAAAGTGCATGTGGTTTTCATATTTCAAATCATGTGAAATGTAACCAGATATGATGTAACATATATAAGCTCAGTAAAAGTGCATTCACATATCATAAAACATGTTCAACAATATATCAATCAATAAGCAATAGAACATGTAACACATCAACAATACATGTGTTATTAAAAATGTGTTGTCAGCATAAAAAACCAGAGTGATATCGATATTGTGTTGTCAACAATCTCAACATAAGCTTCATGTTGTCCCTCGTTCTGGTGCTTTTCCAAGCCTTTCTGAGCTCCATCTTCTTGGCTCTTCATCTCTGCTTCCAGTATTATTTCATTCTCTTCCAAAACAAGGGGAATTAGTCATAAAATCATTGAAATCAACCTCAACTCTCTTATTCACACAACTTAATGTAAAAGCATAAGTCCAAGCAAGTTTCTAAGTGAAAAGGGTACTTTTAATATCAAAATCACATCACAGATAACTGTATTTTCAACCGTTATCAAGTGGG
Source organism: Vigna reflexopilosa (assembly GCA_027742785.1). Lineage (NCBI taxonomy): Eukaryota > Viridiplantae > Streptophyta > Magnoliopsida > Fabales > Fabaceae > Vigna > Vigna reflexopilosa. The sequence goes on from CM050918.1 coordinate 20,334,113, forward strand.
CCTCATGTTCCAGGCGAAACACATTTAACACGTTTTAAATGTTTGTTTCGCTGCTGCAAAACCGTTGAGCCGTCCAGGGTTGACGCTAGGCATTTGGCATGAATCCGAGAATTGTTTCTCCTCCAAAGTGTCCTCTTCTTTTGATTCATTTGCTTGGAAACTCTCGTAGGATGTGTAGGCATGCTACCCTTTATTAATATCCTACAAAAACAATGTAAATGGATTTAGTTAAAGAAAATCTATCTAAGACTTAGATAAGGAACACTTCCCTTTCTTGAGTCTTAGATTAAGTTGTTTCTTCTTTGGATGGAAAACCCTTAAAAGGGTTGCGATCATTCCCCCCCTCTTTAAAAACGATTTATCCTCAAATCGGGAAGAAAGCAAGAAGCACAACTTTAGTTTTTATTTGCCACCTGGGTAAAAAATATATCTACAAAAAATAGCAAAAATTAGTATGATTAATGAGATATATACAAAGATAAGAAGATAAAATGAAGGCCTTTTGACAAAAAAATTATTAGAAGATGTCTTGGCCTTTAATTTCTTTTTGGTTTCACTTTGTTATGAACATTCCCCATGATGAAATGAAGAAACAAATTGATGTTTTTGAGAAGAAGAGTCAAGGTATTTACCTGGGAATGACGAAGTTAACAACATGCATACCTTTGTCTCCTTCGTCTTTTCTTGAGAAGCACTAGTGAAAAAATGGGCTATAACGTCACGCGGTCAACGTCAAACTACTAAATATCCAACGTTAAAAATGACCGGTGGCATTTCCGTAAATAAATTCAATCGCTCCACGTTATTAAATAAAACAGTTCGCCGTCTAATATTTGTTAACGTAAAAAAAGGTCTATATTGACGTGATCTAAATTCTATTAACGTTAAACAAGGCCCAGTACGACGTAAAACAATGATCTCAGAATCACATAACGTCAACTTAAGAAACATATGATGTTCAATTTAAAATGAAAAAATAATGAAATAGTGGTTTGCTTCCAGCAGTATTACTCCTAGCCACATTTAACGTCAACCATGACAAATATTTGACGTTTTATACGCCAGCAAGTGAATCCCTTCTTTATATCTTTTTTCCTTTTCTCTTTTATACCAAACAGAACGTCGCACACTTTATGGCTTGACGTTGAGACCAACATAAAATGTCGAAGAAGATGGGTCGACATGACGATCTTTGATGCATATAACATCGTTACGGAAAGAACTGACGTCCAATGCAAAATAAATAAATAGTAAATATTGATATAATTAATATGACGTCAACCGTAATAAAAGATTGACGTTGTATATTACATCCAACGGTTATTTTTTTATTTTTTATTTTTAAATCAACCTATAAGACGTCATTTTAAACTGGCATCGACGTTTTATTATTTAGTTCCTTTTTTATTAATTTTTATTTTATTTTAAACCAATCACAAAACGTCGAATTCTTCTATGCATTGACGTTTTCTTTGCAAAAAGTTAAGTTTTTATTTTTTCTTTTAAACCAACTGATAAAACATCCTTGTACTTGTGGCTTTAACGTTCGAATTTTGTGTTAACTTTTTCTTTATTTTTATTAACTCTTTCAAGGTGACAAAAACGAGTAATTTCTTTGTGGTTTGATTCTTTGTCATGTTTAAAAGCTTGAAGGAGTGATAAAAAAAACAAAAAAGAGGTTACCATTCATTTAATTTCTCGTAACAATGTGTTAACTTTTTTCTTTGTTTTTCTATAAACTCTTTTTGGTTGAAATACCATAAGAGACCAAAAGAGACCAAAAGAAGACCAAAAGATGCAAGCTTTTCTTATGATGAAATTAACAAAGGAAGAAGGAAATTAACACGAGCAAAACTACACCAAAACACAACGAAAACTCATTTTAATCGGTTCAAATGGAAGATAGTCCATCAAAGACTAATTTAATCAGAGTAAAAGTAAGTTTAAACTATTCAAAAGGTATAAAACGCACATGGAAATGCAATGCCGCGTAGAAAAAAGGTAAGGAGGAAGACGATGAAGTGTGCGTAACCACGGGTTCACGATTTCCGATTTAACAGGAAAAAAAAATAGTAAGAAGATAAGTGCTTTTTCAAAATCTATAGAACCCTGGAACTGCTTTTATAACTTGAAGTTTCTTGATTATATGATTCAATTTTTAAGTTTCAAGAAGTTGTTTTCTACCGAATTAGTGCATCTGATTTCGGAGAGAACAACTTTTTGAAACTTTAAAAAATGAATCAATAACGATCAAACTGTGGAATTGTATAGAGTTAACCATTATATTTATAGAGTCAATTCAAAACCTCTGGTATTAACACAAAATTAATGCTCCCAACCACTCCAATGCCTTTCACGTCGAAGCCCCCTATAATAGACGTTCTATGGGAATTTAAAAAGTAAAAAGAAAAATAAAAGAGCGACCAATACGTCAGATGCTCAAGAAATTCGACGCTTATTGTTGGATTATAAGAAAAAAGAATTAAACCAAAAAGACACTTTGGAAGTCTAGAGAAATTGACGTCAACCTCTTCGTTTCTAGCAGCAAACTGCATTTTCCCATATATCATTTAAGTAGACTGCCTTTTATTATTAAAGCCCATATGAGGCCCATATGAGGCCTTTCCCAACAGTAATTATTTAAGTAGACATCCATTTATCAAATTTCTTGTAACAACTCCAAGGTTTCTTTGTGTTAACTTTTTCTCTTTGTGTTACTAGTAGCTCCTTCTAGGTCACAAAAAGGAGTCACTTCTTTGTGGTTTGATTCTGTCATGATGAAAAGCTTGTAAGAATGTTAGTAACACAAAGAAAAAGGTTGATACATTTGGAACTCCATTCATAACGCTACATCTTCCATTCATAAATTTCTCCTATGAACTCCATTTGTTAATTTTTTTTCTTATGTTTTCTGTTATCTCCTTCAAGGACATAAAAAAGCTTGAAGGAGTACAGAAAACAAAAGAAAAAGGTTGATAGATTTTGGATTTCGAATATACAGATGACGTTATACATTTGGATTTCGGACCCTTTCAAAACGCTACATCTTCCATTCATAAAATTTCTCCTATGAACTCCATCTGTTAATTTTTTTTTTCTGCTTTCTGTTATCTCCTTCAAGGTGAAAAAAAAGCTTGAAGGAGTACAGATAACAGAAGAAAAAGGTTGATAGATTTTGGATTTCGAATATACAAAGGACGTTGTATATTTTAATATTCGACGTGTTATTGTAGGTTAAAAAGGAAAAAGAAAAAAAGATAAGAAGTAAGAAAGGAGCGATTTGGCTTATGGATGAACAATAAAACGTCATGTCCCTAGTATTTTGACGTAATATTAATACAGTAGTTATTAATAACACGTCGAGTGCCTTTATCAAACGATGTATTAGTTGTGTTTTAAAACAAAAAAGAGTTATGGTATATTGAGCAATAACCGTTATCCCATATTGAGTATACTGATGCAATGTAACCATGTAACATTAAAATGGACATTTGCAATCATAAAAGTGATTTTATCAGATTTAATCAATTATACAATTCAATCACCATTCACTAATGTTTGGCAAAAGAGAATTTCATTAATATTCAAAAGATGATTACAACCAGCAATACAAAAAGATGGCTTAAGAAGCCACTGATTACAAATAATACGTCATCCAAGTATTACAACTCTTCATTTATTGTTGGATTAAAGAGGGAGTAACTCTTCATTTATTGTTGCATTAAAAATAAATGGACTTAAAAAGGGAGAAACACTTTGGCTTCTGGCTGAAACTCTTCGTTTATTGTTGGATTAAAAAGGGAGAAAATTTTCGTTTATTGTTGGATTAAAAAGGGAGTAACTCTTCATTTATTGTTGCATTAAAAATAAAAGGAATTAAAAAGGGAGAAACTCTTTACTTGCCGACAAATAATATGTCCATCCCCGTAGAATTTAATGTAGTATGGTGGTTTAAAAGAAAAAAGAAAAAAAGAATTAAAAAGGGGTAACTCTTTCTGCTTCTGGCTGACAATAATACGTCGATTGGCTTTAGAAAATGACATACTATTGGTGTATTAAAAGAAAAAAAAAGAATAAAAGAGTGGCACCCTGAACTATTTACTGCTAGTGAACGCCTGAACTTATATTGAAACTGTAACCTTCCCCTAAATCTCTAATCCTATTCTCAAATGGGTTCTTCATCAAATACCCTTAGTAGTCAGATTAAGTCAACAATAAAGAATAGCCATTCACACTCATTGATTTAATAGGGAAATCTGATTTCATTCACATATTCATAATGATTACAATCAGATAGAAGCAAAATGATGTGGCATATAATGCTGATAGCAAAACAAACACAAAACAAATAATAAACCAAAACAGACACAGAACAAAAACACAAAACAGACTCCATACTAAAATTTGAAGCCTCTATTCTGATTCAGAAAATTTCCATGGAATCGTCCTCAGTAGACTCTTCTTCAATTGAATCTTCAATTGGAGAATCATTGTTATTCTTTTTCTGATCCATAGCGTCTATCTTTTGTTCGATTCTGTTGAATTTTTACAAAACCAATCTTTCAAAATTGCTTCCAGAACTTTGAAGCATATTCTCTTCATCCTTGAAGCACCATCCCTTTGTGGTCTTCACAAGGCCAAGGGAAGTCAAGGTGTTTCGATTTATCACATTTGAGCAGTCACAAGAGCATTTCTTTTCACCACTAACATCCACACCTTGAAGGGTCAGGATTTTACCGATAAACACGGCATATGGAACATGTCGTTTATGTTTGATTCCTGCATCAATCATATGATCTTTTATTACTACACCCAATTGGTAGGAACATCATTCTTCATGGCATACAACAGGAAAACATCTTCAGTTGTCATTCTGTCTTGTAGAAATCTAGCAGGTAAAATCACCCGAGCAAGAAAGTGTGCTGTTATCTTTTCTTCTTTATTCAGTCCCTCATGCACATATAATCTTTCAATTGGGTGTCTCCCAGGAAACCTTAACCAGTTACTGTACACCTCCTTTTTCTTCAGCCATCTGTTTCTTTCTAAGTACCGTAAGTGAGAGAATAAACCTTCAGCTTTTAATCCTGCAACTTGAAACCAGACATCATTGTCAATGTGAACATTTACTCATTTTACTCGAGAATGAAGGACACCATCTATGTTTCTCATATTGTTGTAGAAGACCTTTACTAAGTCAGGGTACCAATCACCCTTCATCTGGACAAGTGTAGAGAGACCTTGAGTTTCAATCCATTCTTGGAAGTGAAATCCCTTTTTTTCAAATAAGTCAAGGTTCAGATATTTATGAGGAACATTATGTTTAAACCTCGTCCAGCTCAGAAACTTTTTACGACTCTTCTCATCACTGATCCACCCAGAGAGATCATCATTTCTTGCAGCCTCAACAGCCTTTCCTCTGTCTCTTGAAGGATGTGATGAAGAAGTCATTTGAATCTGGACACCAGATAATTTTCCTCAATACAAGGGTTTAGTATCTTTGTACTTACAGAATAATGAATCAGGGTTTAGAAACAACTCAGTGTGCATAGGATTTTAAAATTCAATATATATTAGGGTGGATCAACGTCGAGTGGTACCAATATTTGACGTGGATCTCATCGTTTCAAATATTACGTCAAGTGGCTTTAGAATCGAAGTAATATTGGTTGTTTAAAATAAAAAAAAAATAAAAGAATGACGCGGTTGTTTATATTAACACTAAATCTATTACTGAACTTATATTGAAACCTTATCCTTTCTGTAAATCTCTAAATCTTGTTCTCAAATGGCTTCTTCATCTTCAAGGCTTGGAAAGAAGGTTGCACAGGTTGTAAGAAATGCTAGTGAGAATGGTTGAATAAGTGATGATGAAGCACGATACAAATTTGGATGATATAGAAAACACTTCTAGGTCTATTGAGGAAGGGTTTCTTTTTCAAGAATGGCTGATCTTTCAAAATGGTTTATTTTCATCCAATGATCTCAATATTGGACGTCAAATGTGTGAATAGATTCAAAATTTAAATTCTCTTGAAGTTCTTTCCCCCATAATAAATCATATAGCTATGAAATCTAATGGTAGAAAAAAAATCGAAAACAATTTAAAAGAAGAATCATACATTGCAAAATGATGAAATTAAACAACTTTTTTATAAATATATTTCAGTTCTCAAAATTGTTTCAGCATTAAACATATTGTGAACCATATTTCTTTTTCCTAAGGACTTCCCTTTCAGTAAGATAACTAAACCATTACTGTACTATAAAAAGCATTTTGTTGACTTGAATTTCAAAGGCTATCTTCATATGAACTCAGGCTTGAATGCGACACTTTCAAATTCAAGTCAGCAAATTGCAATTTGAAGAACAGACATGTTTTGAAATCTAAGGAAAGAAAAATACTCAGGAGATAAAAAAACATGAATCCTAATATGATCAATACCGAAACAGAACGAATGGCGTTACAACAAAAGCACATCTAGATTTATAGATGAAACGGTGTCGTCTAAATATTTTAGTTCTCAAAATTGTTTCAGCATTAAACATATTGTGAACCATATTTCTTTTTCCTCGCCATTTCACTTCTAGTATGATAACTTAACCATTTCTGTACTAGAAAAAACATTTTGTTGACTTCAATTTCAAAGGCCACCTTCATATGCTCTGAGGCCGGAATGCGGCACTTTAAAATTCAAGTGAGCAAATTGCAATTTAAAGAACAGATATGTTACGAAATCTAAGAGAAGTACAATGACAAAGAGATAAAAAACATGAATCCTAATATGTTCAATACGGAAACAGGAAGTAAGGCATTAAGTGAAATGCAATCTATATTTATATATGAACCGATGACAGACCTTAGATCATGTAATTATGGCTCGTAACTTGTATAAACGTCAATTCCCATCTGATATAACGTTCAAACATCATTCAGTATTAAAGTAAAAAATCTCAAAAATATCTTTGAGTATTGATAATAACTGCTCTGATGAAAACTACGTCACAGATCTGAGGTTACGACATTAAAGTGAGAGTTTAAAAGAAAAAACAAAAAATAATAAAAAATGGAGCGACGTTCAAACATCATTCAGTGAAAAAGTTAAAAAATCTCATTGGATACTGATAATAACTGTAAAAAATCTCTTTTGATAATGATATTTGACGAAAACTACGTCACAGAACCATGGGACTAGTGTTAAGACCCTGGCAAGTGTACCAGATCGTATCAAGTAATATAATTGGTAACACCCAATATCGTTCTCCCAAAGGACTCTTAGGCCTTATCTTTCGTGTAAATTAATCTTATAAGACTTGAAAGAAAATTAACCTGTGGTTGAATGCAAAGAACTAAAAGTAAACATGCAAATGCAAGTGATTCAATTGGCAAGAAAAAGGTATGGATGAATGGAGTTGTTGGGTTTTACAATTTCATCTTATTCACTCTCTTATATCTACTATTCTTATTAAATTCGCTTTATTATCCAATTGTCATGAAGACTTTCTTAGTCTACCCTAAACCCGATCCCTCGGCGAGAAGAGCCTACTACTAGTTACTGGCTTACTATCCCTAGTCTCCCCTAGTAACTAGCAATGCAAGTACCAGAGAAGGAAAATACAATTGATCGTCCTACCCCCTATCCCTAGGTGGTATTGCTTAATCAAGGAATTCCCTATCAGTTCATGAATTCCCCGTACGTCCCCGTATCGACAAAGGCAAACATCTATTTATCAAATGAGTTAAATGATAATAGCATAGAGCATAGATAAAGAACCCAACAATTGATAATAACAGCATATGCAAACATATGAATAAAACAAGAATTTCAATATAAGAGAGTTTCAAAAGATTACATTGTTCCACAACAACAAAGGGTTTAGTTCACCATTGACATGGTGAAACTAGATGAAATACAATGAAAGAATGGAAAAGAAAACCCTAGATTGGATAAAATGGAGCCTAAGCATCCAAGAAATCTTCTCCAAGGAGTGTAAAATAGATTTGGACGTCCTCTTCTTCCAAAAGAATAAATCTCAAATCGCACTGGGCTATATATACCACAGAAAAGTAATAGAATTTAGGCCCAAGCCAAGCAGACCATCGCTCAGCGTCGTATTTTACCGCTCAGCGGTTTCCCCCAAGCCGCGCCACCGCTCAGCGGTCAGTTTCACCGCTGAGCGGTTTGCCTCTAATCGCCCTAGACGCTCAGCTTCATCTCCTAGGCGCCAAATTCTTCTTCCTTGAGTCTAAGACCTTCTTTCTTCAATTCCATCCTTAATTCTCATCAAAACCCTGCAAAACAAGCATAATATCTCTAAAAACAACTTTTGACTCTCAAATGACTCAACTTAAGTGTTTTACTTGATTCTAAGCTCATTCTAAACCATAAAAGGTGTATTTTGATATCAATTTAAGCATGAAAATAACGGTTTTTAGACCGTTATCACAACCTCAAACTTAGAACTTTGCTTGTCCTCAAGCAAACAAAACAAAACTTGGTTTTCCACTTTTTCATCAAATAGTTGAACAATCCTAAAATTCATTTTTCTTATGACAAGAACTACTCAATTCAGATTTTTAGTGGAATCAAATCAAGATGCATGCATGCTTTCAATTCAATTCACTTCACATGATCACATATTTCCGAACAGATGTTTTATTTATGAATGACCAGTCCACTAAGCATAGATGTAAACCTGGAATTTATCAATTCTCCCCAAGCAAGTGTTTCACTTAATCACTCAAGTGTTTAAGAGGTCACTCCAACTCTCTACTATTCACATGTCACATGAAACAAAATTGCCCTTCATCTAATACAATCAACATCCTCTCATGCAAATGCCATCACAAGGACTTTTCCATGGCTTATAATGAGGCTAGGCTAACAAGAAAAATTGGTTTTTCTGGATCACAAAATCCTTGAGTCAAGAGAGCTATTTTAACATTCAAATTTCAAGCACAAACTCTCTTTCTTAACCAATGTCACTCATTCCCAACTTCTTCCCTTTTCTTTTATTTTCACATCGAGCTCATCTTTCATGTTTTTTCTTTTCTTCTTTTTCTTTTTTCATGCATTGTTCTTTTTCGACACTTGAGCTCAATGCCTTTCTTTTTGCCATTCAAATTTTCCCAACAACCCCAAACTTGAACCTTATTAATACATACAATTATTCTCAACCCAACTCAAGGTAAATAATTTCAAATCAAGGGTTTTCATCCTGTTTAAGGCCATGGTTCAAAAAGGGTATAACATTTTAATCACTTTGGGTGAAAATTTAGCTAAGTAAGGGCTTCCAAAAATGGCCTTGATCATATGACATAAACATTCAATTCAATCAATTATCAAGACTCAGGCAATATCATTCATGCTTTCCTGTGAATAGTACATATAACAATGAATACTCTGGAGCTCAATACCTCACACAACATGCTTTATCATATATCATTCATTCATACACCCTGCTTAGCATCATAACCACAATCATAAATCATCACACATCTATTCACATAGCTAGTGAACTTTTCACCTGGATATCAACATGCAACACAACTCAATCATCATCCACATCCAATCATCATCAAATAGATTCATCATGCATTTCATTCAGTCAAACATTTTTAGAAATAGTGTTCAAACCAAGCATAGACACTGACAATCAAAATTCAACCTATTCTAAAAAAAAACAAAATAAAAAAGTGCAAGATAAAACCCTGTCTAAAGCATGGGCATCCATCAGTAGATGCCCTCTCAATCCATGTCCTCATCTGAGTCCTCTTGGTCTCCATCATCAGCATCTTCAAAGTTATCTTCATCGTCATCCTCATCCATGCCTGGTGCTTCAGCTGCTCCAGACCTGTTGCCCTATGCCTGCTCTTGAGGCTAAGCCATAGCTCCATGAAACTCGTCCATGGTCCACCTGTGCACTGGTGGCTGATCGTACAGCTCTACTATCATCTCAGCAGTGGCTATCTGCCCTCTGCGAGGAGCCTTCATCCTTGTCTCCATCATGGATATATACATCTCCCTTATCTAGAATGGCTCGACATGTTGTGCCGGTGCATCTACAGGTACATGCTCTTGCTGTGCTGCTGCTCTCCTAGGACGTCTCCTAGGTGCTCCGGCTGCCTCCTCTTCTTCACATTACTGTTGATAATAGGTAGTGTCTATGGCCTTCCTAGGCCTCCCATATGGTGGAACTACAGTATCCACCCCAGCCTGCTGACACAAAAAGGTAATCAGGGATGGATGTCCCAGCGGTGTCCTACTACTCACAGTGGTAGCGCAGCTCTGAATCTCGTCGGCAGTGACCTTCCCAACATTCACATCTAACTGCCGCAGCATGCAGTGGATGAAGATGATCCGATGCATAGTGATGTCGGAAACATGGGAGCACGGCTGAATATTGGCATGGGTGAATGCCATCTAGTATTTCGCCAAAGGCGTCAAATCTGCCCTCCTTATGTTGATGGGCACATAACCCTCTCAATGTTTGCTATGTCTCTGAACCCCCCAACAAGTGCTGCATACTGGCACTGTTCACCTGGCCATTCAGTGCCCAAAAAGCTGTTAATAGTGTCAGGGTCATACTAAATGGTCTGCCCCCTCACATAGCTCATGTATCTTCCAGCCAATACTCCTTCTCTAGTCAAGGCATTCGTATAGAACTCCTTCACCAATTCAATGCTGGCTGGTGCAGGATAAGTGGCCAGCCTTTCCTAGTCTCTCCTCATTATCTCTACTCCAAATTCAGGAGCCAAGTCTGGGATAAAAATGGCCCTTCTCTCCATCAGCAATCTCCTCTCCTGCACAGTCACATAGTGTTCCTCATGTTTCCTGGAGAGGAACCTAGGCGAATAGAATCTTCTTTGCCTCTCAGGTTCCTTCCTCTTGTTTCCAGGAGTTTTCACCATTCTTGATGATGATGACATTCCTGCATAAAATAAAATTCAAAGGACCACAAGAATTCATCATTAGAGGTTAGTACATCATCAATCAGATTCCAAACCAATTACAGTCGAACACTGAGGGAAAAACAGGGCTCCTCAATGTCCCTGCATCAAAAATCAAGCATCCAACAAAATCTACAGCAGATCGGTCAGCGTCTAAGCAGACCGCTTAGTGGTGGCGACTAGGGTTTGTCAAAAACCTTTTCTAAATCACCCTATTCTCCACTCTAACACTAATTTCATCAATCCAAACCAAATTCATGCAATTCAATCAGTTCAAATAGTTCCTATTTCATCAAATCATGCATAGAAATCAAAAGCCCTAATTTATCATGTTCCTAAGCATGTTCTTCATCAAATTTCAAATTTAGAAATCGTAAGAAAGAAATTGCACAACTTACTTAAGTGGAGAGACTAGATGCTTGCTAAACTTCCTCCTAATTGATGATGAATGCCTCTTAAATGCACAATCCCTCAACAAAAACCCCAAACTTTGACAAGAGAATGCTATAAAATGAGATTTTTGTGAATGGGTGATACGAAAAAGTGAGGAAATCTCTTTGAAGGTGTAAATTAGGTGTTAGGGCTTAAGGAGACCGCTTGGGCGAACTGCAAAGAAGAGGTTACCAAGTGCAGAAAACCTAAAAATGCTCAGCTTTTAAAAGCCCGAGCTAGGTATCCGCCGCCACCGCTCAGCGGTAAAATGAACCGCTCAGCGGTGGGCGGTAATTTTTCTTCCTCTCTTCTTTGCTTGCTTTTGCATGATTCCACTCTGTAGCACCTGATTTTAACCTTCAATTCTTCAATTTCATGCCTTTCCCCTCTCAAATGCACATGCAAACATATAATGCACTTAAGACAGAGTTTAAAAACAAACAAATAATCAAGTGGGTTGCCTCCCAGGTAGCGCTTGTTTAACGTCACGAGCCTGACCCAAACCCCGTCCAACACTCATCAATAAGTGCAATCCTTACCAACACCCATCAGTAGGTGTACCTTCCTGGTATCCTTTAGTGGATACATAAAAATTAGCATCCCTCAGTAGATGTTATCCCAGTGGCATTCATCAGTAAATGCTGTCAGTGACATCCATCAGTAGATGTCTATTCATCGTCCTCTTTCATAGCAACATCCATCAGTATATGTGGTAGAAGCATCCATCAGTAGATGCTATCATCACTGCCATTAGAAGCAGCATTTAACCTTGCTTGTTATTCTTTTCTTTTTCTTCTTCCTGCTGAATTTCTTCAGAAAATTAAAAACACCAAGAACCTGTTTCCATGTTTCAATCATAGGAACTTTGATCTCCAATTTCTTGAAGATCTCCATAAAGCACATAAATTTCTTTTCTTTCCTATGATATTTCTTTTTATGAGGAAGGGGTTTTTCACATGATCTTTTCTTTTTTCCTTTCTTCCTCTTTTTCTCACTCTTCTCCTCCCTCAACTTCCTCTTTTTGTTTTTCCTTGATTTCTTCTTTTTTATTTTCGCACTTTTTTTCTTTTTTTCTTTTCTCTCAACCACTTCATTCTCTTCCTCACTCAACCTTTCTTTTTCTATCTCCTCTATCTTTTCCTCTTTTATCTCTATCTTTTCCTCATCAATAATCTTTTCTATTTTTATCTCTTCTCTATTTTCTTCCTCTATTTTCTCATCATCTCTTTCTATCTTTTCCTCCTCTATCTTCTCCTCATATATCTCTATCTCTTATTCCTTTATCTTCTCCTCCTCAACAACCTTATCATTTTCAGAGATAGTGGCTTGACATTCCTCTTTAGGGTTAACTTCAGTATTAACCCCAATACCTAGAGACTTCAACATGCAAGAGAGTTGTTCCTGCCATAAACGTTCTTCGGCTTCCCCCAATGTTTCTCTTCGTACAGAAGATTTTTTTTGTTGTAAACGTTGTTCAGCTTCCCCTAACGTTTCTTTCTGCAAAGAGAATATTTCCTTCAATAAGCGTTGTTCAGCATCCCATAACGTTTCTCTTGGTATAAAAGATTGTTTCTGTCGTAAACGTTGTTCAGCTTCCCCCAACGTTTCTCTTGGCATAGAGGATTGTTGCCCAAATTGGCTTTGATTCATGTTTGAATGAGGTTTCCACCAGTGGTTGAAATCATTTTGATAGAACTGAGTGCCCATATAGTCAAATTCTCGTTCGTACTGCACCCTGCAAACATTAGGCACAAAACCCTAGAAAACATTTATTAGAACAAAAATAAAAACAAACATAAAATCAAGTCAAATTTAATCAATTTACACTACTAGATAAGTTAAACCACGAGTCCCCGACAACGGTGCCAAAAACTTGTTAAGACCCTGGCAAGTGTACCAGATCGTATCAAGTAATATAATTGGTAAAACCCAATACCAATCTCCCAAAGGACTCTTAGGCCTTATCTTTTGTGTAAATTAGTCTTATAAGACTTGAAATAAAATTGACTTGTGGTTGAATGCAAAGAACTAAAAGTAAACATGCAAATGCAAGTGATTCAATTGGCAAGAAAAAGGTATGGATGAATGGAGTTGTTGGGGTTTACAATTTCATCTTATCCATTCTCTTATATCTACTCTTCTTATTAAATTCGCTTTATTATCCAATTGTCATGCAAACTTTCTTAGTCTACCCTAAACCCGATCCCTCGGCGAGAAGAGCCTACTACTAGTTACTAGCTTACTATCCCTAGTCTCCCCTAGTAACTAGCAATGCAAGTACCACAGAAGCAAAAAAAAATTGATCGTCCTACCCCCCTATCCCTAGGTGGTATTGCTTAATCAAGGAATTCCCTATCAGTTCATGACTTCCCCGTACGTTCCCGTATCGACAAAGGCAAACATCTATTTATCAAATGAGTTAAATGATAATAGCATAGAGCATAGATAAAGAACCCAACAATTGATAATAACAGCATATGCAAGCATATGAATAAAACAAAAATTTCAATATAAGAGAGTTTCAAAAGATTACATTGTTCCCCAACAACAAAGGGTTTAGTTCACCATTGACATGGTGAAACTAGATGAAATACAATGATAGAATGGAAAAACAAACCCTAGATTGGATAAAATGGAGCCTAAGAATCCAAGAAATCTTCTCCAAGGAGTATAAAATAGCTCTGGACGTCCTCTTCTGCCAAAAGAATAAATCTCAAATCACACTGGGGCTATATATACCACAGAAAAGTAACAGAATTTAGGCCCAAGCCCAGCAGACCACTGCTCAGCGTCGTATTTTACCGCTCAGCGGTTTCCCTCAAGCCCCGTCACCGCTCAGTTTCACCGCTGAGCGGTTTGCCTCTAATCGCCCTGAATGCTCAGCTTCATCTCCTGGGCGACAAACAGTGCTTTCCCTCGAATTATGGCGCTCAGCGGTGCATTTTGACGCTGAGCGGTGCATAAACTCTTCTTTTCTTCATTTTTCTTCTTCTTCCTTGAGTCTAAGACCTTCCTTCTTCAATTCCATCCTTAATTCTCATCAAAACCCTGTAAAACAATGCAAAACAAGCATAATATCTCTAAAAACAGCTTTTGACTCTTAAATGACTCAACTGAAGTGTTTTACTTGATTCTAAGCTCATTCTAAACCATAAAGGGTGTATTTTGATATCAACTTAAGCATGAAAATAACAGTTTTTAGACCGTTATCAACTAGGACGTTAAAGTAAGTGTTTAAAAGAAAACAGAAAAAAGGAAAAAGAAAAAATAATAAAAATTTGAGCGCCTTTGGCTTCTGGTAAAAGCACACAATTAATGCTCCCAACCACTCCCATGCCCTTCATGTCAATGCCCGTAACGTCTATTCCCCTAGAGGCCTCGACGTTTGATTTAAAGAAAAATGAAATATAAAGGAAGTAACCGAAGAAATAAGTTAAACAGATTTTGATTTCATTTGAAGTTGTACAATTTGAAAGCCTACCCTACATACCTTCCCTAACCAAATTCATGTTAAACGATGAAGTTGAAGAACTTTTTTTTATATAATTATTTTAGTTCTCAAAATTGTTTCAGCATTAAACATATTGTGTAATAAAAAACAGGAATCCTAATAAGGAAACAGGAGGCAAGAGGGATTATGTGAAATGCAAGTTATATTTATAGATGAACCAATGATGTACATCGTGTAATAATGCTTAGTAATTGACTGCAACCATCTCTTTTTAACGACGAAGCCCTGCTGAATCGGACGTTTAAACATCAATCAGAGAATAAGTAACAATTCTCGTTTGATCATCCCGCTCCCCAGAAATTGTGTACTTTTCAATTATCAAGG
Source organism: Vigna reflexopilosa (assembly GCA_027742785.1). Classification (NCBI taxonomy): domain Eukaryota; kingdom Viridiplantae; phylum Streptophyta; class Magnoliopsida; order Fabales; family Fabaceae; genus Vigna; species Vigna reflexopilosa. The sequence goes on from CM050918.1 coordinate 20,349,328, forward strand.
TGAGATTTGGATGGATCGAAGTTAAAAAGTCTGATGTGCCCCTCTATATTTATATAATTTTTAACTTGTATCAATCTTATCTACTAACTAATCTATCTCAATTTTTCCCAACAATAATCTATCTTAACCTTGAGTTTATCACTCAACTTAATCGTTCTTTAAATTTAAAGTATTATTTTTTAAAATCAATTAAGTTCTTTTAGTATAGTCATACCTATCCTTATAAAAAAATTCAATTAAAGTCTTTTAGTACAATCATACACATCTTTATCCTAAAATTAACACACATCTATCTAGAAAGAGACATTGAAGACTTGATTTATGTCTCATATCTATCTTAATCATAAAAGTTTTAAAAGGAGAGAGAAAAGAAACATAAGTTTGGAAATGTTGTTGTTGAATCTAAAAAAAAAATTATTTACTATGTACATTATGTTAACATTTTTATATGAAAAAAAGTTAGTTCGGATGTTAAATAACATTAATTTCAAATAACTTGTAATAATATAGTAATATTCAATATGATTTTAATTATTCTGATGTATAACTATAACTAAATTCTCATAATTATTATTATTATTATTATTATTTTCCATATGAAATTAAACTAATATTATAAAGAAATAAAGTTTTACTCTCTTTAAATTTCACTGACATATCTTTCTTATATTTAATAATATGTAAATATTACAATATAAATTTACATAAATTAATAATATAATGTTAACGAGAGGTTATGGTAGATTTTATAAAAGAAAAAGGAAAGAAGAAAAAGTCGAATAACGGTAAAATAAGACATATGCTTTGTCTTCTGTATAAAATTCACAATTAGTATCAATATTCAAATCACTCAATACGCGAAGTTAACTGTATAAAAATAATTTGTATTGAAGTTGTTTCAACCAGTTCGACGTTATATTTGATGAATAAAAAAAGAAATAATATAAAAAGGGCACGACATTTGGCTTCTGGTTGAAGACACGTCGAAGACCCGAACAGATTGACGTAATATTTGTTATTGTGGCTGCAACGGAATGGTTAGCGTGGAATAACAAACCAAGAGGGGTTTTAATATAAACGGTTCCTTTTAATTTCTTCTCAATTTATCTTACTATGCAAATAATAAATATAAATAAAAGAGTAACATTGAGAGAAATTAGCACAGATGAATTTTATACTGGCTCGGATCTTACCAATCCTACGTCCAGTCGCTTATCTCGAATCAAGATAAACAGTTCACTAAGCAAAAAAAATTACAAACTACATTCACAAAGAAACAATTTGTAAGAGTTTAGAAACCACCTCTCTTGATACCACAAGAGATGAACCTGCACCTCCTTTGAGTCTTCACAAAGGATGAGACACCTCCTTTGAATACTTCACGCAGGATGAAACACCTCCTCCGAATACTTCACGAAGGATAATCCTCTTCCACACACCTCCTCAGACGCACCAAGGATGAACCAGCTATTCCTCCGTCACCGTAGCAGCATTTCACCAGCTCCACAGACAAGAGTTTCCTTAGCTGAGCAAGAGCACACAATTCTCAACGAGTTCTGAGTATTTGAGCACAAGGGAAGAGTTGTTGTTGAAGGATAAAAAGAGCCTATTTTTAGACTCAAGCAAAACCTCTCCCATTCTTCGAAACTGACCATTTAACACTTTTAATCGATTAATACAAGTGTTAATCAATTAAAATGAGTACAACGGCTAGATTTCAAAGGCACAAAACTCCAATGGTCAACTTTAATCGATTAAAATTTAATCAATTAGCTAATAGATTAAAAAGTATTTTAATCTATTAAAATAGAAAAAGTTGAGTTTTCAGCTTTTACTTGTTTTAATCGATTAATACTAGTTTTAATCGATTAAAATAGTGCGATTTTGACTCTTAACATCAATTACAAAGTATGAAAGTACATGGAATCAAAACCAATGAAAATCTAAGTCCTAGACAATAAACTACAATTATTACAAAAGCTTTTTATAACAAAAACAAATCTTCAAAGGATCTTCATGAATCTTGATATATATTGACTTGATTTGGACATTGTCAAAACTTCATCTTCGTCATTTTGCTAACATTCTCCCCCTTTTTTATGATGATCAAAAACTCCTTTGAATTAAAGCTTTTAGTAATAATTTGGATAAGAACACAACTTATGGAGGAAAAGAGCATTAGAGAATAATAATAAGCTTTAAACATTTTCTCCCCCTTTTTGATCAGAATTAAAAAGCTGTGTTTCATGTTCTCCCCCTAAGATAATACTCCCCCTTAATAAAAGCATGTATGCATAAAATATATTTCAAATTTAAAGATTCATTTAAACATACACAATAGGAGATTTAAAGCATATAATTTTAGGATAAAGAAATCATACATTGAACCATAAAAGATAGGAATTTTAAAGTATACAAAAATATGGTTAAATTTTCAAAAATGCACAAAAATGCACAAAAATGCACAAAATGAAAAAAAATGCAATCCTAAGAGATTTCTAAAAATCCTAGATCTCTTCTAATGTTTACCCCTTTAGATATATCTCCAAATTCGTTGTGTAAAGATATTTTGTTGAGATCTTCGTCTTGGGGATTGTCATCATTCTTCTCTTCTTTTGTTGTCTTCTACAAGTCTTCATTATTACCTGCATCTGATTCAACTAACTCAAGAGGTTTTGCCTCAAGGTCCACAATTTTATCAAAGACAACATGCTTGGAAAAAGATTTCTAAAAATTTGTTAAGAAAAAAATTTACATGAAAAAAAATTGTAAATTTTAAATTTTAAAATGCTTGGAATGAAATCATTTTACAACGCAAACATATCTACCACTTGGAACACCAAAATGCTTAGTTTTGCATTTATTTGAAGTATTCATACAATAAAAGCATGATATAAAGTTTGTGTTCCTATAAGTTGTTCCTTTTTCTACCCATGTTCTATGGATTCTATTATTATGCTTATTTTTAATTTTAGGAACATACTTATTTTTAACAACCTTATTTTTATTATTTTTACTGCATTCTCCTAAGGTTGTGTTGTTTTGTAGTTTCTTAAGATTTTCACAAGAATCACATTCATCACTACTAATATATTTACCTTTTTCAAAAAATAAAATTTTATTTTTCAAAATTTTATTTTCAAAATTTAATTTTAAGTTTTTATTTTCTTCAAAAATAGTTTCAAAATATAAATTTAAATTTTTATTTTCTTCAAGAATATTTTCAAATTCTGATTTTAAATTTTTATTTTTTCAGAAATATTTTCAAAATTTAATTTTAAATTTTTGAAATCCTTTTTCAATTTCTTATGAGCTTTATCTAATTTTTTAGATTCTACAAGTAAAGCAACATAAGTTTCATGCAATTCACTTTCACTATATTGACTATAATTATCAGAATCGCTAGATGTACTTACTTGGCTTCCAGCGTTATTGTTTGCCACTAAACAAATGTTTGCTTCTTCATCTGATTAGCTCAAATCAGAAATTGTTTCATTGTCATTGTCTCATGCGATGTAGGCTTTCTTTTTCTTGAAGAACTTCTTTTCCTTTATTTCTTCACTCTTCTTTTGATTTGGACAGTCCACTTTTAAATGCCCCCTTTCTCCGCAACCATAACATTTATAGTGTGAGGAAGATCCTTGATTTTCTTTCTTTTCGAATTTTAATCTTCCTTTGTCTTTTGATTTCATGAACCTGTTGCTCCTTTCTACCTCAGATTTTAAGGCTAGACTCTTTTTCTTTGTTTTTACCATTTCCTCTTCTTCATCTAGTCTTCCAAGGTCAAGTTCATGCTCTCTCAACTTTCCAAATAATGTCGCCATAGTCATTGTGTTGAGATTTTGTGCTTAGAAACTGCAGTCACTTTCGGTAGCCATGACCTGTCTATAGATTTCAAAATTTTTATATTAAGTTCATCATTTTCGAAAGAATTACCTAGTCCAATGAGATGATTAACGATGTTGGTGAAGCATTTCTGAACGTCTGATATTGTTTCTCCTTGCTTCATCCTGAACATTTCGTATTCTTAGATTAAGGTATTCTTTCTTGCTCTCTTTACGTCATCCGTACCTTCGTGGGTCACTCTCAGCACTTCCCACATCTCTTGAGCGGTCTTACAAACGGAGTCCCTGTAAAAATCGTCAACAGTTAGAGTAGATGCAATTATGTTTCTGGCTTTCACATCATTTTGAAATCTTTTCTTCTCTTCAACAGTCCATTGAATACGGGGCTTTGGTTCCTGCAAATTGTTAGTAGGAATAGACGGACCAGATACAATAACATCCCAAATCTCACAATCAATAGACTCAATAAATATTTGCATTCTAACCTTCTAGAATGCATAGTTTTCACCTGTGAATAAAGGTGGTCTATTGATGGAAGCACCCTCTGCAAAAGTTTGATATGATCCGGCCATTTGAATAACTATCAAATCGAGCTCTGATACCAATTGTCAGAGCGGCTGCAACGGAATGGTTAGCGTGGAATAACAAACCAAGAGGGGTTTTAATATAAACGGTTCCTTTTAATTTCTTCTCAATTTATCTTACTATGCAAATAATAAATATAAATAAAAGAGTAAGGTTGAGAGAAATTTGCACAGATGAATTTTATATTGGTTCAGATCTTACCAATCCTACGTCTAGTCGCTTATCTCAAATCAAGATAAACAGTTTACTAAGCACAAAACAATTACAAACTACATTCACAAAGAAACAATTTGTAAGAGTTTAGAAACCACCTTTCTTGATACCACAAGAGATGAATCTACACCTCCTTTGAGTCTTCACAAAGGATGAGACACCTCCTCCGAATACTTCAGGAAGGATGAAACACCTCCTCCGAATACTTCACGAAGGATGATCCTCTTCCACACACCTCCTTAGACGCAACAAGGATGAACCAGCTATTCCTCCGTCACCGTAGCAACACTTCACCGGCTCCACAGACAAGAGTTTCCTTAACTGAGCAAGAGCACACAATTCTCTCTAAGTTCTGAGTATTTGAGCACAACGGAAGAGTTGCTGTTGAAGGATAAAGAGAGCCTATTTATAGACTCAAGCAAAAACTCTTCCATTCTTCGAAACTTGCCATTTAACGCTTTTAATCGATTAATACAAGTGTTAATCGATTAAAATGAGTACAACTGCTAGTTTTCAAAAGCAGAAAACTCCAATTGTCAGCTTTAATCGATTAAAATGTATTTTAATCGATTAGCTAATAGAGTAAAAAGTATTTTAATCTATGAAAACAGAAAAAGTTGAGTTTTCAGCTTTTACTTGTTTTAATCGATTAATACTAGTTTTAATCGATTCTATGTAACAAAGAATCGATTTAAAGTTATAAATTAAGAAATGAAAATGAGCTTTTAATGATTATTTATGGTGATATTAATTACAACGTTGCTTGATATACATCACTTGTTTGTTAAAATACTAAAAAACAAAGAAATAATGCATGAGAAAGTCAAATTTGTTTTTCTCATAAGGTTAATCAGTATTTTTTTAAAGCTTAATCATTTAGAGTAATTATTTATTATTAACTATTAAATTCATTCCATCCACGTCAGTGGTATCAATATTGGACATGGTCTCTCACAAATTCTTGGATCTGGAATTATTCAGAAGTGAAGGGTTTTTTTTTCGAGAATGACTAGTTTTGCAAAATGGTATCTTTTGCATCCAAAATCTTGATATTCGATGTCATATGTGTAAATAGATTCGAAACATAAATTTTCTTGAAGTTCTTTACACATAAGAAATCAGATAGCTCTGAAATCTAATGGTAAAAAACACACCCAAGAAAATTTAAAAAAAGAATCATACATTTCCTAAGCACTTCCCTTTCAGTAAGATAACTAAACCATTACTGTGCAATAAAAAAGCATTTTGTTTACTTGAATTTCAAAGGCCACCTCCATATGAACTGAGGCTTGAATGCAACACTTTCAAATTCAAGTCAGCAAATTGCAATTTGAAGAACAGAGATGTTTCAAAATCTAAGGAAAGAGAAGCGCTCAGGAGATAAAAAAACATGAATCCTAATATGTTCAATACCGAAACAGGACAGATGGCGTTACAAGAAAAGCACATCTATATTTTTAGATGAAATGGTGTGGTCTAATTATTTTAGTTCTCAAAATTGTTTCAGCATTAAACATATTGTGAACCATATTTCTTTTTCCTCGCTATTTCCCTTCCCGTAAGATAACCATTTTTGTACTACAAAAAGCATTTTGTTGACTACAATTTCAAAGGCCACCTGCATATGATCTGAGGCCTGAATGTGACACTTTCAAATTGAAGTCAGCAAATTGCAATTTAAAGAACAAATATATTACGAAATGTAAGAGAAGGACAACGACAAGGAGACAAAAAAACATGAATCTTAATATGTTCAATACGGAAACAGGAAGCAAGGAATTTAGTGAAATGCAAGCTATTCTTATATATGAACCGATGACGTTCATTAGATCGTGTAATGGTGCTCACTTGAATGAACGTCGAATTCCTGTAGACTTCGATGTTTAAACATCATTCAGTGAAAAAGTAAAAGGTCCCAACCCAACCACTCCAATGGCCCAGCGAACTCCTCGTAATTGGTGCTCAGGGAAAGGCACACAATTAATGGTCCCAACCCAACCACTCCAATGCCCTTCACATCGATGTCGTAACATCTATGCCCACAGAGGCTTTGACGTTTGATTGTAAGAAAAGGAAGTATCCGAAGAAATAAGTTAACAGATTTTGATTTCTTTTGAAGTTGTACCATTTGGAAACCTAACCTACGTACCTTCGCTAACCTAATTCATGTTAACTTTTTTCCTTTCTTGTCCCATCATTCCTTCACTAAACGAAGACATTTCTTTTTTATCCATGAAGGCATGGTGGAATAACAGAGGAAAATGTTAACACTTATGAATTTCAAAAACATTCTCCATTGTTTTACTTTTTTTTCTTTTTTTATTTACTTCTTGTTTTTTGTTGTAATGTATTCCATCAGTTTTTGGTCTTCATTTTAGATGTTGTGTTTTGTAAAAGGGGATTTCATTTTGAAATCCTCCAAGATATAGGACGTCGATGATCCCAAAAAAAAGGCATCCCTCCAGGCAAAGTTGGATGATATAGAAAACTCTTCGAGGTGGTCCAGCACAAACTCTTGGATCTGGAATTATTTAGAATTGAAGTGTTTCTTTTTCAATAATGACTGGTCTTTCAAAATGGTTTCTTTTGCATCGATGATCTCAATATTCGACGTCAAATGTGTAAATAGATTCAAAATTTAAATTCTCTTGAAGTTGTTTCCCCCATAAGAAATTAGATAGCTCTGAAATCTAACGGTAGAAAACAAATCCAAGACAATTTAAAAGAAGAATCATACATTTTAGTTCTCAAAATTGTTTCAGCATTAAACATATTGTGAACCATATTTCTTTTTCCTCACCATTTCACTTCCAGTAAGATAACTTAAACATTTTTGTACTATAAAAAGCATTTTGTTGACTTCAATTTCAAAGGCCACCTTCGATGTGATGTGAAGCCTGAATGCGACACTTTAAAATTCAAGTGAGCAAATTGAAATTTAAAGAACAGATATGTTACGAAATCAAAAAGAAGTACAATGACAAGGAGATAAAAAACATGAATCCTAATATGTTGAATACGGAAACGGGACGGATTGCGTTACAAGAAAATCACATCTATATTTGTAGATGAAACGGTGTCGTCAAAATATTTTAGTTCCCAAAATTGTTTCAGAATTAAACATATTATGAACCATATTTCTTTTTTCTTACCATTTCCCTTCCAGTAAGATAATTTAACCATTTTTGTACTATAAAAAGCATTTTCTTGAATTCAATTTCAAAGGCCACCTTCATATGAACTGAGGGTTGAATGCGACACTTTGAAATTCAAGTCAGCAAATTGAAATTTAAAGAACAGATATGATACGAAATCTAAGAGAAGGACAATGACAAGGAGAAAGAAAAACATGAATCCTAATATGTTCAATGCGGAAACAGGAAGCAAGGCATTAAATGAAATGCAATCTATATTTATATATGAACCGATGACGGACATTAGATCGTGTAATTATGGTCAGTAACTTGTATGAACGTCAATTCCCATCCGATATGACGTTCAAACATCATTCACGAGTAAAGTAAAAAATCTCAAAAATGTCTTTGGATACTGATAAAATCTCTTTTGATATTGATAATAACTACGAAGACTACGTCGCATATCTTGAGGGTACGGCATTAAAGTTTTTTGTTTAAAAGAAAAAACAAAAAATAATCAAAATGGATTGACGTTTAAACATCTTTCAGTATTAAAGTATAAAATATCAAAAATCTCTTTGGATACTGATAATAATTGTTTCTGACGAAAACATCTTTCAGTGAAAAAGTTTAAAATATCTTTGGATACTGATAATAATTGTAAAAAATCTCTTTGGATACTGAAAATTGACGAAAACTATGTCAAAGAACCATGGGACTAGGACGTTAAAGTGAGAGTTTAAAAGAAAAAACAAAAAATAATAAAAAATGGATTGACGTTCAAACATCATTCAGTGAAAAAGTTAAAAATTTCTTTGGATACTGATAATAATTGTAAAATATCTCTTTGGATACTCATACTTGATGAAAACTACGTCGCAGAACAATGGGACTAAGGCGTTAAAGTTAGTGTTTAAAAGAAAAAATAATAAAAATTTGAGCGACTGAAGCAGATGAAAGTCCAGATGACTTAATGGAACAAGATTCACACGGTTCAGACCCCAATCTCTAACACAATTAATGATCCCAACCACTCCAATGCCCTTCACGTCGATGCCCTTAACGTCTATGCCCCTAGAGGCTTCGACGTTTGATTTAGAGAAAAATAAAAGAAGAATAAAAAATGCAAGAGCTTTGGCTTCTGGTTGAAGACGACATCACATGGACTCAATATGCGTTGCAACTACATAGGAAATCAAATAGCTCTGAATCTAATGGTAGAATACAAACCCAAGACAATTTAAAAAACGATTCATACATTGTAGAATGATGAAGTTGAACAACTTTTTTATATAACTACCTTAGATCCTAAAATTGTTTCAGCATTAAACATATTGTGAACCATATTTCTTTTTCTTAAGCATTTCCTTTTCTGTAAGACATGTTAACCATTTCTGTAATATAAATAAAAACATTTTGTTAACTTGAACTTGAAAAGGATACTTCATATGAAATGACGATGAATGAACCACTTTCAAGTTCGAGATATCAAATTGGAATATGAAGAACAAAAATGCTTAAAAATCTTAGGAAAAGAAAATGCAAAGAAAATAAAAAACATGAATCCTTATATGTTCAATATGGAAACAAGAGGCAAGGGATTATGTGAATGCAAGCTATATTTATAGATGAACCGATGACGTACATCGTGTAATAATGGTTAGTTGCCACCATGTCGTATGAACGTCGAAGCCCTGCCACGTTCGACGTTCAAGCATCAATCATAGAAAAAGCTAAGGGTGTATCATCTCATCTACTTAACTAGGAAACAAATTCGTTGTTGAAGAACAGAAATGTCTAAAAGGGTGGCTAAGATATTCTGATAACAATTCAAGGTTATCCAAGTTGTTTGAAAAAGACTTCGCTCATGAAGGAGTAAGGATGAAAGAAAAAATAATGGCTCATATATTTGCACTATTAATTGCAGGGAAAATTTTGGAAATACAATTTGGAATATTAGGATGGAGGCAAATTAATTTAAGACTCTTCCATAAGTAATTTAGAATTAGTCAAACTTTAATTTAGTGGTTTAGAATTTGTAGACCAAATTTTGTTATTTGGACTAATTTTGGTAGAATAGACTAAAGCCCAATTGTAAAGATAATGACATGGCACCTAGGGTTTTTCAAATGGGTGGATCCCACTCCATTGTTAGAGACACATAGCCATTTGCTAGCCAGTAGCCGCAGACTTTTATTCTTTTGGAGGAAGCCGACACTTTTTCTTGGTCTGGTCTTGAAACGTTGTGGAAAAAAAAAACTTGAATATGTTTTCGGTGAGAGGCATTGGATGAAAGGAGGAATGCGTGTTTTATTTTTCACTCTTTGCTTGAAGAAAGAAAACGTTGTTTTTGAGTTTTCACGGTGGTGAATGAGAAAAATATTTTTCCTTTTGAACACTGATTTACATTTTGCATTGGATGTCCTTTATTTCCTTTTGATTCCAGCAGCATGTTGATTTAGTGCAGCACACACTTTTATTTTTGCTTGTCTTGGAACGTTTTTTTTGCGGGCTCTTGAATGTTTTCTTGAGGGGCTGGAACGGTGCAGAGATAAGTCCAGCCGCCACCCATGGGGATTTTTTTTTTCAAGGTTAAAAAAAATGTAGAAGCTAACAGGAAATGGGCGCTCCATTTTCATTTAGGGTTCATGCACTTTGTTTTATTATTGAAGTTTTATTGCAGCATTTAATTTGCATCTAATGTCTTGATTCCATGCTTAGTATTGTCCAGCACTTGGAATATTTCTTTCATTTTATATTAGAAAGGAAGCAGTGATTTTTGTTTTTGGAAGAAGCACTGTTACATTACTTTATTTGGAGAAAAGCATTTCAATCAAAGGTTGGTGTCATGGTCTGAAAGCTGCACACGCTGAATCCATTGGAGAGGAAAGAGCTTTGATTTTCTTTTGGAAGAAATGTTGCAAGCGGTGATTATTTTTCTCGGGAAGCTCATTCAAATTACTAGTTTTTCTCTTGTTTTCATAGAAATAGAGATAGATTAGGTGTGCTGTCACGGTTGGAGTGCGCTGCCTTTAGGGGTTACGGCCTGATGATAGAATTAGGAAAGCATATTCCAATTTCTTATAGAGAATGAAACGGTGCAATGTTCATAATTAAATTCAGCAAATACGGTGCATCCTATTACTGTTAACGCATTTTCTTTTTAGTGCATTTCCATGATGAATGGGAGTTGTTAGATGAGTGAAAGGTGTCCTTCATTTTTTTTAGCTCAAGCATTGCATTAAAATTTCCTTAATTATGTTTAGATATTTATCTATTGCATTGTTCGGTTTAAATTTCTCGTTTACTATGTTCTCTGTTCTGTTCGATTGTGTTAATTTAATAGTCATGTTAGCTTAAGTAAGTCTGGTTGGTTGTTAATAAAATCACATTACTTCCTTTAGATTTCTGGACTGTAATTGTGTTTGCCACTCTGACTTGGTTATTATGCAATCTGTATTTGCACTTGCAATTGGGTATACGCTTAGTTGCCCAGTTAGTGTTGAGTCTTTGCTTAGTTGATGAAACTGCATGGTGTAAATTGAATTTGATGTTAACATCGCGTTCGCTTAGTTCGCTTTTATAAAAACATGTTTAGCCTTCGCTTAGTTGGTTAGCTGTGTTGGATTAGAGGTTTGAGTCGCTGCTTTATTTTGTTGATCTGTGATAGGAAGCATTGTAATTAAGTTAATGACCAACCGTTTTCATTCTATATTTGATTCTGTTTTTACATTTCTGTTTGCATCCGTATTTTAATCAATTCATCCGCATTCACAAACCTTTCACAAAACCCCCCTACTTCGTGTTTGACCTGATTCTCGAACCACAGTTTGGTCCTTGAGAGACGACCTAGGAGTCACTTCCTAGTCTATACTGTATTTTTTATGCACATTAAATTTGCATGGGGTGCGACACCCATCACCTCCCAATGAGAAAGGAAATAAACTAAGCTTTATTGCGTCATCCGGCACACCATTGATCTTCACAGTGATGCAAATCTCGTTGAATGTGGTCAGATGTTCATATGGAATTTCATGAGACAGTCCATTGAATTGGTTGCTCTTTACCAATTGTACCAACGTCGGTTTCACCTTCATATTTGTAGCATTGAACCTCGGCCTTGCAATTCTATTAAAATGATGAGGGCCAACAACAATTGTGTAATCCGTCAGAGTGTGTCTACCATTATTCTCTCCAGCCATCTCTTCAATACTCTAGTCAGATCCTTGCGGTGAAGGTTGTAAAAGTTTCTCCGAAGAAGGAAATAATTCTTTAGACGTTTTGTTTCTCCTTCTCCTTCTAGTTCCACTCAATCCTTCAAGAAGAGGATCCGAGCTTTTCTTGCTTCTAATGCGAACTGTACCTTGCATACACAAGAAAGCAAAACCCTAGAAAGCAATTATTTGCACAAAACAAAAACAAAATAAAAAAAAATCAAGTCGAAGTTATCAGTAATCACACAAAGAGAGTATTTAAACCATGAGTCCCCAGCAATGGCGCCAAAAACTTGTTAAAACTTCGGTAAGTGTATCGAATCGTATCAAGTAATATAATTGGTAAGACCAAGTATCGTTCTCCCTAGAGACTCACGGCCTAAATAGTCATGTGATTTCTTGATTAATTAATACTTGAGAAAAAAATCATTAGGTTTGTAATGCAAAAATTAAACATGAATACAAGTTGTGATCAATTGACAATAAGAATGCACAGGTGAATGGTTTGTAAAATATGAGATGGTTATGTTGTTGGGGGTTTCGACTTCTCCTATCCATTGTCATGTATTTATGAATTTGTCTTCTTCATTAATGTTAATGTCACTTTCTAATTTACTTTAAACCCGATTTCTCGGTGAAGAAAGCCTATCCTTAATTACTAGTTTACTATGTCTTGTTTCCCTAGCAATTAATTCTGCATTACTTACGCATAAAAGCTTAAAGGCAACCAACCCTCATATCCCTATGTCCAGGCAATACTACTTTTGGGAGAGATTCCCCAGATCTAGATCTCCCCTATGTGTCCATATTGAGAAAATCAATTATCATGCTATGAATGAATTAAACAAAGCAAGCATAAAGTATAGAGGAAAAACCCTAACAATTAATGAACGAAGCATATATAATATAAACTTATTCAATACATGAGAGTTTCAAAGGATTACAACGTTTCCCCAACAACAATTGAAGTTTATTTCACCATAGACATGTGAAACTAGATGAATAATGGAAAAGAATGAAAGATAAAACCCTAAAAGTTGAAGATAGGAGCTTTCGCATCCAAATCCGCCTCTAAGGGGTGAAAGGTAGTGTTTTTGCGCCTCTTTCTGTCAAAACATACCCTCTCTAGATCATCCAAATCATTAAATAGCTCGTAAAAATTATAGAAAACATAGCCCAAGCCCACTCGTCGGCGCTCCGCGCCCCAATTTAGGGTGCCCAAGCGTGACTGCGAGAGCTCTACACTCAACGCCTCTAGAAGGGCGCCCAAGTGTCACCTGCGGTACTGAAATGGTGCTCATCGGTACTGGAAGCGCGCTCAGGCGCCAATGCGAGACTGCTGCGTTGAGGGCCTCAAGAAAAGGGCAGTCAGGCGCCAATTCGAGACTTCAGCGCTGAGGGCCTCTAAAAGGGCGCTCAGGCGCCACTTGCGATTCCTTTTTCTGATACTTTTCCAACTTTTCTGAGTTCCCACTCCTTGCTACTTCAACTCTTCTTCCAAATAATCTTAATTTTTGTTAAAACAAGGAAAACCAGGCATCATAAAACTATAAATTCCACCTTCAACTCTCTTATTCTCATAACTAAAGCAAAAGCATGATTTCAAGCTAGTTTCTAAGTCATAAAGGGTGTTTTCAGTATCAAAATTAAGTATAGAATAACGGTGTTTCCAACCGTTATTAGCGCCCCCTCAGTAGGGCGCTGAGCGTCGCGCAGTGGTCAATTCCCCCTCTCTTTTCCAACTTGCACTGGGCATCCCTAATCATGGTGCCCTTAGCTTCAACTCATATTTTTCATATTTTCATGTACTTTTCTCCCAACTCACACTTTAACAACTCACAATTAAAACAATTAATCTCTCTACACCCCACAAACATTCATCAATCAACACATATAACGCACACTAGATCAGAACAAACCAAAAACCAAACAAATCAAATAACTTCAAACAACTACGCACCCCTAGAAACTAAGTCTGAATCAAATTATGTTACATCAAAACCAAATTAATAGCAAATAATAAAATAAAAAAAATAGAGTTTTTAAAACACTGGGTTGCCTCCCAGCAAGCGCTTCTTTAATGTCACTAGCTTGACACCATTAATCTCAGGTCAAATCTTTAATGTTGGTGTTCCTCTTTCTTTCATCACACCAACTTATCTCTAGCAGCCTCTTGTCCACGATCTTGACTCTTCTTGAATATGGAGCTTCTATCTCTAGAACTCCATTCTCTTTAAGCTCCTTCACAACCCATAAATTGTTCTTGTATCTGACTGGTATGCTAGGTTTGATTTCTTCATGCTCATCCACCGAGTCTTGATGAACCATTTTTCCTTTACTATCATTTTCTTATTCCTTCACCTGTGAAAAGAAACAATTTTTACCTCCTTTGACTGATTTAACAGCTTTTGGACTAGTCAGTAATGCATCTTCCAATGCAGCTTTAGGGCTAGTCTTCTTCATTTACCTGCTCATCTTTGAAGACATTGAAAACCATCTCCTTATCTTGGTCTTTAAGCATCAGAATTCCATCATCAACATTGATGACAACTTTGGCCGTCTTCAGGAATGACCTTCCAAGAATGATAGGAATCTTCAAATCTTCCCCCATCTCCATAACCACAAAATCCCCTGGAAATTTCAATTTATCTATTTGAGCCACAACATCTTCCACCACACCATAGGGTTTCTTAGTAGACCTGTCCGCCATCTGCAAACTTACTTTTTCTCTCTTCTTTCTTTTCTTTTTCTTTTAACTCAAATTTTTCTTTTCTCTCAACTCTTCTCTCTTCTACACTCTCATCACTTATGCTCATAATAGCATTGCACTCTTCTTTAGTGTTAACCTCAATATTAGCCCCAAACTGCTTTTCACATTTATCCTCCAACTTCTTAGCCAGTTGTCCGACCTATATCTCCAAATTCCTTATAGCAACTTAAGTGCTTTTATGGTTAGAGATAGTCACTTGCATAAATTATTGGAGGGTCTCCTCAAGCTTTGTAGTTCTTTTAGATAAAGAGGGTTGTTGTTTGATAACGGTCTAAAAACCGTTATTTTCATGCTTAAATTGATATCAAAATACACCCTTTATGGCTTAGAATGAGCTTAGAATCAAGTAAAACACTTAAGTTGAGTCATTTGAGAGTCAAAATCTGTTTTTAGAGATATTATGCTTGTTTTGCATTGTTTTGCAGGGTTTTGATGAGAATTGAGGATGGAATTGAAGAAGGAAGGTCTTAGACTCAAGGAAGAAGAAGAAAAATGAAGAAAAGAAGAGTTTATGCACCGCTCAATGTCAAAATGCACCGCTGAGTGCCATAATTCAAGGGAAAGCACTGTTTGGCGCCCAGGAGATGAAGCTGAGCGTCCAGGGCGATTAGAGGCAAACCGCTCAGCGGTGAAACTGACCACTGAGCGGTGGCGCGACTTAAGGGAAACCGCTGAGCGATAAAATATGACGCTGAGCGGTGGTCTGCTGGGCTTGGGCCTAAATTCTATTACTTTTCTGTGCTATATATAGCCCCAGTGTGATTTGAGATTTATTCTTTTGGCAGAAGAAGACGTCCAGAGCTGATTTACACTGCTTGGAAAAGATTTCTTGGACGCTTAGGCTCCAATTTATCATATCTAGGGTTTGCTTTTCCATTCTTTCATTGTATTTCATCTAGTTTCACCATGTCAATGGTGAACTAAACCCTTTGTTGTTGGGGAACAATGTAATCTTTTGAAACTCTCTTATATTAAAATTCTTGATTTATTCATATACTTGCATATGCTGTTATTATCAATTGTTGGGTTTCTTATCTCTGCTATATGCTATTATCGTTTAACTCATTCGATAAATAGATGTTTGCCTTTGTCGATACGGGGACGTACGGGGAAGTCATGAACTGATAGGGAATTCCTTGATTAACCAATACCACCTAGGGATAGGGGGGTAGGACAATCAATTGTATTATGCTTTTGTGGTACTTGCATTGCTAGTTACTAGGGGAGACTAGGGATAGTAAGCCAGTAACTAGTAGTAGGCTCTTCTCGCCGACGGATCGGGTTTAGGGTAGACTAAGAAAGTTTGCATGACAATTAGATAATAAAGCGAATTTAATAAGAAGAGTAGATATAAGAGAGTGGATAAGATGAAATTGTAAACCCCAACAACTCCATTCATCCATATCTTTTCTTGCCAATTGAATCAATTGCATTTGCATGTTTACTTTTTGTTTTTGCATTCAAATCACAAGTTAATTTTCTCTACAAGTCTTACGATATTGATTTACACGAAAGATAAGGCCTTTGAGTCCTTTGGGAGAACGATATTGGGTTTACCCATTATATTACTTGATACGATCTGGTACACTTGCCAGGGTCTTAACAAGTTTTTGGCACCGTTGCCGGGTACTCATGATTTAACTTTTCGAGTAGTGTAAATTGATTGAATTTGAATTGGTGTAATTATTGTAATTATTGTATATATTTTGTTTTTGTTTTATTTTTCTTATCTGTAAAAGTGCTTTTAGGGTTTTTGTTTCTTGTGCATGCAGGAAGCAATACACACTAGAAGTAAGAAAAGCCAGCAACCTCTTCTTGAAGGTATATCAGATAGGAGAGGAAGAAGAGTTAGACGTCCATCACGTGAACTCTTTTCCTCTCCTAAAAGACTCCTACAATCTTCACCAAAGGCTTTTACACAGAACTTAGAGGAGATGGCGAATAAACCTCCTCCAAGACGCACACTTGCGGATCAGTCTAATGTTGTGGGCCCTTTCCACTTCAACAGCATAGCCATTCCTACGGACCATACAGTTAATATGGTGATGAATCCAGCACTAATCCATCTGGTACAAAGCAACCAATTTCACGGATTGTCAAATGAGAACCCATATGATCATTTGACAACATTCAGTGAAATTTGCAACACTATGAATATGACTGGAGTATCAGACGAAAGAGTAAAGCTTAGCTTGTTTCCATTCTCATTGGGAGGCAATGCTAAGACGTGGCTTAATTCCTTTCCTGAAGGAACATTCACTACGTGGGAGACTGTGGCAACCAAATTTGTCAACAAATATTTTCCATAGTCCAAAATTACTCAAGGAAGGTTGGAGATCTCATCATTCAAACAAGGCAAGGAGGAAACTCTCGGGCAAGCATGGGATAGGTTTAAAGGCCAATTGAGGAAGACACCGGTCCATAGGTTTGACAAGACTACCCTAGTTCTTGCTTACCTAGGTGGTCTAAACACGCAGTCTAAAATGATGTTGGACGCCTCAACTGGAGGTGATATCAAGAAAAAGACTGAGGACGAAGCGTATGACTTGATTGAGAGTATGGCTGCTAATGAGCAGGAAACTTTTAGTGAGAGGGGCGCACCTGTACAAAAGGGGGGAGTTTTGCATTTGCCAGCAGACGATGCCATACTAGCTCAAAATCATCTTCTGACTCAAAAGCTAGATAATTTGATGAAGGTTCTCTCGCAACTTCCAAAGGAGATTAGGAATGTCTCCCAACCACAGCAGCTTTATGATTTTTGTGGTGGTGACCATATTAATGGTCAATGTGCTATGCAAGAGGAAATGCAGCAGGAAGTCAATTACATGGGTAATCAATTCTAGTATAAGTAGGGTAATTTTAACCAAGGCAACTCTAGCCAAGGTTCGAAGAACCACCCTAGTATTGGACAAACTCAGAATAACCCATCTGGGCAATCAGGAAGCTTCCGACAGTAGCAACCATCATCTTTATGGCAGCAGGTAAACAGTTTGATAGAGACTTTCAGAAGCTTGAATGATAGATTTGATAAATTTTTGAAGGTCTATGAGTCTCAACAAGCTAGTGACCAAGCCAGCTTCAGATCTTTGGAGATGCAAATTGGTCAGCTGTCCAAAAGGGTAGAAACCACTGAAAAGAATCAGTTTAGGGCTAACACTGATGTTAACCCTAAGGATGAGTGCAAAGCTGTTCTGACAAGAAGTAAAAGGAAGGTAGAGGTGGAAATAATTGATATTGAAAGCAGTGAGGAGGAAGATGAAAAAATGATTAGTAATGAAGAATCTAATGAGTAGGGAAGCAGTGAAGAAGAAGAGGAGGAGAAAGAAGAAGAGGAGGAAAGTCACCGAGAACCATTTAGGGAAATCTTTAATCAGGTAACTGTTGTTCCTTCAGTACTTCCACCAATTCTTGATTATTCCCAAAAGATTAAGTATTATCTTGGAGAGGTAATTGATCTTGATGATGAAGAAGATCAGGAATTTTTTGTTAATCCTAGAAAGAAGGACCATCCGAAAAAAAGAAAGGATCCAGGGAGTTTAACTCTTCCATGTGTCATCAACGATGTGGATATAGGAAGAGCCATGATTGATTCAGGATCAAGTATTAATTTGATGCCCTTCAGTTATTTCAAGAAGAATGGAGGGCTAGTATTAAAACCAGCTCAAACTACCCTGACAGTTGCGGATGGTTCTATTCAGAAGCCAGTTGGTAAGGTGGAAGATGCAATTGTTCGAATTGAGCAGTTGGAGTTCTTGATTGACTTTGTAGTTGTTGATATGGCGAATGAGGGAAGAATTCCATTAATATTGGGAAGACCTTTTATGAGGACTTCTAAAATGTTGATGCATTTCAATGACAGGAAGATGATGTTAAGAGATCAAGAACAGGTGTTGATTTATGATGGCGCTAAAGAAAGTATAAATCAAAATAAAAAAGAGAGCTAGATATAAAAAGTCAAGAAGAGAAGCTGCATCTGAAGAAAACACAACAGGTACTGATACTGATAGCTGTAATGTTTTGCAGGTACCTATAAGTGAAGAAGGGAAAATTATCCATCCTGAACCAAAAAAAGACCCATTCCGACCAGGCATCAGGGTGAAATATAAGAAGAAGGAGTGGGTAATAAAAGAGCTGAAGGAGAAAGGAGTGATGGAGATTGAAACCTCTTCTTTGCAATTTGCCCAAGAGGTCTCCTTAAGCCCTAGCACCCAATTTACACCTTCAAAGGTTTTCCAAAGAGATTTCCTCACTTTTTCTTATCACCCATTCACAAAAACCTCATTTCATACCATTCTCTTGTCAAAGTTTGGGTTTTTGTTGAGGGATTGTGCATTTAAGAGGCATTCATCATCACTTAGGAGGAAGTTTAGCAAACATCTAGTCTCTCCACTCAAGTAAGTTGTGCAATTTTCAGAGGAACCCTAATGGAGCGTCAGTCAACATCCTTAGGGCAGATTTAGTTCCCCTAGCCAAGTACTGGATGGCATTTACTCATGCCAACATACAGCCATGCTCCCATGTCTCCGATATCACGATGCATCGGATTCTTGTCATCTACTGCATGCTGAGGCAGATGGATATTAATGTCGGCAAGATTATCACCGACGAGATTCAGAGTTGTGCTACCACTGTGAGTAGCAGGACACCATTGGGACATCTGTCCCTGATTACATACTTGTGCCAGCAGGCAGGAGTGGACATTGCAGTTCCACCCTATGAGAGGCCAAGGAGGGCTATTGATGCCTCCTATTATCGTCAGTACTGTAGAGAGGAGGAACCAACCGGAGCAGCTCCTAGGAGACGTCCTAGGAGGGCAGCAGCGCAGCAGGAAGATGTACCTGTAGATGCACCGGCACAACATGCTGAGCCTTTTCAGATGAGGGATATGTATATGTCCCTAATGGAGGCAAGGATGGAGTCTCTTCGTAGAGGGCAGGTGGCCACTCCTCTATTTCTTTTGGTTTGTAGCTTCTCATCCATATGTTATCCTCCCTTGTCCTTGGCCCCATTTCACCAATAAAAGACCTTTTGATTTGAATATGCATATTGTTTGAGTGTTGATATTAGAGGCTTGCCAAGTCTGTTGTTGCTTGCTTTCTTGAGTGCATTGAGTTGACATTGTTTACCCTAGACACTTGAGAGATACAGTGATAGTGCATCTGTGAGGTTTTGTTGCTTTTGATTCACCTCTTGAGCTGACTGATCATTTTGCCATGTTTTGAATTGCTTGGATGATTTCATGAGTATCTGCTTTCTCTGATTCTGTGTTGGATACTGTCTACTTCATTTCTTTGTCCAGAGTTCTTGAGGACTATGTAATTCTGTTTTTGTCCTTGCTGGTCTCTGTTTTCTATGTGCTGAGTCTGTCACCTCCCTGATGTCCTCTGAACTATTCCTTGATTTGCGTCTTGATTTTGCCCAGGAGTGCAAAAGCTAAGTGTGGTCTATTTTGATGAGTCAATATTTTATTGATTTCACTTAGCTTATTGTACCGAATTTAATCAGGAAATTGTGTTTAAATATCCAGTATTTTTCCGTTTTTCCTAATTGTGTTTAATTTAATCAGAAATTCTTATTTTAATTAATTTGAATTATCTGAGATTAATTATTTGCATTATTACTTGCAAGAAAAATTGTTGGATAATATTTTGAGACATTAGGAGAGCCATCACCCACAACGGGACACATCTATTATCACATTCAAGTTTTGCTTTGAGAAATGAGGAAACAGTGATATTGATTTTTGGGGAAAAATGCGTTGATTTCATCTGCACACACTAATTTCAATGCCAAAAACGGACTGTGCAGACAAGCAAAAATCGAGGTGCAGATTGTGACGTTCCAAGGTGGGCTGGACTTTACGCTTCTCATCCAACACTCCACGCATAAAAGCTTTTCATTTTGAGCAGCTTAAATTGGAAAAAAAAGAAGGAGGCTGATTTCATTTGGGCTTGGAGACGTGTCACGACCTGGGAGCACCATGCTGGCTGGGAGAAAAATAACACAAGGCCTGCTCTTATTAATATATATACATCCAGCCATGCCATAAAGAAGCACAAATGGGCTGATTCATTTCTCCACTGTCCAGCAAGCAACATGCGTCCAGCTTCAAACAGCACACCTTGGTCCAGCTTCCAACCTTCACGGACAGCAGCTTGATCCTGATGCAGCTGCCACCGAAAAGAAAAGTCTAGCAATTTGGAAAGTCCAGCAGCTGCTGCCTCGGCCCAGCAATTTCAAAGGCTGCATATCCAGCATTGGAGAAAGGCAATACGCATCTAGCAGCCTTCACACAGCCCATTCAACATCTGTCCACGGCCCATATTGCATCCAGCACTTGAAAGAAAGCTGACACGGTTCAGTAAGTAATATGTTTGGAAACTTTCAGCTGCTTAAAGAGAGCACTCCACGGTTCCTCACGGCCCAATACCAGCAGCACGGCCCAAGGCTGCGTCCAACTTCCACCCTTATTTTGAAGAGGAGCCCCCAGGGGAGAGATCCATTCTGGGTAGAAGGAACACACGAGCTGCCAGAATGTAGCACTAAAAGAGATCTGCGTTTTTGTTGCTGGAACGGAGGGAGAAGAATAAATTTTTCTTTGCAAGGAAGGAGTTGCCTCGTTCCAGCGTTGGTGAATCATGATGACATCCATTTTCATTTTATTCCAGAGAAAACATTCAGCTTTCTTTCTTTTAGAAAAGCATAGCGAAGCTTTCATCTTGGCTGGGAGAAGTGGCGTATAGGTGGTGACGTCCTGGAAGGCACACGTTGATTTATTTTTTTTTTCTTAAGGCAATTATTTTTTATATAGTGTGCTTAATGATTTGGCTGTAGCATATTCGGTGATGTTAGTTTTATACGTTTATTAATCATTCGGCTTTTGTATGTTTATCATCACTTTTTACAAATTCTGCATTATATTTGCCCTGATTTATCAATTGAAACATGCAAGATAGAAAACTTATTTGTTCCCGCTACAATTTGCATTTAACTTTTTACTTGCATTCCAATAGTGATAGATGAGTTTCTTTATTGTCTGTTGCATTTTAATTAGTACACATCTTGTTTTAGGACCCTTCAATTTACTGTTTCTGTTTGCTATGTTGTCTGTTCTATTCGGTTGTGATAATTTAACTGTGATGTTAGCTTAGGTTAGTCGGGTTGGTCATTAATAAAATTTCTTTGTTTCTTTGAGATTTGTTGGACTGTTCTTGTGTTTATTCTGCTCTGTCTGGCATTCTATGAAATCTGACTGTGTTCTTGCAATGGGTATACGCTTAGTTGTCAATTGGTGATTGCATCTTCGCTTAATTGATCGATCTGTATAGAACACATAGGATGGAATAGATGCATTGCGTTCGCTTAGTTCGCTTTTATGATAGCATGATTAGTCTTCGCTTAGTTAGTTAACTGTGTTGGATTAGAGGTTAGAGTAGTTTATTCATGAGACCTCTTCACCTTAATTGTCATATTGCTGCTCTGATTCGGCTCAATATTTAATCTGTTGTGTGCTTGCGATTGGGTATACGCTTAGTTGCTTAATCGGTGTTTAATCTTCGCTTAGTTGATGAGATTGTATGGTGCATAACTGATTGGATTTGAGCATTGCATTCGCCTAGTTTGCAATTTTGAAGACCGAATTAGTCTTCGCTTAGTTGGGTGATTTGTGTCGGATTTGGATTAGAGTAGTGTGTATTTGTCGTTAATCTGTGATTGGAAGCATAGTAATTGAGTTAATGACCAACCGCTTTTATTCTGTATTTGATTTCATTTTTACATTTCTGTTTGCATGTGTTTACATTTCTGTTTGCATCCGTGTTTTAACTTAATTTATCTGCATTCACAAAACCTTTCAACAACTCCCCCACTTCGTGTTTGACCTGATTTTCGAACCACAGTTTGGTCCTTGAGAGACGACCTAGGAGTCACTTCCTAGTTTATACTGCATTCTTTATGCATATTAAATTTGCATGGGTGCGACACCCATCATCAGCTCCCATCATCAACATCCATCAGTAGATGTGAATCGTGCTCATCAACATCCATCAATAGATGCTAATCTTTCTAATCTTCATTGGTATCCCTCAGTAGATACCAATCTTTCTCATCTTCATCGACATCCATCAGTAGATGCCTAATCACCTAACATCCATCAGTAGATGTTCAGTCATCGTCATCTTCCATAGTAGCATCCATCAGTAGATACTGTCATTCATCATCCTCATCATAGAAACATCCATCAGTAGATGTTGTACAAGTATCCATCAGTAGATCCTGTCATCACTACCATTAGAAGCAACATATAACCTAAAAAAAACTTACACACACAAAGAAAAATCACATCCAAACCACACAATTAAATTAATTAAAAAGAAAAAGTTAGAAACTGGGTTGTTTCTCAGCAAGCGCTTCTTTAACGTCACTAGCTTGACCCAATTAAGCCTAATCCGGATTTCTGATGGTTGTGGTCCTCCTTCCTTCATGACACCAACAAAATCTCAACAATTTTCTTGTCACCAACTTCACTCTTCTAGAATTAGGAGCCTCAATATCAAGAACTCTGTTTGCTTTGATAGTCTTGATAACCCATAATCTAATCTTGAATTTCACTAGAGTTCCAGGTTTGGGTTCATCACTTTTCACATCAGGGTGTTGGTGAACCAATTCTTCTTTCTTATCTTCCTCCTGATGATCTTGTGCTCCTAGTACGAAATTTATCCTGCATACACTAAAGAACACTGCATTAGAGCACACAATTAGCCCAGAAAAATAAAACAGTAATTTTTTTTTCAAAGAAAGATAAAGTCCAATCGGTTAAGAATCACACAAATAGAATAGTTATACCACGAGTCCCGGCAACGGTGCCAAAAACTTGTTAAGACTCCGGCAAGTGTACCGAATCGTATCAAGTAATATAAATGGTAAGACCAAGTATCGTTTTCCCAAGAGACTCATGGCACTAAACAATTGTGCCTTTCCTTAACTAATTAAGACTATAAGAACAATATTTTGGGGTTTTTGAATGTAAAGTGCAGAAAGATAAACATGAATGCAATTTGATCAATTGAGGCTAAACGCAAAAGTGAATGGATGGTGTTGATAATATGAGATAAATATGTTGTTAGGGTTTAGATTTCACCTAATCACTCTCATGCATAAACAAATTCATCTTCTTCATTAATGTTAATGCCACTTTCTAATTTACCCTAAACCCGATGTCTCGGTGAAGAGAGCCTACTCTTAATCACTAGTTTACAATGTCTTTGTTAGCAAAATGATGAAGATGAAGTTTTGATGATGTCCAAATCAAGTCAAGATATACCAAGATTCATGAAGATCCTTTAAAGATTTCTTTTTGTTATAAAAAACTTTTGTAATAATTGTAGTTTAACGTTTAGGACTTAGATTTGTAGTAGGTTTTGATTCATGTACTTTCATACTTTGTATTTGTTGTTCAGAATAAAAAACACATGGTTTTAATCGATTAAATCAAGTATTAATCGATTAAAATGTTACAAGTGCTGAAAACTCAACTGGCACGGAAATAATCGATTATTACCTATTTTAATTAATTAGTTAATCGATTAATTCTTAGAAATCTAAGGATAGTCGTTGGAGTTTTCTGGTTTTTGAAAACTAGTCGTTGTAGTCATTTTAATCGATTAACACTTGTATTAATCGATTAAAAGTGTTAAATGGCCAGTTACAAAGAATGGAAGAGTATTTGCTTAAGTATATAAATAGGCTTTCCTTATCCATCAACAACAACTCTTCCCTTGTGCTCAAACACTCAGAACTCTTTGAGAATTATGTGCTTTTGTTTAGCTAAGGAAACTCTTGTCTGTGGAGCTGGTGAATTGCTGCTACGGTGACGGAGGAATAGCTGGTTCATCCTTAATGCGTCTGAGGAGGTGTGTGGAAGAGGATCATCCTTCATGAAGTATCCGGAGGAGGTGTTTCATCCTTCGTGAAGTATTTGGAGGCGGTGTTTCATCATTTGTGAAGACTCAAAGGAGGTGCAGGTTCATCTCTTGTGGTATCAAGAAAGGTGGTTTCTAAACTTTTACAAATTGTTTCTTTGTGAATGTAATTTGAAATTGTTTTGTACTTAGTGAACTGTTTATCTTTATTTGAGATAAGTGACTGGATGTAGGATTGGTAAGATCCGAACCAGTATAAAAATCATCTGTGCAAATTTCTCTCAACCATACTCTTGTTATATATGTATTTATTATTTGGATAGTAAGATAAATTGAGAAGATATTAAAAGGCACACGTTTATATTAAAACCCCTCTTGGTTTGTTATTCCACGATAATCATTCCGCTGCAGCCGCTCTGACAATCTTGTCTCCCTAGCAATTAATTATGCATTACATTCGCATAGAAGCTTAAAGGCAACCGGTCCTCCTCTTCCTATGTCTAGGTAATATTGCTCCCGGGAGAATTCCTCAGATCGTTATTTATAAGATATCTCTCAATAACAATCCTAGGGAGAAAAAAGGAGAGTTGTCACATCCCTAAATCGTCCAACTCTAGGAGTACGAAATCTCCTGATACTTACAAATCATAAGATTTATGCCATACATGAATAAAGCGTCACAAGCATTTGAGCAAAGAAGAATATCTCTAACAATTAATGAAAGAAGCATATATCAATAATAATCAATTCAAATACAAGAGAGTTTAGAGGTTACATCTTCCCTAATAACAAATGAGATTAGTTCTCCACCGAAATGGAGAAACTAGGTGTTCAATGGAATGGAAGAGATAGAAACCCTAGAAAGAGAAAAGGAGAGCTCTCGCATCCCCAAATCTACCCCCAAAGGGGTGAAAAATGTGTTTCTGTGCTTAAGCCATCAAAAGATACATTCTCTAAGATGTCCAGGTCTTTAAATAGGGTAGAAAAATAACAGAAAACGGGTCTAGGCCCAAAACAGATCATAAAATAGTAGAAAAATGGCCCAAAACACGCTCAACGATGGTGCGACACTCAAATATCAGCGCTCAGCGACGGCGCTCAACGCAACTTTTCTACGCTCTAGTTAACTTTTCTGCATTCTGGTTGACTTTTCTGCACTTCAACTCCTTGATACTTCAACCTTTCTTTCAAATCATTCCAAAAAACTTAAAAAGCAAGGGAATTTAGTAATAAAATCATCAAGTATAACCTCAACTTCCTTATTCACAAAACTAAAGCAAAAGCATGAGTCAAAGCAAGTTTCTAAGTCAAAAAGGGTGCATTTAGTGTCAAAATTAAGTATAAAAATAACTGTTTTTCAACTATTATCAAGTGTCTCAAAGGGTTTAGACAGCAGGAGAGGGGATTCTTGCTGCTGGTCTAGTTATTATTGCCTATATTTTGATTTGAGGGTTAGAGAGGTGTTTTACATTTTTGACGTGAGGTATTTTTTAAAAACCTTGTTGTAAAAACCTTGATCATTATAGTGCATTTGCTTCCCGTGGTTGGAAGGACACTGGAAGTAGGCAGGTTGGCCGAACCAGTATAAAAAGCAGTGTTTGAATTTTCTGATCCCTACTCTTTTACGTTTAATTGATGTTATATTGTATTCATTCGATTAAGTTTCCGCTGCATTAGAAATTCTTTTACCTTGTGTTTCAAGAAATTTTTAAAAGCATCACATTTTGTGATAAAGATTTTAAAAGGCTTTGTTTTTACGATTCACCAATTCAACCCTTCTCCCCCCTCTTGGTGTGAGAAACTGAGTCATTCTATTTTAACACTCTCATTCAATCACACCTTGATACATACTTCAACCTCATTCAAAATGCTTAATAACATTTCATAAAGCTTACTAAACATATCATAAAGTGTCACACAATCCTTAAGAGGAACCATAAAAGCCAAAGAAGGAGAAAGCAAAGAGAGAAAACTATAGATATTGGCGTTGAGCGACACATCCTTGCTGTTGAGCGTAATTCTTAAAGCAAACATGGTGCTTGAGTGCCACCCTTTTGTAGCTAAGCGCCAAAAGTCTCGACTTTCTAGCGTTCAAGCTCAGTTGACTAGCGTTGAGCGCCACACCAGAATACAAAATACCACTAATTTAAACCTTGAATGTTCCTCACACTTATCTAAATGATTAAAATGACATCCTAGACATTGTGAATGATTTAAAAACATGGTTATAACTTAAATTAGATACCCTAAACCAACTTGACTACTTCAAATTACCTAACCTCACTTCTACACTTTCTATTACCTAAATTAACAACCTACGGGTCTAAACCAGTTAGAAATTACCCAACAACTAACCCTAAACCTTCTACTTCAGCACAGACCTACTACATTAAAATTTCACTACTCAAAACCACTTAAATGAACCAAAAATTATACAAAGACTCACTTTATTAACGAGCACTAAATTCTACATCAGATTTCTCCTATCTCAAAGCTCAAACAAGTCTTAAATAACCCCAGTGTTGGTATCAGCGAGTCATGTAGTGGAATAAGAAGAGAAAACTCTTTTTAGCGGAAAGCGTGTTATGGTCAATAGTCGAGTTAAAATGGTCCATTTTTAAAAATTGATTTTCTTAGAGAATTTTTCTCAAACAATTGATGTGCAGAAAAATAAAGAGTGTAGAGAGTAGAAAAATCACACAGAAGATTTTTATACTGGTTCAAATCAAAAGATTCTACGTCCAGTTGTTAATCAGTATAAAGAGTGATTAACGATTTCACTAAGACAGTTTCACACTGGCTGACGCTTAAGCACCAACGCTAAGGGGAAATTCAGGAGCCGCAACCGAGCGCTAGACTCTTCAGTTGAGTTCACTGCCACGCGCATGGGAGTCAATGCTGAGCGTTATTCCAAGTATCGCGCCTATCGTAGAGTGGCAATTCTAGTGCTGAGCGCTGTCAGCGTGGGCCTGGGCCAATTTTCTAATATTTTTAGAAAGTATATAAGGATTTAGTCGACCTAGAGGGTCTATCTTTGGATAGAAAGAGGCGCAGAAACACTTTCTTCACCCCTTGGAGGCGGATTTTGGATGCGGAAGCTCCAACCTACAACTTTTAGGGTTCTATCTTTCATTCTTTTCATTATTTTCATCTAGTTTCACCATGTCCATGGTGAACTAAACCTCCATTATTGTTGGAGAAACGATGTAATCCTTTGAAACTCTCATGTATTGAATTGATCTTTATTATATATGCTTTACTTCATTAATTGTTAGGGTTTTTTCTCTTTACTCTATGCATGCTTTATTTAACTCATTCAATTGCATGATCATTGATTTTGTCGATATGGACACATATGGGGAAATCTAAACATGGGGAAATTCTCTCGGGAGAAATATTACCTAGACATAGGAATAGGAGGACCGATTGCCTTTAAGCTTCTATGCGAAAGTAATGCATAATTAATTGCTAGGGAGACAAGACATTGTAAACTAGTAATTAAGAGTAGGCTTTCTTCACCGAGACATCGGGTTTAAAGTAAATTAGAAAGTAGCATTAACATTAATGAAGAAGTTAAATTCATAAATATGTGAGAGTGGATAGGATAAGTCGGCAACCCCCAACAACATAACCATTCCATATTTTATACATCATTCACCTGCGTATTCTTTTGGTCAACTGATCAACCTTTGCAAGCATATTTACTTTTTGCATTCTAAATACAATAATTTTCGTTTTCAAGTTTTAAATAATCAGCAAATCACATGACTGTTTAGGCCAATGAGTCTCTAGGAAAAACAATACTTGATCTTACCATTTATATTACTTGATACGATTCGGTACACTTGCCGGAGTCTTAACACTTGGATGTGTTTTCTGTTTTCTATTTCGATCTATTTAAGGACTTGGACGTCCTAGGCATTCGATCTTTTGACAGAAGAGGCGCAGAAACACACTCTTTCACTCCTTGAAGGCGGATTTGGATGCAGGAACTTCCGTCTTCAACTTTTAGGGTTTTTTTATTTTTTTCTTTTCCATTGTTCATCTAGTTTCACCATGATGATGGTGTGAACTAATTTCTATTTGTTGTTGGGAATGATGTAAACCTTTTGTGAACTCTCATGTATTTGAATTGATTATTAATTACATATACTTCTTTCATTAATTGTTAGGGTAATTCTTCTTTGCTCATTGCTTGCTTTGTTTAACTCATTTAGTAGCATGACGTATGATTTGCATGAGTATCGAAGGGTATCTTACAATTCAGGTTCTGGGGAATTGCTCCCAAAAGCAGTATTTCTCAAAAGTGGGGATATGAGTTTTGGTTGTCTTAAGCTACTAATCATAATGCAGAATTAATTATTAGGGATACAAGAAGTTGTGAACTAGTAAATAAGGATAGGCTTTCTTCGCCAAGAAGTTGGGTTTTAAGTACTTTAGATAGTGATATTAACATTAATGAAGAAGTAGAATTCGGATATACATGAGAGTGAACTAGGTGATATCTAACCCTAACAACATATTCATTTCATAACACTAAATCCATCCGTCAATCTCTATGCTTCTGTTCAATTGATCAAAATTGCATGCATATTTACTTTTCTGTATTTGCATTCTAAATCAAAAGAGTTTGTTCTCAAGTCTTATTTAATCAAGAAATCACATAACTTTCTAGGTCGTGAGTCTCTAGGGAAATGATACTTGGTCTTACCATATTTATTACTTGATATGATTCAGTACGTACACTTGCTGGAGTCTTAACATTACAGTCAATAGTCAAGTTAAAATGGTCCGTTTTTAAAAATTGATTTTCTTAGAGAACTTTTATCAAACAGTTGATGTGTAGAAAATATAAAGAGTGTAGAAAGTAGAAAAATCACACAAAATTTTTTATACTGGTTCGAATCAATAGATTTTACATCCAGTTGTTAATCACTATAAAGAGTTATTAACAATTTAACTAAGATAGTTTCATAGTTACAATATAGTGAATATAAATTATGAATAGCAAAACCTTCCTTCAACGAACGAACGAACCGGAAGAATCAGCTCTGCCAACTTGAAGAGAACCGCTCCGACCTTTGACACATAAAGCGCGAACTTCTCCTATTCACAAGACTTGACAAGAGCAATGCACTAACACTTGAGAACTTCCTTAGATTACATGGTATTCTCAAATGACTTAGATTCATTTCTAAAGGGTTGGCAAAGGTATTTATAGCCTACTGGTCTGAAATTGAAAAGACGCATTACAACTGCCAGTGATAATTGATTACTGTAAGTAATAATCTAATGACTGCGAGACTTGGAGCAGTTATGATTTTTAACGCTTCAACTGATCAGCTCCAGTTTTTCAACTCCTTCCACCGTTCGGCTCGAGCCTAATTCTCTCGTATACCTTCCAACACTTAACATTTTATTTTACAGTGTTCGTTGGACTCAATATTGTTCGGCTTCTGTACAAAGTCATTCGGTCTTTACTGTGTTCAGCCTGTGTTCAACACCATTCGGTCTTCCACTGTATTCGGCCTTCATTTGTCAGCTTTCAACTGTTATACGCCATTTAGCCTTTATTTGATACGACCGTTCGGTCTTCAACTATGTTCGGCCAGTGTTCATCCTGTGTTCGGCCTTCAACTGCTATGGGTCGTTCGGTCCTGTGTTCGACCTTTAACTGATATATGTCGTTCAGTTTGCATCTACGGTCTTGTTCCTTTTCCTCGCGAACTAACATACAGGAATGCTTTTAAAATTAATACAGGGGTCTTCATATTCTTCACTTTGTAACATCATCAAAATCATTATCTTCAATACACCAATGCTCCTCATTGGTAACACCTAGGACACACCCAAAAACTCAGTTAACCCATTCAACCCTTACCTCAAAATCTCACCTATCAACACCTCATTTTTAAACCAAAACTACCTATAACTCAACTTAATTTCCACTTCTCAACAACGCTTAAATTGTATAACTTTAAAATTCATATCACTATCACTCACAAGATTAATCAAGTCTAAAATAACATCATCCTAAGCATCAAGCATCAAATAGTTAATTACACTCATCCAAATGAAATTAACATTGACACAAATATTTCAATTACAACTAAATCAACATAACATACTCACAACCACCTAAACATCCATATCAAATAAAACTAAAGAAAGATCATTAGCTTCCCTTACCTTATCAGAAAGACTACCATGACTGTATATGATGTATGACCTCTGCCTCAACTCAAGGAACTCTTAGAACGCCTACAAACCACAAAATCATGATCAAAGTATGTGCTTAAGACCTCTGATCAACAAAGAGATATAAAAAGAGAGTGAATGACACATGTGAGAAGTTCTAGTTGCATGTGTCTTAAACTAAGAGTTAAAGAAAATAAGTAGAAACTTACTTGCTCTATAAAAAAAAAAAATCGGTAGAAAATGAAGGGTTCACTGTTGTGAACTCTCTATTCTTGATCATCAAACAAATGAGTCAAGAGTTAGAGATTTTAGAGAGAAGAGAGAAAACTCAAAGAAAGAGTTCTAAAGAGATGATGAGTGTTTTAGATAATGAGACTTGTTTATGAAATTCTATTTATATTATTGGATTATTTTAATATTAAAATACTCAATCTCATTATTTTAAACCATCTATCAACTCTAATACTTTATTTTCTAAATTATTATTGTAGGTGGAAATATTTGAAAAGAAATTTAATGTAAAGTTAAGAATTAATAATATTAATGTAAAAAAAATTATATTTATTTATAAAAATAATTATTTAAAGAAAATATTAAAAATGTATAAGATGTTTTTAAAAAAGTTTTATTTAGAAAAAAATATATAAAGTCAAAATATAGCAAAATATAAAATATATTAATAGAATTTTATTAAATTTTTAAAATACAAAAGGTATAAAATTCAAAAGTTTAAATTTAAATTCAAATTAAATAATTATTTGTTGAAGTTATTAGTTATTTAAATTAAAGTTCATAATTAGAAAAAACAAATTATTACCTTTTTTTTCAAAACTAAAATTTTATTAATAAGTAATTTAATTTTTCATAATTATTAACTTTAATTTAAATAACTAATATCTTCAACAAACAATTATCTAATTTGAATTTAAATTTAAATTTAAACTTTTGAATTTTACACTTTTTGTATTTTAAAATTATTATAAAATTCTATTAAGAATATTTATATTTTTCTATATTTTAAATTTATATATTTTTTATAAATAATTTTTTTAAGAGATTTTATACTCTTTTAATATTTTCTTTGAATATTTTTCTGTAAATAAATCTAGATATTTTACATTCATACTACTAATTTCTTTTCAGATATTTCTACCTACAATCATATTATTATTTAAATTTATTTTTCTAATTTATTAAAATAAATATTCTATAAATTATTTTAATTAAATAAATATACATTTATCAAAATTAATTTTACAAAAACAATCATAAGTACAATATTTTATTATAATAATTTTTTTATCACGATATATTTAAATTATCTTATTTACTATAATCACTCTTCAAATTTTTCATTTTCAATTAATTCATAAATATTTAATCAAATAGATTTTTTAAATTTATATTCTTTATAAAATTTATAAACTTTTAATAAAATAGTTCATTATAAAAAAATATACAAATTTATAAAAAAAGTTTTCAAGACTTCGTTCTTAAAAAACATATTTCCAGCAACAAACAATATACAAAATTAGAAAAATATATGATAAAAAATTAGTTTTTTTAAAAAATAATTGTACTTAAACAATAAAAATGTTTAGTTTAGCAAAAGTTTTCTTATAATCTATCCACATTGATAAATTTCAAAATAAATTATATAAAAAGAATTGTACTTAATCAATAAAAAAAAAATATGAGAAAAAAAATTCCTGAAAATATTATTCAATAAATTTCAAAAAGAACTATACAAAAAATTAAAAGTCAGAAAAGTTATCTACTTATCTATCTTATATCTAATGCAGTTAAAGGGTAATTTTAGTAATTAGTCGAAAAACAAGGGGCGCAGAGTGCTCGCGTTTTCCTCATGATCTTTGTGTATGTATATAAGCCAGTTTCTTCTAAACCCACCTTTCTCTCACTTGTTTTCTCTCTGTTTTAGTCTTCTGGATCCTCCGTCGGATACTCTAGTTTTGCTGGAGTTGTGTTTGGCTTTGGATCCAAAACCTCGTAGCATTAGTCATTTTCTGGTTTGACTTTCGATTTAGCTCTTTTGGATTTGGTAGATCCAAAGCTTGAACCATTTCAAGGTATTCCACTGCACTCTGCTTGATCGGTTGCATTTTCAGTTTAATTGTCGGATCCATATTCTACTGGATATTTCGATATTTCGTGCATTGATTTTCGAAATTGAAAGAAATTAAAATACCTCTAAGCCAGTGATGAGTCCTGATAAGTTTTTTCTTCTTCTTGTGGATCTGATGTTTTTATGCTGAATTAATTTAAACTCTGTTGCTGTTAAATGAGATGATACCATGTTCCCGAACTTCTGCTTTGAATGTAGCTGAAACTCGTTTTGGTTGTGTTATCGTTTTGTCTTTGTTGTAAATAGTTGGAGAATGGCATCAGCAGCGAGTGGCACCACGGGATGGTACAGGGGAAGGGTGAAGGCTGTTCCTTCTGGCGATTGTTTGGTCATTGTGGCAATTTCCAGCGCCAAACCTGGTCCTTTGCCTGAAAAGACCATTACTCTATCTTCTTTGATGGCACCTAGACTGGTATTTTTAGTTATTTCAATTTTACTTACAATTGGTCGAATAGTGTAATGCTGGTCTAATAGTGTAATGCGTGTTAATTGCTTCATTATTTGCTAATTGTTCTAGGCACGTAGAGATGGTGTGGACGAGCCATTTGCATGGGAAAGTAGGGAATTTCTGAGAAAGCTCTGCATAGGGAAGGTGCGTTCAAATATAGTTTATTCATTCAGTTGCTACCTGGATTTGATTGAGTGTTGTGGTTTTGTCTTCCGGTGAAGGGGAAGTTAGTAGGATTTCAGGACCATCATTGCAGGAACTAATCTTCACATGGCGTTATTAATGCTCTATCATAAACTGAAATTTTGAGTTCGCGTCATGGCGGGATTGATCAAGACAATTGGTAGTCTTGGACTACCTAATAATTTTCCCTGGTGTAGAGTGGTGTGTGCCTTACGTGATTTGATTTTGGAATTTGAAACAGGAAGTGACCTTCAGAGTGGACTACAACGTGCCAGCCATCAATCGAGACTTCGGAACTGTTTTTCTCGGGGACAAAAATGTTGCTGTGTTGGCAGTTTCCCAAGGATGGGTTAAGGTTGAAAACTGTGTCCTTCGTGCTGTATCTCTGTATACCATGTTGGGAATGTTTTACTGACCCGTCCATGAATTGGTGTTTTTGTGGACGCAGATAAGGGAACAGGGGCAGCAGAAAGGTGAAGCAAGTCCATACTTGGCAGAATTGTTACGCCTGGAAGAACAAGCTAAACAAGAAGGCCTTGGCCGGTGGAGTAAGGTTTGTTTGTTTTGGTTTTCCACTTTAGCATTGAAGATATTTTTGGAAAAAAATTGTAATTTAGGCACGCATTTGGCACAAAAATTTTGAAAATCAGATGTGCATTCGTTGGTGTCAAGGCAACTTGGTTTGCTTGGAAACCAAAATGTGTTGTGCTTTGCATATTTGATAATGTAAAACAAGTGTTTACTGCTGTCATTATCTTAAAGTTACTTGCTTGTAATTTACTTGTGTATTTTGGGAAGGACCACTTGCCTAGTTTGTTTTAAAGCAATGAAAAAACTTGTGCCTTGTATTACAATCTATTTAAAGATATTGGCTTTCTGTCATTTAAATTAATAACAATGGAGATGTGAATTGACTCTTTCTGTTCAATGTTCAGATATTCCTCCTATATGATCAATATATGGCTTTATGGTGATTGCAGGTTCCAGGTGCTGCTGAGGCATCAGTCAGAAACCTACCACGTTCAGCCATTGGTGACCCTAGTAACTTGGATGCAATGGGTTTGTTAGCAGCAAACAAGGGATTGCCCATGGAAGCAATTGTTGAGCAGATTCGTGATGGCAGTACTCTCCGAATCTATTTGCTCCCACAATTTCAGTTTGTCCAAGTTTTTGTTGCTGGAATTCAGGTAAAAGTCAAATGCTATTGCTAATTGCTGCTATCTTTATCTACACATACAACTAATTGTTTTCCCTTAACCTTAGTCCCCACAAATGGGAAGGAGAGCTGCACCTGAAAGTGTTGTTGAATCAGAATTGGCTTCTGATGACACCAATGGTGATGTTTCTGGGGAACCACGTGCTGCACTTACATCTGCACAAAGACTCGCTGTTTCAACTACAGCTACCGAATCTTCTGCTGATCCTTTTGCTCATGAAGCTAAATTTTTCACCGAGATGCGTGTATTGAATCGTGATGTAAGTAACATGTTTCTATGAGTTACATTACTTATGCATTTTAAAATTTTTGTTAATCCCAATGCATTTGCATTTTAAAATTCTTGTTAATCCAATGGGATGCAGGTTCGGATTGTATTGGAAGGCGTTGATAAGTTCAGCAATTTAATTGGATCAGTTTATTATCCTGATGATGAATCCGCAAAGGACCTGGCATTGGAACTTGTAGAAAACGTATGTATTTCCAGTGGTCGGGGTGATATTAGCATTATTTATTTGTTCTAAATAATTCCATGGTGGTCATGACTGTATTTACTGTTCACTGGTTTATTTGAGATTGAAACAAGTTTTTCTTTTTCCTAATATTTGTACTTAGTCATTTCTTGTTGAGGTAAATTATAATTATGATGAGCATGATACAATATGCATGTTGTGAAAACGAAGTCAACTAGAGACATGAAATGAACCCTGTTTGTGTAATTTATCATGACTGTTTGTGTAATTTACATGCAGGAAGTGGACACTCTTATTTATATAATTGGGAAATACTCTGAAAAACAGCTACTAAAATTTATTTAACCAAATTCAATTACATATTCTTCCAATGTCTTTAACAATTTATTGAAATTCCAATGTAGTATTTTGATTAAATGAATTTGAAAAGGGAAATATTATACTTGGTATCATTACTAGCTTTATTGGCTTGGAGTTGGGGGGACTGTAGACTCCACATACTTGTGATTTTATTGTTGTCTTAGTTTTAATGCAATAACATTTCTAGGTTCTATTTTTTGCATGACATTTAGTTGGAGTCTGATTTTTCTAGCTTTTCTGTTTTGAATTTAGACTTCGCTGAAGTGATTTTCCACACATTTTCCAGACATTGAATTTAGATATTTTTCCAGACTTTCTAGAAGTGATTTTCTAGACTTTGCTGAGTGCTTCTTCATGTTTCCTTTTTTTTTTTTTGTATTATGAAATACTAGTTATGTACCAAATATCCTTCTCATTTCACATTTTCAATCAAACAGGGTTATGCAAAATATGTTGAATGGAGTGCCAACATGATGGAAGAAGAGGCAAAGCGAAAGCTGAAAACTGCAGAGCTACAGGCTAAGAAAAACAGGTTAAGGATGTGGACAAACTATGTACCACCACCTTCCAATTCAAAGGCAATTCATAATCAGAACTTTTCTGGCAAGGTAAAATGTTTCTATCAGTTATTTATGTTGAAAGGTCAATCTTTTCACTCAAATAACATTTTAATTTGGCTTATACAGGTGGTTGAGGTTGTGAGTGGAGATTGTATTGTGGTTGCTGATGATTCCATTCCATATGGTAGTCCACTAGCAGAGAGACGAGTTAACCTTTCAAGTATTAGGTGTCCAAAAATGGGCAATCCTCGTCGGGATGAAAAACCAGCTCCCTATGCCCGTGAAGCAAAGGAATTCTTGAGAACACGCCTCATTGGTCGTCAAGTATGAAAATATCTTATGATAACTTCTTTTAATATCATATCTGAATTCAGTTGTAATGGATTTACTGCTATCTTTTCAGGTCAATGTTCTGATGGAATATTCTAGAAAGGTTTCTCCCACAGATGGATCTGTAATTCCATCAGCCGGTGCTGATTCCAGAGTAATGGATTTTGGATCAGTCTTCTTATTGTCGACTGCAAAGGTTGACAATGATGATGCTGTGTCAGCTGCTCCACTTGCTGGAAGTCAGCAAAATGGGGTGAATGTTGCAGAATTGGTAGTTGGTCGTGGTTTCGGAACTGTCATTAGACATCGTGACTTTGAAGAGAGATCTAATTATTATGATGCACTTCTTGCTGCTGAATCACGTGCTACTGCAGGAAGGAAAGGCATCCACTCTGCCAAGGATCCCCCAGTGATGCATATAACTGACTTGACCTTGGTACACAAAAATGTAGTTAAGAAAGCCAAAGACTTCTGTCCTTTCCTGAAAAGAAGTGGAAGAGTTCCTGCTGTTGTGGAATACGTGCTCAGTGGTCATCGTTTTAAAGTACTGATTCCTAAAGAAACTTGCAGCATTGCTTTTGCTTTTTCTGGAGTCAGGTGTCCAGGTCGTGATGAACCATATTCTGATGAAGCAATTGCTTGGATGAGGAGAAAAATAATGCAAAGAGATGTTGAGGTAACTCAACTCCCTTCTGAGTTTTGATTCCTGTATATTGCTTATGTTTTGTTAAATACTTTTTTACTGTTTGCAGATAGAGGTTGAAACTGTCGATAGAACTGGAACATTCTTGGGATCCTTGTGGGAGTCAAGAAACAATGTGGCAGCTACTCTGCTCGAAGCTGGTCTTGCAAAACTCCAAACATCCTTTGGCACTGATAGAATTCCTGATTTTCATCTTCTGGAGCAAGCTGAACAATCTGCAAAGAGGCAAAAGCTGAAAGTAAGAATAAGTCATATTGTGTTTACATTAAATACTATTCTTTCCTTGTTAACTATTCTAAAGTAAATTATTTTGCAGATATGGGAGAATTATGTTGAAGGAGAGGAAGTATCCAATGATTCAGTTATTGAAAACAAACAGCAAGAAGTGCTTAAGGTGCTCAGGAATTAGTATATTTTCACTAATGACCGTTTTCATGCTTAAAAATGGTGAATGACTTGTTCTGTTATACATTGGTAGGTAATTGTTACAGAAGTCTTGGGTGGTGGCAAATTCTATGTCCAGACAATTGGAGATCAAAAGATCGCATCCATTCAACAACAGCTAGCTGGTTTGAATCTGAAGGATGCTCCTGTGATTGGAGCTTTCAATCCTAAGAAGGGCGACATAGTCCTTTGTTATTTTCATGCTGACAAGTCTTGGTACCGGTCAATGGTAAGTTCTTACCGTATTGGTCTAAGCATTGCAATTCTGTAGCAGAAAAAACTGTGACCATTAAATAGGAGTTTGTGAAAACAATACATAACTTGAGTCTCTTCTGGGTCTCATGACCCAAGTTTTTCACAACTTTCTCTTTTGTGATAGATCTTTTGTTCGCGTTCCCCCCTTCCCCACTTTTTATTACTTTTTATTTTATTTTTTTCTTTTTTTATCTAGGCTTCTTGACACGCATTTAAGTTGATATTCTTTCAATGGGATGTATATTTAAATCACCCTGTTTGTAATTTGCTTCTCGGTTTTAAAGTGAGCTGTTAGATTCGCAAGTTCAGAATATATTAGTATAAAGCGGTTTCACCTAGTTTTTTCTTGTTCACAATCTCCCACAATTCAATTAGAAATCATGTAGTCATATATTTTATCTTATGGCATACACTTGTTCATTACCACTTTCTGCAATGTCCTTGTAATTTTACAGAAGTTGATGAATTGCTAAATAGTCAGTAGATACTTGTCTATTTGCACCCAATTTCTCTCTTTCTTAAGGCCTTGTTCACTTGAGTGGATTTGGGGGAGAGTAATTGAGAGGATTTGAAGGTAATTTTTTTTGTTGTTTATTTGAATAGATTTGGAAGTAAGTGAGAGTAGATTTGAAAGTAAAATTTATAAGAATTAGTGTAGAATTTAATTTATATGACAGATTAAAAAAATTTACTTCCAAATTCACTCTCACTTGTCTCCAAATCTATTCACATAAACAACAAAAAAATTTATCATCAAATCCTCTCAATTATTCTCTCTCAAATCCATTCAAGTGAACAAGGTCTAAGTGTCTGTTATTTTTCTATATTGATTATTCATAATTGAATTTTGTAGGTTGTCAACACCCCTCGAGGACCAGTTGAATCCCCCACTGACATGTTTGAAGTATTTTACATTGATTATGGAAATCAAGAAGCAGTAGCCTACAGTCAGCTGCGGCCTGTTGATCCGTCTGTGTCTGCTGCACCTGGTCTTGCTCAACTGTGCAGCCTTGCTTACATCAAGATCCCAAACTTGGAAGAGGATTTTGGGCAAGAAGCAGCTGAATATTTGAGTGAACTGACTTTAAACAGTGGAAAAGAGTTCAGGGCCAAGGTTGAGGAGAAAGACACTTCGGGAGGAAAAGTTAAGGAGCAGGGAACTGGGACAATTCTTGCCGTGACTCTTGTTGCTGTGGATGCTGAGATCAGCGTTAATGCTGCCATGCTACAGGTAATATTGCTACTATTCATTCTTGCTTTAAGTGCTCTCAAAGTCTTATGGTTTGGTTCTCTCCATATTCATAGAGGAAAAATTATCTCAATAATGTTTTCGTCTGAAATTTCCAGGAAGGGTTTGCTAGGACTGAAAAAAGAAACAGGTGGGATAGAAAAGAACGACAATTAGCCATTGATAATTTGGAGAATTTCCAGGAAGAAGCAAAGAGCAGCAGACGCGGGATGTGGCAGTACGGAGACATTCAATCAGACGAAGAGGACACTGCTCCTCCTCCTAGAAAGGGTGGTGGTCGGAGATGAGTGTAACAGTAAGAGGAGGAGCTAAATTATGTAATGTAGACATGTTGAGAGAACGTGATTGAAGTTATAGGCTTGAACATTTTTTTTTTTTTTTTAAGTTAGAGAGTAAAAAACAAAATGTCCTGCGGATTCCCTTGTAAGTTTTGTTTTGAATTTTTCCTTTAGGTTAATGGGACAATTGTTTTCTTTAGACCTTTTAATAAGGTACATGCGGCAAGCTCTTTGTTCTAGTTTAACAATGTTATAATAGAAATAAACTCCATGTTTTACATAATTACTAGAGCTGTCAAAACGGATAATCCGGCTCGACACGGTCTGGCCCATTGCGGGTTGGTCACTTAGTGAGCCAACCCAACCTGACTCATTTATTAGTGAGCCAGAAAAATTCGAACCCAGCTCGACCCACCATGGGTTGGTGGGTAAACGGGTTGACTCACTGACCCACTTAATTACAATTTTTTTTAAATAAAAAAGGTTTAATCATTTAGAACATTCTCGTTTTTTAAAATGTCTCAATTAAGTCTCTGAATATGAAAAATTGGATCAATTAAGGACTTGCCATTAGTTGAGTTGGATTTTTTTTATTTTAAAAATAAATTTGATTGAAATTAAATGATATAAAATGCAACGTTTAAATAAAACATCATTTAACAATTGAAAACGTAAGTTTTAATTAGCTGATGAACGTTGTAGAAGAAAGGGGAAATTTGGAAAATTAAAAAAGATTTCAATAAAACCCTAAATTAGAAGACTGGAATCCAAAATGAAATGTGTGCCTGAGGGGAGGGACGAAGCTGAAGACAAACCCTTCAACTTCCTACCACTATTTTGCCTCAAAACACGAGGTGCAGGCACCCCATTACCCTGATTACTCCCAGAAGCAGAAGCTATGGACTGAGTAACTATAAGTGCATTAAGGAGTTCAGTCTAATCATCGTTTGTTAAGGTAGGGCCAGATTTGGTGGATAGTTTGGGTGCACCGGATGTAGCTTTAAGGCCATTAAAATTAGGATCACTGTGAAATTTTCCACCATAATCACTACCCTCCAAGGGTTTCTTCTTAAATTGATCCTTAAGAGAAACACCAATCCCTGATTTAGCGGGAGCATCAATGTTCGGTTCCTCGGATCGAAAACCCTCGTTCTTGCCAAGCGATTCAGCCGCTTGTTGATCGAGCTGAACCGTCTATTACAAAATTAACAAATGAATATATTTCACGATAACATAAAGAGAACTAAAATAATCATAATCGTGCTATACATTAAAATTGACTAAATAAATTATAACTCCTATGGCTAGGGATTCCGAAAAGGCAAAAAAGGAAAAGAAAATGCGAAGCATTGTTACGATTAGACTTGCCTGATGGAGAATGCTCTCTGCGGCTTTAAGTTTGGAGGAAATCTAATTCGCCATGGTTTCAGAGAGCGAGATGAGAGGGAAAGAAAATGTCGCGTATCCACAATACGCACGTGTATACCGAAACGCGACGTTTCAAAGAGTTGACGCGGTTGAAGAAGAGATAATTCAAGAGGACGGTGATTTTCAGGGTGAGAGATCCGTGATGCTGGTAATGATGAAGAAGAAGAGGGCCATGAAAGCTGCAAAGAAGAAGATCGAGTGAGAAAGTTAGAGTGACACGCGGATTAGTCAAATTTATTTTTAAAATAAAAAAAAATCCAACTCAACTTAGTATACTGTCACGTCAGTCAAGTTACTTTGCCACACACACTCAATTTTAACGCCATCCACCCAATTTAACGGCAAGTCCTTAATTGATCCAATATTCATATTCAGGGACTTAATTGAGACATTTTAAAAAACGAGGACCTAATTGAGAAAACCCTACGTAAATAGGGATATTCTAAATGATTAAACCAAAAAAAAATTACAAACTTTCTATAATTCAAATCTAAACAAATTTCACTCCTAAATTTCACTCCCAACATAGATGTTTAATTAATTTTGAAAATATGGAACTTAAATAATTTTTTCAAACAAAAAAAATAATAAATACTTTTTTATAAAATTAAAATTAAATTTTAAAAAAATAAAATTAGGTAAGCGGGTTGGTGGGCCAACCTGACCCACCACGGGTTCAACCCGGCCCACCACGGGTTCAACCCGCATGAGTCGGGTTTAAATGAGCCGGGTTGAAATCCGACCCGCATAAAAAAATACAATTTTTTCAAACCCAATCCGACTCGAACCCGTGACGAGCCAGATTGGCTCGCGGGTTGTGACCTATTTTGACAACTCTAATAAATACAATGTTTGTGCAAATTAATAATAGATTTTATATTACGATGGGGTATCGAGTGGGAGGTCTATTTTCATATTATCATACCTTTATATGAAGGAAATAAATGTATGTTATTTGTCCAACACAATCAAATTTTTAAAATGGATAAAACTTAAAATAAGGGTATCGTTTTCACTTCTTCATCGACATTCTTTCACACGAGAAAACATAAATTTTCTTTTGTTCATAATGTTGTTTTTTTGTAAACTATAATGGAAATTTGTTTTTACTTTGATTTCTTAGGTCTTTATAATGCAATTTTGTTTTTACTTCTTTGATTTGTTAGGTCTTTATATTTAATAAATGAATTCAGTATTTTGACATGGTAAATAGTATATACTATGTCATTCCTCCATTTATGGACATGTTTGTCTAAAAATAAACTTACAAACTTTAATTACAGGATTAGAATATTAAAAGAGATGTATAACTTTAAAGAACTTGTTCAATAAAGAGCGGAAATCATATATTTAGATGAAAGAAAGTATATTTTGTATAAAAATAAATCTTTTAATATTTACTATTTTATATTAGTGAAATAAAAGGGATCAAAAAGCTTATGTGAGTTCTCATTCTTGAAAATAAAATAAAATAAAATAATCATCAAATATTACATTTAAAAAAATTACAAAAAAAATGATTTTTAGTATGTTTGTTATTTGTCTTCTTTATTTATTTGGTATATGAAGTATTCAAAGATAAAAACGGAAACCAGATATAGAAAAGTTAGAGTTACATGTCTTATATGAATAAGAAATAGTTAAGTTTAAAATAATTTTGGAAAAAACAGATGTATAGAGAATTTATATATATATATATATATATATATATATATATATATATATATATATATATATGTTGAGGGCGAAAATAACAATCTTGAGGGCAGAGCGTGCTGCTGGTCAGAGGGAGCAGTCGATGATCCCAACATAAGGGCTCATGGTTGAAAATGCTCAAACAGTACAGGCGAAGAACAAAGGCCATGAGGCCTGACCTAACCCGATAGTCCGGGACTTCATCCATTCATAGTAGCGGGGGCACCAATTCCAAAAAACAAAATGCTCCCTACGATTGAAAAGTATGATGGGTCGATTGATCTGGATGAGCACCTTCAGTCTTTCGTGGATGCAATGACGGTCTACTCGCTAAATGATTTAGTCTGGTGTAGGGTTTTTTTCTTTATCTTTGAAAGGAGAAGCCTTGGCATGTTTCATTCATTGACGCCTGGTACTATAGATGGCTTTGGCACTTTGCGCAACTTGTTCAGTCAGCAATATGCATCAAGCAGGGTACGAAGTCTAACATATCTTGGACTAGTAAAGATAAGGCAAGGAAAGGAGGAAACATTGAAAGATTTTATGGATCGGTTTAATAGAACCATTCATCAAGTGAAGAAGGATGTAGGAAGGAAA
Organism: Vigna reflexopilosa; assembly: GCA_027742785.1. Classification (NCBI taxonomy): domain Eukaryota; kingdom Viridiplantae; phylum Streptophyta; class Magnoliopsida; order Fabales; family Fabaceae; genus Vigna; species Vigna reflexopilosa. Next base: position 20,392,572 of record CM050918.1, read on the forward strand.
GTTTATACTGAGCAACTTGACGACTACCTTGAAACCCAGACCATTTGCTGATAGTCTGTATGCCCGACAGCCACAAACATTGGGAGAGTTGCAGGAGAGGGCAACAATGTTCATATGATTGAATAAATGCGTGATTTTCAAAAGGGACAAAGAGAAGAAGCCTCACAAATAATGAACCGCGAGCGAAAGGAAGGAAAAAGACCGTTCGGTCAGGATGAGAAGGGGGGTGGCTCAAAGCGTAAAGATTTTGCTAACGGGCATATGTATATGAATTACACACCCTTAAACACGCCCAAGGTGAGGGTATTAGAGGAAGAATTGCGGGCCGATTTGTTGCCCGTGAAGAAAATACCGACACCACCAAATGCTGACGGAAGAAAACATTGTTAGTATCACTAGAATTTGGGACATACTACTGAAGATTGTACAACACTTAGGAACAAAATTAAAGGGTTGATAAGAGCGGGGCATCTTAAGAAGTATTTGAGGAATAAGCAGCGGAGGAACTCCCCTAGAAGGAGAACTAGTCGACAACCTGAACAAGAGGTATGACACCTTGGTGATCGGTGAAGCAGGAGTAGAAGTAGGGAATGACCCTTGAGGGGTCACATAAATACAATTTCAGGAGGGTTTGCTGGTGGAGGCTCATCGACATCTACAAGGAAAAGGCACCTGAGGGGGTTGAGAAGTGTGCACGGGTAGATGTGGTTAAGCGATCCATGCCAACTATCACGTTCTCTAATGCAGACTTCCACACTCCTGATCCTGATCAGGATGATCCGATGGTGATAAGAACCGATATAGCTCGTTACAGTGTAAGCAAGGTTCTTATTGATCAAGAAAGTTTGGGCAACATCCTCTATTGGAAAACGTTTTAGCAGATGGATTGTGATAACGGTTCAAAAACCGTTATTTTTATACTTAAATTTGATACAAAACACACCCTTTATGTCTTAGAAACTAGCTTGAAATCATGCATTTTGCTTAAGTTAGAGAATAAGAGAGTCAAAGATGGTTTTAGTGGTATTATGCTTGGTTTTCCTTGTTTTGGTACGATTTAACATGAATTGAATGAAGGAAGCTGAAGTAGGAAGGAGTTGGACTCAAGAAAAGATGGAAAAGTGAACAAAGGAAGAATCGCAGCCACCGCTGAGCGCTAGTGCACCGCTAAGCGCCAGCCTCGCTTTGAAGATCTCTGCCAAATGCTCAAGCGCCAATGATGAGGGGAGAAATTCAATATCATGCCCACCGTTGAGCGCTACTCCATTGATGAGCGGTGGCCTCTTCAGAGAATTCACTGCCAAACGCCTGAGCATCAATGGTGAGCGTCCATCTTGAGTGCCGCACCTACCGCTGAGCGGTAACCCAGCGCTGAGCGCCATTCTCTTGGGCATGGGCTTGTTTTTGCTGATTTTAATGAATTATAAATAGATTTGCACGACCCAGAGAGGGTATCTTTTGACTGAAAGAGGCACAAAAACACTCTCTTCACCCTTCGGAGGTGGATTTTTGATGCGGAAGCTCAAATCTACAAGTTCTAGGGTTTATCTTTTCATTCCTTTCATTATTTTCATCTAGTTTCACCATGTTTATGGTGAACTAAACCTCCATTGTTGTTGGGGAAACAATGTAATCCTTTGAAACTCTCATATATTGAATTAATGCTTTATTCATATGCTTTATTTCATTAATCGTTAGAGTGTTTCCTCTATTCTCTATGCATGCTTTGTTTAACTCATTCAATAGCGTGATCTTTGATTTTATCTTTATGGACACATATGGGTAGATCTAGACATGGGGGAATTCTCTCCGGAGCAATATTACCTAGACATAGGGATAGGAGGACCGATTGCCTTTAAGCTTCTGTGCGAATGTAATGCATGAACAATTGCTAGGAGACAAGACATTGTAAACTAGTAATTAGGAGTAGGCTCTCTTCACCAAGACATTGGGATTAGGGTAAATTAGAAAGTGGCATTGACATTAATGAAAAAGTAGAATTCGTAAATATATGAGAGTGAATTAGGATAAGTCGGAAACCCTAACAACACAATTCATCCATATAATTCACCTGTGTTATATCTTTTGGTCAATTGATCAACCTTTGCATGCATGTTTATTTTCGTTTTTGCATTATAAGCACTAAATTTCGGTTCACAAGTCTTAAATAATCAACAAATCGCATGAAAGTCTAGGCCAATGAGTCTCTAAGGAAAACGATACTCGGTCTTAACACTTATTATTACTTGATACAATTCGGTACACTTGCCAGGGTCTTAACAACTTGTATGAGGACTTGATAGTGCCATACAATGAGCAAATTCTGGGATTCACTAGGGACCGTATGGATACCTCAGGATATATTGATTTGAGAACGTGCATCAGAATCGAGCGGGGTGCAAAGGAGTTGAAAGTCAGATTTTTGTTGGTAGAGGTCAATGATAACGGTTGAAAAACCGTTCTTTTTATACTTAACTTTGACACTAAAAACACCCTTCACTAGTGCGAAAACAGGCTATAACGTCACGCGGTCAACATTGAAGCGCTTAGTATCCAACGTTAAAAATGACCGGTGGCATTTCTATAAATAAATTCAATCGCTCCACGTCCATTAATAAAACAGTTCGCCGTCTAATTTTTGTTAACGTCAAACAAGGCCCATATTGACGTAACCTAAAAAGTATTCACGTCAAACAAGGCCCAGAACGACGTAAAACGAAGACCTTAGAATCACATAACGTCAAATTAAGAAACAATTGAGTTCAATTTAAAATAAAAAATAACGAAAAAGTGTTTGGCTTCCAGCAGTAATACCCCTACCCTCATTTGATGTCAACTATGATAAATATTCGATGTTTTATATGCCAACAAGAAGGCAAAGAGTGAATCCCTTTTTTATTCTTTATTTCTTTTCTCTTTTAAACCAAACAGAACGTCGCACAGTTTATGGGCTCGACTTTTTTACCAATATATAACGTCGTATTGTTTGGGGTTGGACGTGATGGTCGTTGGTGTACAAAACCTTAGTAATCACATAATTTCAGTTAAGGAAACAACTGACGTCAAATACAAAATAAATAAATACTAAATATTGATGTAACTAATATGACGTTGTATATTACAACTAGTAGTTATTCTTTTATATTTCTTTTGAATCAACCCATAAAACGTCGTTTTATACTGGCATGGACGTTTTATTATTTAGTCAATTTTTATTATTTTTTCTTTTTCTTTTAAACCAACGACAGAACGTCGTATTCTCATACACATTGGACGTTTTATTTGCCAGAAATTGTTTCATTTTTTCTTTTAAACCAACCGATAAAACATCCTTGTACTTGTGCCTTTGACATTTTGAAGGGCTCCCAACATGTTTGAATTCCGTGTGAACTTTTTCTTTATTTTTCTAACGAGTCATTTCTTTGTGGTTTTATTCTTTGTCATGTTGAAATGCTTGAAGGAGTGATCAACAGAAACAAAGAAGAGGTTAATACATTTGGATTTGGCACCCTTTCAAAACTTTACAACTTCCATTCATTTAATTTCTCGTAACAATCTATTAACGTTTTTCTTTGTTTTTCTATCAACTATTTCATAATCACAAAAGCTAGTCATTTCATTATAGTTTTAGGGATGCTAAAAATTATGATAGAAAAATAGAGCAGAAAGTTAACAGATAATGAACCTACGATCTGTGAAAATGGATTTATATGCCAGCCAGAAGCCAAAGGGTGATTCCACATTTTTTTCCTTTTTATTCTTTCTTTTTGTTTTTCTTTTAAATCACATAGAACTTCGAACATGTTGGGGTTTGACGTTTAAAGCAATATATAACGGCGAACAAGTTAGGGTTGATGTAATGTCTAAAAACACAGTTTTGTTGGGTAATTTCCACACAACATTTATAAAATTTCTCGTAACAATTGCTTGAAGGTTTCTCGTAACACTTCCATATGGTGATATATTTTTCAAATTTCTTGAAGATTTTTTTCGCAGAAGCAAATCATATGACCTGATATGATGGCATAAAAAATCATCAAGAAAATCTAAAAAAATTATCATCTAAATATGATCAACATATTTGATTGGAAGAAGAATTTGAACAACAGAAATCTGGAGGAAAGAAAAATAATAAGAAGATAATTGCTTTTTCAAACTCTGTAGAACCCCTGGAACTGCTTTTATAACTTGAAATTTCTTGATTATATGATTCTATTTTTAAGTTTCAGGAAGTTGTTTTCTACCGAATTAGTAGATCTGATTTCGAAGAAAACAACTTCTTGAAACTTTAAAAAATGAATCAATAACGATCAAATTGTGCAATTGTATAGAGTTAAGCATTATATTTATAGAGTCAATATTAATGCTCTCAACCACTCTAGTAACAACACAAAATTAATGCTCACAAACACTCCAGTGCCTCTCACGTCGAAGCCCCCTAGAGTTAGACGTTCTATGGGAATTTTAAAAGGAAAAAGAAAAATAAGAGCAACCTTTGCCTTCGGATAACGAATAATACGTAAAATGATAAAGGATTTCGACGTTTATTGTTGGATTAAAAGAAAAAGGAATTAAACCAAAAAGACACTCTGGAAGTCTGGAGAAATTGATGACAACCTCTTCATTTCTAGCAGCAAACTGCATTTTCCTATATATCATTTAAGTAGACTGCCTTTTATTATTGAAGCCCATATAAGGCCTTTCCCAACAGTAATTATTTAAGTAGACATCAATTTATAAAATTTCTTGTAACAACTCCAAGGTTTCTTTGTGTTAACTTTTTTTCTTTGTGTTACTAGTAGCTCCTTCTAGGTCACAAAAAGGAGTAATTTCCTTGTGGTTTGATTCTGTCATGATGAAAAGCTTGAAGGAATGTTATTAGCACAAAGAAAAAGGTTGATATTTGGATTTCACACCCTTTCTAAACGCTACAATTTCTTTGTGGTTTCACACCCTTTCAACACTTTACAACTTCCTTTTATAAAACTTCTCCTATGAACTCCATCTATTAATTTTTTTCTTTGTGTTTTCTGTTATCTCCTTCAAGGACATAAAAAAGCTTGAAGGAGGACAAAAAACCAAAGAAAGAGGTTGATAGATTTGAATTTCGAATCTAGAAAGGACGTCGAATATTTTTCATAACCGATGTGATATTGGATGTTAAAAAGGTAAAAGAAAAAAAGAGAAAAAAGGAGCGATTTGGCTTCTGGATGAACAATAAAACATCATGTCCCTAGTAAATTGATGTAATTTTAATACTCTGGTTACCAATAACACGTCAACTTGCATTTGTTTGATGTTCATATCTTACTATTACGTCGAGTGGCTTTATCAAACGACGTATTATTTGTGTGTTAAAACAAAGAGAAAAAAAAGGAGCTATGGTATATTGTTCAATAACCGTTATCCCAGATTGAGTATACTGCATGCAATGTAATCATGTAACATTAAAATGGACATTTTCAATCATAAGAGTGATTTTATCAGATTTAATCAATTATAATCACCATTCACTAATGTTTGCCAAAAAATAATTTCATTAATATTCAAAAGATGATTACAACCAACAATACAAAAGATGGCTTAAGAAACCACTGATTACAAAATTAAAATCAAACAATGAATATCCATATTCTTCTGTTGCATAATTATTGATGATCCCTTCTGTTTGTTCACATCACCTTTCTTTCCATTTTGATCGGTGATTTTTCAATCCTTAGAGTCTTTTGTCAATGACTGTGTCAACTTTCAATTTACTAGAGCCCCAAGAATCTTGTATGCCACACTGATTACAAAATTAAAATCAAACACGAAAATCCATATTCTTCTATTGTAGTCAGCTTTCAATTTACTTGAGCCCTACGAATCTTTTTAGCGATTCTGACATACAATTTATTTTCACCGCATACCATTTAGCCCACTTATCTTCTTCAGTTTTTGTCAAATATGTTTTGTTTGCACTCCAAGAGTTAGCGATAGGATAAACTTGCTGATGACAAATCCATTTTTCAAAGAGAAATCCTTCTTTCCTGATCGGTTGAAAAACGATAATCCCAATCCAAACCTTTATATCAACCCCCTTAATTGTGGAACAAAATGTTTCATCACTCATCTTTATGTTGGAGTAGAACACCCTCACCAGTTTCAGATATTTGTGAGAAACCACAGTTGTAATCTTCCTTACACTTAAAAGCTTCCCTCGAATGTCTTCATTACTAATCCTCCCTGTAGGATTAACATTCCTTGCAATCTGGGCAACCTTCCCTTTTCTTCTTGATGATGAAGAAGAAGCCACTTTTGATTAGATTCTGGAACATCTTTCACAGTTCTAGGGTTTGTTGTAACTATTCAGTTTCGAGAACATTGAGTGCACAATAGGTTGTCAAACCTATTATTTATAAAGTTGTGCATCAAATCTTTTCAGTTTTAACGTCAAACATCTTAAGGGATGGGCGTTTTACTATGCGGTTCAACAGTTATTGGATTTAGCCTTTAATCAATGTTTCATCAACGTTCAACTTTTGGCTTTTTGGCTTACAATAATACGTCGAATATCTTAAGTAATCGACGTACTAAAGGTGGTTTTTAAATTGAAACGTCCAAGTATTACAACTCTTCATTTATTGTTGAATTAAAAAGGGAGTAATTCTTCATTTATTGTTGGATTAAAAATAAAAGGAATTAAAAAGGGAGAAACTCTTTGGCTTCTGGCTGACATATAATATGCCAATCCCCACGCAATCTTGGTGTTTTAAAAGAAAAAAGAAAAAGGAATTAAAAATGGAGAAACTCTTTGGCTTCTAGCTAACAAATAATACGTCAATCCCCGAAGAATTCAACGTAATCTTGGTGGTTTAAAAGAAAAAAAGAAAAAATAATTAAAAAAGGAGTAACTCTTTGGGTTCTGGCTCACAATAATACGTCCATGGCTCTAGAAATGGACGTACTATTTGTGTTTTAAAAGAAAAAAAAGAATATAAGAATGGTGCGCTGGTTTAATGGGGCTTCGACGTTTTGATTTAAACTTCCAAGTATTTCAACTTCCAAGTATTTCAACTATAGAACGTGAAGTTGTAATGGTATAGGACATGTTATTCTGAAGTTATATTGAAAATATATTTCTGAACTTATATTGAAACTGTAACCTTTCCCTAAACCTCTAAATCCTACTCTCAAATGGCTTCTTCATCTTCACGGCGTAGAAAGAAGGCTACACAGGTTGTAAGAAATGATAGTCCAAATGGGTGGATAAGTGATGACGAAAAGCGATACAAATTTGGATGTTATAGAAAATCTTCCAGGTTCCATCACAAGTACTTGAATATGGAATTATTAAGAAAGCAAGGGTTTCTTTTTCAAGATTGGCTTGTAGATGTTGGTCTTGCAAAATTTGTAGAAATGGTCGGTGATTGCTATCCTGACTTGGTAGAAGTCTTCTACCACAATTTGAAGGTTGTTGATGGTGTTATATGCTCTCGGGTGAAAGGTGTCGATATTAAAATTGATGATGAAATATGGTTATCTTTTACTGGTCTTAAAGCACAAGGCTTCAGGTCTCTTGAAAGAAATTCTGAACTCAACCAATGGACCAACAAGAAGAAGATTTATATGGAATTTCTGAGAAATCCAAAAGGACTAAAGGTATACAAGCCGTATCTACTTGATGGTTTGAAAATGGAAGAAAAATTGTGTGCTTTTGTACTTACTTGGGTAATACTACCTAGAAGACGTATACAGATAACGGTTGAAAAACCATTATTTTTATACTTAATTTTGATACTTAATGCACCCTTTTTGACTAAGAAACTATCTTGGACTCATGATTTTGCTTTAGTTGTTAGAATAAGAGAGTTGAGGTTATACTTGATGATTTTATTACTAAATTCCCTTGATTTTGTAGGCTTTTGGAATGACTGGAAAGAAGGGTTGAAGTATCAAGGAATTGCAGTGTGAAAAAGTCAACCAAAAACAAAAAAGTCAATTAGTCAACTAGAAAAGTCAACCAGTCAACCAAAATGCCGAAAAAGTCAACCAGAGTGAGTTTTGGGCCAGTTTTATGCTATTTTTATGATCTGTTTTGGGCCTGGACCTGTTTTCTGTTATTTTTATATCCTATTTAAAGACCCAAATGTCTAAGGGAATGTATCTTTTGATGGCTTAAGCATAGAAACACATTTTTCACCCCTTTGGGGGTAGATACGGGGATGCGGGAGCTCTCCTCTTCTCTTTCTAGGGTTTCTATCTCTTTCATTCCATTGTACACCTAGTTTCTTCATGATGATGGAGAACTAATCTCATTTGTTATTGGAGAAGATGTAACCTCTAAACTCCCTTGTATTTGAATTGATTATTCTTATATACGCTTTCTTTCATTAATTGTTTGAGTTTTTCCTCTATTCTCTATGCATGCTTTGTTTAAGACATTATTCAATAGCGTGATATTTGATTTTATCTTTATGGACACATATGGGTAGTTCTAGACATGAGGAAATTCTCTCGGGAGTAATATTACCTAGACATAGGGATAAAAGGACCAATTGCCTTTAAGCTTCTGTGCGAATGTAATGCCTGAACAATTACTAGGGAGACAAGACATTGTAAAATAGTAATTAGGAGTAGACTCTTTTCACCAAGACATTGGGATTAGGGTAAATTAGAAAGTGGCATTAACATTAATGAAGAAGATGAATTCGTTTATGCATGAGAGTGATTAGGTGAAATCTAAACCCTAACAACATATTCATCCCATATTATCAACATCATCCATCCACTTTTGTGTTTAGCCTCAATTGATCAAATTGAATTCTTGTTTATTTTTTCCGCACTTTTCATTCAAAAACCCCAAAATATTATTCTTATAGTCTTAATTGGTTAAGCAAAAGCACAACTATTTAGTGCCGTGAGTCTCTTGAGAAAACGATACTCGGTCTTACCATTTATATTACTTTATACTATTCGGTACACTTGCCGGAGTCTTAACAAGTTTTTGCGCCGTTGTCGGGGACTCGGCGTATAACTATTCTATTGTGTGATTCTTAACCGATTAAACTTTTTATCTTTCTATCTTTCTAAAAAAAAATAAAAAAAAATAAAAAAAAATAAAATAAAAAAATAAAAAAAAGGAAAAAAAGAAGAAAAGAAGTATATCTTTTATTGTTTTTATTTTTTGCACTAATTGTGTGCTCTAGTGTAGTGTTCTTTAGTGTATGCAGGATAAAATTTGTACTAGGAGCACAAGATCATCAGGACCTCTCTTTTTAGGTTTGGAAATAGAGAAGACTGCCAGTAGTAGATAAAGAAGATAGATAATGAAGAAGGCAGATAAGAAAGGAGAATTGGTTCACCAATACCCTGATGTGAAAAGTGATGAACCCAAACTTGGCACACCAGTGAAATTCAAGAATAGGTTATGGGTTGTCAAGACTATTAAAGAAAACAAAGTTCTTGCGATTGAGGCTCCTTATCCTAGAAGAGTAGAGTTGGTGACAACAAAATTGCCGAGATTTTGTTGGTGTCATGAAGGAAGGAAGAACGTCGACATCAAAAATCTGGATTGGGCTTAATTGGGTCAAGCTAGTGACAGTAAAGAAGCGCTTGCTGGGAGGCAACCCAGTTTCTGACTTTTTCTTTTTAATTGATTATTTGTGTGATTTGGATTTGATTTTTATTATGTGTGTTTGAGTTTTTTTAGGTTATATGCTGCTTCTGATGGTAGTGATGAAAGCATCTACTGATGGATGCTACTACAACATCTACTGATGGATGGTTCCATGATCAGGATGAGGAATAATAACATCTATTGAAGGATGCTATGTGATTAAGCATCTACTGAAGGATGCTATGTGATTAAGCATCTACTGAAGGATGTTATGTGATTAGGCATCTACTTATGGGTGTCATTGACAACATTTACTGATGAATGCTGATGAAGATGAGAAAGATTAGCATCTACTGATGGGTGCTAATGAGAAAGATGTGCATCTACTAAAGGATGCTGGAGGATTATTGGGTCAGGCTCGTGATGTTAAACAAGCGCTACCTGGGAGGCAACCCAGTTGATTGATTTAATTTTGTTTCTTGTTTTAATTCTGTTCTAGTTGCATTTTAGGGTTTGGTTGTTAGATGCATAAGTGGAGTGAGTGGAAATTGCATGAAATTCAAAATTTGAGAGTTGAATTTGAGTGACATTGGATCATGAACGCTAAGGGTGAGTTAGGAAGAAGGAGGGTGAGTATCGCGTTTACTGCTCAATAGCAAGTAGCGTTGAGCATTGGCACTGTAGACTGATTTTTGGGTTTTAACATTTTGGGTCCAGCGTGAGTTGGCCTATTGCACACTTCACTTACCCTAGGTTGCGCCCTAACCTTTCCATTCGACCCTCACTTATTTTAGCCACTCCAAAGCTCTCTCCACTTTTCCCTTCACCCCTCTTCACAAAAACCCTTCTCTCACCATTTTAGCACCACTTTTTCATCCAAGTTTGGGGTTTTGTGAGAGCACAACAGTTTGGGGTTGAGTCCTCCATATTCATAAAACATCTTGAACACATTTGAGTATCTCCACCCAAGTAAGTACATACATTTTATATTCTAGGGTTTTGAGAGCATGATTTTGTATGAGAATGGTTGTCTAGGCATGATTCTTTAGGGTTTTTTTAATGATTGTGCATAATTGATTGAAAAAGTCACTGTTTAAACCAATTAAATGTATGATTGAGGTCTGGAATTGGAAAAATTGCATGTGGGTGGAGATTAGAAGCAGCTAGGGCATTTTATGCAAAAGAATACTGTCACCGGTCAACGCCAGTTATTGCTGAGCGCGACTTGCGCAAATTGTGGGTTTTTGTGTTTTTATGTGTGCAGGTGACACTAAGGGGCCATGTTTTTTCCTTAGTGATGATTGGCAGTATGTTTAAAGGGTGTTGCGTGAATTACTAATGCTTAATGAAATTTCTTGTGGTTTTGTGAATTGTACTTGATGCAGGGATGACCTTCTCATCAGGAAAAAGGATCAAGACTATGGGTGATGAGTCAATATTTTCTTGATTGTATTTAGTTTATTACGCTAAATTAAATCAGGGAATTGTGCTTAATTGTCCTGTATTTTTTTGTTTTTCCTAATTATGCTTAATTTGATCGAAAATTCTTATTTTAGTTAATTTGAATTTTCTGAGCTAATTAATTGCATTTTTAGTTGCAGAGAAAATTCTGGAGATATATTTTGGAGCATTAGGAAGGAGGCAAAGTCATTAAAGATTCTACAATTAGGCATTTTAATTTTAATTACATTGTAACTTAGTAGTCTAGGAAGCTTTAATTAAACTTATGCACAATGGGTCATTGTTGGAAAAAATGTGAAAGGCCCAAATTTGTAAGACACTTGGCACTACCCTAGGGTTTCTTTTAGGGTGGACCCCACCCATTTTAGTTGAACATTCTCGGCCTTGAGAGAGGAGCCGACACTTCACTTCTTGAAAACACACTTTTCATTTTGGCTTCTGCTTATGAACACTCTCTTGGAGAGCTTGGTGTGTGCCCTTCGGTTTTGAGCATGGAATGAACCAAGAATACATTTTTCTTCCTCTTTTGCTTGCAACTTGTCTTTCTTTGCTACATGGAAGAGAAAACCGTCACTCATCTTCTTTGGTTTCCTTTTGAATGTTGAAAGTATGAGCTTGGAGGTTGTTCTTTGCATTTCCATGGAAGTTCCTTGGGTTGAATGAAGAATCATTTTGCGTTTTCCTTTCCATTTGCTGCCATATTTTCGTCTTCTCTTTGAGTTTCCTTTGTTGAATGAAGAAAATGAATTTCACATTGAATCTTGGAGTGAAGAGAAGCTTGTGTGGATTTATGGTTGTTGGAAGCTAGAACCCTTTTTCTTCTTGTGTTTCACTTTGATTGATGCAAGTAATTTGTGAGATGGGACATCGTATTTCTTGAAGAGGGCTGGACGGTACTGCACTTGGGAGATAGGGATTCCATTTTGTTTTTCTCAAAAGTTTGAAGAAAAGAGAGTGTTGGATCAATTTGGATGAGTTAGAAATTGGCTTTGTTGTTCTTGTATTTCTTTGGGAGTGAAGAATTGGGTTGATGGAGTATGCACAATGGTGATAAGTGAAGAAAGAGGTTTGATTGTTTGTTAATTTGGAGGAAAAAAATGAGTAGTGTTTGGAAGGGAGAGAGAATGGCTACATTTAATTTTTACTCCATTTGGGCATGCACATGTAGAGGCACGGTTTCCATAGTAGGAATATTTCCATTTTGGTGTTCATCTCTTTGGTAGCATTGGCTGAGAATTACCTTGAGGAAGAGTATGTCTTGTGTTTGTTTTATTTCCTTTGACCTTGCATATGTGGCACCTTGGTAGAAGCAACTCAACTTTTTGTGTAGAAGTATTCAAAGCATCTCATTTGGCTTTTGGTTTTGGTAACACCGAATGTCTTTGGGTGTTTAAGAGTGAAAACAGTCTTTGCTTGATGGAGAGAGAGAGGCACAAATCCCATTGTGTGGAAAGCAATGTTTTTCTTGGAGAATGAAGCACATGGTACAAAGGGAAGCAACATATTAAATTGTTTGTTGAATGAAGAGAACAAATTTGGAGTTGGTGTGAAGGAAGGTCCCGACCATGAAGGTTTTTTAGGCCATTTTCAATTTCAATTTCTTTAGTAGATGAATATGATGTCACGTGAATGATAGAGGAAAAAACATGTTTGTTTATTTCTTTTGTTTAAATTAGTTTACATGTTGTTTTTCATTTCTCTAAATGAATGTTGCATTTAAATAATTTTAATTGTGCTAGATAATTGTTTGTTACAATGTTGCGGTCTAGTATTTTATTTTGTGTTAATGTTGTCTAGTATTTGTGGTAGAGATAATTTGACTGTCATGTTAGCTTAAATTAATTGAGTTGGTCATTAGCGATATTATAATGTTTCCTTGAGATTTCTGGACTGTAATTATGTTTGCCACTCTGACTTGGTTAAGGTGAAATCTGTTTTTGCACTTGCAATTGGGTATACGCTTAGTTGCCCAGTTGGTGTTTAGTCTTCGCTTAGTTGATGAAACTGCATGGTGTAAATTGGATTTGTGTTAACATTGCGTTCGCTTAGTTCGCTTTTATGAAAACATGATTAGCCTTCGCTTAGTTGGTTAACTGTGTTGGATTAGAGGTTTGAGTAGCCGCTTTATTTTGTTGATCTGTGATTGGAAGCATTGTAATTAAGTTAATGACCAACCATTTCCATTCTGTCTTTGAAACCGCTTTTATATCTGTGTTTAATTATCTGTTTGCGTCAGTGTTTTGATTTAATTCATCCGTATTCACCACAAAACGTTTTCACAACCCCCCTTCGTGTTTGACTTAATTTTTGAACCGCAAATTGGTCCTTGAGAGACGACCTAGGAGTCACTTCCTAGTTATACTACATTCCTAATTGCACATTAAATTTGTGTGGGTTGCGACAACCCATCAAATTTTGGTGCCGTTATCGGGGACCAACGGTTCAGTTTTAAGTCTTGTGTTGTGTTTGTGTTTGTGTGAGTTGTGTTGTCTTGTGTTGTGAGAGTGTCGTCTTGTTTGCTTGGGTTGTTTTCTGTGGTTTGAAATTTTTGTGCTATTGTTTCATGATTATAGGGTGTCAACACCAAATTTTGTCCAGGTGTCTAAATAATAAGACTTGTTTTTTATTTTTGTCTTATTTTATTTTATTTTCATTTCGTTTTATTATTTTTAATTTTTATTTTACTATTTGGTATTTGATTTAGTCTATTTTTATTATTGGATTTGATTTTATTATCTATATTCTTTTAAAAGAAAATAAAGAAAACAAAAAAAAGAGAAGAAGAAAAGAAAAAGGAAAAAAAGAAAAGAAAAATAATTAAGAGGAAAAGTAAAGAAAACGTAACGCAAAAAAAAGAAGAAAAAAAAGGAAACGGAAAAAAGAAATAAAAGCAAGAAAAGAAAAAAAGAAATAAAAACAAGAAAACGAAAAAAAAAAGAAAAGAAAGAAAGAAGCATAATGGTTTAAATGAAGTGGGTTTCTTTAGAAGAATGTGGTGTGACGGATGAAAAAAAAGGGGCATACGGGATGCATCCAAAGTGACGTCCAGCAAAGCACAAAAAGGACCATTCTATCAATTCTTCATTTCCAGCAATGATTCGCCTCTCACCATTCTCAAGTGCATCCATCCCACCAACTTCCATCCAAGAGCTCCCATGGGGACCCATTCCATTTTTTAAAGACGCCACTTCCACGCTGCAGCAAGTGGAACATTGCAGAGATTATTTTATTTTAAAGAAAAATGGAGGGTTACGGTTGAAGGAGGGGAGCCGCCATTCTAGAAGGGGATTTCCTCCATATTTAAGCAACACGTTGTCAGAGAGCCCACACACTCCACACAGCAGCTGCACTCGTTTATTAGGCTGAGAGGTCGTGCATTTCATTGGTGTGGAGAGCTGCACATAGGTTTTTGGCTTCCAAAAGAAACATAGCCCAAAAGAAAGGAGAGCTGTCACGGGTTGGTCTTCACGGATGCTGCAACACGCACAAGGAGCACATTGCTTATTTCATTCAAAATTCAATATAAAAAAAAAGAAGTGCAGCAGCTTTGAAAGGCTGGCAGCAGCGGGCTCATTAGCACACGGCAGCACACAACAGAGGCATCCACTCTCCAGCAGCAACGTCCCAGCAACAGCATCTGCACCCCTACATTTTGATGGGCTTTGACCAAGTTGTTTTACTCCGTACCTGTGGTTTTCATCTCTAAACTCTTATTTTTATTCGGTTTCTCTTTTGCTTTTATTCTTGTTCTTTTGATTCTTTATTTTTATTATTTGTTTGATTATTAGTTTTTACTGTATGTAACCCCTTGGTATGATAACCCTACTCCTATTTCTTGTGTTTGATTATCTAAGTTAAATATAAGTATAAGTAAATAAAAATAATCACAAAATGTTTTAAAGATTCAAGCATGTGTATGATCGCTTGCATCGTTCTCGTGCTAAGACCTTTTCTTCTTTTATAAAAATACCAAAAATATAAAACAAAATTTTCAAACAGTAGCCAGAACTACGTGATCCTTGATTCTCCATCAAAAGTGGAGATACGTAGGAGCAAGACCAGTCCTTGTCAGGTTCACTTTCCCAAAAATCCAAATTTATCCATAATCAATTTCTTAACAAATTTTGTAGACAATTCTCCAAACAAATTTTCCGAATAGTTTACAAAGAACTACGTAACCCTGATTTCTCAGTCTGACTGAAATACGTAGGAGCAAGGTCAATCCTTGTCGGGCACAAAAAAATAAAAAAGTATTTTGTTTTCTTTAGAGTTTTATTTTTTAGGGGAAATTAAATATTTTGCAAACCACATCAAATTCGCGTATTTAATTAAAGGTACTGCCTTCGGGGAGGCGTTGTAGGGTGCTAATACCTTCCCTACACGTAATCGACTCCCGAACCTAAAATCTGGTTTTCATAGACCTTACCTTGCCTTTTTATGGTTTTTCCGTAGTTTTCCAGAATAAACTATGGTGGCGACTCCAAAACTTTTTTTCAATTCAATTTTTTTTCTTTTTGGATCGTCGTCTCGTCGCGATTCCGGTTGTGACATAGGGTGTTGTGATTTAGTGCATGACTAAAGGAAATCCTGGACCCATACCACCCTTTGATCCTGAGATTGATAGGACGTTTCATAGGTTAGCTAGGCATTTTAGGAATTTGTCTTTAGAGTATGTTTTTGAGTCAATTCCATTAGATACTGTACATCCTACTGCTGAATCTGAATCCACTGCTGAGTACTTTGTGCATACTGCATTTATTGCATCTGCACCTGATTCTGATTCTGATTTTGTTATTTTTCACAATGAGAACAATATGGCACAACCTCCACCTCGTGAGAGGACTTTTAGGGAGATGGTTGCACCTGATTTCGATATTGAAAGGTTGTGCATCCAATATCCTGATGAGGACGTTCCATATGTTCTCAAGACTGGACTGATCCATTTGTTGCCAAAGTTTCATGGCCTTGCAGGTGAGAGTCCGTATAAGCATCTGAAGGAATTCCATATTGTCTGTTCGACGATGAAACCGCATGATGTTCCTGAAGATGACATCTTCTTGAAGGCATTCCCTCATTCATTGGAAAGTGCTGCTAAGGATTTGTTGTACTGTTTGGCACCTAGATCCGTCACTAGCTGGGATGATCTAAAGAGGCTGTTCTTGGAGAAATTTTTCCCAGCATCCCGGACCACAGCTATCAGAAAAGACATACTGGGATTAGACAACTTGGTGGAGAGAGCTTATATGAGTACTGGGAGAGATTCAAGAAACTTTGTGCAAGCTGTCCTCACCATCAGATACCTGACCAACTCCTTCTTCAGTATTTCTGTGAAGGCCTCAACAACATGGATAGGGGTATGATTGATGCTGCCAGTGGTGGAGCACTTGGAGACACCACGCCTACTGAGGCTAGGCAATTGATAGAGAAGATGGCCGCCAACTCCCAACAGTTTAGTTCCAGGAATGATGCCATTGTGGTGAGGGGCGTACATGATATTGGTGCCCAGTCTTCATCATCTGCTGAAAGCAAATTGGAAGGCAAGCTTCACTCTCTTGTGAGGTTGGTGACACAGTTGGCAACCAACCAGAGACCTGCAGCTCCATCTGCATCTATTGCACGACTATGTGCTATTTGGCCTTCCAGTGACCACTATACAAATGCTTGTCCTTCTTTGCAGCAACCTGTTGCTCCTGATGCGCCTCAAGCTTATGCTACTAACATTTACAATAACAGGCAGCCACAGTAGCAGAATTATGACATGTCCAGCAACAGGTACAACCCAGGGTGGAGGAATCACCCCAATCTTAGATGGAACAATCCTCCACACCATCAGCAGCAGACGCCACCTTTCCAGAATGCTGCAGGTCTGATGGGTTGTCTCACCCCATGTAAATTTAATGTGCATTAAAGAAATGCAGTATAGCTAGGAAGTGACTCCTAGGTCGTCTCTCAAGGACCAAATGTGGTTCGAGAATTAGGTCAGACACGAAGTGGGGGAATGGGGTTTTGAAAGGTTTTGTGAATGCAGATGAATTAAATTAAAACACAGATGCAAACAAAAATGTAAACACAGATGCAAACAGAATGAAAACGGTTGGTCATTAACTTAATTACTATGCTTTCAATCACAGATAAACGACAAGTACACACTACTCTAATCCAAATCTGACACGAATCATCCAACTAAGCGAAGGCTAATTCGGTCTTCAAAAATGCAAACTAAGCGAATGCAATGCTCAAATCCAATTAGTCATCCATCATGCAGTCTAATCAACTAAGCGTATACCTAATCGCAGGCAGACAGAAGATTAAATATTGAGCCAAATCAGAGCAGCAGTATGACAGTTAAAGTGCAACAGAACTACTCTAGCCTTTAATCCAGCACAACTAACCGACTAAGCGAAGGCTAATCATGCTATCATAATTACGAACTAAGCGAACGCAATACACCTATTCCATCCTATGTGTTCTATACAGATCGATCAACTAAGCGAAGATACAATCACCAATTAGGCAACTAAGCGTATACCCGTTACAAGAACACAGTCAGATTTCACAGAATGCCAGGCATAGCAGAATAAACATAAAGATAGTCTAATAAATCTCAAGGAAACACTATAATTTTATTAATGACCAACCCGACTAACCTAAGCTACATGAAAGTTAAATTATCACTACCAAAAATACTAGACAACATTAAAGCAAAAGAAAGTGCTAAACGCAACTCTGCAATTAACAAATATCCCAACACAGTTAAAGCTATTAAAATGCAACACTAATTTAAGAAGATGAAAAATAAACTCAAAATACAATACAAAATATTTTAAAGCAAAAGAAATAAGCAAACACAAAATTCTTCTACCATTTCATGTGACCTCTCTTGTGCATCTACCAAGTGAATTTAAATTGCAAATTGCCTAAAAGGAAAAGCACATCCGTGAGTTATGTTTCAAAGGTCCAACTTCAAAATTCCATCTTCACTTAACCACCAAATGTGTTGTCTTTTGTCCCATGTACACCAATTCTCAAAACAAATTAAAATATGCTTAAACCTCCAATTGAAAACCGTGCCTTAGCGTTCTCCATGCAGCAAAAATCTGGTTCCCAAATCCCACCCATCAAATACCGTGAGCTAGCAAGGAAATTCTACAAAATATGCTTCAAAAACCAATGTGCAAATGGAAGATACCATGGGTGCTCCTACCAATGTGCCAAGTAAGCTAAACAAAATGAAAACAAACTCCAAAAACCTCTCATCACCCTTGCAAATCTCGGTAGAAACAATACAAAAGCCAAAGCTCAAAGTAGAAACATTCTCTTAGTCAAAAGAAGCACCATGTTTGCCCAAAAATGGTAAAGACTTAAATGCACTCCTCTCTCTCTTCCCTTCCTTGTCCATTCGGAATTTCCATACCAACAATCACCATTCAACATTTTCTTCTTCCTCCCATCGAAAACACACACCCAAGAAACCCCATTTCAAGTTGCAACACCATTCAAGAACAATAAACCCATACTACTACTAATTCAACCCAATCAAATCTTCCATTTCTTCAAATTTCTTTGCAAACACGAAAATAACATCTTAGCTATCAAGTCTAGCTCTGTCCAGCCACAATAACAACACCAAACTCTGGTCCCAACCTTGCTTCAAACATCAAGACCGAAAAATGAAAGGAAAGAGTTCAACCCACAACACCCACACTTCATCTTAAGCTCTCTTCAAC
Source organism: Vigna reflexopilosa (assembly GCA_027742785.1). NCBI lineage: Eukaryota > Viridiplantae > Streptophyta > Magnoliopsida > Fabales > Fabaceae > Vigna > Vigna reflexopilosa. The sequence goes on from CM050918.1 coordinate 20,411,358, forward strand.
CCAAAACTCACATAGAACTCCATTTTTATCATCCAACCAAATAAAATGCAAGGAAAACCGTGAGCAACTGCAGCAATGGAAGAGGAAAACGAAAATATAAAGTCACTCAAACCCAACAACCACCATGGAAATGCAAGACAAGCTCCAAAGCTCCAGCTTCATACATCAAGAACAAGCAAATGGAAGTAGAAATGAACGGTTTTTCACCACCAATGAGCTAAGAAAACCAAGAGTAAGTTAAGAGAAGAAGAAAATCTACATCTTATTCATTGAAATGGTCAAAATCCAAAGCACCAAGCAAGCTCCCATGAGAGTATGTTCATACATGAAAACCCTAGGAGAGAAAAGTTGAAAACCGTGAGAATGAAGTGCTCTCTCCTTTGGTGGCTCGGTATTCTCCCCTCATAAGACCAAGAATCATCCCCAAGGTGGGGTCCACAACTAATTTAAAACCCTAACCTAAAAGACACATGTCCTACACATGGGTCTTTTTTACAAAATTGCCCTTAAAAGGGTCCAAAACACCTAATTCTAATTAAGGACTTCTAGAAAACGAAATTACAACTTTAATTAGAATCTAAATGACTAAATGTTGAGCCTTTGAATGTGTAACGCCATATCCTAATGCTCCAGATGATGTTTCCACAACTTCCCTGCAACCAGAAATGCACTTACTCAGCTCAGAAAATCCAAATTAGCACAATTACGAATTTCCAACCAAATTAAGCAGAATTCGGAAAACGAGGAAATAACAGACAATTAAACACAATTCCCTGGTTTATTTAAGTGCAATAAACTAAATACAGCTGAAGAAATAACGACTCATCAAGGTCCTAACAGATATGTGCCTCCACCTATGCAACAAAATCAGAGGCAGCAACAATAACAACAACAAGAGGCACCTGCCCAACCAGCTGCCCAACCTTCTACTTCTTCTGAGCCTTCATTGGAAGAGTTAGTAAGACAGATGACTATGCAGAACATGCAGTTTCAGCAGGAGACTAGAGCTTCCATATAGAGTCTTACTAATCAGATGGGTCAGATGGCTACTCAGCTTAACCAGGCGCAGTCTCAGAATTATGATAAGTTACCATCCCAGACTGTGCAGAATCCGAAGAATGTGATTGCCATAACCCTCAGATCAGGGAAGCAGATTGTTGTGCCTTCAGAGCCAACTCCTACACCTATACCCACGCCTGCCGCTTCTCATAGAAAAGAGGACCAATCTGGTCCACGCAGGACATTTGAGGTGGGTGGATCTTCTTCTACCGGTGGTTGTTTCTCTTCTCCAGGTGGACCTTCTCCTTCTTCCACCACTACCACCAGTGCATCTCCTCCTTTGCCTGATCGACCTATCCCTCATCCCTTCCCTCCAAGGGCAATTCCTAGCAAAAAGATGGAAGATGTGGATAAGGAAATATTGGAGACCTTCAGGAAGGTAGAGGTGAACATACCTGTACTTGATGCAATCAAACAAATTCCAAGGTACGCCAAGTTCTTGAAGGAGTTGTGCACACACAAGAGGAAGATGAAATGTAATGAAAGGATTAACATGGGTAGGAATGTATCTGCGCTTATTGGTAAGTCGGTCTTGCACATTCCTAAAAAGTGCAAGGACCCAGGTATATTTTGCATTCCTTGTGTGATTGGAAATAGTAAATTTGAGAATGCCATGCTTGATTTAGGTGCTTCTATTAATGTCATGCATTTTTCTATATATGCATCTTTGTCTCTTGGTCCTTTGCAAACTACGAGTGTGGTCATTCAGTTGGCCAATAGGAGTGTTACCCACCCAACAGGTTACATAAAGGATGTCTTGGTTAGGGTTTGTGAACTGATTTTTCCTGCAAATTTTTATGTTTTGGAGATGGAGGAGGGATTCTCTCATGGATCCGCTCCCATTATCTTAGGCAGGCCATTCTTGAAAACTGCCCGAACCAAGATTGATGTGTATGCTGGAACTTTGTCCATGGAATTTGCTGATATTGTTGTTCACTTTAATATCCTTGATGCAATGAAATTTCCAGCTGAGGACCATTCTGTTTTTAGGATTGACATATTGGATGACATTATTGATGACTTTACTTCTTTGCATGAGAAAGAGCATTCTTTTCCATCTTCTTTACATTCATGCATTGAATCTGGATTTGAATCAGGATTTGAGAATGATTTGGATATTGTTGTGGATTTTGAAGAGGATTGTGATGTCCAGGATGTTGATGATATTCTTGATATTGATGATGTCTTTGATATATATGTGTTGGAAATTGATTTGGATTCTGATGAGATGGGTGTTTTTCCTTTACCTGTACATTCTTTAGAGTCAGAATGCATTAACCATGTTGCAGGAAGTACACTTGAATCTGACTTGCAGGCACCCACTCTTGAGCTGAAACAACTCCCAGAAAATCTCAAGTATGTGTACTTAAAGGATGATGAGAAGAAACCGGTGATAGTTTCCACCTCCCTTGATTCTGTTCAAGAGGAGAAGTTGCTTGGTGTGCTGAGGAAGCACAAGAAGGCTATTGTTTGGAGTTTGGCTGATATACCTGGATTTAGCCCATCCACATGCATGCATAGAATTCTTTTAGAGGATGGAGCAAAGCCAGTTAGGCAGCCACAGAGAAGGCAAAGCCCCATGATCATGGACGTTATTAAGAAGGAGGTGACCAAGCTTTTACAAGCTGGGATCTTCTACCCAATTTCAGATAGTCAATGGGTGAGCCCCATCCATGTTGTACCCAAAAAGACTAGCCTCACTATGGTGAAGAATGAGAGGGATGAGCTTATCCCCACAGGAGTGCAGAACAACTGGAGAGTCTGCATTGATTATGTGAGGCTCAACCAAGCAACCAGAAAAGATCACTTCCCCCTGCCATTCATTGATCAGATGCTGGAGCGCCTGACAGGTAAATCTCATTATTGCTTTCTTGATGGTTTTTCTGGTTATTTCCAAATCAATATTGCTCCTGAGGACCAAGAGGAAACCATATTTACCTGCCCCTTTGGCACTTTTGCCTATAGGAGGATGCCCTTTGGTCTATGCAACGCCCCTGGTACCTTCCAGCGGTGCATGCTTAGCATTTTTAGCGACTTTCTTGAGAGTTGCATAGAGGTGTTTATGGATGATTTCACTATGTATGGATCCTCTTTTGATGCATGTTTAGATAGTTTGGAGAAAGTTTTGAAAAGATGCATAGAAACAAATCTTGTTCTCAATTTTGAGAAGTGTCACTTTATGGTAGAACAAGGTTTGGTTCTAGGGCACATCATTTCTAGAAAGGGAATAGAGGTAGACCCTGCCAAAATATCTGTGATTTCGCAGTTGCCTTACCCCTCTTGCGTCCGAGAGGTTCGATCTTTTCTTGGACATGCAGGTTTCTACAGGCGCTTCATCAAGGATTTCAGCAAGAAGGCCCTTCCCTTGTCCAGACTGTTACAGAAGGATATTGACTTTAATTGTGATGACAGATGCAAGCAGACGTTTGATTGCCTGAAGGAAGCTTTGACCACCACCCCGATCATTCAAGCACCAGATTGGACGACCCTTTTTGAACTTATGTGTGATGCGTCTAACTATGCATTGGGGGTTGTTTGACACAAAAAGTTGACAAATTACCTAGAGTGATATATTATGCTTCTAGGACTTTAGATGCTGCCCAAGCAAACTATACCACAACTGAAAAAGAGTTGTTGGCAATTGGTTTTGCTCTTGATAGGTTTAGATCATATTTGCTTGGATCACCTATTAATGTATACACTGACCATGCAACTCTTAAGTTTCTTTTGAAAAAGGCTGAGTCAAAGCCAAGATTGATCAGGTGGATGTTACTACTCCAAGAGTTTGACTTGGAAATCAAAGATCGTTGTGAAGCACAAAATTTGGTTGCAGACCACCTCAGCAGGATTGAGAGAGCTGAGGATGAAGCTGATGTTCTGCCTATCCAGGATGATTTTCCTGATGAGAGTTTGTTGATCATCTCGACAATAACAACTTGTCCTTGGGGTGGAGAGACCTTGAATGTATGCAAAATTCTTATAACTGATGATGGATGAAACCAAAATGCAGTGCTCTGTCAAAAACCCCAAACTTTGATTATGAATGATGCAAAAGTGATAGAGAATGGATTTTCTAAAATGCAACAATTAAACCCTAAATACAATTCCCACTCACTTTACTCACTTATGCAACAATAAGCCCTAAATGTAACTAGAACAGTATTAAAACATACACCAATAATAAATTAATCAACTGGGTTGCCTCCTAGGTAGTGCTTGTTTAACGTCACGAGCCTGACCCAAACCTTTCTAGCACCCATCAGTAAGTGCCTCCCAACACCTTTCAGTAGGTGTACTTACCTGTATCCTTCAGTAGATACATATAAAAATTAGCATCCCTCAGTAGATGCTACCCAATACACAAAAATTAAAAATAGTGTTCATACTTACATCACCAAGATTTAAAATTTAAAGTACAGAAAAATATTATTCTTGGATCACTGGGATGCCTCCTAGTAAGCGCTCTTTTTATGTCACTAGCTTGACCCAGTAGAGTTCAAACACCCATCAGTAGGTATTGATACTCCCCTTGCTTGATATTTTTTTCTTTTTCTTCTTGCTGCTTAATTTCTTCATAAAGTTGAGAACACCAAGCACATATTTCCATGTTTCAATCATAGGAACTTTAATCCCCAATTTCTTGAATATCTCCATAAGGCACTTGACTTTCTTTTCCCTCCTATGATATTTTTTTGAATGAGGAAGGGGTTTTTCATATGATCTTTTCTTCTTTCCTCTCTTCCTCTTTTTCTCACTCTTCTTTTTCTCTCTCCTTTTCTTTTTCAACTTTCTCTTTTTATTTTTTTCTTTCTTCTTTATTTTCACAATTTTTTTCTTTTTTTCTTTTCTCTCAACCACTTCTTCTTCTCTCTCCTCATCTTTCTCTCCCTCACTCAACCTTTCTGTTTCTTCTCCCTCTACAACTCTCCCTATCTTTTCCTCCTCTATCTTTATTTTCTTTTGTTAAACCCCTGGCAAGTGTACCAGATCGTATTAAGTATTAATAATTGGAAAACCCAATATCGTTCTTCCCAAAGGACTCTTAAGGCCTCATCTTTCGTGTAAACAAATCTTTTAAGACTTGAGAAAAGAAAATAATTTTAATGGTTTCAAATGAAAAACAAAAATAAACATGCAAATGCAAGAATTCAGTTGACGAGAGAAACTATGAATGAATGAGGTTGTTGGGGTTTACAATTTCATCTTATCCACCCTCATATATCTACTCTTCTTATTTACTTTGCTTATTTATCATATTGCCATGCAAACTTTCTTGGTCTACCCTTAACCCATTCCCTTGGTGAAAAGAGCCTATTACAAATTACTGGCTTGTTATCCCTAGCCTCCCCTAGTAACTAATAATGCATAATGAGCGGAAGCAAAATACAATTGATCGTCCTACCCCTATTCCTAGGCGGTATTAACATAATCAAGGAATTCTCCCCAGTTCATGACATTATTGTACGTCCCCGTATCAATAAAGACAAACAACATCTACCAAATGAGTTAAACGGTAGAAGCATTAAGGAAACCAACAATTGATAAATCAAGCATATGCAAGCATATAAAGTAAACAAGAATTTCAATATATGAGAGTTTCAAAAGATTACATTGTTCCCCAACAACTAAGGGTTTAGTTCACCATAATCATGGTGAAACTAGATGAATTGAATGGAAGAATGGAAAAAGCAAACCCTATAATTGATAAAGTGGAGCCTAAGCATCCAAGAAATCTCCTCCAAAGGTGTAAAGCTGCTGTGGAATTTGTTTTCTGCCAAAAGAATTAAATTTGAATTCGTACTAGGGCTATATATAAGCCAAAAAGATAACAGAAAATATCTCAGAATCCAAAATATAAAAACAGACAACCGCCCAGACGCCTAAATTGGCCGCTCAGCGGATTGCCTCAACACACGCCACCGCCCAGGCGCCAGAGATGACCGCTCAGTGTCACCGCCTGGGCGCCAGACAACAACTTTTCCTTGCACTAGGACGCTCAACGGTGGAATTGACCGCTGAGCGGTTCACAGACTCTTCTTTTCTTCCTTTTTCTCCTTCATTCTTGAGTCTATGACCTTCCTACTTCATTGCCATCTTCCATTTTCATCAAAAACCCTGCAAAACAAGCATAATATCTCTAAAAACAACTTTTGACTCTCATGTAACACAACTTAAAAGTTTTACTTGATTCAAAGCTCATTTTAAGCTACAAAGGGTGTGTTTTAATATCAAATTTATGCATGAAAATAACGGTTTTGAGACCGTAATCACAACCCCAAACTTAAAACTTTGCTTGTCCTCAAGCAAAACAAAACAAAACTTGGCCTTCCAAGTTTTCATCAAGTAGTTCTACACTTTTCAAAATCCTTTTCTTCATGACAAGTTAATTCAGATTTTCAGTGGAATCCTACCAAAATGCAAGCATGCTTTCAATCCAATCTAATTCACCTACTCCAATATTTCCCAACAGATGCTTTATTCATGAATGATCAATCCACTAAGCATAAATGTAAACATGGATTTCAAAAATTCTTACCAAGAAAGAGTTTCACTCAATCATTCAAGTGGTTTAAGGAATCAGTCCACTCTTTATTATTCACATGTCATATAAAACAATATTGCCACTTATCTAAAACAATCAAAATCCTTACATGCAAATACCATCACAAGGACTTTTCCAAGGCTTATAATGAGGCTAGGCTATCAAAAAAATTTGGTTTTTCTAGATTGCAAAATCCTTGAGTTAAGAGAGCTATTTCATCATTGAAAAGGTTCAAGTTTAAACTTTCTCTATCACCAAACTCCTTTATTCCCAACTTCTTCCCTTTTTATCAATTTTGCATTGAGTTCCTTTTTCATGCTTTTACTTTCTCCTTTTCTGTTTTACTCATGCATTTTTCTTTTCAATTCTTGAACTCAATGCTCTTCTTTTTCCTTTCAATTTTCCTCATACAACCCTAAACTTGAACCTTTTCATCACATAAGATTATTCTCAACCCTACTGATGAGTCGTTATTTCTTGAACCATATTTAGTTTATTACACTTAAATAAACCAGGGAATTGTGTTTAATTGTCTGTTATTTTCCCGTTTTCCGAATTCTGCTTAATTTGGTCAGAAATTCGTATTTTCGCTAATTTGGATATTTTGAGCTGATTAAGCGTATTTTTGGTTACAGGGAAATTGTGGAAATATCATCTGGAGCATTAGGATATGGTGTGGCACATTCAAGACTCAATATTTAGTCATTTAGATTTTAATTAAAGTTGTAATTTCGTTTTCTAGAAGCCCTTGATTAGAATTAGGTGTTTTGGACCCTTTTAGGGGCATTTTTGTAAAAAACCAATTGTGGGGGCCATGTGGCATCTCTTTAGGGCTGACTTGTAGTGTGTGGACGCCATCAAATGTGAAACTCTCTGTATTTGGGGTGTGAAAACCGAGCCACACAAAGGAGAGACCGATAGCTCATGGTTTTTGCTTCTTTCTTCTAAGGTTTCTCTTGTTTTGAACATGCTCTCATGGTGCTTGTTTGGTGCTACCGTTTTGAGCCATTTTCAATGATATGATGCAGATTTTCTTCTTCCCTTGACTTACTCTTGGTTGTCTTAACTCATTGGTGGTGAAAATCCATTCATTCCTTCTTCCATTTGCTTGTTTTTGATGTTTGAAGCTTGAGCTTTTAAGCTTGTCTTTGCATTTCCATGGAGGTTCTTGGGTTTGAATGAAGTTATATTTTCTTTTTCCTACTCATTTGCTGCTGTTATCCACGATTTCCCTTGCATTTTGGTTGGTTGGTTGATGAAAATGGAGTTCTATGTGAGTTTTGGGTTGAAGAGAGCTTAAGGTGTTGTGTGGGTGTTGTGGGTTTGGCTCTTTCCTTCTATATTTCGTTTGGATGTTTGAAAACAGTTTGGAACTAGAGTTAGATGGTGTTTTGGTGGTTGGACAGTGCTGGAGTTGAAGGTTGAATTGTTATTTTCGGTTTTTTTGCACAAGAGCTTGAAGAAATGGAAGAATGGGTTGAGTTGAAGTAGTAGTAGTGTGGGTTTATGTTCTTGAATGAAGTTGAACTTTGAAATGGGGTCTTTTAGGTGAGTGTTTTCGGTGTGAGGAAGAAGAAAGAGCTGGAAGTGTGTTGGTTGAGAAGAAATTGTCGTGGGATGTGTTGGAGAGGAGGATAGAGGAGTGCATTTAAGTATTTACCATTTTTGGGCAAACAAAAAAGATGCTTATTTTCATTCTAGGAAGATTTCCATTTTAATCTTTGTCTCTTTGCTTGCAATTTCCGATACTCTCTTTGTGGTGGAGAATATTTTGTGTTTGCTTTCTTACATTTGACCTTGCTTATGTGGCATAATGGTAGAAGAAGTTGAGCACCTTTTTGATTTGTGGACCTTTTAGAAGCATTCTTTGCATCCAAGAATTGTGTGGCTCGGCAATTTGGAGTCTTGGTGTGTGTGAGTTACGTTCTTTGCTGCATGGTTGGAGAAAGAACATGGTTTTATTGTTTGGTTAAGGCACATGCTTATTTCCTTGGGAAATGGTGCACATGGGACAAGAAGTCAACACATTTTGTAGCTTATTGAAGGTGGAATTTGAAGTTTGATTTTGGTGCATGGTAACTCACGGCCAAGAGGTGTTCTTAGGCCATTTTCATTTTCAATTTCTTTATTTGGTGCACACTTGGTCACATGAATTACTAGGAAAAAGTTGTGTTTGTTTATTTCTTTTGTTTTAAATTAATTTGCATAGTAGGATTAGTTGCTTTTTAGTTTCTCTAATTTAGTTTTGCATGTAATTTAATTTAACTTAGTTGGGTAGTTGTTTGACACATTGTTGGGGTCTAGTATTTTATTTTGTTTTAATGTTGCCTAATATGTTTGGTCTTGTCACTTTAATTTTCATGATAGCTTAAATTAACTGTGTTGGTCATTGGCGATATTGCATTGCTTCTTTGAGATTTCTGGACTGTATTTGTAATTGTGACTCTAACTTGGTTAATATCAAATCCGTATTTGCACTTGCAATTGGGTATACACTTAGTTGCCCAGTTGGTGTTGAGTCGTCTCTTAGTAGATGAAACTGCATGGTGTAAATTAGATTTGACGTTAACATTGCGTTCACTTAGTTCGCTTTTATGAAAACATAATTAGACTGCGCTTAGTTGATTAATTGTGTTGGATTAGAGGTTTGAGTTGGTTTTATTTTGTTGATCTGTGATAGGAAGCATTGTAATTAAGTTAATGACCAACCGTTTTTAGTCTGTCTTTGAAACCTTTTTTTAGCTCTGTGTCTGTGTTTCTGTTTGCGTTAGTGATTTGATTTTATTCATCCGTATTCACCACAACGTTTTCACAAACCCCCCCTTCGTGTGTGACTTAATTCTTGAACCGCAAAATTGGTCCTTGAGAGACGACCTAGGAGTCATTTCCTAGCTATACTGCATTTCTAAATTGCACATTAAATTTGTGTGGGTTGCGACACCCATCACCTACTCAAGATAAATAATTTCAAATCAAGGGTTCTCATCCTGTTTAAAGCCAAGGTTCAAAAAGGGTATAAAATTTTAAACTTGTTGGGTGAAATTTTGGCTAGATAAGGGCTTCCAAACATGGCCTTGATCATATAACATCAGATGGAATAAATGTATTATGTTCGCTTAGTTCGTGATTATGATGGCATGATTAACCTTCGCTTAGTCGGTTAGCTGTGTGTTAAATCCCTGACAAGTGTACCAGATTGTACGAAGTAATAATAATTGGTAAACCCAATATCGTTCTTCCCAAAGGACTCTTAAGGCCTCATCTTTCGTGTAAACAAATTGTTTAAGACTCGAGTAAAAGAAAATAATTTCAATGGTTTGAATGCAAAACAGAAATAAACATGCAAATGCAAGAATTCAATTGACTAAGAGAAACTATGAATGAATGAGGTTGTTGGGGTTTACAATTTCATCTTATCCACCCTCATATATCTACTCTTCTTATTTACTTTGCTTATTTATCAAATTGCCATGCAAACTTTCTTGGTCTAGCCTTAACCCAATCCCTTGGTGAAAAGAGCCTATTACTAATTACCGGCTTGCTATCCATAGCGTCCCATAGTAACTAATAATGCATAATGAACGGAAGCAAAATACAATTGATCGTCCTACCCCTATCCCTAGGCGGTATTAACATAATCAAGGAATTCTCCCCAGTTCATGACATTATTGTACGTCCCCGTATCAATAAAGACAAACAACATCTACCAAATGAGTTAAACGGTAGAAGCATTAGGCAAAGGTAAAGAACCCAACAATTGATAAATCAAGCATATGCAAGCATATAAAGTAAACAAGAATTTCAATATATGAGAGTTTCAAAAGATTACATTGTTCTCCAACAACTAAGGGTTTAGTTCACCATAATCATGGTGAAACTAGATGAATTGAATGGAAGAATGGAAAAAGCAAATCCCTAGAATTGATAAAGTGGAACCTAAGCATCCAAGAAATCTCCTCCAAAGGTGTAAAGCTGCTGTGAACTTTGTTCTCTGCCAAAAGAATTACATTTGAATTCGTACTAGGGCTATATATAAGCCAAAAAGATAATAGAAAAGATCTCGGAATCCAAAATATAAAAACGGACAACCGCCCAGGCGCCTAAATTGGCCGCTCAGCGGTTTGCCTCAACACACGCCACCATCCAGGCGCCAGAAATGACCGTTGAGCGGTTTGCCTCTTGTCGCTTTGGACGCTCAACGTCACCGCTTGGGCGCTAGACATCAACTTTTCCTTGCACTAGGACGCTCAACGGTGGAATTGACCGCTGAGCGGTTCACAGACTCTTCTTTTCTTCCTTTTTCCCCTTCATTCCTGAGTCTATGACCTTCCTACTTCATTGCCATCTTCCATTTTCATCAAAAACCCTGCAAAACAATGCAAAACAATGCAAAACAAGCATAATATCTCTAAAAACAACTTTTTACTCTCATGTAACACAACTTAAAAGTTTTACTTGATTCAAAGCTCATTTTAAGCTACAAAGGATGTGTTTTAATATCAAATTTATGCATGAAAATAACGGTTTTGAGACCGTTATCATCTTCTCATCAACAACCTTATCACTTTCAAAGATAGTAGCTTGGCATTCCTTCCTAGGGTTAACTTCAGTATTACCCCTAAGATCCAGAGACTTCATTATACAAGAGAGTTGGTTCTGACATAAATGTTGTTCAGCTTCCCCCAACGTTTCTCTTGGCAAAAGTGATTGTTGCTGCCAAAGACGTTGTTCGGCTTCCCCCAACGCTTCTCTTGGTATAGAGAATTGTTTCTGTCGTAAACGTTGTTCAACTTCCCATAATGTTTCTTTTTTTTTTCAAGTGTAGGAGAATATTGCTGCGTTTGACGTTCTACTTCTTCAAGTGAAGGACGATATTGTTGTCTTTGACGTTCTCGTAACTCCTCACGTTGTCGCATCTCCTCAATACTTCTAATGAATGACATATTCATACCCGTGATCCACTGAAGAAATTTGTCATCAGAATTTATGTTCTCCTTCAGTGGAGTGATTTGTTGCTCAACAGCTTGCCCAAATAGGCTTTGATCCATGTCTGAGTGAGGTTCCCATCGGTGGTTGAATTATTTTGGTATAATTGAGTGCCCATATAATCAAATTCTTATCCGTATTGCATCCTGCAAAGAATAGGCACAAAACCCTAGAAAACATCTATTAGAACAAAAATAACAACAAACATAAAATCAAGTCAAATTCAATCGATTTACACTACTCGAAAAGTTAAACCACGAGTCCCCGGCAACGGCGCCAAAAACTTGTTAATCCCCTGGCAAGTGTACCGGATCGTTATCAAGTAATATAATTGGTAAAACCCAATATCGTTCTCCCAAAGGACTCAAAGGCCTGATCTTTTGTGTAAATTAATCTTATAAGACTTGAAAGAAAATTAACTTGTGTTTTAAATGCAAAAACAAAAGGTAAACATGCAAATGCAGTTGTATGGATGAATGAAGTTGTTGGGGTTTACAATTTCATGTTATCCACTCTCTTATATCTACTCTTCTTAATAAATTCGCTTTATTATCTAATTGTCATGTAACTTTCTTAGTCTACCCTAAACCCGATCCCTCGGCGAGAAGAGCCTACTACTAGTTACTGGCTTACTATCCCTAGTCTCCCCTAGTAATTAGCAGTGCAAGTACCACAGAATCAAAATACAATTGATCGTCCTACCCCCTATTCCTAGGTGGTATTTGTTGATCAAGAATTCTTTATCAGTTCATGACTTCCCCGTACGTCCCCGTATCGACAAAGGCAAACATCTATATATCAAATGAGTTAAATGATAATAGCATAGAGCACATGGATAAAGAACCCACAATTGATAATAATAGTATATGCAAGCATATGAATAAAACAAGAATTTCAATATAAGAGAGTTTCAAAAGTTTACATTGTTCCCCAACAACAAAGGGTTTAGTTCACCATTGACATGGTGAAACTAGATGAAATACAATAAAAGAATGGAAAAGCAAACCCTAGATATGATAAAATGGAGCCTAAGCATCCAAGAAATCTTCTCCAAGGAGTGTAGAATAGCTCTGGACGTCTTCTTCTGCCAAAAGAATAATATTTGAATCACACTAGGGCTATATATAGAGCATAAAAGTAACAGAATTTAAGCCCAAGCCCAGCAGACAACCGCTCAGCGTCCAACTTTACCGCTCAGCAGTTTCCCTCAAGTCGCACCACCGCTCAGCGGTCAGTTTCACCGCTGAGCGGTTTGCCACTAATGATTAACCTTCGCTTAGTCGGTTAGCTGTGTGTTAAACCCCTGGCAAGTGTACCAGATCGTACGAAGTAATAATAATTGGTAAACCCAATATCGTTCTTCCCAAAGGACTCTTAAGGCCTCATCTTTCGTGTAAACAAATTGTTTAAGACTCGAGTAAAAGAAAATAATTTGAATGGTTTGAATGCAAAACAGAAATAAACATGCAAATGCAAGAATTCAATTGACTAAGAGAAACTATGAATGAATGAGGTTGTTGGGGTTTACAATTTCATCTTATCCACCCTCATATATCTACTCTCCTTATTCACTTAGCTTATTTATCATATTGCCATGCAAACTTTCTTGGTCTACCCTTAACCCAATCCCTTGGTCAAAAGAGCCTATTACTAATTACCGGCTTGCTATCCCTAGCCTCCCCTAGTAATTAATAATGCATGATAAACAGAAGCAAAATACAATTGATCGTCCTACCCCTATCCCTAGGCGGTATTAGCATAATCAAGGAATTCTTCCTAGTTTATGACATTACTGTGCATCCCCGTATCAATATAGACAAACAACATCTACCGAATGAGTTAAACGGTAAAAGCATTAAATACAGGTAAAGAACCCAACAATTGATAAATCAAGCATATGCAAGCATATAAAGTAAATAAGAATTTGGATATATGAGAGTTTCAAAAGATTACATTGTTCCCCAACAACAAATGGTTTAGTTCACCATAATCATGGTGAACCTAGATGAAATATAATGAAAGAATGGAAAAGCAAACCCTAGGTTCGATAAAGTGGAGCCTACGTATCCAAGAAATCTCCTCCAAGGTGTGTAGAGCTGCTGTGGACGTTTCTCTCTGCCAAAAGAATGTGTTTCAATTCGCACTGGGGCTATTTGAAACACATCAACATTTTAGAAGTCCTTGTAAATGGTCTTCCTAATATTAATGGAATTCTTCCCTCATTTTCCATATCAACAACTACAAAGTCAATCAAGAACTCCAGCTGCTCAATTCGAACAATTGCATCTTCCACCTTACCAACTGGCTTCTTAATAGAACCATCCGCAACTGTTAGGGTATTTTGAGCTGGTTTTTAATACTAGCCCTCCAATCTTCTTGAAATAACTAAAGGGCATCAAATTAATACTTGATCCTGAATCAATCATGGCTCTTCCTATATTCACATCATTGATGACACATGGAAGAGTTAAACTCCCTGGATCCTTTCTTTTTTTTGGATGATCCTTCTTTCTAGGCTTAATACAAAATTCCTAATCTTCTTCATCATCAAGATCAATTACCTCTCCAAGATAATACTTAATCCTCTTGGAGTAATCAGGAATTGGTGGAAGTACTGAAGGAACAACAATCACCTGATTAAAGATCTCTCTAAATTATTCTCGGTGACTTTCTTTCTCTTCTTCTTTCTCCTCCTCTTCTTCTTCACTGCTTTCCTGCTCATTAGATTCTTCATTACTAATCATTTCTTCATCTTCCTCCTCACCGCTTTCAATATCAATTATTTCCACCTTTGCCTTCCTTTTACTTCTTGTCAGAACAGCCTTGCACTCATCCTTAGGGTTAACATCAGTGTTAGCCCTAAACTGATTTTTTTTCAGTGGTTTCTACCCTTTTGGACAGCTGACCAATTTGCATTTCCAAAGATCTGAAGCTGGCTTGGTCACTAGCTTGTTGAGTGATAACAGTCTAAAAACCGTTATTTTCATGCTTGAATTTGATATTAAAACACACCCTTTGTAGCTTAAAATGAGCTTAGAATCAAGTAAAACTCTTAAATTGTGTCACATGAGAGTCAAAAGCTGTTTTTAGAGATATTATGCTTGTTTTGCATTGTTTTGCAGGGTTTTTGATGAGAATTGAAGATGGAAATGAAGTAAGAAGGTCATAGACTCAGGAATGAAGGAGAAAAAGGAAGAAAAGAAGAGTCTGTGGACCGCTCTAGCGTCAAATTCCAACACTGAGCGACCTAATTCGAGGTGGAGCTACTTTCTAGCGCCTAGGCAGTGACGCTGAGCGTCCAGAACGGCAAGAGGCAAATCGCTCAGCGGTCAGTTGTGACGCCTGGGCGGTGGAGTGGATTGCGGCAAACCGCTGAGCGGCCAACTTTGGCGCCTGGGCGGTTATCTGTGTTTATATTTTGGATTCTAAGATCTTTCTGTTATCTTTTTGGCTTATATATAACCCCATTGCGAATCCAAGTGTAATTCTTTTGGCAGAAAGAAACGTCCAGAGCTGTTCCACACACCTTGGAGGAGATTTCTTGGATGCTTAGGCTCCACTTTATCAAATCTAGGGTTTGCTTTTCCATTCTTCCATTATATTTCATCTAGTTTCACCATGATTATGGTGAACTAAACCCTAGGTTATTGGGGAACAATGTAATTTTTTGAAACTCTCATATATCCAAATTCTTATTTACTTTATATGCTTGCATATGCTTGATTTATCAATTGTTGGGTTCTTTACCTGTATTTAATGATTTTACCATTTAACTCATTCGGTAGATGTTGTTTGTCTTTATTAATACTGGGACGTACAGTAATGTCATGAACTGGGAAGAATTCCTTGATTATGCTAATACCGCCTAGGGATAGGGGTAGGACGATTAATTGTATTTTGCTTCTGTTTATAATGAATTATTAATTATTAGGGGAGGCTAGGGATAGCAAGCCGGTAATTAGTAATAGGCTCTTTTCACCGAGGGATTGGGTTAAGGGTAGACCAAGAAAGTTTGCATGGTAATATGATAAATAAGCAAAGTAAATAAGGAGAGTAGATATATGAGGGCGAATAAGATGAAATTGTAAACCCCAACAACTTCATTCATCCATATTTTCTTTAAGCCAATTGAATCACTGCATTTGCATGTTTACTTTTGTTTTGCATTTAACCATTCAAATTAATTTCTTTTCTCAAGTCTTAAGCAATTAGTTTACACGAAAGATTAGGCCTTAAGAGTCCTTTGGGAAGAACGATATTGGGTTTACCAATTATATTAGTTGATACGATCTGGTACACTTGCCAGGGTCTTAACAAGTTTTTGGTGTCGTTGCCGGGGACTCTTGGTTTAACTTTTTCTAGTAGTGTAAATAGATTAACTTTGACTTGATTGTAGATATTTGTATATATTTTATTTTTTATTTTTTTATATAAAAGTGCTACTAGGGTTTGTGTTTCTTGTACATGCAACAAGAGACTAGACATACTAGAAGCAAGAAAAATACTCAACCTCTTCTTGAAGGCTTAAGCGAGACAAGGGGAAGAAGGAGAGTCAGACGCCCATCTAGGGATTTATTTCCTTCTCCTAACAGATTATTATCACCTTCACCAGATAGAAGAACAAAGGAGATGGCAGGACAACCTCCTCCAAGACGCACATTGGCAGATCAATCTAATGTTGTTGGTCCTTTCCACTTCAATAGCATAGCCATGCCTACGGATTAAATGACCAACATGGTGATGAATCCAGCGCTTATACACCTAGTACAAGGCAACCAATTACACGGCTTGTCAAATGAGAATCCATATGATCATTTGACAACATTTAGTGAAATCTGCAATACTGTGAAGATGGCAGGTGTATCAAATGAATGAGTAAAGCTTAGCTTGTTCCCATTTTCATTGGCGGGCAATGCTAAGGTGTGGCTTAATTCTTTTCCAGCAGGAACATTCACAACATGGGATAGTATGGCTACAAGATTTGTTAAGAAATATTTTCCACAGTCTAAAGTTACTCAAGGAAAGCTGGAAATCTCATCTTTCAAGCAGGGCATGGCAGAGACTCTAGGGCAAGCGTGGGATAGGTTTAAAAGCCTATTAAGGAAGACCCCAGTCCATGGATTTGATAAAACAACCATAGTTCTTGCATTCCTTGGAGGGGTAAACATGCAATCAAAGATGATGTTAAATGCTGCAGCCGAAGGGGACATAATGAAGAAGACTGAAGACGAGGCTTATGAGTTGATTGAGAATATGGCAGACAATGAGGAAACACAGTGAAAATACTGCTTTTGTTCAGAAAACTTCAGTATCACAGGATCATAGTATAATGATGCAACAGAACAAGATAATTGCTCAGTAGTTGGAGACAATTATTCAGAAATTGTCTGCCTTACCACAGGAGATGATAACACCATCAAGAGTCTCAAAACAGCCTCAATTTATGGCAGTACAGAGAAGTTTAGAATCTGAAGAAATTTTTCAGAGAATTGTGACTAGCACAACGTTTTATGTTGATCAAGTAGAGAAAAAGGAAACATGTGAGATGATTACCAGAAGTGGGAGAGTGTTGGAGGAGAGAATATTTGAAAAAGAAGAGGCAGAAAAAGAAAGCATTGAAAAAAAGAGTGATCAAAAAGAAGAAAGAGAGAGAGAAAAAAATATGAGAGATGAGGGTAATAGTCAGGAAGAAGAGGTTGAGAAAGAGAATGAGTATGTTAAACCGTTGCCTTACCCAAAGCCATACTCAAGAAAGGAGAAGGAAAAGGAGTTTGAGCGCTTTATGGATATTTTGAAGAAGCTAGAAATAACCATTCCGTTTTCTGAGGAACTTCAGCAAATGCCATCATATACCAAATTTCTAAAGGAACTTCTCATGAAAAAGAGGAAGTATGTTGAGAAGGAAACCATTGAAGTGAAAAGAGATTGTAGTGCAATCATACAAAAGAAATTACCTCCTAAATTGCAAGATCCAGGGAGCTTTACCATTCCATGCACCATTGGAGAGTTAAAAGTAGGAAAAGCTTTGATTGATCTGGGAGCTAGCATTAATCTAATGCCTCTTTCCATGTTCAAAAAGATCAGAGGATTAGAACTTAAACCAACAAGGATGACTCTTCAATTGGCAAACATATCTCTTAAATATCCATATGGAGTGGCTGAAGATGTGATAGTAAAGGTGGATAAATTTTTATTCCCGGTAGATTTTGTTGTTATGGAGATGGAGGAAAATGGAAGACAGCCAGGATTTTAATTGATGTAGAGAATGGTAAGTTGAAGGTCAGAGTACAGGATGAAGAGGTAAATTTTGATGTCTTCCAGGCAATGTCATATCCTAAAGATAGTAAGTCATGTTTTCAAATAGACATTACGGAAGAACTTTGTATGTTGCAAGATAAGAGAATATGAAATGCATCTGTATTAGAGAAGAATCTCATTGATGAATATGAAGATGTACATGAAGAGGAAGATAAAATGATTGAAGATTGTATCCGTGATTTGGAAGCAACAAAGGAAACAGAGGAGGCCAGTTTTGAAAGAATTGATCTTAAAGAGAAAGTGAAAGAAACCAAGCTTGAATTGAAAGAATTATCACCACATTTGAAATATGTATTTTTGGAAGATGATGGAGGAAAACCAGTTATCATTAGTACTTCATTATCTCCTAACGAAGAAGAGAAATTGGTGGAAATTCTAAAAGCAAATAACGATGCTATAGGCTGGTCAATTGCAGATCTTAAATGCATAAGCCCTACATATTGTATGCACAGGATTCTTATGGAGAATGATTATAGGCCGGTGGCTCAACCGTAGAGAAGATTGAATCCTGTTATGAAGGAAGTCGTGAGAAAGGAAATGTTGAAATTACTAGAAGCAGGTATCATTTACCCAATCTCTGATAAGAAATGGGTGAGTTCAGTTCAGGTGGTGCCAAAGAAAGGAGGAATGACAGTGATTCATAATGAAAAAAATGAATTAATTCCTACACGAACATTTATTGGATGGCGGATGTGTATTGACTACACAAAGTTAAATACAGCTACCAAAAAGGATCATTTTCCATTACCTTTTATGGATCAGATGCTAGAAAGATTGGCTGGACAAGCATATTATTGCTTCCTTGATGGCTATTCTGGATATAATCAAAATGTGGTGGACCCTGAAGATCAAGAAAAAACAGCCTTTACATGTCCTTTTGGTATATTCACCTATAGGAAAATGCCATTTGGATTATGTAATGCACCTACTACGTTTCAAAGGTGTATGCAAGCGATCTTTGCGAAATTCATGGAGAAAAGCATAGAAGTATTTATGGATGATTTTTCAGTATTTGGAGATTCTTTTCAAAGATGCTTAATCAACCTGGATGCAGTTCTTAAAAGGTGTGTTCAAATGAATCTTGTTTTGAATTGGGAGAAATGTCATTTTATGGTTACAGAAGGAATTGTGTTGGGACACAAGATTTCAGCCAGAGGAATTGAAGTTGAAAAGGCCAAAGTGGAGGTTATTGAAAAACTTCCACCACCATCAAATGTGAAAGGAATTCGGAGTTTCTTAGGTCATGCTGGGTTCTATCGGAG
Organism: Vigna reflexopilosa; assembly: GCA_027742785.1. Lineage (NCBI taxonomy): Eukaryota > Viridiplantae > Streptophyta > Magnoliopsida > Fabales > Fabaceae > Vigna > Vigna reflexopilosa. Next base: position 20,430,525 of record CM050918.1, read on the forward strand.
ATTCATTAAAGATTTTTCAAAGATTGCTAAGCCATTAAGTAATCTGTTTGTTAAGGATACACCATTTGAGATTAGCTTGTTAACACTCTGGCAAGTGTACCAGATCGTTCCAAGTAATATAATTGGTAAACCCAATATCGTTCTTCCCAAAGCACTCGCCGGCCTTATCGTTCATGCAAATTGAAATAGTAAGACTTGTAAAGAAAAATTAATTGATTTGAATGCAAGAAACAAAAAGTAAACATGCAAATGCGATTGATTCAATTGACAAGAAAAAGACTATGGATGAATGGAGTTGTTGGGGTTTACAATTTCATCTTATCCGCTCTCTCTTATCTACTCCTCTTATTTAATTCGCTTTGTTATCTAATTATCATGCAAACTTTCTTAGTCTACCCTTAACCCGATCCCTCGGCGAAAAGAGCCTATTAATATTTACTGGCTTGCTATCCCTAGCCTCCCCTAGTAATTAATAATGCATTATAAACAGAAGCAAAAACAATTGCTCGTCCTACCCCTTATGCCTAGGTGGTATTGCTTAATCAAGGAATTTCCCCCAGTTCATGACAGTATCGTACGTTCCCGTATCAATAAAGATAAAGAACAATTATCGAATGAGTTAAACGATAAAAGCATTAAGCGCAGGTGAGAAACCCAATAATTGATAATCAAAGCATACGACAAGCATATAAATAAATAAAATTTTCAATAAAATAGAGTTTCAAAAGATTACATTGTTTCCCCAACAACAAAAGGGTTTAGTTCACCATTGTCATGGTGAAACTAGATGAGAAATGATGGCAGAATGGAAAAACAAACCCTAGATTGGATAAAAAGGAGCCTAAGCATCCAATAGATCTTCTCCAAGGAGTGAAAATTAGGTCTGGCCGCCCCCTCTGTCAAAAGAATACATTTAAACTCGCACTAGGGTTATTTATAGCTGAGGAGCGTCACAAAATTTAGGCCCATGCCCATCAGACAACCGCCTGGCGTGACACTTTGACCGCCCGGCGGTTTACCCTTAATCGCGCTACCGCCCGACGATGAGTTGTACCGCTCGACGGTTTGCCTCATATCGCAAAACCGCCTGGCTGCACCGCCTGGGCGCCAGACAGTGGCTTCTCGCCTCATTTGGCCGCCCAGCGGTGGATTTTGAAGCTGAGTTGTTCCTAGACTCTTCCTTTCTTCATGTTTCTTCTTCTTCTTCCTTGAATCTAAGACCTTCCATATTTAATCCCATTTTTCATTCTTATAAAAAATGCTGCAAAATAAGCATAATATCTCTAAAAACAGCTTTTGACTCTCAACTGGCTCAACTTACGTGTTTTGCTTGATTCTAAGCTCATTCTAAGCCTTGAAGGGTGTAATTTAGTCTCAAATGAAGCATGAAAATAACTTTTTTTCAACCGTTATCACAACCCCAAACTTAGAACTTTGCTTGTCCTCAAGCAAACAAGACAAAACTTGGCTTTCACTTTTTCATCAATTAGTTCAACACTTCCAAATTTCATTTTGCTTATGACAAGAACTACTCAATTTCAGATTTTCAGTGGACTCAAATCAAGATGCATGCATGCTTTCAATTCAATTCAGTTCACATGATCACATATTTCCCAACAGATGTTATACTTTATGAATGACAAATCCACTAAGCATAGATGTAAGCATGAAATTTATCAATTCTCACCAGGCAAGTTTTTCACTCAATAACTCAAGTGTTTCGGATGACACCCCAACTCTCTATTATTCACAAGTCACATGAAACAACATTGCCATTCATCTAAAACAATCAAAATCTTCACATGCAAATGCCATCACAAGGACTTTTTCGAGGCTTGTATTGAGGTTGGGCTAACAAGAAAAATTGGTTTTTCTGGAATGCAAAATCCTTGAGTTAAGAGAGCTACAATAATGTTCAAAGTTTAAGCACATCTCTCCATCTCTCCAATCTAACTTATTCCCAACTTCTTCCCTTTTCTTTTATTTTTACATTGAGCTCATCTTCCATGCTTTTCTTCTTTTCTTTTCTTTTTCTCATGCATTTTTCTTTTTTCAACACTTGAGCTCAATGCTTCCAATTGCCTTTCAACTTCCCCCATACAACCCCAAACTTGAACCTTTTCAACACATACAATTAATCTCAACCCAACTCAAGGTAAATAATTTCAAATCAAGGGTTCTCATCCTGTTTAAGGCTAAGGTTCAAAAAGGTATAATATTTCAAACACTTTGGGTGAAAATTTGGCTAGAAAAGGGCTTTCAAAAATGGCCTTGATCATATGACATACACATGCAATTCAATCAATCATCAAGATTAAGGCAATATCATTCATGTTTTCCTGTGAACAATACATACAACAATGAAAACTCTGGAGCTCAATACCTCACACAACATGTCTCACACATCATTCATTCATACACCCTGGTTAGCATCATAACCACAATCATAATTCATCCCACATCTGTTCACATTGCTAGTGAATTTGTCACTTGGATATCAACATGCAACACAACTCAATTATCATTCACATCCAATCATCATCAAATAGACTTATCATGCATGTCATTCAGTCAAACATTGTCAGCAAAGTCTTCAAGCCAAGCATAAACACTGAAGATAAAATAAAAATAAAAATTCAACCTATTCTAAGAATTCAAAATGCAAAAGTGAAAGAAAAATCCCTATCTAAGTGCAGGTATCCATCAGTAGATGCCATATCAATCCATATCCTCATTTGAGTCGTACTCATCACCAGCTTGAGAATCCTCAAAATCGTCATCCTCTTGGTCATCACCTCCGCCTGGTGCTCTAGCTGCTCCAGTCCCACTGCCCTGTGTCTACTCCTGAGGCCAAGCCATAGCTCCATGAAACTCATCCATCGTCCACCTATGAGCAGGAGGTGTGTCATCCAATCTGTTGATTTGCTCATTCAAAGCAGATACATGTTGCCTTAATAGTAATTGTTGATGTGGTTCTCCTTCTTGTCCATTCCAACCTTGATCCATGCTTGAGAGATGTTGTTGTGAATAACATTGTTGTATCTCCTCCATTCTTCTATTGTCCATGTCCTGTGGAAAGAGTTCATCACTCTTCATATTCTCCTCTACACCTTTGACATGGTATACTTCCATATTTATGATCCTCTGAAAAAGTTCTTCAGAGTCTGTGTTCTTCTTAAATGGAGCAATTTTTTGCTCAGCAGCTTGCCCAATTTGGCTTTGGTCCATGTATGAGTGAGGTTCCCACCAGTGGTTGAAACAATTTTGGTAGAATTGAGTGCCCATATAATCAAATCCTCGTCCGTACTGCATTCTACAACATTTAGGCATAAAACCCTAGAAAAATTTTATTAGAACAAAAATAAAAATAAACATGAAAAATCAAGTCAAAGTTAATCAGTTTACACTACTAGATAAGTTAAACCACGAATCCCCGGCAACGGCGCCAAAAACTTGTTAACACTCTAGCAAGTGTACTAGATCGTTCCAAGTAATATAATTGGTAAACCCAATATCGTTCTTCCCAAAGCACTCGCCGGCCTTATCGTTCATGAAAATTGAAATAGTAAGACTTGTAAAGAAAAATTAATTGATTTGAATGCAAGAAACAAAAAGTAAACATGCAAATGCGATTGATTCAGTTGACGAGAAAAAGACTATGGATGAATGGAGTTGTTGGGGTTTACAATTTCATCTTATCCGCTCTCTCTTATCTACTCCTCTTATTTAATTCGCTTTGTTATCTAATTATCATGCAAACTTTCTTAGTCTACCCTTAACCCGATCCCTCGGCGAAAAGAGCCTATTAATAATTACTGGCTTGCTATCCCTAGCCTCCCCTAGTAATTAATAATGCATTATAAACAGAACCAAAAACAATTGATCGTCCTACCCCCCTATCCCTAGGTGGTATTGCTTAATCAAGGAATTTCCCCCAGTTCATGATAGTACTGTACGTTCCCGTATCAATAAAGATAAATAACAATTATCGAATGAGTTAAACGATAAAAGCATTAAGCGCAAGTGAGAAACCCAATAATTGATAATCAAAGCATACGACAAGCGTATAAATAAATAAGAGTTTCAATAAAATAGAGTTTCAAAAGATTACATTGCTTCCCCAACAACAAAAGGGTTTAGTTCACCATTGTCATGGTGAAACTAGATGAAAAATGATGGAAGAATGGAAAAACAAACCCTAGATTGGATAAAAAGGAGCCTAAGCATCCAAGAGATCTTCTCCAAGGAGTGAAAATTAGGTCTGGCCGCCCCCTTTGTCAAAAGAATACATCTAAACTCGCACTAGGGCTATTTATAGCTGAGGAGTGTCACAAAATTTAGGCCTAAGCCCATCAGACAACCGCCCGACGTCACACTTTGACCGCCCGACGGTTTACCCTTAATCGCACCACCGCCCGGCGGTGAGATGTACCTCCTGGCGGTTTGCCTCATATCGCAAAACCGCCTGGCTGCACCACCTGGGCGCCAGATAGTGGCTTCTCCCCTCATTTGGCCGCCGAGTAATGGATTTTGACGCTGGGTTGTTCCTATACCCTTCCTTTCTTCATGTTTCTTCTTCTTCCTTGAATCTAAGACCTTTCATCTTTAATCCCATTTTTCATTCTCATCAAAAACGCTGCAAAACAATGCAAAACAAGCATAATACCTCTAAAAACAACTTTTGACTCTCAACTGACTCAACTTACATGTTTTGCTTGATACGATCTAGTACACTTGTCAGGGGTTTAACAATGGAGTTGTTGGGGTTTACAATTTCATCTTATCCATGCTCATATATCTACTATTCTTATTTACTTTGCTTCTTTATCATATTGCCATGCAAACTTTCTTGGTCTACCCTTAACCCAATCCCTTGGTGAAAAGAGCCTATTACTAATTACCGGCTTGCTATCCCTAGCCTCCCCTAGTAACTAATAATGCATAATGAGCGGAAGCAAAATACAATTGATCGTCCTACCCCTATCCCTAGGCGGTATTAACATAATCAAGGAATTCTCCCAGTTCATGACATTACTGTACGTCCCCGTATTAATAAAGACAAACAACATCTACCGAATGAGTTAAACGGTAAAAGCAGTAAGCAAAGGTAAAGAACCCAACAATTAATAAATCAAGCATATGCAAGCATATAAAGTAAACAAGAATTTCAATATATGAGAGTTTCAAAAGATTACATTGTTCCCTAACAACAAAGGGTTTAGTTCACCATAATGATGGTGAATCTAGATGATCAAAATGGAAGAATGGAAAAGCATACCCTAGAATTGATAAAGTGGAGCCTAAGCATCCAAGAAATCTCCTCCAAAGGTGTAAAGCTGCTGTGGACTTTGTTCTCTGCCAAAAGAATTACATTTGGATTCGTACTAGAGCTATATATAAGCCAAAAAGATAACAGAAAGATCTCAGAATCCAAAATATAAAAACAGACAACTGCCCAGGCGCCTAAAATGACCGCTGAGCGGTTTGCTCTTGTCGCTCTGGATGCTCAGCGTCACCGCCTGGGCGCCAGACAACAACTTTTTCTTGCACTAGGATGCTCAGCGGTGGAATTTACCGCTGAGCCTTTCATAGACTCTTCTTTTCTTCCTTTTTCTCCTTCATTCTTGAATTTATGACCTTCCTACTTCATTGCCATCTTCAATTTTCATCAAAAACCCTGCAAAACAATGCAAAACAAGCATAATATCTCTAAAAACAACTTTTGACTCTCATGTAACACAACTTAAGAGTTTTACTTGATTCTAAGCTCATTTTAAGCTACAAAGGGTGTGATTTAATATCAAATCTTGGGTTTGCTTTTCCATTCTTCCATTATATTTCATCTAGTTTCACCATGATTATGGTGAACTAAACCCTAGGTTATTGGGGAACAATGTAATCTTTTGAAACTCTCATATAGACAAATTCTTATTCACTTTATATGCTTGCATATGATTGATTTATCAATTGTTGGGTTCTTTACCTGTATTTAATGCGTTTACTGTTTAACTCATTCGGTAGATGTTGTTTGTCTTTGTTGATACGGGGACGTACAGTAATGTCATGAACTGGGAAGAATTCCTTGATTATGCTAATACCGCCTAGGGATAGGAGTAGGACGATCAATTGTATTTTGCTTCTCTTTATAATGCATTATTAATTACTAGGGGAGGCTAGGGATAGCAAGCCGGTAATTAGTAATAGGCTTTTTTCACCATGGGATTGTGTTAAGGGTAGACCAAGAAAGTTTGCATGGCAATATGATAAATAAGCAAAATAAATAAGGAGAGTAGATATATGAGGGTGAATAAGATGAAATTGTAAACCCCAAATACTCCATTCATCCATATTTTCTTTAAGCCAATTGAATCACTGCATTTGCATGTTTACTTTTGTTTTGCATTTAACCATTCAAATTAATTTCTTTTCTCAAGTCTTAAGCAATTAGTTTACACGAAAGATTAGGCCTTAAGGGTCCTTTGGGAAGAACGATATTGGGCTTACCAATTATATTACTTGATAGGATCTGGTACACTTGCCAGGGTCTTAACATTGAGACTCATAGAACTTTAAAAATTTATCAAATCTATCATTCAAGCTTCTAACAGTCTTTGTCAAATTGTTTACCTACTACCATAAAGGTGATGGTTGTTGTTGTCGGAAGCTTCCTGATTGCCCAGATGGGTTATTCTGAGTTTGTCCAATACTAGGGTGGTTCTTCCAACCTTGGCTAGAGTTGCCTTGATTAAAATTACCCTGTCTGTACTGGAATTGATTACCCATGTAATTGGCTTCCTGCTGCATTTCCTCTGGAATAACACATTGATCAGTAATATGGTCACCACCACAAAAATCACAAAGTTGTTTTGCTTGGGAGACATTCCTAATCTCCTTTGGAAGTTGCGAGAGAACCTTTGTCAACTTATCTAACTTGAGTCAGAAGATGATTCTGAACTAGTATGGCATCATCTGCTAGCAAATGCAAAACTCCCCCTTTTGTTACAGGTGTGCCCCTCTCACTAAACGTTTCCTGCTCATTAGTAGCCATACTCTCAATCAAGTCATAGGCTTCGTCTTTAGTCTTTTTCTTGATATCACCTCTAGCTGAGGCATCCAGCATCATTTTAGACTACGTCTTTAGACCACCTAGGTAAGCAAGAACTAGGGTAGTCTTGTCAAACCCGTGGACCAATGACTTTCTCAATAGGCCTTTAAACCTATCCCATGCTTGGCCGAGAGTTTCCTCCATGCCCTGTTTGAACGATGAGATCTCCAACCTTCCCTGAGTAATTTTGGACTGTGGAAAATATTCGTTGACAAATTTGGTTGCCACAGTCTCCCATGTAGTGAATGTTCCTTTAGGAAAGGAATTAAGCCACGTCTTAGCATTGCGTCCCAATGAGAATGGAAACAAGCTAAGCTTTACTCTTTCGTCTGATACTCTAGCCATATTCACAGTGTTGCAAATTTCACTGAATGTCGTCAAATGATCATATGGGTTCTCATTTGGCAATCCGTTAAATTGGTTGCTTTTTACCAGATGGATTAGTGCTGGATTCATCACCATATTAACTGTATGATCTGTAGGCATGGCTATGCTGTTGAAGTGGAAAGGGCCCACAACATTAGACTGATCCGCAAGTGTGCGTCTTGGAGGAGGTTGATTTTCCATCTCCTCTAAGTTCTGTGTAAAAGCCTCTGGTGAAGATTGTAGGAGTCTTTCAGGAGAGGGAAAGAGTTCACGTGATGGACGTCTAACTCTTCTTTCTCTCCTATCTGATATACCTTCAAGAAGAGATTGTTGACTTTTCTTACTTCTAGTTTGTATTTCTTCCTGCATGCACAAGAAACAAAAACCCTAAAAGCACTCTTACAAATAAGAAAAATAAAACAAAAACAAAATATATACAATAATTACAATAATTACACCAAGTCAAATTCAATCAATTTACACTACTCGAAAAGTTAAACCACGAGTCCCCGACAACGGCACCAAAAACTTGTTAAACCCTTGGAAAGTGTACCAGATCGTTATCAAGTAATATAAATGTGAAACCCAAGATCGTTCTCCCAAAGGACTCAAAGGCCTTATCTTTCGTGTAAATCAATATCTTAAGACTTGTAGAGAAAATTTACTTGTGGTTTCAATGCAAAAACAAAAGGTAAACATGCAAATGCAATTGATTCAATTGACAAGAAAAAGGTATGGATGAATGAAGTTGTTGGGGCTTACAATTTCATCTTATCCACTCTCTTATATCTACTCTTCTTATTAAATTCGCTTTATTATCTAATTGTTATGCAAACTTTCTTAGTCTACCCTAAATTCATTGTTGAAGGATGATGGGAAAGGTCCTACAAAATCTATGCCCCAACAGTCGAAAACTTCGACTTCTAGAATGCTTTGCAGTGGCATTTCATGACGCCTGGAGATGGTTCTTGTCCTTTGGCACTTATCACAGTTCATGGCATGATTATGAGCATCTTTAAAGAGGGTAGGCCAATAGAATCCTGAATGATGTACCTTTGCAGCTGTCCTTTCTCCAGTAAAATGTCCTCCATAAGGTGAATCCTGACAGTGCCATAAAATTCCTTCCACTTCTTCCTTAGTCACACAACGCCTCAAAAGATTATCTACTCCAATTTTGCAAAGGTAAGGGTCATCCCAAACAAACTGTTTAGCATCATGCAAAAATTTCTTTCTTTGTTGCCAGTTGAGATCTTCTGGGATGACTCCTGCAGCTTTGAAATTGGCCATATCAGCAAACCACGGCCTTTGCTGAATGTACATCAGTGTTTCATCTGAGAAGGATTCCCAAATCTCTATTTCTTTGCTTGTGACTTCATTATTCACCAACCGGGATATGCGATCAGCAATTACATTTTCACTTCCCTTCTTGTCACGAATTTCCACATCAAATTCTTGCAATAAAAGGACCCATCTGATTAACCATGGTTTGGAGTCTGGCTTGGCTAGTAAATATTTAATAGCCACATGGTTAGTGTAGATAATTTACCTTAGACCCAATGAGGTATGGTCTAAATTTCTCCAAAGCATACACAACAGCAAGAAACTCTTTTTCCGTGGTGGCATAATTCAGTTTGGCTTCATTGAGGACTTTACTTGCATAATAAATAATGTGGAAGACCTTTTGGCTTATCTGGCCAAGAACTGCTCCTATTGCATAATTACTGGTGTCACACATCAGCTCGAAATTTTGATTCCAGTCAGGAGGTACAATTACAGCGGCAGAAATCAATTTTTCTTCAAGATATCAAAAACCTTAAGGCATTCTTCATTCATCACAAAAGGAACGTCCTTCACAAGGAGGTTGTTTAGTGGTTTTGCAATTTTTGAGAAGTCTTTGATGAATCTTCTGTAAAAGCTAGCATGTCCTAAAAAGCTTCTGATTCCTTTCACAATGGTGCGTGGGGGAAACAGGAACTTGTCTACTTTTACCAACATGTCTTCAGCTACCCCATAAGGATATTTTAGAGATCTATCTTGTAGTTGGAGAGTCATCCGAGTGGGCTTAAGTTCCAAACCTTCAATTTTCTTAAACATGGAGAGTGGCATGAGATTGATATTGGCCCTCAAATCAATTAGTGCTTTCCCAACAGAGATATTGCCTATAGTGCAGGGAATGGTGAAACTTCCTGGATCTTTCAACTTGGGAGGTAGAAGCTTTTGTATGATGGTGCTGCAGTTTCCCTGTACCTCAATTGTTTCCTCTTCAATGTAGTTTCTTTTCTTAGAGAGGAGTTCCTTCAGAAATTTTGCATAGGAAGGCATTTGCTGCAAGGCTTCTGAGCAGGGTATGCTGATCTCCAATTTCTTGAAGATCTCCATGAAGCGCTCAAATTTCTTTTCTTTTTCCTTCCTAGAATAATTCCTTGGGTAAGGAAGGGATTTTTCAAAAACTTCTTTCTTTTTTTTTCATTCTCCTCCTCACTCATTTTTTTCTTCTCTCTCTTTTTCTCTTCTCTCACTCTCTTCTTTTTCTCTTTCTTTTTCATTTTTTTCTTTTTCTCGCAATCTCTCTCTCTTTTTTCTCTCATCTAACACTCTGCCACTTCTAGTGACAACTGCCTTGCATTCCCTTATAGGCTTAATGTTGTTCTTGATATAATCCAATTTCTGAATTATGAACTTACACTGCGCCTCCACGCTTTTAGATGCTGCCTGAGTGCTTTTCTGAATTGAGAGAGATTCCCGCATGAATTGTTGGAGAGTTTCCTCAAGCTTTGTAGTACTGTTAGCTTGTGGTGGTCTAGTGAATAGTCTACCTGCTTGCCTAAATTGACTTTGATTTTACTTGAGTGAGATCCCCACCAGTGGTTGAAATTTCCTTGAATGATCTCCATCCTGCACAAAAATTCTAGAGAGAGATTGTTATTACAAAACTAAAAAAATAAAAATTAGGGATTGAAAAATAAAAATAAAAGTTAAGAAAATAAAAATAAAATAAATTCAAAATTAATCAAGGATCACACAAATAGAATAGCTTAAACCGTGAGCCCCGGCAATGACATCAAAAACTTGTTGGGGAAAATCGACAAGTGTACCGAGTCGCACAAGTAATATAAAATGGTAAGACCAAGTATTGTATCCTAAAGGATTCTCAGCGCTGAACAGTTATGTGAAAACAAGATTAATTAAGACTTAAAAATAAAAAGAGATAATTGGGTTTGGGAAAAAATAATAAAATAAAATGCAATTGATCAATGGCAAAGGAGCACAGAGATGAACGAAGGTTGATTTATATGAGATGGATATGTTGTTGGGGTTAGATTTCACCAAGTTCCCTCTCATGTATATAAGAATTCTTCTTTATGCATTAATGCCAATGTCCCTCACTAAATCACTTAAACCCGATCCCTCGGTAAATATGTCTGTCCCTAATTACTAGTTCATACAATTCCTAGCATTCCTGGTAAAAAGATGTGAAAGATCAAGAGGTTAAGACGACTAAGACTTATACCCTCATCCCTGAGAAATATAATCCTTAGGAGTAATTCAACAAGAACCTGAATTGAAAGGAACCTCCCGGCACTAATGCAATTCATAAATAATGTTATTGTATAAGCAAGAATGAAATAGTTGAATTACTCTAACAATTAATGAAAAAGCATATGGAATTAAGAATCAATTCAAATACATGAGAGTTTACAAGGTTACATCATTCCCCAACAACAAATAGAAATTAGTTCCCCACAAACATGGGGGAACTCTATGAACAATGGAAGAAAGAAGGAGAATGGAAGATTAAGAATAGGCTAAGAGTGTATTTCTATGCTCTTCTCTGCCAGGGATGCAAAACCTAGAGCCTCAAGGTCCTTTAAATAGTGTCAGAGGCGTGGCAGAACGAAGCTTGGTCCAAAAGAATCAAAACAGAGTAGAAACAGGGCCCGATCCACGTGAATTCACGCTCAAGCGTCACAGAGGGCCCACCCATGCGTGAATTGAGGGTCATGTAAGGCTTGGGCGTCAAAAATGGTCGCCCAAGCTACGAAGCTCTACCGCCCGGGCATTGAGGGCCACCACCCGGGCGGCGGACGTTGATTTTTCTCACTTCAGCTGCGCTTCTGGACGTCTGGGCTGCGTGTTTTCCCTCCTTCTGGTGCCTTTTTGACCCCTTCTAAGCTCCCTTTTCTTGGTCTTTCATTTCCTCGTCCAGTATTACCTCAATATCTGTCAAAACAAGGGAAATTAGTCATAAAATCATTGAAATCAACATCGACTCTCCTATTGACACAATTTATTCAAAAAGGTTGAGTCCAAGCAGGTTTCTAAGTGAAAAAGGGTGCTTTTAGTATTAAAATCATATCACAAATAACGGTGTTTTAAACCGTTATCATTAATGTTAAAGTGTGTTTTATTTATAAAGCTGAGTGATTAGTGTTTAAAATTGTGTCATTTGATTTCTTTACTTGAAATGATTTTTTTTTTTTGAAATCCTTGAATTTTTTACATCGAACTCTACAAATAAATGACATTTTAGAAGAAGAAAAATCGAAAAAGAGGAATACTACGCAATATAATGCAAAATTTGACGTCAAAAATCAAATCGATTTCTATAAATATAATTACGGGATCCTTTATCTAGACCTCCACTTATAAAATTTTGGCGTTACTTGTCACTCTGTTAACATTTTTTCTTTTGATTTCTCATAGCTCTTTAAGGTCACAAAAGTTTGGGTGATGCATAGGAGCTATAACAAACAAAAGATATAAGTTAAAAAGGGTGAAAACCAAAGAAATCCATGCTACTGAGATACGGAAACAGGACAATGAATTACAAGAAAAGCACATGCATATTTATAGATGAAACGGTGTCATCATACTGATTTAGAATCGTCGTGCAATATCATTTCATCATGAAAAAAGCTTTACATCGAGTAATTATAGTAATAATTTTCACAGTCCACCATGGAAAGTCCCTTAGCCATGGTTAAGCACTTTCAGAGAATGAAAGTCATCCTTGAAGATGGTGTCAACTCTACCTTGTGGACCACCATTAGAGCCATCATGAAGCATGGATTGAAGAGTAGTTTAGGAATTTAGGCCATTGTATTAGGCCATGTAGTGTAAGTTTGTTTAAGGCTTGTATTAAGTCCTAAGTAGCATAGGATTTTACTTAAAGTTAGACATCCAAACCAAGTGGAAAGTGTGTCCCATGTGTCATGCTTCCATTGGAGAGGATTTACTTTTTAAAAGGTAGCCACATGGCATCCTAGGAGTGGAGAGGATTTACTTTTAGTAGTTGCCACATGACACTCTAGGAATGGAGAGGATTGTGTTTTATGAGTGGCCACATGTCTTCCCATCATTGGAGAGGTTAGAAGGCCTTATATTTGGCCAATGAGAGCAAAGGTGGGAGATCATGCTTTTATGGTTAGAAGGAGACATCCTTGGCCTATAAATAGAGGTGTCTCCACCCTTGTATTTCATCTTGGAATTAAGGAATGTTATGCTGCCAAAATATGGCCATACTCTTCCTTGATCATGACTAGAACAACCCTAGAGGCCCTTCTAGTCACCTTCCTCCGTGAGTTGGTCTAACCTTTCTTGGAGCCACCAAACACTACACCACCACCACTATATCTCCTAGAGGCTTTGAGCTTCTACCCCATCCATACCTTAACTCATCATACTTGGACCATTTACCACCACATTTCTGCATCATTCATCAAAGGAAACACCCATTCATGCACATCTCCTAACTTTGGCCCAACCTAGCCAAGGAGGTTGCCATGAAGTATGAACGTCGAATATTAGTGGAATTCGACATTCAAACATCATTCAGTGAAAAAGTAAAAAATCTCTTTGGATACTGATATGACATTCTTGCTACTGATATGACCTCCTTGCTGACGAAAAATACGTCAAAGAACTATGAGTCTGACATTAAAGTGAGGGTTTAAAAGAAAAAAATAAAATAAAAAAATTGGAGCGACCTTTGGCTTCTTGATGAAGTAGAAAACGTCGTAGCCCCATAGAATTGGACGTAATATTGGTGCTATGGTAAAAGCACACAATTAATGGTGTCAACCACTCAAATTCCCGTCATGTCAACGCTGCCAAATGCTTTGACGTTCTATTGCAAATACAACGTCCACCATCACTAGCATTCGACGCTTAATATTGGATTAAAAGAAAAATGAAATAGAAAGGGAGTAACCGAAGAAATATGTTAACAGATTTGGATTTCATTTTGTACCATTCGAAAACCTTCCCTAACCAAATTCATGTTAACTTTTTTCCTTTGTTTTGTAGTCATTCCACTAGTGCAAAAACGGGCTATAACGTCACGCGGTCAACGTCTAACCGCCCAATTCCCAACGTTAAAAATGACTGGTGGCACTACCATAAATAAATTCAATCGCTCAACGTCCTCTGTTGAAACCTTTCGCAGACTAATATTTATTAACGACAAACAAATATCATATAGACGTAATCTAAAATGTGCTAACGTCAAACAAGGGCCAGAACGATGTAAAACAATGACCTTAGAAACACTTAACATCATTTGTAGAAACAACTGACGTTAAATTTAAAATAAAAAAAATAACGAAATAGTGGTTTGCTTCCAACAGTATCACTCTACCCACATTTGATATCCAACATGCTAAATATTCGACGTTTTATATGACAGAGAGTGAATCCGTTTTTTATTCTTTATTTATTTTCTCTTTTAAACCAGACAGAACGTCGCCCACTTTATGGTTTCAACGTTTACACCAATGTAGAACGTCGAACAATTTGGGGTCTGACGTGATGGTCCTTGGTGTACAAAACCTAGGTAATCACATAACTTCAGTTTTAAATAAATACAAAATTCTACTTTAAATAAAATGACGTCACAATAAATGGGTACTTGCAACCAAAGCTTAAACTGTTTTGCGGGATATATAGCAAATGCAGTTTGAACTCAAGGATGAATCACTTTGGAAAATCAAAATCTTGAGTATCTACAACGGGTAAATTGTATCATTTTGCTGCATTATGCTTGAGCTAAATGGTTGTTGATGTTTGATTCCATGAATGTTTGTTTGTATGCTTGATGGATTGAACATGTTTAAAAAACTATTTTCACGATTCTTAGTCAATTATATTATTAATTCATTCAACTATGTTCTCTGTATGTGTTAAACTCTGTTTTAGAATTACTAATGACATACATTAGTCAATTGTGTGTTTAATGTATTTGACTAGAGTCTCTGTTTTTACAACGTTAGGATTTTATTTTTTGAATATGGGGTTTTTCTTGCTAAATCTTTGGTGCGTCTCTCTCTATATGTTTGTGTTAGACTCCTAAACTCTATACTGTGTGCAACAAAACCCTTATTCTGATTCAAAAGAATTCTTCTCCTTGTTCTGTGCAAAATGCCTGCTTCTTCATCACGGTTTGGAAAGAGACCAATGTCGGCAAGAAGAGAAGCTGATCCTTTTGGATGGTTTAGTGATGATGATCAAAGAACAGATTATATCTACAAGTGGGGTTTCAAAGAAGTCATGCGACATAAATGTATAAACATTTCGTTTTATCGAAATGAAGGATTCAAGTTTCAAGAATGGTTTGTCAGAGATAACTTGACAAAGTTTGTAGAAATGCAAGGTGAATGTTATCCGAATCTGGTTAAAGTGTTTTACTGCAATCTAAAAAGAGAAGGGAACCGGTTGATGTCAAGGGTAAAAGGTGTTGATATCACCATTAACAGATTCATCTGGGAGAACGTAGCAGGTCTTCAACAAGATGGAACACTATCACATCATGGAATTGCTGGTTTTAACAACAGAGGGTTATACAAATGTGTCTTAAGAAATCCTGCTTTAGCCAGTGAATATGAAGAGTTTAGCATCAGAAAGTTATTAATGGATGAGTTTCTTTGTGCGTACGTGATTACTTGGATACTTCTTGCAAGAGAGGATGATCATTCTTTACTAAATGATGAAGACATATACCTGATTTGTACTCTACTGTTAGGTACCCCGACAAACTGGGCCTTTGTCATTCGAGACCAGATGACGAAATTCACTAAAAGAAAAGGATTATGTCTACCATATGGTGTCTTCATCAACAAAGTACTGAAAATGCAAAAAATGAATCTTACGAATGAGATGGTTATTCAGTGCAGCAAGAATAATATCATGGAAAACATTTTCTTAAACTCTGTTGGTATCATCAAATTGAAGGAGGAATGGATGATGGTTGATGATCTACCCTCTATAGAAGAAATGGAACCTTTAAATGTTGATCCATCTAGATACAAATTTCACCTTCTAAGCACATTTGAAGGATATATGGATAGAAGATTTGATAGACTAGAAGATAAGTTGATTTTGTTGCAAAAGTCTCTATCCGAGCTACACAGAAAAATGGATTATGCTTTACACATAAAATATTTTGAAGAATCATCTGTAGAAGACACCGATAGTGGAATGAACAGTGTTGATAAAAAGATTGAGGAATCTTCTGAATCAGAATAAAGTTTTGTTTATCTAGTATTGTTTAGAGTCATAGGTTGATTCTTTTTTTTTGTAAATGGCTTAGTATGCCATCTTTTTGTTTTGAACCTGGTTCTGTTCCTACCATTGTAATATCTTTTTAAACAAGGAAATGAAATCAATGTTTGAATCAATTACAACTACATTAATCTGTTTGATTGAAATCTACTATGTTGAATGATTGATTCGATTGTGTATTGATTGAAGTCGATTATGCTTGGTTTTAAACTGTTACACATCTCTGCAGAAGATCTTTGAAAGGTTTTTGCAAGAAAAACATTGCTCTGGAAACTACAGGTGGAATGCAACATCATTGGCAAGCAATGTATTCGACTGAGGAATTAATTCAATCGACTGAATTGTAACAGGTTTATAAATTCCATTTCTGGAATTTGGTTATTTTTGTTGATTGACTATCTTATCGTGATTATCTACAATTTATCTCTATTCTATATTGATTATGCATATCTTGATTGAGATAACATTGTGAGATTGTTGAAATTGTATCATCACATGATAAAATTGATTGATATCTTATCTGTGATACAATTCTGTGTTTTGATGTTTGTATACTCTGATTATTTGTACTGCATTATGCATCTGATCTGGTTTAAAAATTTATGCATGATGACAGGGGGAGTATTACATTCTTACACATTTTTCTTCACATGCCTGCATTTCAGGGGGAGATATCATTTACATGTGAATAAATGTGATAGGGGGAGCATCAATGCATGTTATAACATTTCTCATTTTTACTGATGCATCTCTGTTTGTTTTAACAACATATTTTATCTTGAGCATTCCATTTTAGTTAATGCACAAAGGGGGAGAAGGATTACGAAAGTTTATGAAAGGGGGAGAATGTGTTCTATTTCATATCTGCTTGATATATTGCTGTTTGGATGAGTTACATTTACAGTATTTTAACTGTTTAATATCATTTGTTCACTCTGTTTTGTATCTGATTGTGCAAACATGGTTGGTTATTAATCATGGTTGTGCATCATCAAAAAAGGGGGAGATTGTTGAGATTGTTGACAACACAATATCTATATCACTCCGATTTTTGATGATGACAACACATTTTTAATAACACATATGTTGTTGTTGTGTTACATGTTCGTTAGCTTATTGTTTGATATACTGTTGAACATGTTTATGTGTTTTACTGCTATGTGAATGCATACTTATTGAGCTTGTAATTGTTACATCATATCTGGTTGCATTACACATGTTATAAAGGATGAAAACCACATGCACTCTTGTGAACTTAAAAGCTGTGTGACAAAGCTACAGTAAAGTCGACTCTAGTACTAATTGATTCAACTATACTAAAGTCTTTGTACAGATTTTCAGAAAAAATACTATGTGAGATTTTGTGCAGAAAATAATTTCAAAATGCTCTGACATGTTGAAATCGACTATGTGCGCTACGCATTTGACTGTATTAGTTATTTGCTTTGAAATTCTTTTAATGCTCATGAACAATAACAGCTATATTTTTAAAAGTTAGTTGAGCATTGAATATAAGTCAACTGTATTGAATGGGAATTTATTTTGTTTGACTGTATACTACTGGTTTGACTAATCTATTATAACTATCATAACCTAGTTGACTGAATTAGTAGCATATTCGACTAAGAAAGCGTCTGATTAACAGAAATCTATAAATAGTTGTTATATGAAGTCATTCAGAGACTTTTGGACATTTGTTGATCTAACATTTTCAGATCCTGTTTTAGATTGTTTCTTAGAGATTATAGAGCTCTAAGAATTCTCCAAGAAGACGGTGGTGATCTTTCTTGAAGGAGATTCAAAGGGAGACTGACTGCGCACTCATTACTTGATCACATATTTGCACATTGGGGTGTTTTATGGTTGATCAAGATTCTTGTTAGCATCCATTAGTGATTGTTATTTTGACCTGTTGTGATTACAGGGGATAGACTCATGGAGTTTGGTTCACTTTGAGGATTGTTCAAAGTGGTTGACAGATTGCAGGAGAGGGGACATCTTACTGCAAGTCTTGCTGTGTGTGTTTGCCTATATTTTGGTTTGAGGGTTAGAGAGGTGTTTTATATTTTTGACGTGGAGGTCTTCTATAAAAGCCTTATTGTAAAAACCTTGACCATTATAGTGCATTTGCTTTCGGGTACAGGAAGGATACTGGATGTAGGCATTAAGGCCGAACCAGTATAAAAACCAGTGTTTTATTTTCTCTATTCCTGCTCTTTTAATTACAGTCGACTTTTTTAACTACGCAGTCAACTTTGTTTTTCTGCTGCACACGAATTTTCATTACTTGAAATTCAAGAAATTTTGTAAGATTTTATACATTGATTTAAAGATTCTAAAAAGACTCTGATTTTGAAAACCCACCAATTCACCCCCCCTCTTGGTGAAAAATAGAAGCCTACCTGTTTTCCAACATGTATTACTCGGTCGGCCATGGCAATATGATCATAACTCCACTCATGATGGCTATACCAATAAAATAACTTTCCTCCACAAAGGAAATAAAATCACTTTGATTCCTCTTACCCTCGAACAAGTGAAAGAGGATGAAATCAAAATAAAAATGAAAATTGAAAACGAAAAACAAGAAGAGAAGAAGAAGAAGGACCCAAAGGTATTCATGATGTTAACTCCTTCCTTAGCATGTAAATACCTTGACTATTCTTTTTCTCAAAATCATCACTTTGTTTCTTCATTTCATCATGGGGAACTCCAAACAAAGTGAAAACAAAAAGGCGAAGACTTCTTCTCATAAATATTTTGTCAAAAGGCCTTCATTTTATCTATTTTTTTTCCATATATCTCATACATCATACTAATTTTTGCTATTTTTTGTAGATATATCTTTGATCCAGAAGGAAAATAAGCACGAAAGTTGTGCTTCTTCCTTCTTCCCGATTTGAGGACAAATCGTTTTTAAAGAGGGAGGGAATGATGGCAACCCCTTTAGGGACTTCCCATCCAAAGAAGTATCAACTTCACACTAAGACTAAGAAAGGGAAGTTGAATAAAGACTTAATCTTTTCTTTCTAAGTCTTAGCATGTTCTTCTTAACTAAATACATTTACCTTCTTTTGTAGGACACTAATAAAGATGGGGACGTATACCTACACATCCTAGGAAGCTGCCAAGCAAGAGGGAACAAAGGAAGCAAAGAGGACTCATTTCCAGCTGGCGCTCAGCACACATCTTGGTACTCCTCAGCGGCAGCAGCTCAGACTCATCTCTTTGAGCACGTTTTAAATGTTGAGCACATGTAACATGCAGCTCAGGCCATGTAGCTTCTCCAGTAGCTTGCTAGGCACGTTTGAAGGCTTCTCTTCTTCTATAAAGGAGAGCCTCAATCCTTTGTAAAACTTAACTTGATTTTGAAATGAAATGCTGCTAAAATTCCCAACCATTCTCTCAAGTTCAAGACCTTGACCCTCTTTAGTTAGCTCTCCCTCTAGCTTCTTTCTCTTTTGGAAAGCCTACTGAGTTAGAATTCTACCTTCACATGCCAAACACATTTGCGCATTCTGTCAAACACCTTCCGTGCACCAACTTCCTGCAACCATTTCATCATTCCGCTACCACTTCTGAGACGAGGAGCCTCTCCATTCTTGAAGATGGAGGATGCTTCCATCAAACATGCCAAAGTATTTTTGGGCAGATGCAGTAAGGACAACATGCTATGTGTTGAACAAAACTGTAATTAGATCAATGTTGAAAGTAACTCCATATGAGCTATTCAAAGGAAGAAAGCCAAATATCTCACATCTAAGGATCTTCGGATGCAAATATTTTGTGCTTAACAATGGAAAGGAAAACCTTGGTAAGTTTGAGTCTAAGGTTGATGAAGCAAGCCTATCGTGTATACAACAAGAGGACAATGTGTGTTGAGGAATAAGTTCATGTAGCATTTGAAGAGTATGTTGAAATTACTGGTAGTCATGAACAGACGAGAAAATCTATAGAAGTTGATAACTTTGCTGGAGAGGAGGAAGAAAATGAGAAAATTCTAGAAGATGAGAATTCTGAAGATGTAATCGACTCTCCCATAACAGAATTTGTTAAGGAATGGAAAGTTCCCAAAAATGTTTTCAGATTTGTGATCTCTCCTGAGAACTCTAACGAGTTAATTGATTCTTTTCAGATTTGTGATCTCTTGTTGAAAGTGCCAAAGCTCCAAGAACTCATCAAGAAGACTGAGGTGATCATTCTTTGGGAGTTACTTGACGAGCAAAATATTGTGTGTGCATAGAATGATTGATCAAACTGCACATTGAGGTGTCTGATACGTGATCAAATTTTTCTCCCAATCTTTTGAAGATTGTGGCTGCCCTATTGTGACTACAGGAAGAGTACGTGCTGCGTTCTGGGACTTTGAGGATTGTTCAAAGTGATTAAAGACTACAGGAGAGGGATATCTTGTTGTTGTTCTTTGTGTGTATATGCCTATGTTTTTTTTAGAGGGTTAGAGATGTGTTTTATATTTTGACATGGAGGTCGCTATAGAAACCTTGTTGAAAAAACCCTGATCATTATAGTGCATTTGCTTCCTAGGATTGGAAGGACACTGGATGTAGGCAGTTTGGTCGAACTAGTATAAAAACCTACATTTGAATTCTCTATCCCTGCACTTTTATTTTCAAAGTCGACTTTATTTTTAACGTATTCAACTATTTCCGTTGCACTTGAAAAATCTTTTTCCTTGTAGAACATTAAAATTGAAAAGTGTAAAGTAGAATTCCATATCGGGGGGTCAGAAACTGAACCAACCAATTGTTTAGGCCAAGCGATAAAAGACTGGAATGCATGTGCCACAGTGAAAGTTTCAAATTCGACATTGTCTCATACACATGAGCTTTGGAAAAATTTTCTACGCCAACATCGCGGATCATGTCCTCTAATTTGTCTTCATTCAGTCGATCTTCTTCCATTGGGAGTTAGTCGGAAAGTGCATTTCTTCGCCGTGCCATATCCTTGTTGTATAGCATCTTAGGAAACCATCACATACAAGATGTTCTCTAATTTGGGTTGCGTTCAACTTTCTCCCATTCAAACAGTTCACACAAGGACATCTAAACTTCACTTCATCATCAATTGTACCCTCATTACGTTATGCAAATTGTCTAAATTACTCTACCCCTCTCTCGTACTCAACACTAATGCGTGGTAAATTTATCGAATTTCGATCCATTCCTAAATATTCTGACTTATATATTCTAAAAAATTATAATAGAAAAAAAATCATCATTTAATGACAAATTCAATCATACAATCATTCAATAAAAAACATTGAAACAATCACATATATTCAACATTAAAATAACATTGTAAAATAAAAAAATTAAACTTTAAAATCATACCGTCACACAAAATTATAAAATCATTGATAACGGTCTCAAAACCGTTATTTTCATGAATAAATTTGATATTAAAACACACCCTTTGTAGCTTAAAATGAGCTTAGAATCAAGTAAAACTCTTAAGTTGTGTTACATGGGAGTCAAAAGTTGTTTTTAGAGATATTATGCTTGTTTTGCATTGTTTTGCAGGGTTTTTGATGAAAATGGAAGATGGTAATGAAGTAGGAAGGTCATAGATTCAAGAATGAAGGAGAAAAAGGAAGAAAAGAAGAGTCTGTGAACCACTCAGCGGTAAATTCCACCGCTGAGCATCCTAGTGCAAGGAAAAGTTGTTGTCTGGTGCCTAGGAGGTGACACTAAGCGTCCAGAGCGACAAGAGGCAAACCGCTCAGTGGTCACTTTAGGCGCCTGGGTAGTGGCGTGTATTGAGGCAAACCGCTGAGCGGCCAATTTAGGCGCCTGGGCGGTTGTCTGTTTTTATATTTTGGATTTTGAGATCTTTCTGTTATCTTTCTGTTATCTTGGATGCTTAGGCTCCACTTTATCAATTCTAAGGTTTGCTTTTCCATTCTTCCATTTAATTCATCTAGTTTCACCATGATTATGGTGAACTAAACCCTTTTGTTGTTGGGGAACAATGTAATCTTTTGAAACTCTCATATATTGAAATTCTTGTTTACTTTATATGCTTGCATATGCTTGATTTATCAATTGTTGGGTTCTTTACCTATGCTTAATGCTTCTACAGTTTAACTCATTCGGTAGATGTTGTTTGTCTTTATTGATACGGGGATGTACGGTAATGTCATGAACTGGGGAGAATTCCTTGATTATGTTAATACCGCCTAGGGATAGGGGTAGGACGATCAATTGTATTTTGCTTCCGCTCATTATGCATTATTAGTTACTAGGGGAGGCTAGGGATAGCAAGTCGGTAATTAGTAATAGGCTCTTTTCACTAAGGGATTGGGTTAAGGGTAGACCAAGAAAGTTTGCATGGCAATATGATAAATAAGCAAAGTAAATAAGAAGAGTAGATATATGAGAGTGGATAAGATGAAATTGTAAACCCCAACAACCTCATTCATTCATAGTTTCTCTTAGTCAACTGAATTCTTGCATTTGCATGTTTATTTCTGTTTTGCATTTAAACTATTCAAATTAATTTCTTTTCTCAAGTCTTAAACAATTAGTTTTCACGAAAGATGAGGCATTAAGAGTCCTTTGGCAAGAACGATATTGGGTTTACCAATTATTATTACTTGATACGATCTGGTACACTTGCCAGGGGTCTAACAATCATAAAAAATTATTCAATGATACAAAATTATATGATAATTCAATTACATATTCAATCATACAAAATTATACAACCATATAAAAGTAAAATTTAAAAATTAATATAAGAACCTGACAGTGCGAAAAGCCAATAACGATGGACAACCCACGATCAAAATGCTACAAAATTCAACTCTAAAAAATTCAAACCTGCAAAATTATACAAACAAATATTAGTTTTAAAAATAAAAACAAACATCAAAACGCAATTTACGTATAAAGAGAAGAATCAGAAAAACCCAATAAGAAAACGTTTCGAACGATTTTGTTCGGTTAAAACTCTTGCTCAACGTTGAAAATGGCCATGACACAGAACAAAAATGGGTTTAATCGGTGAAACTGGATTGAAAATGGAAGTAGAGACATGTGCGAGAGAAGACGACGGTGGCTCTGAAACAGTTTGCGCGAAGAAGATGACACTGTTCCTTTGCGTCTTTTTTTTAACCTACGAAACGTTACTACCACGATTCATTACTTAACCGAGGTAATAAGGGGGAATAGGCCGCGGTTCCACTTTTAACCGTGACCTATTCTCCTAAAAAAATCCAAAATACGTCTGAAATGGAAATTTTGAAATTTTTTTAAACTTTATGTCGCGGTTCCCCGCCTAACTGCGGCCTATTCCCTAACGCTCTATCTGCCCATTTATTACAGCAGTGCCACGTAGGGAAGTTAGAGGGGTTTTATACCGCGGTTCTAGGTAGAACCGCGTTCTATTCCCTGACCTTTATTGCGTTTAGACTGTAGGAGGGAATGTCAGGTTTTTGCAGGGACTATAGGCCGCAATTGTTTGTAGAATCGCGGTCTATTCCCTGACGCTCAATTGCCCATTTATTGCAGGTGTGCCACATGGGAGACCTTAGAGGGGTTTTATGCCGCGGTTCTGGGGGAACCGCGGTTTATTCCCTAACCTTTATGGTGTTCATACTGCAGCAGGGAATGTCATAATTTTACAGGGATAATAGGTCGTGGTTCCCTAAACAACCGCGGTCTATTCCCCAACGCTCAACTGCCCATTTATTGCAGGTGTGCCACGTGGGAGACGTCAGAGGGGTTTTATGCCGAGGTTCTGGGGGGAACCGCGGTCTATTCCCATATAGACCGCGATTCACCAAAGAACCGCGACCTATACTTTCGCCTTATTTTCAACAATGCCACCGCGCAATATTATGCTTCGGATTCTTGTGAACCGATGCATAATATGCGCTGTTAAAGCTCTATTTTTTACTAGTGACATAGCAGCAGCTGAAGCTTGAAGTTTACACTAGTTTTAGGCATTATTTTGAGCTTGTTTGAGCCTTAATATCACGAAACCTTTGTAGTTTAAATTCCATTTCTGTTTTTGGGTTAAGTGACTTGGAAAAATGCTCTTGAAGCAATTCCAAGATCACATTTAAACATTGTAATAGTGCAATTTTGTTTTCTTAGTGTGGAGGTGTGTCAAGGGGCTCCAAGTGTCACTTGCACTTTCACTTAGGGCCGTGTAGCATTTACATTTTGCATCCTTAATGCTTTCTTTAAATTGCTTGTTGATCTCTTTGTTTTAAGTCTCCATCGTATATAGGATTCCATAGCATATAGATAATCCTTCTTTTGGTTTTAAGAGGATTTCCTTACCATTTGAAAATATTTTGAAGAATTTCTACTTAGAAACTAAGGTAAAAGATAACTCTAAGGAAACTCTAGCTAAGGAAGAACTTGGTTTCTAAGCTTGTCCAATTGTGACTCACTTCTTCTTCCTGGGAGTTACTTAGAAACATTTTTTTACCTCTAGAATCTCTTTGGAAATTTTTCACCAAAAACAAAGAAAGTTTGTGAAAACCTTTTCATTCATTACTTGTGCAAGTCGTTGAAAAAACTTGTGAAAACTCTTTCCTACTTGACAAGAATGAGTCAATCAAGTGTCCAAGGGAGTATGAAATTTAGTAGTGAGGGTTCACAAACTAAGAGAAGAATTTGAACAAAGGTTCCAACAAAGGGACAAAGATATTAGTGAGCTCAAAGGAATGATTGAACAACTTTTGGCCAATCAAAACAAAAAGATAGAAAGGTCTTCACATAGAAGAAGAGAAAATCATGAAGACACACCCTCTACACCTAGTGAGTTTGAGCAATATAGTAGTCATCACAATGATGACTGATGACTACTATCAATTACCTCCTAGGATAAATCATAGAGAGAGAGAGAATATTACCCAAGGCAAACTAGAATAGATCTTCTTCCCTTCCATGGTAGAGATGATATTGAAGAATATTTGGAATGGGAGATGAAAGTTGAGCAATTGTTTGAGTGTCACCAAATAGATGATGAGAGGAGAGTAACAATGGCCTCTTTGAGCTTTCAAGGCTATGCCTTATATTGGTGGACTGCCTTGGTAAAAGACCTGAGATTGAGACACCTACCTTCCATTAGGTATTGGAATGAATTGAGGTCTGCCTTAAGAAGAAGGCATGTTCCAGCTTACTATGACAGAGAGTTAATGGACAAGCTCCATAAACTCCAACACAGAAACATGAGTGTTGAGGAATATAGGCAGAAAATGGAGTTACTCATGTTGAGAGCTGGGATAAGAGAGGAAGCAAGGATAACAATTGCTAGGTTCCAAACTGGACTCAACTATGACAACTGGACTCAAATATAAGGTAGAACTTTTCCCTTATAATGATCTCAATGAGTTAGTCCAACTTTGTGTTAGAGTAGAGTAACAATTATAGAGGAAAACTCCCTCTAAAAAGGACTACTCTGATTCTTATTACCCTAGGAAAGAATCCAAGAGGGAGGGTAAACCCTCCAAATCAAAAGAAGAGGGACCTAGGGAAAAGGAAAAAGAAAAATAAACCTCTAAAGAATCTTCATAAAATGATAGGGTAAAAGAGACCAAGTGTTTTAGATGTGGTTACAAAGGGCATTATTCTTCTGAGTGTCCTAACAAAAGGTCTACTTATATCCTAGAACATCAAAATGAAGATAAAGATTCTTTTAGTGATTCAAATACTTCCATATCTGAGGAAGAAGCCTTACCTTGTGAAGGAGAGTTGTTATTGGTGAGAAGACTTCTTGGAAGTCAGCATATAGAAGTAGAACAATCACAAAGAGAGAATCTATTCTGCCCAAGATGCAAAGTTTTTGAAAATACTTGTTCATTGATTGTGGATAGTGGGTCCTCTTGTAATTGTTGTAGTTCTAGAATGGTGGAAAAGTTGGCCATAACTAATATTCCTCATCCCAAATCTCCTTCGACTCTCTTAGAACCTAACTAAGACAAAATGCATGATTTCAAGCTAGTTTCCAAGTCACAAAGGGTGTGTTGTGTATCAAAATCAAGTATGAAAATAACGGTTTTTTAACCGTTATCACTTAACTCAAGGAATTTTGTTGTCCAGAAAAACCAGTTTTCTTCTTAGCTCACCCACATTACAAGCCTTAGAAAGTTCTTGTGATGAAAACTTTCTTGTGAGTGTGTTTTGATGCGTTTAAATGAATGGCAAAGTTGATTTATGTGACATTGTGATAGTAGAGTGAAAGAGACACCAACACCTCACTATACACCTTTGAGTTTGAGTGAAACACTTTTGAGTGCTTGAGTGAAATACTTTTGAGTGCTTAAGTGAAATACTAACTTTGGTGAGGAATGGTTCCATGTATTACAAGTTAACATTCTTCTTGGTTGTTGATCACTTATCATCTTTTTCATCTGTTGTGTATTCATTGTTATGTGAGCACCATAATTGAAGCTTAATTGGCTAAGACATCATTATTTCTTGACTGATCTTCCTATGATTAACATACATGAGTGATTTACTTGTCTTAGAGAAAAATGCTTTTTAATGTGTTAGACCAATGTAGTATATTTATTATATGTAAGCCAAGTAACATTTTGCTTGAGGACAAGTAAAGTTTCACATTTGGGGTTGTGATAATGGTTGAAAATACTGTTATCTGTGATTCAATTTTGATACTAAATGCACCCTTTTTGACTTAGAAACTTCCTTTAACTCATGTTTTTATTTTATTTTTGTGAATAAGAGAGTTGAGGTTATACTTTATGATTTTATTACTAAATTCCCAAAATTTTTAAGGTTATTGGAATGATTTAAAAGAGGTGTTGAAATATCAAAGAGTTGCAGTGCAAAAAAGTCAAAGCTGAGTGCAGAAAAGTCAAATGACTGATCATCACCTCTTGGAAGTAAAATCCTAGTGATCACATATGTGCATATTCGTTCCTCTTTACTCAGATTATCAACACTGAATGAGTCATATTTTCCTTTCTATTGAGATTGTTGATAGAGGGAGCACTGATTTAATTGAACCCACAATCTCAGTAATACCTGAGTTTTTTATGATGCCAACGCATAATTAATAACACATGTGTAATATGTGTTACATGTTCTATGCTCACATGTTATATGCTTATACGAGAACATGATTGTGTTGTTATTGTGTTGTTCATTGCATTTCATTGTGTTATATATCTGATTTTTTACATGAATGCATGGTACATGGTTTTGGAAAAGAAAAACCACATGCCCTAATGTTGAACTTTAATTGTGTGGCAAAACAACAATTTTAAGTCGACTTCATTATGGGGTGAGTCGATTAAAACTCGTGTCTTTGCACAAACATTTTTCAAAGTGTGCTGTGAGATTTTTCAAAGATAAAGTTTTTCAAAAGTATGATTTACACTATTACATAGTTGATTATATGCGTGTTGCATTTGACTAAATCTGTTGGTGTTTGAAATTCTGTTAATGCTTGATATAACTGCCTAACGGTCATATCTTTAAATATTTTGACCAAGCATTAAATGTTATTCGATTGCATTAATTGCAAATTCAATTAACTGTTTTGACTATTGCTAACTTTTATATCTGATTTGTTATATTCGATTGCATTAGTAGCCTAGTCGACTAAAATGCGTCAGAGTTGTGCTATTCTATAAATTGACGCAAAATTGATCTCTGTAAGAACTTTTGTGAATCTAATAATTTTTGTGATATCTTTTCAGAAAAGTGTTGTCTTACAAAAAGAGGAAAAAGCTCCAAGAATCAAGAAGAGACCGTGGTGATCATCTCCTTGAGATTTATTGAAGAGCAAGGTTGTTGTGCATTCAAAGTCTGATCTATCTACACATTTCGGTGTTTACTATAAGATCAGGTTCTACAATCTACTGAAGATTGGGTTGCGTTCCCTGTTGTGACTACAGGAAGAAGAGTGTGTTGCATTCTTGACTTTGAGGGGTTTCTCAAAGGGTTTAGACAACAGAAGAGGGGATTCTTGCTCCTGGTCTTGTTATTGTACTGCCTATATTTTGATTAGAGGGTTAGAGAGTTGTTTGATAGGGGGAGCACTGATTTAACTGAACCCACAATCTCAGTATTACCTGAGTTTTTGATGATGACAACGCATAATTAATAACACATGTGTATTATGTGTTACATGTTCTATGCTTACATGTTATATGCTTATAATAGAACATGATTGTGTTGTTATTGTGTTGTTCATTGCATTTCATTGTGTTATTGATAACGGTTTAACAACCGTTATTTTTATACTCAAATTTGATATCAAAGAACAACCTTTATGGCTTAGAATGAGCTTAGAATTAAGTAAAACACTTAGTTGAGTCAAAGGAGAGTCAAAAGTTGTTTTTAGAGATATTATGCTTGTTTTGCAGGGTTTTGATAAGAATTGAAGATGGAAGTAAAAGAGGTAGGACTTAGACTCAAGAAAGAAGGAGAAAAAGGAAGAAAAGAAGAGTCAAAGTCACCGATCAACGCTATTTTCCAGCGTTGAGCCCCATACTCGAGGGAGCAGTCACTGCCCTCGCTCAAGAGGTGCCGCTGAGCATCCAGACGATTTTGAGGCAAACCGCTGAGCGGTCCTGTGATTAGAGGGAAACCGCTGAGCGGTCAAATGAGGCGTTGAGCGGTGGAATGTTGGGCTTGGGTTTAAATTCTGTTACTTTTATGCGTTATAAATAGCCCTAGTGCGATCTTCAGAGTAATTCTTTTGGTAGGCAGAGATGTCCAGAGAACTTCTACACTCCTTGGAAAAAATCCAGGGTTTACTCTTCCATTCTTTCATTTAATTCCATCTAGTTTCACCATGTCCATGGTGAACTAAACCCTTTGTTGTTGGGGAACAATGTAATCTTTTGAAACTCTCTTATATTGAAATTCTTGTTTTATTCATATGCTTATATTATCAATTGTTGGGTTTCTTATCTATGCTCAATGCTTTTATCGTTTAACTCATTCGGTAAGAAGATATATGCCTTTGTCAATACGGAGACATACGGGGAAGTCATGAACTGATAGGGAATTCCTTGATTAAGCAATACCGCCTAGAGATAGGGGTAGGACAATTAATTGTATTTGCTTCTGTGATATATGCATTGCTGATTACATAGGGAGACTAGAGATAGTAAACTAGTAGTTAGTGTTAGGCTCTTTTCGTCGAGTGATCGGGATTAAGGTAGGTAAAAAAAGTTTGCATGACAATTAGATAATAAAACGAATTAAATAAGAAAACTAGATATAAGAGCGCAGATAAGATGAAATTGTAAACCCCAACAACTCCATTCATTCATATATTTTCTTTGCCAATTGAATCACTTGCATTTGCATGTTTTTTTTCGTTTTGCATACAACCAAAAAATTATTTCTGTTTCAAGTCCTATAAGATCAATTTACATGAAAGATAAGGCATAAGAGTCCTTTGGGAGAATGATATTTAGTCTTACCATCTATTATTACTTGATACGATCTGGTACCCTTGGAAGGGAGTTAATAGTTATATATCTGATTTTTTACATGAATGCATGACACATGGTTTTGGAAAAGAAAAACCACATGCCCTAATGTTGAACTTTAATTGTGTGGCAAAACAACAATTTTAAGTCGACTTCATTATGGGGTGAGTCGATTAAAACTCGTGTCTTTGCACAAACATTTTTCAAAGTGTGCTGTGAGATTTTTCAAAGATAAAGTTTTTCAAAAATATGATTTACACTGTTACATAGTTGATGATATGTATGTTGCATTCGACTAAGTCTGTTGGTGTTTTGAAATTCTGTTAATGCTCCATATAACTGCCTAACAGTCATATCTTTAAATATTTTGACCAAGCATTAAATGTTATTCAACTACATTAATTTCAAATTCAATTAATTGTTTTGACTGCTCCTAACTTTTATATCTGATTTGTTATATTCGATTGCATTAGTAGCCTAGTCGACTAAAATGCGTCAGAGTTGTTTTATTCTATAAATTGATGCAAAATCGATCTCTGTAAGAACTTTTGTGAATCTAACAGTGTTTGTGATATCTTTTCAGAAAAGTGTTGTCTTACAGAAAGAGGCAAAAACTCCAAGAATCAAGAAGAGACAGTGGTGATCATCTCCTTGAGATTTCTTGAAGAGCAAGGTTGCTACGCATTCAAAGTATGATCTATCTACACATTTGGGTGTCTACTATAAGATCAGGTTTTACAATCTGTTGAAGATTGGGTTGTGTTCCCTGTTGTGACTACAGGAAGAAGAGTGTGTTGCATTCTTGACTTTGAGGGGTTTCTCAAAGGGTTTAGACAATAGAAGGGGAGATTCTTGCTCCTGGTCTTGTTATTGTACTGCCTATATTTTGATTAGAGGGTTAGAGAGTTGTTTAATAGGGGGACCACTGATTTAACTGAACCCACAAACTAAGTAATACCTGAGTTTTTGATGATGACAACACATAATTAATAACACATGTATATTATGTGTTACATGTTCTATGCTTACATGTTATATGCTTATACGAGAACATGATTGTGTTGTTATTGTGTTGTTCATTGCATTTCATTGTGTTATTGATAACGGTTTAACAACCGTTCTTTTTATACTTAAATTTGATATCAAAGAACAACCTTTATGGCTTAGAATT
The DNA here is from genome assembly GCA_027742785.1 of Vigna reflexopilosa. Taxonomy (NCBI): domain Eukaryota; kingdom Viridiplantae; phylum Streptophyta; class Magnoliopsida; order Fabales; family Fabaceae; genus Vigna; species Vigna reflexopilosa. The sequence goes on from CM050918.1 coordinate 20,461,164, forward strand.
AAGTAAAACACTTAGTTGAGTCACAGGAGAGTCAAAAGTTGTTTTTAGAAATATTATGCTTGTTTTGCATTGTTTTACAGGGTTTTGATAAGAATTGAAGATGGAAGTAAAAGAGGGAGGACTTAGACTCAAGAAAGAAGGAGAAAAAGGAAGAAAAGAAGAGTCAAAGTCACCGCTCAACGCTATTTTCCAACGCTGAGCGCCATACTCGAGGGAGCAGTGATGAATCAATATTTTCTTGATTTCACTTAGATTATTGTACCGGATTTAATCAGGGAATTGTGCTTGAATGTGCAGTATTTTCCCATTTTCCTAATTGTGCTTAATTTGATAAGAAATTCTTATTTTAATTAATTTGAATTATCTGAGACTAATTATTTGCATTATCAATTGTAGGAAAATTTTGGAGATACATTTTGGGACATTTAGAGGTTAAATGGGCCGATGATTTATTTACTTGAAGAAAAGAGAGGATCTTTTTTCATTTTAGGCTTGTGCACAAAGAGCATTCGGCAAGGAAGTGTGGGTCGCCATAGTTCAGCAAGGCACATTTTCACTGTTCCAATTAAAAAGAATGGTGTGGTGTCACGACTAGCTAAAAGAGCAGCACATATGTGAATTTAATTTGCTGCAACTCACGACCCATACACAATAAAAAAACGGAAAGGGCCAACTTGCTTGGAAGAAAAGACATGTCCTGAAGTTAAAGGAGCACAAAGGCTGCATCAAAATAAAAAGCCACGCATCCAACGTTGGAATTATGGGCTGCACGTCCAACATGTGTCTTCATCCAGCAAGCATCCAACAACTACTTAAGCTAGCACGTCATGGCCCAACAGAAATCAACACGCATCCAGCATGAGTAGCAAGGCCCATGAGCAATGGGAGGTGCAGTTGGACTTCCATGTGAGCATCACGCGAGCATGCAGAAAAGCAAGGTGCATCCAGCAAATTTGGAGAAAGCAGACCTACATTGGGGTGACATCCAGCAGCTGCCACATCTTCACTCACGGCCCATGGATGTCACCTAGCTCCAGCTGCATCACAAAATGGAAGAGGTGCTGATTCACTTACTTTTGGGGCTGCACATGTGGAGAATGAACTTTAGTACAACAAGTTGCTTAAGGACGCTCACGGCCTATATGCAGTGGGGTGATTCATCTTTGTTTTAAGGTCTAGTAGCAGACGCATAAGGGGGAGACAACCGTCATACTTCAGACTTTTCGGGGACTGCAACGTTTTCTCTAGGAAGCTATCTTTTTCTTTGAACCATGTTTATGCTACTTGATTTTGGTTGATTGAAAAATGCTGCCAGCCGTCACTCAATTTCCTTTTTTTTTGCATTCTGGAACATTACATTTGAAAGCATTTTTTTTTACTTGGAAAGTTTGGGAGAGCCGTCACACTTCATTTTGCTTTTACTCTTGATGTCTTGGATGATTTTGGGGAATACTTTTCAAGTAGTGTAAATTGATTGAATTTGACTTTTTTTTATATATTTTGTTCTTGTTTTATTTTTATAAAAAGTGTCATTCATACTAGAAGTAAGAAAAACCAGCAACCGCTTCTTGAAGGACTATCAGACAGGAGGGGAAAGAGAGTCAGACGTCCATCTAGAGAACTATTTCCTTCTCCTAAGAGACTGTTACAACCCTCACCAGAAGCTCTTATACAAGATCCAGAAGAGATGGCGGCTGAGCAGCCTCCTCCCAGATGCATACTTGGTGATGCATCAAACGTTGTGGGCCCGTTTCATTTCAATAGTATAGCCATGCCAAGGGATAATACAACTAACATGGTGATGAACCCTGCGTTAATTCATCTGGTACAGGGCAACCAATTTCATGGTTTGTCAAATGAGAATCCTTATGATCATTTGACAACATTTTGTGAAATTTGCAATACTGTAAAGATGACTGGAGTATCTGATGATCGAGTAAAGCTTAGCTTGTTTCCCTTCTCACTAGGAGGCAATGCTAAGATATGGCTAAACTCCTTTCCAGAAGGAACTTTCACTACGTGGGAGACTGTGGCATCCAAATTCGTGAACAAATATTTTCCATAGTTGAAAGTCAACCAAGGGAGGTTGGAGATCTCATCATTTAAACAGGGCATGTAGGAAACTCTCGGACAAGCTTGGGATAGGTTTAAAGGTCTATTGAGGAAGGCATCAGTCCATGGGTTTGACAAGACAACTTTAGTTCTTGCATACCTTGAAGGCTTAAATACACAGTCAAAGATGATGCTGGACGCCTCAGCGGGAGGTGATCTAAAGAGAAAGACTGAGGATGAGGCCTATGATCTTATCGAGAGTATGGCTGCAAATGAACTGGAAACGTATACTGAGAGAGGCGCACCAGTGCAGAAGAGGGGAGTTTTGCATTTGCCTGCTGATGATGCTATGTTAGCTCAAAATCATCTTCTTACTCAGAAACTGGATAATTTAACGAAGATTATGTTTTAGCTTCCAAAGGAGATTAGGAATGTCTCCCAAACTCAACAACTTTGTGACTTCTGTGGTGGTGACCATATTAATGGTCAATGTGTTGTGCCAGAAGAGATGCAACAAGAAGCAAATTATATGGGGAATCAGTTCCCATATAGGCAGGGAAATTTCAATCAAGGCAACTTTAGAAAAGGTTGGAAAAACCATCCTAGTATTGGACAAACTCAAAATAACCCATCTGGACAAGCATGAGGCTTCTTTAACAACAAACCACAGCAACCATCACCCTTATGGCAGCAGGTGAATAGTTTGACAGAGACTGTCAGAAGCCTTAATGATAGATTTGATAAATTTTTGAAGGTTTATGAGTCTCAACAAGCAAGTGACCAAGCCAATTTCAGATCTTTGGAGATGCAAATTGGTCAACTATCAAAGAGGGTGGAAACCACAAAAAATTGGAGGGCTAGTATTAAAACCATCTAATTTTACTGTGACAGTGGTGGATGGTTCTACTAAAACGCCGTTTGGTATGGTGGAAGATGTGATTGTTCGTGTCGAGCAGCTAGAGTTCTTGGTTGACTTTATATTCATGGATATGGAAATGGATGAAAGGATTCCAGTGATTCTGGGAAGACTTTCATGACAACTTCAAAAGTTCTTATTAGTGTCTATGACGGGAGGATCATGCTAAGAGATCAAGAACATGTGTTGATGTACAATGGCTCTAAAGAGAATAACATGAGAATAAAAAAGAGAGCCAGACATAAAAAGTCCAAAAGAGATGCTGCATCTGGAGAGAGCACAGGTACTGATACTGATAGTTGTAACGTTTTGTAGGTACCTCTAAGTGAAGATATTGATAAAGGATGAATAATCCATCTTGAATCAAAAGAGGACTCACTCCGACCTGGCATAAACGTGAAGTACAAGAAGAAGGATTGGGTAGTGAAAGAACTGAAAGAGATAGTTGTGGTGGAAATTGAAGCGCCATATTCCAGACGTACCAAGAAGGTGGAGAGAAGAAAGCTGAGGATTTGGTGTACCAAAGACACCAATACGAAGGAGAAGACGTGATTTGCTGGAGGGCATAATATCTGTTGTAAAACATTAGTTTTAGTTTTATTTTATTTTGGACATGTAATTCTTGGATTTTTAAAAAAAAATTGGGTAGCGTCTACTGAGTGATGCTAATTTGTATGTATCTACTGAGGGATACAGGTAATTTCACTTACTGAAAGGTGTTGGGAGGCACTTACTGATGAGTGCTAGAAGGTTTGGGTCAGGCTCGTGACGTTAAACAAGCGCTACCTAGGAGGCAACCCAGTTGATTATTTTCTTGTTTGTAACTGTGTTCTAGTGCATGATTTGAATGTTTCATATGAGAGGGGAAGGGCATATAAAATTGAAAATTGAAATCAAGTGTTATAGGTTTGATCACGTGAAGTCAAGCAAAGAGGAAAATTTTTTTTTAATGCTCACCGCTGAGCGGTCCATTTGACCGCTGAGAGGTGGCATCGCAGACCCAACATGGGCTTTTAAAAGCTTAGCGTTTTAGGGGTTTATGCACTTTGAAAATTCCTCTTTGATGTTCGCCCAAGCGACTCTACGAACCCTAGCACCTATATTTCACTTTTAAGAGCTTTCCAAATAGTTTTCCTCACTTTTCTCATCACCCACTCACAAAAATCTCATTTTTCAACCATTCCATTATCAAAAGTTTGGGATTTTTAGTGAGAGCTTTGCATTGGGAGGCATTTATCATCAATTACAAAGAATTTTGCAAGCATCTAGAGGATCTCCACTCAAGTAAGTCATGCAATTTCATAGGGTTTCTAGAATTGAAATTTGATGAAGAACATGTGTAGGAACATGAGAAATTAGGGCTTTGATTGCTATCCATGATTTGATGAAATAGAAACCTTTTTGAACCGATTAAACTGCATAAATTTAGTCTAGAATAGAGAAATCTGTGATAGAGTGGAGATTAGGGCGTTTAGGAAAGGGTTATTGAAAAACCCTCGACGCCGCCACTGAGCGGTCACTTTGGACGCTGAGCGATGGGCGTCAAATTTGTGTGGTTGCTTGATTTTCTGATGCAAGGACGCTGAGGGGCCCTGTTCTTCTCTCAGTGTTGGCCAGTGCTTGATTAAATGTATGATTGATGATTTGATAACCTCTAATGATGAATTTCCTGGGATTATTAAATTGTATTTGATGTAGGAATGTCATCATCTTCAAGAAGCAGAGTGAAGACTCTTGGGAACAAGAGGAAAGAATCGGAGAGGCCAAGAAGGTTTTATTCTCCTAGGTTCCTTTCCAGGAAACATGAGGAACATTATGTGACTGTGGAGGAGAGAAGACTGCAGATGGAGAGGAAGGCTATTTTTATTCCAGACCTGGCCCCCGAGTTTGGATTGGAGATTGAGAGACGAAACTGGGAGAGGCTAGCTACATATCCTACACCAGCTAGCATTGAACTTGTGAAGGAGTTCTATGCAAATGCCTTGACTAGAGGAGGAGTGTCGGCAGGGAGATATATGAGCTATGTTAAGGGACAGATCATCCAATATGACCCCGACACCATCAACAGATTCTTAGGCACTGAGTGGCCAGGTGAGCAGTGCCAGTATGCAGCATATACAAGGGAGTTTAGAGATTTTGGGGATATTAAGAGGGTTATGTGTGTCCCTGGAGGACATTTTCAGAGGAACTCAAATGGAGTGCCCGTCAACATCAAGAGGGCAGATCTGACACCTTTGGCAAAGTACTGGATGGCATTTACTCATGCCAATATTCAGTCGTGCTCCAATGTTTCTGATATCACCATGCACAGGATCATATTCATCTACTGTATGTTGAGGCAGATGGATGTGAATGTTGCTGAGGTCATCGCCAACGAGATCCAGAGTTGCGCTACTACTGTGAGTAGCAGGACGCCGTTGGGACATCCATCCCTGATTACCTTTTTGTGTTAGCAGGCTGGGGTGGATACTTCTGTTCCACCATATGAGAGGCCTAGGAAGGCCATAGATGCTTCTTATTATCGACAGTTCTATGGAGGAGACAAGGCAGTTGGACCAATGCTTAGGAGACGTCCTAGGAGAGGAGTAGCCCAGCAGGAGGATGCACCTGCACAGCATGCGGAGCCGTTCCAGATGAGGGACATGTATATGTCCATGATGGAGGCCAGATTGGAGTCTCTCCGCAGGGGGCAGATAGCTACTGTCGAGATGATAGTGGGGCTGTATCACACACTACTAGTGCATAGGTGGACTATGGATGAGTTCCATAGTGTTATGGCTTGGCCTTAGGAGCAGACACATGGTAGCGGATCTAGAGTAGCTGGAGCACCAGCCATGGACGAGGATGATGAGGAGGATGACTTTGAGGATGCAGAAGCTGGAGACCAGGAGGACTCAGATGATGACATGAGTTGAGAGGGCATCTACTGAGGGATGCCAGTGCTTAGGACAGGGGTTTTATCTTTCACTTTTGTACTTTGAATTTTTAGAATAGGTTGAATTTTATTGAAGGTGTCTGTGCTTGGCTTTAACACTATTTTTGACTATGATTTAACTTGATGTTATTGCATGATGAGTTTTCTCAAATGATGATTGGATGTGGATGACGATTGAGTTTGTGTTGCATGCTGATATACAGGTGAATGGTTCACTAGCTATGTGAAGAAATGTGTGATGATTTATGATTGTGATTATGATGCTAAGCAGGGTGTATGAATGATGTTTGAGAAAAGCACAGTTGTGTGAGGTTTTGAGCTCCAAAGTGTTTAGTGATATATGTGCTATTCATATGGAAGCATGAATGATATTGCATGAATCTTTATGATTGATTGAATTGCATGTTTGTGTCATATGATCAAGGCCATTTTTGGAAGCCATTCTTAGCCAAATATTAACCCAAAGAAAAGAGAACCATGTGTTTTATCCTTTTTGAACCCTAGCCTTGAAATAGGATGAAAACCCTTGCTTTGAAAACTTTTACCTTGAGTTAGGTTGAGAATAATTGTATGATATTGCCAAAGTTCAAGTTTGGGGTTATTGGGGAAATTGAAAGGCAAAAGAAAGGCATTGAGCTCAAGTGTTGAATGAAAGAAAAGCATGAGAAAAGAGAAGAAAAAAAAAGCATGAAGGATGAGCTCAATGTAAAAATAAAGAGAAAAAGGAAGGAAGTTGGGAATGAGTGAGATTGGTTAAAAAGAGAGTTTGTGCTTGAACTTTGGATGTTAAAATAACTCTCTTAACTTAAGGTGTTCCAAAAAAACCAATTTTTCTTGATTAACCCAACCTCATTATAAGCCTTGGAAAATTCCTTGTGATGACATTTATATGTGAGAATGTTGATTTTAGTAGATGAAGGACAATTTGGTTTTATGTGATATGTGAATAGCAGAGGGATGGAGAGACCTCTTGAACACTTGAGTGATTGAGTGAAACACTTGCTTGGAGAGGATTAATAAATTGTATGGTTGCATCTTGCTTAGTGGATTGATCATTCATAAGTAGAGCATCTATGGAAAAGTATCTAATTATGTGAATTGAATTGAATAGAAGCATGTATGCATCTTGATAAGATTCCACTGAAAATCTGAATTGAGTAATTCTTGTTGTGAGAAAAATGAATTTTGAAAATGTTGAACTATTTTGATGAAAAAGTGGAAGGCTAAGTTTTGTCTTGTTTGCTTGAGGACAAGCAAAGTTTTAAGTTTGGGGTTGTGATAACGGTTTAACAACCGTTATTTTTATACTTAAATTTTATATCAAAGCACAACCTTTATGGCTTAGAATGAGCTTAGAATTAAGTAAAACACTTAGTTGAGTCACAGGAGAGCCAAAAGTTGTTTTTAGAGATATTATGCTTGTTTTGCATTATTTTACAGGGTTTTGATAAGAATTGAAGAAGGAAGTAAAAGAGGGAGGACTTAAACTCAAGAAAGAAGGAGAAAAAGGAAGAAAAGAAGATTCAAAGTCACCACTTAGCGCTATTTTCCAGCGCTGAGCGCCATACTCGAGGGAACAGTGATGAATCAATATTTTCTTGATTTCACTTAGATTATTGTATCGGATTTAATCAGGGAATTGTGCTTGAATGTGCAGCATTTTCCCATTTTTCCTAATTGTGCTTAATTTGATAAGAAATTCTTATTTTAATTAATTTGAATTATCTGAGACTAATTATTTGCATTATCAATTGTAGGAAAATTTTGGAGATACATTTTGGGACATTTAGAGGTTAAATGGGCCGATGATTTATTTACTTGAAGAAAAGAGAGGATCTTTTTTCATTTTAGGCTTGTGCACAAAGAGCATTCGGCAAGGAAGTGTGGGTCGCCATAGTCCAGCAAGGCACATTTTCACTGTTCCAAATAAAAAGAATGGTGTGGTGTCATGACTAGCTAAAAGAGCAGCACATATGTGAATTTAATTTGCTGCAACTCACGACCCATACACAATAAAAAAACGGAAAGGGCCAACTTGCTTGGAAGAAAAGACATGTCCTGAAGTTAAAGGAGCACAAAGGCTGCATCAAAATAAAAAGCCACGTGTCCAACGTTGGAATTATGGGCTGCACGTCCAACATGTGTCTTCATCCAGCAAGCATCCAACAACTACTTAAGCTAGCACGTCATGGCCCAACAGAAATCAACACGCATCCAGCATGAGTAGCAAGGCCCATGAGCAATGGGAGGTGCAGCTGGACTTCCATGTGAGCATCACGCGAGCATGCAGAAAAGCAAGGTGCATCCAGCAGATTTGGAGAAAGCAGACCTACATTGGGGTGACATCCAGCAGCTGCCACATCTTCACTCACGGCCCATGGATGTCACCTAGCTCCAGCTGCATCACAAAATGGAAGAGGTGCTGATTCACTTACTTTTGGGGCTGCACATGTGGAGAATGAACTTTAGTACAACAAGTTGCTTAAGGAAGCTCACGGCCTATATGCAGTGGGGTGATTCATCTTTGTTTTAAGGTTTAGTAGCAAACGCATAAGGGGGAGACAACCGTCATACTTCAGACTTTTGGGGGGCTGCAACGTTTTCTCTAGGAAGCTCTCTTTTTCTTTGAACCATGTTTATGCTACTTGATTTTGGTTGATTGAAAAATGCTGCCAGCCGTCACTCAATTTCCTTTGTTTTTGCATTCTGGAACATTACATTTGAAAGCATTTTTTTTTACTTGGAAAGTTTGGGAGAGCCGTCACACTTCATTTTGCTTTTACTCTTGATGTCTTGGATGATTTTGGGGAATACTTTTCAAGTAGTGTAAATTGATTGAATTTGACTTTTTTTTATATATTTTGTTCTTGTTTTATTTTTATAAAAAGTGTCATTCATACTAGAAGTAAGAAAAACCAGCAACCGCTTCTTGAAGGACTATCAGACAGGAGGGGAAGGAGAGTCAGACGTCCATCTAGAGAACTATTTCCTTCTCCTGAGAGACTGTTACAACCCTCACCAGAAGCTCTTATACAAGATCCAGAAGAGATGGCGGCTGAGCAGCCTCCTCCCAAATGCACACTTGGTGATGCATCAAACGTTGTGGGCCCATTTCATTTCAATAGTATAGCCATGCCAAGGGATAATACAACAAACATGGTGATGAACCCTGCGTTAATTCATCTGGTACAGGGCAACCAATTTCATGGTTTGTCAAATGAGAATCCTTATGATCATTTGACAACATTTTGTGAAATTTGCAATACTGTAAAGATGACTGGAGTATCTGATGATCGAGTAAAGCTTAGCTTGTTTCCTTTCTCACTGGGAGGCAATGCTAAGATATGGCTAAACTCCTTTCCAGAAGGAACTTTCACTACGTGGGAGACTGTGGCATCCAAATTCGTGAACAAATATTTTCCATAGTCGAAAGTCAACCAAGGAAGGTTGGAGATCTCATCATTTAAACAGGGCATGTAGGAAACTCTCGGACAAGCTTGGGATAGGTTTAAAGGTCTATTGAGGAAGGCGTCAGTCCATGGGTTTGACAAGACAACTTTAGTTCTTGCATACCTTGAAGGCTTAAATACACAGTCAAAGATGATGTTGGACGCCTCAGCGGGAGGTGATCTAAAGAGAAAGACTGAGGATGAGGCCTATGATCTTATCGAGAGTATGGCTGCAAATGAACTGGAAACGTATACTGAGAGAGGCGCACCAGTGCAGAAGAGGGGAGTTTTGCATTTGCCTGCTGATGATGCTATGTTAGCTCAAAATCATCTTCTTACTCAGAAACTGGATAATTTAACAAAGATTATGTTTTAGCTTCCAAAGGAGATTAGGAATCTCTCCCAAACTCAACAACTTTGTGACTTCTGTGGTGGTGACCATATTAATGGTCAATGTGTTGTGCCAGAAGAGATGCAACAGGAGGCAAATTATATGGGGAATCAGTTCCCATATAGGCAGGGAAATTTCAATCAAGGCAACTTTAGAAAAGGTTGGAAAAACCATCCTAGTATTGGACAAACTCAAAATAACCCATCTGGACAAGCATGAGGCTTCTTTCACAACAAACCACAGCAACCATCACCCTTATGGCAGCAGGTGAATAGTTTGACAGAGACTGTCAGAAGCCTTAATGATAGATTTGATAAATTTTTGAAAGTTTATGAGTCTCAACATGCAAGTGACCAAGCCAATTTCAGATCTTTGGAGATGCAAATTGGTCAACTATCAAAGAGGGTGGAAACCACAAAAAATTGGAGGGCTAGTATTAAAACCATCTAATTTTACTGTGACAGTGGTGGATGGTTCTACTAAAACGCCGTTTGGTATGGTGGAAGATGTGATTGTTCGTGTCGAGCAGCTAGAGTTCTTGGTTGACTTTATATTCATGGATATGGAAATGGATGAAAGGATTCCAGTGATTCTGGGAAGACTTTCATGACAACTTCAAAAATTCTTATTAGTGTCTATGACGGGAGGATCATGCTAAGAGATCAAGAACATGTGTTGATGTACACTGGCTCTAAAGAGAATAACATAAGAATAAAAAAAAGAGCCAGACATAAAAAGTCCAAAAGAGATGCTGCATCTGGAGAGAGCACAGGTACTGATACTGATAGTTGTAACGTTTTGTAGGTACCTCTAAGTGAAGATATTGATAAAGGATGAATAATCCATCTTGAATCAAAAGAGGACTCACTCCGACCTGGCATAAACGTGAAGTACAAGAAGAAGGATTGGGTAGTGAAAGAACTGAAAGAGATAGTTGTGGTGGAAATTGAAGCGCCATATTCCAGACGTACCAAGAAGGTGGACAGAAGAAAGCTGAGGATTTGATGTACCAAAGACACCAATACGAAGGAGAAGACGTGATTTGCTGGAGGGCATAATATCTGTTGTAAAACATTAGTTTTAGTTTTATTTTATTTTTGACATGTAATTCTTGGATTTTTAAAAAAAAATTGGGTAGCGTCTACTGAGGGATGCTAATTTGTATGTATCTACTGAGGGATACAGGTAATTTCATTTACTGAAAGGTGTTGGGAGGCACTTACTGATGAGTGCTAGAAGGTTTGGGTCAGGCTCGTGACGTTAAACAAGCGCTACCTAGGAGGCAACCCAGTTGATTATTTTCTTGTTTTTAAATGTGTTCTAGTGCATGATTTGAATGTTTCATATGAGAGGGGAAGGGCATATAAAATTGAAAATTGAAATCAAGTGTTATAGGTTTGATCACGTAAAGTCAAGCAAAGAGGAAAATTTTTTTTTAATGCTCACCGCTGAGCGGTCCATTTGACCGCTGAGAGGTGGCATCGCAGACCCAACATGGGCTTTTAAAAGCTTAGCGTTTTAGGGGTTTATGCACTTTACAATTCCTCTTTGATGTTCGCCCAAGCGACTCTACGAACCCTAGCACCTATATTTCACTTTTAAGAGCTTTCCAAATAGTTTTCCTCACTTTTCTCATCACCCACTCACAAAAATCTCATTTTTCAACCATTCCATTATCAAAAGTTTGGGATTTTTAGTGAGAGCTTTGCATTGGGAGGCATTTATCATCAATTACAAAGAATTTTGCAAGCATCTAGAGGATCTCCACTCAAGTAAGTCATGCAATTTCATAGGGTTTCTAGAATTGAAATTTGATGAAGAACATGTGTAGGAACATGAGAAATTAGGGCTTTGATTGCTTTCCATGATTTGATGAAATAGAAACCTTTTTGAACCGATTAAACTGCATAAATTTAGTCTAGAATAGAGAAATCTGTGATAGAGTGGAGATTAGGGCGTTTAGGAAAGGGTTATTGAAAAACCCTCGACGCCGCCGCTGAGCGGTCACTTTGGACGCTGAGCGATGGGCGTCAAATTTGTGTGGTTGCTTGATTTTCTGATGCAAGGACGCTGAGGGGCCCTGTTCTTCTCTCAGTGTTGGCCAGTGCTTGATTAAATGTATGATTGATGATTTGATAACCTCTAATGATGAATTTCCTGGGATTATTATATTGTATTTGATGTAGGAATGTCATCATCTTCAAGAAGCAGAGTGAAGACTCTTGGGAACAAGAGGAAAGAATCGGAGAGGCCAAGAAGGTTTTATTCTCCTAGGTTCCTTTCCAGGAAACATGAGGAACATTATGTGACTGTGGAGGAGAGAAGACTGCTGATGGAGAGGAAGGCTATTTTTATTCCAGACCTGGCCCCCGAGTTTGGATTGGAGATTGAGAGACGAAACTGGGAGAGGCTAGCTACATATCCTACACCAGCTAGCATTGAACTTGTGAAGGAGTTCTATGCAAATGCCTTGACTAGAGGAGGAGTGTCGGCAGGGAGATATATGAGCTATGTTAAGGGACAGATCATCCGATATGACCCCGACACCATCAACAGATTCTTAGGCACTGAGTGGCCAGGTGAGCAGTGCCAGTATGCAACATATACAAGGGAGTTTAGAGATTTTGGGGATATTAAGAGGGTTATGTGTGTCCCTGGAGGACATTTTCAGAGGAACTCAAATGGAGTGCCCGTCAACATCAAGAGGGCAGATCTGACACCTTTGGCAAAGTACTGGATGGCATTTACTCATGCCAATATTCAGTTGTGCTCCAATGTTTCTGATATCACCATGCACAGGATCATATTCATCTACTGTATGTTGAGGCAGATGGATGTGAATGTTGCTGAGGTCATCGCCAACGAGATCCAGAGTTGCGCTACTACTGTGAGTAGCAGGACGCCGTTGGGACATCCATCCCTGATTACCTTTTTGTGTTAGCAGGCTGGGGTGGATACTTCTGTTCCACCATATGAGAGGCCTAGGAAGGCCATAGATGCTTCTTATTATCGACAGTTCTATGGAGGAGACAAGGCAGTTGGACCAATGCTTAGGAGACGTCCTAGGAGAGGAGTAGCCCAGCAGGAGGATGCACCTGCACAGCATGTGGAGCCGTTTCAGATGAGGGACATGTATATGTCCATGATGGAGGCCAGATTGGAGTCTCTCCGCAGGGGGCAGATAGCTACTGTCGAGATGAAAGTAGGGCTGTATCACAGACTACTAGTGCATAGGTGGACTATGGATGAGTTCCATAGTGTTATGGCTTGGCCTTAGGAGCAGACACATGGTAGCGGATCTGGAGCAGCTGGAGCACCAGGCATGGACGAGGATGATGAGGAGGATGACTTTGAGGATGCAGAAGCTGGAGACCAGGAGGACTCAGATGATGACATGAGTTGAGAGGGCATCTACTGAGGGATGCCAGTGCTTAGGACAGGGGTTTTATCTTTCACTTTTGTACTTTGAATTTTTAGAATAGGTTGAATTTTATTGAAGGTGTCTGTGCTTGGCTTTAACACTATTTTTGACTATGATTTGACTTGATGTTATTGCATGATGAGTTTTCTCAAATGATGATTGGATGTGGATGACGATTGAGTTTGTGTTGCATGCTGATATACAGGTGAATGGTTCACTAGCTATGTGAAGAAATGTGTGATGATTTATGATTGTGATTATGATGCTAAGCAGGGTGTATGAATGATGTTTGAGAAAAGCACAGTTGTGTGAGGTTTTGAGCTCCAAAGTGTTTAGTGATATATGTGCTATTCATATGGAAGCATGAATGATATTGCATGAATCTTTATGATTGATTGAATTGCATGTTTGTGTCATATGATCAAGGCCATTTTTGGAAGCCATTCTTAGCCAAATATTAACCCAAAGAAAAGAGAACCATGTGTTTTATCCTTTTTGAACCCTAGCCTTGAAATAGGATGAAAACCCTTGCTTTGAAAACTTTTACCTTGAGTTAGGTTGAGAATAATTGTATGATATTGCCAAAGTTCAAGTTTGGGGTTATTGGGGAAATTGAAAGGCAAAAGAAAGGCATTGAGCTCAAGTGTTGAATGAAAGAAAAGCATGAGAAAAGAGAAGAAAAAAAAAGCATGAAGGATGAGCTCAATGTAAAAATAAAGAGAAAAAGGAAGGAAGTTGGGAATGAGTGAGATTGGTTAAAAAGAGAGTTTGTGCTTGAACTTTGGATGTTAAAATAACTCTCTTAACTTAAGGTGTTCCAGAGAAACCAATTTTTCTTGATTAACCCAACCTCATTATAAGCCTTGGAAAATTCCTTGTGATGACATTTATATGTGAGAATGTTGATTTTAGTAGATGAAGGACAATTTGGTTTTATGTGATATGTGAATAGCAGAGGGATGGAGAGACCTCTTGAACACTTGAGTGATTGAGTGAAACACTTGCTTGGAGAGGATTAATAAATTGTATGGTTGCATCTTGCTTAGTGGATTGATCATTCATAAGTAGAGCATCTATGGAAAAGTATGTGATTATGTGAATTGAATTGAATAGAAGCATGTATGCATCTTGATAAGATTCCACTGAAAATCTGAATTGAGTAATTCTTGTTGTGAGAAAAATGAATTTTGAAAATGTTGAACTATTTTGATGAAAAAGTGGAAGGCTAAGTTTTGTCTTGTTTGCTTGAGGACAAGCAAAGTTTTAAGTTTGGGGTTGTGATAACGGTTTAACAACCGTTATTTTTATACTTAAATTTTATATCAAAGCACAACCTTTATGGCTTAGAATGAGCTTAGAATTAAGTAAAACACTTAGTTGAGTCACAGGAGAGTCAAAAGTTGTTTTTAGAGATATTATGCTTGTTTTGCATTGTTTTACAGGGTTTTGATAAGAATTGAAGAAGGAAGTAAAAGAGGGAGGACTTAAACTCAAGAAAGAAGGAGAAAAAGGAAGAAAAGAAGATTCAAAGTCACCACTTAGCGCTATTTTCCAACGCTGAGCGTCATACTCGAGGGAGCAGTCACTGCCTCTCACTCAAGCGGTGCCGCTGAGCGTCTAGACGATTTCGAGGCAAACCGCTGAGCGGTCAAATGAGGCGCTGAGCAGTGGAATGTTGGGCTTGGGCTTAAATTTTGTTACTTTTATGCGTTATAAATAGCCCTAGTGCGATCTTCAGAGTAATTCTTTTGGCTGGCAGAGACGTCCAGAGCACTTCTACACTCCTTGGAGGCAGTTTCTTGGATGCTTAGGCTCCAATTTATCAAATCTAGGATTTTCTCTTCCATTCTTTCATTTAATTCCATCTAGTTTCACCATGTCCATGGTGAACTAAACCCTTTGTTGTTAGGGAACAATGTAATCTTTTGAAACTCTCTTATATTGAAATTCTTGTTTTATTCATATGCTTATATTATCAATTGTTGGGTTTCTTATCTATTCTCAATGCTTTTATCGTTTAACTCATTCGGTGAGAAGATATTTGCCTTTGTCAATACGGAGACGTACGGGGAAGTCATGAACTGATAGGGAATTCCTTGATTAAGCAATACCAGCTAGAGATAGGGGTAGGATGATCAATTGTATTTGCTTTTGTGATATATGCATTGCTAATTACTTAGGGAGATTAGAGATAGTAAACTAGTAGTTAGTGATAGGCTCTTTTCGCCGAGAGATCGGGATTAGGGTAGGTAAAGAAATTTTGCATGACAATTAGATAATAAAGCGAATTAAATAAGAAAAGTAAATATAAGAGGGTAGATAAGATGAAATTGTAAACCCCAACAACTCCATTCATTCATATCTTTTCTTTGTCAATTGAATCACTTGCATTTGCATGTTTATTTTCGTTTTGCATACAACCAAAAAATTATTTCTGTTTCAAGTCCTATAAGATCAATTTACATGAAAGATAAGGCCTAAGAGTCCTTTGGGAGAACGATATTTGGTCTTACCATCTATTATTACTTGATACGATCTGGTACACTTGCAAGGGAGTTAATAGTTATATATCTGATTTTTTACATGAATGCATGACACATGGTTTTCGAAAAGAAAATCCACATGCCCTAATGTTGAACTTTAATTGTGTGGCAAAACAACAGTTTTAAGTCGACTTCATTATGGGGTGAGTCGATTAAAACTCGTGTCTTTGCACAAACTCTTTTCAAAGTGTGCTGTGAGATTTTTCAAAGATAAAGTTTTTCAAAACTATGATTTACATTGTTACATAGTTGATTATATGCGTGTTGCATTCGACTAAGTCTGTTGGTGTTTTGAAATTCTGTTAATGCTCGATATAACTGCCTAACGATCATATCTTTAAATATTTTGACCAAGCATTAAATGTTATTCAACTGCATTAATTTCGAATTCAATTAATTGTTTTGACTGATCCTAACTTTTATATCTGATTTGTTATATTCGATTTCATTAGTAGAGACCGTGGTGATCATCTCCTTGATCTATCTACACATTTGGGTGTCTACTGTAAGATCAGGTTCTATAATCTGCTGAAGACTGGGTTGTGTTCCCTGTTGTGACTACAGGAAGAAGAGTGTGTTGCATTCTTGACTTGGAGGGGTTTCTCAAAGGGTTTAGAGAATAGAAAAGAGGATTCTTGCTCCTGGTCTTGTTATTGTACTGCCTATATTTTGATTAGAGGGTTAGAGAGGTGTTTTATATTTTTGATGTGAGGTATCTAAAAAAGCCTGGTTGTAAAAACCTTGATCATTTTAGTGCATTTGCTTCCCGTGGTTGGAAGGACACTGGATGTACGCAAGTTGGCCGAACCAGTATCAAAAAACAATGTTTGAATTCTCTAATCCTTACTCTTTTACATTTAATCGACTATGTTCTGTACTCAATCGACTTTATTACCGCTGCATTAAAAAATATTTTTCCTTGCGTTTCAATAAAGCTTTAAAGGGATCACCTTTTGCGAAAATATTTTAAAAGAACATTGTTTTTATATTTCACTAATTCACCCCCCTCTTGGTGTGAGAATTTGAGCCATTCTATTTTAGCATTTCCGTATCCGGATTCTTCAAAAAGTTGTTATAGATATCAACTTTGTTGAACCTCGATATGCCATGATGTGCCTTTAGTCCTCCAAGCTGAAATCCAACAACATATTTCCATATGGAATCATCAATTCGGACAGTCACACCATTTTACTTTGGAAACAAGATAGTTCTTTTCTCTCTTTAAGTTCGCAAAGAATACTTTCACAAGAATAGGATACCAGTCACCTTGAAGTTCAATAAATTTTGTCAAACCATAGTTGATTAGCCATTCTTGGAACAAGAATCCCTCTGTGCAGAAGAATAAAGTGCTTAAGCATTTGTGTATGATCACTTCTGTGAATCCCCACTAAAAGATGAAGTCGGTTCGTTGTTCGTCATCACTGAACCAACCAAAAGGATTTGCTTCTCTGACTGAAGAGGCAGAACGCTTTCCTGGACGAGAAGTCAAAGCGACCATGGCAGATATTGAAGAGTTTGTAGAGACTTCTTGACTCAGATAAGGGTTTTGAGTGTCACAGTTATGATACAGTATCAAAGCATACAAACAATTTTAAGGGCACGAATTACAATTATGATGTGGGCAAGTGTACCGAATTGTATCGAGTAATAATAATGGGAAGACCAAGTATCGTATCCCAAGAGACTTACGACACTAAACAGTTGTGTAATTGCTTAACTAATCAAGACTGAAAAGAGCATTTTGCGGGGTTTTTGAATGCAAGTGAAATAAAGGTAAATATGAATGCAATTTTGATTAATTGAACAGAAACCCAAAGGTGAATGAATGATATTGAAAAATATGAGATGAATATAACTCTTCTTCTCTTTTCTTTTCTTTTCTTTTTTAATTTCATTATTCAGCTCAATGCTTTTTCTACTATTTTCACAATTTTTTTCAAATTCCCCAACAACCCCAAACTTGAACCTTTCTCCAAACCATACAAATATACTCAATCTTAACTCATGGCAAGGATTTCAAAAGGTTTTTTCACATATTTAAGCTTAAGGTTCAAAGGATAGAACAAACATTGTTCTTTTTTTGGGTTCGAAAATTGCTTGGCTTATATGGGAGAACAACAAATGGCCTTGATCATTTGTAACAAGCAAACAAGTGGTTCAATCATAAAAACTTAGGCAAAGTCAATCATGATTTCAAAGCAATAGCATTCAATTAACCAAAAACTCTAGAGTCCAATCCTCTCACAGACTAAAGAAGTTCCAAAATCAGATAAACATCATGCCCAACATATCAATCACAATTTAACCTCACACATCTATTTCAAACAATTATGAGTAACCACCTGTATATAAGGCAAATCATGCATCATCTCAACATCAATTACTACAATTAAGCATCATAACATATTACTCACCACACAACATATTATAGTCAAACCATTGCATCAAAGTTCATTCAAGCTAGTACATCACAACCTACAACTACAAGCAAAACAAAGTTCAATAATGCATAAAAATAAAGAAATGAAAAATCCTGGTCTAGTGGTATCATAGCATCCATCAATATATGCTACCCTCTAACTCCTCATCCTCTACTATCATCAGAGTCCTCATCATCGTCTTTATCATCTTCTTCCTCCTTTTCCTCTTCATCTTCAAACTCATCCTCATCATCATTATCGTCCTCCTCCATAGTTGCAGCTCCAGATGCTCCAACTTCTCCACTCGCCTGTGATGGATCACTAGGCCATGCAACACAGGCTAAGAAATCCTCCTGAGATATAAATTGACGCTCAGGAAAGGCAGATGTTAGGGTCCTCAGTAATTCCTAGTCGCCTTTGTATATCGCCTCCAACATAGCCTCCATCAAAGACATGTACATTGTTGAGATTGTTGATAAAGGGAGCACTGGTTTAGCCAAACCTTACAATCTCAAAGAACTTCTAGTTTTTTATGACGACAACATAATTAATAACACATTTGTTGTTATGTTTTGTTATGTGTTGTTATATGTGTTACATGTTCATAGCTCTCATGTTTTTTATTATTTGAGAACATGTTAGTGTTGATTCTATTATTGATGCAATTCACTGCGTTTTACATGAGATCTTATCTGTGAATGGATGACATACGTTTTAGAAAAGGAAAACCACATGAACTTACGTTGAACTTATAATATGTGGCAAAATAGCAGTTTTAAGTCGACTTCATTATGAAGCAAGTCGATTAAAACTCGTGGCTTTGCACAAACTTTTTCAAAGAGTGCTGTGAGTATTTTTGGAAAGAAAGTTTTTCAAAACTGCATTGAAGTGTTACAAAGTCGACTGTATGCGCGAGCTACTCGACTTAGTTAGTTATGTTTTGAAATTATGTTAATGCTTGTGATGTCTAATGGCTATATTTTATATCTTTGACCAACCATTGATTGTGAGTCATCTGTATTAAATGCATAATCAATTAAGTTGGTTTGACTGCTACTAACTATTATAACTGTCGGAGTATAATCGACTCTATTAGTGGTAAAGTCGACTTAAGAGCGTCAGTTTTGTGAAAAACTATATATAGACATAAATTTGATTTCTACAAAGACTTTTGTGATTCTAACGAGTTAATCGATTCTTTTCATATTTGTCATCTCTTGTAGAAAGTGTCAAAGCTCCAAGAACTGGTCACGAAGACTGAGGTGATCATTCTTTGGGAGTTGCTTGACGAGCAAGAATCTATGTGCGCATAGACTAATTGATCAACCCGCACATTGATGTGTCTGATACGTGATCAACTTTTTCTCTCAATCTTGTGAAGATTGTGGTTGCCCTGTTATGACTACAGGAAGAGAACGTGCGGTGTTCTAGACTTTGAGGATTGCTCAAAGTGATTAAAGACTGCAGGAGAGGGGATATATTGTTGCTGTTCTTTGTGTATATGCCTATATTTTGGTTAGAGGGTTAGAGAGGTGTTTTATATTTTGACGTAGAGGTCGTTATAGAAACGTTGTTGTAAAAACCCTTATCATTATAGTGCATTTGCTTCCTGGGATTGGAAGGACACTAGATGTAGGTTGTTTGGTCGAACCAATATAAAAACTTGCATTTGAATTCTCTATACCTGCACTTTTAATTTCAAAGTCGAATTTACTTTTCACGTAGTCAACTATTTCCACTACACTTGAAAAATCTTATTCCTTGCGATTCAAGAATGTTTTGAAAGATCATCCTTTTACGGAAAAGATTTTAAAAAGACTCTGATTTTTGTGAGAGCCCTAGGATGCTGTGGTGCTGGCACTAGTAATCCTGCGTCATCTATCATGTTGTACTGGGTGTAATAGGAGGCATCAATCTCCTTCCTTGGTCGTTCAAACGGCAGTATGGAGGTTTTTACTCTTGCAAGCTCACAAAGGTGAGTAATAAGAGAAGGGTGCCATAGAGGTGATTTATTACTTACAGCATGGGCGCAATGCTTAATCTCATATGTTATTACTTGCCCAAGATTAATATTTAATCCTCTAAGGACACAATAGAGGAACACAACTCTATTTGTTGTAATATCTAGAAAATGTGAACAGGGTTGGATGTTGGCATGTGTAAATGCCATCCAATATTTTGCCAGGGGTGTCAGATATGATCTCCTAATATGAATAGGCGACTCCTACGTATTCCTTTGAAAATGGCCACCTGGAACACACAAAACCCTCTCCACATCAACATAATCACCATCCTCTTCTATGGTTGAAGCAAATTGGCACTGATCCCCAGTCCATTTAGTGCCTAAAAACATGTTAAATGTAACAGCATCATAAGGTATTCTTTTCCCCCTTACATAGCTCGTGTATGCGTCTTGCTCAACACTGAATGCCCTTGCATTCATGTAGAATTCCTTTACCTCAGTTATGTTAGTAGGTGCTGGATAAGAGGCCAAGTTCTCCCACTGCCTTCTTCCAAGCTCCCTCTTAAACTAAGGATCCATGGCAGATATTAATCCTACCTTTCTCTCCATCAACAACCTCTTGTTTTGCACTATTTGGAAGTGTCTCTCATGCATGGGACAGAGGCACTTGTTGGAGTACACTTGCTCTTTCCTCTCTTTATGTTTATTGCAATGGTCTTTATCCGTTTACCAGAGGAGGATGCCATACCTACACCAAGAACATATACAATACAACAAACTAATGAGAAATTAATCATAACAATTCAACTATACCACATACTCCTCATAAGTCACATATATCACATATATGCTTTCTTATGCTTTACACAATTCATAAATCAATAAAACATCAAGTATGAGCAAATGAATAAGCAAAACTCCTTTCCCCAGCACTAAGGGCCAAATAAGGGGCCCTCAGCGTCACCTGCACACAATCAGACCAACCAGAAAATATTTTGATAAAACAATTCTTTAAGACAATTAATCTTTACTTGATTAAAATGCATAAGCAAAACATAAATTATAAACGTCTAAAATTCTAGAATATCATTTTTACTTAAAAATGCCAATTCTGAAAAGTTTTAAACATAATAAGTAATTAACCCCGATATAAAGATCCCAAGTGTCGCAACCGGGATCGCGACGGGACGACAATCCAAAACAACGAAATCGTAGTTTTTGAAAAAGAGTTTTCGAGTCGCCACCATAGTTTATTTTGGAAAAACTACGGAAAAGCCATAAAACGATAAGGCATGGTCCACGAAAACCAGATTCTGGGTTTGGGAGTCGGTTACGTGTAGGGAAGGTATTAGCGCCCTACAACGCCTGCCCTAAGGCAGTACCTTTAATTAAATATGCGAATACGATGTGGTTTTTAAAAAAAGATTTAATTTCCCCTAAAAAGCGAAATTCTAAAGAAACAAAATATTTTTTTAGTTTTTTGGGCCCGACAAGGATTGACCTTGCTCCTACGTATTCTCATTCAGAATGAGAAATCAGGGTTACGTAGTTCTTTGAAACTGTTTGGAAATTTTGTTTAAGAAATCGTTGAGAAAATTTGTTTGCAAAATATTTGGATTCTTTTTGGATTTTTGGAAAGGTGAACCTGACAAGGACTAGCCTTGCTACTACGTATCTCCACTCTTAGTGGAGAATCAAGGATCACGTAGTTCTGGAAAATGAGATTGTTTGTTTTTAAAATGGATGTTTTATATTTTGTTGAAGATTTTATATTTTTTATATTTTTGAGAAAAAAGGAGGTAAGGTCTTAGCACAAGGACGATGCCAGCGATCACACACATGCTTAAACCTTTAAAACATTTTTTTATTTATTATTATTTTTTTAGAAGAGAAAAGGTTTTAGCACAAGGACGATACGTGCGATCACACATGTGCTTAACCCCTTAAGATGCAACAAAACATATTACAATATATGAAAACGAAATTAAGACAGTAAAAACGAAACTGCTACAGTAAATACGAAAATACACAAAACATTAAATACAAAAAATAGTAAAATAGTAAATACAAAAAACAGTAAAATAGAAAATTAAATTACAGCAATACATAATAACAGAAATACAAAAAATACAGAATTTCAGAAACAGAAATTGCAGTAATATAGAAATAGTGAAAACAGAATACAAAAATACAGAAAATAGTAAAACACAAAACAGTAAATTGAAAAATACAGAAATAAAATCAGAATTGCAGCAGCAGAAAATAAAAGTAACAGTAAAACGAAATTGGAGCAGAAAAACGAAAATACAGCATACACAAAACAAAAAAAATGAAATTGAAACAGAAAAATGAATTTACAGCGAAATAGAAATAGTAAAACGAAAGCAGGAATATAAACTGCAATAATTTAGAACAAGAAGGAGAATCTCTTAGCCATGGAAGAAGACCTTGTTGTGAGAAGAGGTAGATGAGAGGTAAAGAAGATGAACTTGGAGTAGAAATTTGGTATGAGATTTAATGGGAAGGTGTGAGAGAAAAATGAAGTAGAATTTTTGGATGAAGAGATTTGGTGTGAGAGAAGAAAGATGGATATTATGAAAGTGTGTGTGTAAGTGAAGAGAATGTGGGTATTTATAGAGTTAAGGATGAAGAAAGTGTTAAATAAATATAATTTTCTAAAAAAGTGAGTGGAAAAAAATAAATAATATAAAAAATGGGAGGAGAGATTAGGTAAAATAAAATATAATAAAAAAGGTGAATAAAAAAAGTTAATGTGGAAAATAAGTGAAAGAAATAATATAAAATTTTGGTGGAGAAAATAGGTGAAATAAATTATAGTAAATAATAAAAGTTAATGTGAAAAATAAGTGAAAGAAATAATATAAAAAATGGGTGGGGAAATTAGGTAAAGTAAAATATAATAAAAAAGGTGAATAAAAAAAGTTAATGTGGAAAATAAGTGAAAGAAATAATATAAGAATTTGGTGGAGAAAGTAGGTGAAATAAAATATAGTAAATAATAAAAGTTAATGTGAAAAATAAGTGAAAGAAATAATATAAAAAGTGGGTGGAGAAATTAAGTAAAGTAAAATATAATAAAAAAAGGTAAGTGGAAAAATTAGAAAAATTAGGAGGAAGAAAAAAAAATTAAATAAAAAATAAATATATAAAAAATGTAATAGTAAATGAAAAAGGTAGGTGATGTGGAGAGTGATGTGGAAGATGATGTGGAAGGTGATGTGGAGAGTGGGGTGTGAAAAGAAAAATATGGTGGTGAGAAAGAAAAAAAAATGTGAGATTATTTTGGGCCATTGGGCAAGGATTAAAAAGTTAATTTCGGGGTGCAAATAGTAAAATTAAATAATATTTTTTATTTTTTTATTTTTTTTTATTTTTGTGATGAATTTTATTTACCCTGACAAAATTGGGTGTTGACAGTTGCCCCTCTTTACTTAGATTACACTAGATAATACGAAAATTTGATATTTTCGTATTATTTGAGTAAAGCTAAGTAAAGATAGAAACATTAATTTTGTCTGGGTTTCCAATAGAAATAAAAGAATGAAAATTGATTCAAACATATAATAAACAAATTCATGGAAAATGTGAAATTGCAACAAAAGAGAGCTCGACCATTGCCTAGCAAAGGGCCAATATCGGAGAAGCAAAGTTAAATTCGACCATTGCCAAGCAGAGGGCCAAACTCACAGAACAGAAACTTAAATCCGACCATTGCCAAGCAGAGGGCCGATAGCCAAAATTAAAACCTGGATTTGACCATTGCCTAGCAGAGGGCCAAACTCATAGAACAGAAACTTAAAGCTGACCATTGTCAAACAGAGGGCCGATAGCAAAAATTAAAACCTGGATTTGACCATTGCTTAGTAGAGGGCCAAACTCACAAAACAGAAACTTAAATCTGACCATTGCCAAGCAGAGGGCCGATAGCAAAAATTAAAACCTGGATTTGACCATTGCCTAGCAGAGGGCCAAACTCACAGAACAAAAATTTCAATCTGACCATTGCCAAGCAGAGGGCCGATAGCAAAAATTAAAACCTGGATTTGACCATTGCCTAGCAGAGAGCCAAACTCACAGAACAGAAACTTAAATCCGACCATTGCCAAGCAGAGGGCCGATATCCAAAATTAAAACCTGGATTTGACCATTGCCTAGCAGAGGGCCAAACTCACAGAACAAAAACTTAAATCCGACCATTTCCAAGCAGAGGGCCGATAGCAAAAATTAAAACCAAAGGTGACAGATAAAACTGGGCTTAAAAAAATGCTAGACCAAAGCTGTGCTTGAGAGAAATGAGGTGTACAAACCTCGTGGAGGGTGTAACGACCCTACGGATGAATGATGTGAGGTGTACTAACCTTGTGGAGGGTGTACCAACCCTATGGATGAATGATGTGTGGTGTACTAACCTCGTGAAGGGTGTACCAACCCTATGGATGAATGATGTGAGGTGTGCTAAGGTCGTGGAGGGTGTACCAACCCTACGGATGAATGATGTGAGGTGTACTAACCTCGTGGAGGGTGTACCCACCCTATGGATGAATGATGTGAGGTGTACTAACCTCGTGAAAGGTGTACCAACCCTACGGATGAAGGATGTGAGGTGTACTAACCTCGTGGAGGGTGTACCAACCCTATGGATGAATGATAATAACTTGGGGTGTAATAATAGGTTCGACCATTGTCTAACAGAGGGTCGAGATCCAAAGAGAAACCGAATTCGACCATTGCCTTGTAGAGGGCCAAAATACAAAAAAAAATCTTGAGATTAGGGTGTTAGGTGAACTGGTCTTTGGTTGCCAGATGAAACTGGGCTTTTGTAATTTTGAAATTTTTAACTTTTTGAATTTTTTTTTTTTATAATTTTTTTATTTTTTTTACCGATACTATTGAAGCCTCCGGTATGCATGACCGAAACTGTGGACACAGTGAGATTTGTTTTTGGCTATATAAGGAGGAGCGGACTGCGTTGAGCGACACTTTGAGGTGTTGCGATTCTTGAGCGTGTGAGAGAGTGTGAGAGCTTCTGAGCGAGTGAGATCTGAGAGAGAGTGCGTCTGCGAACCCTCTGTCAAGCGAGATTCTGCTTCTGCTTCCGCGTTTGTAAGTTTCTCTCTTTCTCTCAACCCTTCTTCTCTTTTGTTCGTGATTTCCTTTTATACTTTTCTACTTTACGCTTCTTTATGTTCTTTATTTCTCTTTCTGTTTTTTTTACTCGTTATGTATATGTACACGGGGTATATAGGCTGGAAAACCGTTGTTAATCTCCCTTCGTTTGAAGGTATGGCAGAGACATTCGGGTATAACAACGCCACGTACCCTAGTTAAAACAAAGCAAAACAAATTTTTATTTTAATTTAAACAAAAAAAATACATATTCTTTGGACTTAAATCTAGTTAGGATCCGTTGCGAGGACCGTGAAACTAATCTATTTCTGGACATTGAGACTTAAAGACTAGACGATGAAAACTAAACTAAAAAGAGAAGAAGAAAAATGGAAGACATGACTTAAAATGGAAACTTGGCTTGAACCTGATAAATCTTTTTACTTTTACCTTTTTTCTTTGTTTTTGTTTTAGAAGAAATATGAACAAGAGCTTAGAAAATATGGATACAGGTTACAAACGATGGCGGTCCACCCAGAGCAAGTTCAGATCTTGTTGAACATTTTTAACCATGGGATCATTAATCCTAATCGAGATCAGATTCGGGAGATTGTAGAACGACTCCGGGAGTACGGAGAAATCGGAGAATACAGTGTTTATTGTTTGTTTCAAAACCATGGAAACCGATTAAAGCATCGACGCTTGCCGCAAGACGTCTCTGGTACATCTGAACCTTCATACTCCCTCCTACCGTCGTTTATGTATATAAGCATTATATATATATATATATATATATTATTTTATTTTATTTTTAAATTTCTTTGCTCATCTGACTAATATTATTTTGCACATCCGGAGATCCTTTATGGGTAATTCCACAGGCTCCACAGCTCCTGGATCTCTTTCCCATCCCCACCATTCTTGAAGAAGAAAAGAAAGTCAGTTATCTCATGCCGTTCCGCATCAATGCTCCTTCCACGGAGCTCTCTTTGAGATTGTCGTCTCCTTAAGGGAACCTTATTTTTATTATTATCATTATTGTTGTTTTTTTTTTGTTTTTTTTATA
The DNA here is from genome assembly GCA_027742785.1 of Vigna reflexopilosa. Lineage (NCBI taxonomy): Eukaryota > Viridiplantae > Streptophyta > Magnoliopsida > Fabales > Fabaceae > Vigna > Vigna reflexopilosa. The sequence goes on from CM050918.1 coordinate 20,487,447, forward strand.
TTTTTTTTCTTTTTGGACTGTACCCTTAACGGCCACTTGTGGCCGACACCTAAACTCCTTATTTTTTGTTTTTTTTATTTTATCTTTGGACTGTACCCTTAACGGCCACTCGTGGCCGACACTTGAACATCTTATTTTTTTTTATTTTATCTTTGGACTGTACCCTTAACGGCCACTCGTGGCCGACACTTTCACATCTTATTATTTTTTTTGTTTTTATTTTTATTTTTGGATTGTACCACTAACGGCCGTTTGTGGCCGTCACTGAGCATCCTATTTTTTTATGTATTGTGATTATTATTTGTTTTTTTTTCCTTTTATTTATGTACTGTAATCTTTACTTGCTTTTTTTTTTATATATGCCTAACTTTGTTTGTAATTTCATATTTGCATTAGTAATAAGCAAATTACAGTTTATTTTTTTTTTTTGCTTTGATTTTTTTTCTTTGAGTTAAATGTCTTAATTGCAATCATCAAACTGGTTTTTATTTTGAATTTTTTTTTTTGAAAAAGAGGAGTGTCATACATTTCAAGGTCTAACTTTGAGATTATTACATTTTGACTTTTTCCTTCGAGACATCAGTGCACACATGCTTGAATTTATTGGCAAGAGGATGGTTTCGAAGAGAATAAGAGCTGTTTAGAACGGTTTGGAAGGCTGGGACAGGAACATGAGCACTACAATTCTCGAAAGAGATGTAATATGTGAGTCTCAAGACAAAACACGATATACCAAAAATTTTGCCGAAGTTTGGTGTTTGGGAAAATGAGCATTAGGGTGAAAAAGTCAAGTGAGACTCGCAAAGTTGCCCTAGTCTTGGGATTATGGATTGATGTATTTCAGGGCGAGGATTCGTGGTTGGATCCATAAAGCTGCCCCAATTTTTCGGTGTATGAGTTATGTCAAGAAAGGTAGTGTGAATGAAAAGGATCAATTTAAAAATTTTGCCCCAATTTTTTTTTTTCGCACGCTTCTGGTTAGATGGCAGGGTGACCCCTCTTCCTATGGCATTACTTTTTTTTATTATTATTTTTTTTCATTTCATTTTTTTTACGACACATTGAAAATCATTTCGCCTTATCGCAAAATTAAGCTTTGTGAAAATTTGAGCGAACATTATTCGATCTGCGTGGACTTTATTAGGCTTGTAGCGTGGCTAAGGGCTAAAGGTATTGAAAGAAAAGATATAAAGGCCCATATGAATGTTTGTCAGTTATATTTTTTTTTTGGAACAAGAGTTATCATCTAGATATTGCATCAACTATTTGACTTTTTGAGCACTTTGATTTTTTTTCTTGAACTTCATTTTCGTTCTTTTTTCTTCATCACTTTGTGATTTTTTTTTGTTCTTTTTTATGTTCACACTTCTTGATGAAATCTCTTCGTTTAATCATTTAGTGTTCTTCATTTGTGTCATGAGTTGACTCCTACCTTATGATAACCCTTGCTTGGGGATTATTTTAAAAATAATTTATTTTTGGCTCAAATGGGGTGACAATGGATATAATTTTTTACTTTTTAGATAGAGGAAAATGGCCACACGTCATTTCAAATTTTGACTGCTTTATTTTCAAAAAGATTAATTCTACGTTTAGATGATCTCAACATGAATCGTTTTTTTTTCTTATTCTAGACTGCCCTTTCAGGTTTTCAATCTAGTGAAATGTTTTTTTTTATTTTATTATTTTTTTTAATGGATTCAGGGATCACCCAACTAGCGCAAGCGAGGATAACTTTTAGTCAGGCCAATCTGCCCCAGTTTACTTGGTTACTGGGGGCAATGACAATGTTTGTTAGGGACGATCCTTTATTTTGGGAAAACTGAAGGGTGAAAGTCTTCAAACAACATGTGTACGAATGTCTCGAGAAAAATGTCAAATTGTTATTTTTTTTATTAAACACTGGACCTCAGAAAAGTCTGACACTTCAACTTTTGTTTTTTTGATTTATCATTTTTTTTTATTTTATTTTATTGCTTTTGGAAATGCATGAGTTTGACCATTTGCAAGAAAGACAATTGACTCAAGATATGCACAAGGTGCGTGATTTTATAGAGAAAAAACTGTTGGTACCAGCAATGGTATGATTTGAAGAGTAAAGCGCAACGGAATAAAACTTAAAGTAAGTGGAAAGCGTGTTCGGTCACTATTTAAATTAAAATAGTCCGTTTTAGAAAATTAATATTTTTCAGAAAATTTATCGAACAGTTGATATGCGTTAAAACGTAATGAGTGTAGGGATAAGAAAAATCACACAAGTATTTTTATACTGGTTCGATTCAACAGAATCTACGTCCAGTCGTTAATCACTATAAGAAGTGATTAACAGTTCCACTAAAAAGATGTTTCACAAATTACAATAATAGTGAATAAAAAACAGATAAATAAACCTTCCTTCGACGAACGAACCGGAAGAAGAACACTCTGCCAACTCGAAGAGAACCGCTCCGGCAATCGACCAACGATTCGCAAGCTTCTCCTATTCACGAGACCAGGCAGAGCACCTTGCTAACTCGAAGAGAGCTTGCTCCGACTATCGACACACGAAACGCGAGCCTCTCCTGTTCACGAGATCAAACAAGGGAACTTTGAATTATAGCTTCTGAGAACTTCCTCTGACAAACAATATTCTGCTAAGCTTCTGTTCAAAAACGTTGCTTCTGAAAATTTCAGAAGTCCAATATATAGCCAGCTACCCTGAATATCAAAGGTCAAGTCCCAACTGCCACTAATAATCGATTATTGTAAGTGATAATCGATTATTCAAGTCCGTTACAGGTTTTTCAAAATGTGATAATCGATTATTTGGAAGTGATAATCGATTATTCTTGAAAGACTCATGATATTCGATTATTGCTTCTCATAATCGATTATTTCAGTAAAAATACAGGTTTTTACAAAATTTAAAGACTTTCCTTTTACACTTATATTCTACAAAAGTGCTTTTAAACATTTCTTCAGGTGAAACTTCTTGTAGCATCATCAAAACTAATTTCTTTAAGATTTACCAATGCTCCTCATTGGTAACAATCTCCCCCTTTTTTATGATGATCAAAAATTCAATTTTTAAAAGCAACTTTGACTTCCCTGCAAAATATACAAGCTACAATAACAACAAAGTTAGCAATACCTGTATCAATTTAAATTATGCCTTTCCCCTTATATTATACTTCTCCCCCTAAAACTATATTTCTCCCCCTTTTTGATCATAAGCAAAAAGATTAAGGTAAAAAACTCCCCCTAAATATGATCTCCCCCTCAATATGCATAAAAACAAGAGATCATTTTATACATAAAAGAAAGAATTACATTAGCATCATGAGGAAAAACATACTAGCAACAGAACATAGAAGGAATAACAGACAATCAACAAAACATGCTAACATAGAACCTATATCTTAAACTCAGGGCTAGGGGATCTCTCAGGTGGTTGAATGTTTAGATGAGATTCGATGTTGGATAGGCGAACATCAAGTTCAAGAAATTGATCAACCATGTATTCATCAATAGATTGCTGCCACTCATAAATCTCTTCAAAGTGTGTTTTCTATGCTAGACTCAAATCCTCTAATTGCTTAAATAATCTTGCAAAGTGTTCTTCCCTAGAAGTTGAGGATGAGGAGGGTATGTTGGATGGACCAGCATCAGAAGGAGCAGCAACACTTACTGGGTCTGCCATGTGTGTATCCATGTCATCTTCTTCACCATCATCTGAATTAGCATCATCTTTATGAATAATGACATTTCCCCGGGTAACAAATCCCATTTGTCTAAAAGTGGTGTCTCCAATCTTAGATCCAATGGCTTGAATTGTTTGAACATGTTCTCCTTCCACATTAACTCCTTTGTATTCTATAATTCTAGAAATGAGAAGAGCATAAGGAAAATGATAAGAATGAGATTTTTTAGCTTTTACCATAGTGTCAGAAATACGAGCAGGCCAATCAATGTGTATGTGATTTAAGATCCCATACAGAAGAAGCAGATCCTGCTCAGAGCATTGGCATGGTTGGTTGCTCCAGGACACAGTATCCATACAATCAAATAAGGAATCATCCTCTCTTCAACCTTGAAACCACCAACAAGCAGTTGCCTATGGTTGGTCTGCTGTTCAAGATGGCGTAAGAAAGATTGAAAAGCCAACAATCGGTTGAAGTCTGGAATTCCAAGATGAACTTTCACAGCATCATCCCAGATGGTAAGTTGAGCAACGTTGGTCCACACATCATCATCCAAAATTATGCGAACGCCTTTCACTTTGGTGGATATAATCCTGTCTCGATATCTCAAATTGAAATAGAAGACTCTTATGAGATCGGGATATATGCAACCTTTTTGCTCCACTAAATGTGTGAGACCTTGACCAGCAAAAAGATCCGGAAACTGAAATCCATAGAAACGATAAAAGTAAATGCGAATATACTTTACCGCCATGATTCGCCTCTCTTGCCAAGAAATTACATAATCCGCATGCTTTTCTTGATCCGAAATCCACCCATCAATGGTTGCAGGACGTGGTTGAGAAGAAGAGGCACCAACAATTCTTCTACGGGTTCTTCTGGATTCAGCCATGGAAAGATATAAAAAAAAAATGAAGTTTTGAGAAAAATGGAGAGGGATAAAGAAATTTGTCTCAAGACATAGCCGTTTATGGCCTTTTATAGCCGTTATGGGTCTCTCCAACGACTTTGTTTTTGAAACTGTTTGCGTGATAATCGATTATTGCTAGAGATAATCGATTATCTGTTTATCAGTCACCTACCAGAAATTGCACAATAATCGATTATGCCTGAAGATAATCGATCATCTGTTCATAATTTTCCAGAATTGAGTTGGAGTTTAAATAATCGATTATGCCATGGGATAATCGATTATCTACGATTAGAGGCTTTTGCCAAAGCCAAAAATAATCGATTATTACCCTGTGATAATTGATTAAAAGTGCTAAGCTTACGAAAATTGAGAAAATTGCATAAATCTTGATCCTAAGACATATCTAACACTCCTAACTCTCTTCTAAGGTCATAAAATAGAGACATCCTCTCAAGTGGCTCTCCCCCTCAACAAAAGAAAGATCCAATTTATATAAATTGAACTTTTATAGAATGAAAGGAAAATACATGATGAAATACCAAAGTATAGATAAATAACAAGGTATCTAACAACCTTATATCTCCCCTTTAAATGGGTACCAGGTATCACAAGATCATGTCATAAGATGTCAAACAAGAATTTCTTTTAAACTAAAAAAAAACAGATTTTGAAAAATATTTTAAGATCTGTCCAGTCCAAAACAATGCAGAGATGCTTACAAACTAGTTCAGATTAGTATTTGCAATTCCAAACTAGTTTCAATAATTCTTAGCAAATAAAATTCGGCTTTTATTAGACTTAATTAACTCATTTAAATCAACAGTCATTCTTCAAACAAATAAGAAATCAATGATTCTACAATCAATTTATAAATTAAAATGAATACAATAGTAGCTTAAATGAATGTGATCACAACTGCTCCAGGTTTAACAGGAAAGCATTTCAGCTAGCACAATCAGTTCAAAAACTAATTTTGACAGCACAAATTCATAACTTCCCAAACAACAACTATGATTCATGCACTCTCATATCCCAATCTGTTCAACCCCATTAATTCAACTATGCATATCAAAACAACATATGCAAAAAAATTCAAACACAAAAGCTGTTTTAGATTTAATCTTTCAGTAGTTTTTAAATCAAATAATTTACATCAAAGTTATGCAAATTTGATCAGTTCATTTATTGCATCCAAGTTCTCAATGTTTATTATCATAGCTCATATGGTATGCATTTGAACTTAAAACCAAATTTTCACAGAAACAACTTCAAAACAGAGATGATATTTTAATTATCAAATGTCTTTAATCATCCAAAAATGCTGATAGAAAAGTATCGCCTAGCTCATTCAAATGAATCTTTCATTGCTTTTGATGGTTGACAAAAATTATACCAAGGCTAACTTCAAATCATGAAATTGAATACTAAACCAGTTAAACACAAATTCAATTTATAATTAGAAAATAAATCACTGAAATAACAATGTGCATGAGTAAACATACCATAAGATTAAATTCAACACATGAATGTCTCATAATAGATGAATTTCACTTATTAAAATGAGTGAAGAGACAAGAACACACCACAGGATGAATGAATAAGTGATGGACATATCATTTGCTCAAACAGAAATGAATATGGCAGTAATCAAATACTAGAGGATCAAAGAGAACAAAAAACAACACTTAGCTTAATCACTTAATGTTCGAACCAAGGCTTTGGATATCACTTGATGGATTCACTTCCTGGCTTGGAGCATCAATTCCAAAAGCAGAATATCATAAAGTTCTCTTTTCCTTTTGAAAAACTTATTCTGCAAAACATAGCAATAGAGTTTTTGGTACCCATAATCTTATTTGGGTCCTTGAGGTTAGAGACATATTACTTTATGATAGGAATCCAAGCATATTTCCCATTTGGAACTCCAAAATGTTTAATGTTACATTTGTTTGATGTATGTCCATGTTTCATACAGTAAAAACAACAAACATAATTCACTTTGTTTTTCACAAAAGTCCCCTTCTCAACCCAAACTCTACGGGTTCTTTTAATTTGAGGTTTCCTATGTTGATGCATGTTCTTGTTTTTAACATTTTTCTTTCTAAAACCATTTTGAACATTTGAAATAGATTTGGTGGCTTTAGCAAGCAAATTTTCAAGAATATCTATGTCAAACATGTGACTCTTACATGAAAGGCATTCAACAGGATGTACAATTTCATTGGATTCAGACAATTTAGTTTCTAGATTACTAACTTTGTTTCTTAAAACAACTTCTTCATCCAATGCACTTTCATATTTAATTTTCAATTCCTTAAATTCATTTTTCAAATTTTTATGATCAACATCTAATTTCTCAGATTCATTTAACAATTCAAGAAAAGCTTTTTGTAAATCAAACTCATTGGTGTCAAGACTAGAGCAACTTACTTGGCTTGTGGTGTCATCAGTAGCAACCGTCAAACATAGGTTTTCTTTACTTGTTTTGTTGCTTGAACAATCAGCTTTCACATGTCCTCTTTCACCACATCCATAACATTTGAAGCATGAAGAGGAGCCTTGATTGTCCTTCTTTTCCTTTAAGATTTGTCTTTCGGATGATTTATCGTTGGCCATCAAGCATAGATTTTCTTGCTCATTAGAATCAATTGAGCTTGAGGAGCTTGATGTAGAGCTTGAGTCCGACAGTGTTAACTTGTCCACATCTATGACTTCATTGTAAGTGAGTCTTAAAAATTTCCACATTTCTTGTGCACTTTTATAAACAGAAACTTTGAAAAAATCATCAATGGTTAGTGCAGATAAAATTATATTCTGAGCCTTAATATCAAATTGGGCTCTTCTATTTTCCTCAACAGTAAAATCAAAATATCATTTTTCTACCTCTACACCATCAACTGTACTTTTAGGAATAAAAGGACCATTTTGTACTGCTTCCCAGATACCTTTGTCAACAGACCCCATAAAGATTTCCATTCTGACTTTCCAGAATGCATAATTATCACCAGTAAAGAGTGGTGGTCTGTTAATAGTAGCACCCTCGGCATATACAAGATTTTGATTGTGACCGGCCATTTTCGAAAATTTTGAAAAACTATCAAAGCAATGCTCTGATACCAATTGTTGGTACCAGCAATGGTATGATTTGAAGAGTAAAGCGCAGCGGAATAAAACTTAGAGTAAGCGGAAAGCGTGTTCGGTCACTATTTAAATTAAAATGGTCCGTTTTAGAAAATTAATTTTCTTTCAGAAAATTTATCGAACAGTTGATATGAGTTAAAACGTAATGAGTGTAGGGATAAGAAAAATCACACAAGTATTTTTATACTGGTTCGATTCAACAGAATCTATGTCTAGTGGTTAATCACTATAAGAAGTGATTAATAGTTCCACTAAAAAGATATTTCACAAATTACAATAATAATGAATAAAATCAGATAAATAAACCTTCCTTCGACGAACGAACAGGAAGAAGAACACTTTGCCGACTCGAAGAGAACCGCTCCGGCAATCGACCAACGATTCGCAAGCTTCTCCTATTCACGAGACCAGGCAGAGCACCTTGCTAACTCGAAGAGAGCTTGCTCCGACTATCGACACACGAAATGCGAGCCTCTCCTGTTCACGAGATAGAGCTAGGGAACTTTGAACTATAGCTTCTGAGAACTTCCTCTCACAAACAGTATTCTGCTAAGCTTCTGTTCAAAAACATTGCTTCTGAAAATTTTAGAAGTCCAATATATAGCCAGCTACCCTGAATATCAAAGGTCAAGTCCCAACTGCCACTAATAATCGATTATTGTAAGTGATAATCGATTATTCAAGTCCATTATAGGTTTTTCAAAATGTGATAATCGATTATTTGGAAGTGATAATCGATTATTCTTGAAAGACTCATGATAATCGATTATTGCTTCTCATAATCGATTATTTCAGTAAAAATACAGTTTTTTACAAAATTTAAAGACTTTCCTATTACACTTATATTCTACAAAAGTGCTTTTAAACATTTCTTCAGGTGAAACTTCTTGTAGCATCATCAAAACTAATTTCTTCAAGATTTACCAATGCTCCTCATTGGTAACAAAAACGAGGGTTATAAGGCTACACAGATCTCCCTTTGTGCGCTAACGAAGGTTCAACGCTTAAGATTTAAGGTCACATATATGCAATCTCACCAGGATGGTTCCCTGAACCTAAAGGTCGATGGGCACTAGAGCTATAGCCCCTTCATTGCATCTCCACAACAATCGAGTAATCAACTAGATGTGGAGACACAAGTGAAGAGAACAAACTCTAGTTGGGGTTCTCACAATAGCCAAACAGGAAGAATATCCAAAATGGCACCGCTACACAACCCCTCTATTTCTAAGCTACACTCAGACCCGGGTATAGGGCCCCACTCAATATATGCACAGAGTGTGTGTGAAGGGAGAACGCCATGCACACCCAAACCCTCACCTGCAAAACAACCAGAAAAATTCTCCCAAGCAGATATAACATGTTTTCTACCCTAGGGTTCAATATCCAACAATAATAATTTCAAGCATAAAGAACAAACAGCAGAAATCGCATGCAATTATTCTAAATATCAAACATAGACAAAGAAAACGAGAAGAAAAACATAAAGCAAAACCACATCGACTTCGCATATCTAATTAAATGGCCTGACTCTCACAACTCCCCAGTGGAGTCGCCATCTGTCGCAACCGGGATCGCGACGGGACGACGATCCAAAACAACGAAATCGTAGTTTTTGAAAAAGAGTTTTGGAGTCGCCACCATAGTTTATTCTGGAAAAACTACGGAAAAACCATAACACGATAAGGCATGGTCCACGAAAACCAGATTCTGGGTTCGGGAGTCGGTTACGTGCAGGGAAGGTATTACCACCCTACAACGCCTGCCCTAAGGCAGTACCTTTAATTAAATATGCGAATAGGATGTGGTTTTTTCAAAAGATTTAATTTCCCCTAAAAAGCGAAATTCTAAAGAAACAAAATATATTTTTTAGTTTTTTGGGCCCGACAAGGATTGACCTTGCTCCTACTTATTCTCATTCAGAATGAGAAATCAGGGTTACGTAGTTCTTTGAAACTGTTTGAAAATTTTGTTTAAGAAATCATTGAGAAAATTTGTTTGCAAAAGATTTGGATTCTTTTTTGATTTTTGTAAAGGTGAACCTGACAAGGACTGACCTTGCTCCTACGTATCTCCGCTCTTAGTGGAGAATCAAGGATCACGTAGTTCTGGCAAATGAGATTGTTTATTTTGAAAATGAATGTTTTATATTTTTTTGAAGATTTTATATTTTTTATATTTTTGAGAAAAAAAGAGGGAAGGTCTTAGCACGAGGACGATGCCAGCGATCACACACATGCTTAAACCTTTAAAACATTTATTTATTTATTATTATTTTTTTAGAAGAGAAAAGGTTTTAGCACAAGGGCGATACGTGCGATCACACATGTGCTTAAACCCTTAAGATGCAACAAAACATATTACAATGCATGAAAACGAAATTAAAACAGTAAAAACGAAACTGCTACAGTAAATACGAAAATACAGAAAACATTAAATACAGAAAACAGTAAAATAGTAAATACAGAAAACAGTAAAACAGAAAATTACATTACAACAATACATAATAATAGAAATACAGAAAATACAAAATTTCAGAAACAGAAATTGCAATAATACAGAAACAGTGAAAATAGAATACAGAAATACAAAAAACAGTAAAATAGAAAATAGTAAATTGCAAAATACAGAAATAGAATCAAAATTGCAGCAGCAGAAAATAAAATTAACAGTAAAACGAAATTGGAGCAGAAAAACGAAAATACAGCATACACAAAACAAAAAAAACGAAATTGAAACAGAAAAATGAATTTACAGCAAAACAAAAATAGTAAAACGAAAGTAGAAACAGAAACTGCAATAATTTAGAACAAGAAGGAGAACCTCTTAGCCATGGAAGAAGACCTTGTTGTGAGAAGAGGTAGATGAGAGGTAAAGAAGATGAACTTGGAGTAGAAATTTGGTATGAGATTTAATGGAAAGGTGTGAGAGAAAAATGAAGTAGAATTTTTGGATGAAGAGATTTGGTGTGAGAGAAGAAAGATGGATATTATGAAAGTGTGTGTGTAAGTGAAGAGAATGTGAGTATTTATAGAGTTAAGGATGAAGAAAGTGTTAAATAAATATAATTTTTTAAAAAAGTGAGTGGAAAAAAAGAAATAATATAAAAAATGGGTGGAGAAATTAGGTAAAATAAAATATAATAAAAAAGGTAAATAAAAAAAGTTAATGTGGAAAATAAGTGAAAGAAATAATATAAAAATTGGTGTAGAAAGTAGGTGAAATAAAATATAGTAAATAACAAAAGTTAGTGTGAAAAATAAGTGAAAGAAATAATATAAAAAATGGGTGGAGAAATTAGGTAAAGTAAAATATAATAAAAAAGGTGAATAAAAAAAGTTAATGTGGAAAATAAGTGAAAGAAATAATATAAAAATTTGGTGGAGAAAGTAGGTGAAATAAAATATAGTAAATAATAAAAGTTAATGTGAAAAATAAGTGAAAGAAATAATATAAAAAGTGGGTGGAGAAATTAGGTAAAGTAAAATATAATAAAAAAAGGTAAGTGGAAAAATTAGAAAAATTAGGAGGAAAAAAAAAATAAAATAAAATAAAAATATATAAAAAATGTAATAGTAAATGAAAAAGGTAGGTGATGTGAAGAGTGATGTGGAAGGTGATGTGGAGAGTGGGGTGTGAAAAGAAAAATATGGTGGTGAGAAAGAAAAAAAATGAGATTATTTTGGGCCATTGGGCAAGGATTAAAAAGTTAATTTGGGGGTCCAAATAGTAAAATGAAATAGTATTTTTTATTTTTTTTATTTTGTTTTATTTTTTTTATTTTTGTGATGAATTTTATTTACCCGGACAAAATTGGGTGTCTACTCTTGTACATGTATGATCATTGTAGGTGGAAACCACAACCATAACATGCAAGGGTGAGCAAACAGAAATATCATTGGATACAAGATATCACATTCATATTAAACACAGAATAATATAACCATACAAGATATTCCATGACAACATTTCTTCACAGTCAATTCATTCATGATCCAATTTCGTTTCCTTATACTATGTTGTCATAGTTATCACTAACAGGAACCTGTTCCTCAAAATAGGGCAATTCGAGTTGTCTTCCATCGTAACTTCCGACCTATCTCCCCGGCTTCTCAAGGAATGACGAGTAAAAACTACGGTTAGCCACACTGTTAATACTCCGACAAGTGTACCGAATCGTATCAAGTAATATAAAATAGTAAGACCAAGTATCGTTTTCCCAAGAGACTCATGACACTAAACAATTGTGTTTTTGCTTAACCCATTAAGACTATAAGAACAATATTTTGGGGTTTTTGTATGCTAAACAATAAAAGTAAATATGCATATAATTTGATCAATTGAGGCTAAACACTGGAATGAATGGATGAAGTTGATAATATGGGATGAATATGTTATTAGGGTTTAAATTTCACCTAATCACTCTCGTGCATAAACGAATTCTTCTTCTTCATTAAAGTTAATGCCATTTTCTAATTTACTTTAAACCCAATGTCTCGGTGAAGAAAACCTACTTTTAATTACTAGTTCACAATGTCTTGTATCCCTAGCAACTAATTATACATTACATTTGCATAGAAGCTTAAAGGCAACCAACCCTCCTATTCCTATGCCTAGGTAATATTGCTTTTGGGAGAATTTCCCCAGTTCTAGATTTTCCCGTATGTGTCCATATCGACAAAATCAATAATCATGCAATTGAATGAGTTAAACAAAGCATGCAAAAAGCGTAGAGGAAAAACCCTAACAATTAATGAATTAAAGAATTTATAATATAAATCAATTCAAATACAAGAGAGTTTAGAGGTTACATCATTCCCTAATAACAAATGAGATTAGTTCTCCACCACCACGAAGAAACTAGGTGTACAATCGAATGGAAGAGATAGAAACCCTAGAAAGAGAAGAGGAGAGCTCTCGCATCCCCAAATCTACCCCCAAAGGGGTGGAAAACGTGTTTTTGTGCTTAAGCCATCAAAAGATACAAACCCTAAGACGCCCAGGTCTTTAAATAGGGTAGAAAAATAACAGAAAACGGGACCAAGCCTAAAATAGATCATAAAAATAACATAAAATAGGTCAAAACCTGCGTCCCCGGCGCTCAGCACCCAACGGTGGGTGCGACACTTAAATGACGCTCAGCGATGGCGCTCAAGCACGATACAGAAAAAAAATTGGTGCTCAGTGCCCCTTTTCTACGCTCAGCGCTATCTGCGGTGCTAAACTACACTCTGGGTGACTTTTCTACATTGTGGTTGACTTTTCTGCACTCCAACCATTTGATACTTTGACTCTTCTTTCAATTCATTCCAATAGCCTACAAAATCAAGAGAATTTAGTGATAAAATCATCAAGTATAACCTAAAATCTCTTATTCACAAAACTAAAGCAAAAACATGAGTTAAAGCAAGTTTCTAGGTCATCAAAAAGGTATTTTCATGATAGATAACGGTATTTTCAACCGTTATCACAACCCCAAACTTGAAAATTTGCTTGTCCTCAAGCAAAACTATAACTTGGCTTACATAGAATAGATATACTACAACGTTCTAGCACATTAAAAAGCATTTTTCTCTAAGACAAATCACTCATGTATGCTCATCATAAAAGATCAGTTAAGAAATAATGATGTCTTAGCCAATTAAGCTTCAATTATGGTGCTCACATAATAATGAATACATAACAGATGCAAAAAGATGATTGATCAATAGCTAAAAAAAGATGCTTCTCTTTAATGCATGGAACCATTCCTCACCAAAGGCAGTGTTTCACTCAAGCACTCAAAAGTGTATAACTCAAGCACTCAAAAGTGTCTCACTCAAATTCAAAGGTGTATAGTGAGGTGTCAGTGTCTCTTTCACTCTACTATCACAATATCACATGGATTAAATTTGTCGTTCATTTAAAGACATAAAAAAACATTCGCAAGCAACTTATCATCACAACGACTTTCTAAGGCTTGTAATGTGGCTGGGCTAGGAAGAAAATTGGTTTTTCTAGTCAACAAAATTCCTTGAGTTAAGAGAGTAAAAATTTCCTTTCACATTACCCATAATCTCTCTTTCTCCTTTATATTTGAGAAATCATTCTCATCTTACTCCCAACTTTTCATTCATTGAGCTCATCCTTCTTTTTCTTCTTTTCTTTTCTTTTCTTTTCATTTTCAATTTCTTTCAACACTTAGCTCAATGCTCTTTTTCTTTTTCTTTTCATAATTCTTTTTCAAATTTTCCCAACAACCCCAAACTTGAACCTTTTTCCATACCATACAAATATACTCAACTCAACTCAAGGTAAAGATTTCAAAAGGGATTTTTTCATAAATTTAGGCTTAAGGTTCAAAGGGTAGAACAAACATTATTCAAAGGAGGACGACGATAAAAATAGAGTTCAAAATAGTGGAGTTACCCTACAAGCTGAGGCTGTTCACTTTTCCAATTCCAAGGATAGGAATCCAATTACAGCATCAATCAGTTATTTTGGAATAATACAAGAAATTTGGGAAATTGATTATGTCACTTTTAGAGTTCCAGTTTTCAAGGGTAAATGGGCTGATAATAAATTTGTGTGGTAACAAAAGACCTCAGATTCACTTTGGTGGATGTTAACAAAATGAGTTACACGGATGAACCAATTATTATGGCTAGTCAAGCAAGACAAATATTCTATGTCACTGACCTAGTGAATCATAAATGGTCAGTGGTATTGGAAGGCAGAGCCATGCACACAACTGATGATGAAGACTCTCTAGATATACTTGAGACAAGCTCCTTCTCATCGAGAACCATTGAAAATAAGGTTGATGATGTACCCGATGAAATACATGCAACTCAATCACTAGTGCAAAAATCGGCTATAACGTCACGCAGTCAACATCGAACCGCTCAATATCCAACGTTAAAAATGACCGGTGGCATTTCCGTAAATAACTTCAATCGTTTCACGTCAATTAATAAAACAGTTTGCCATCTAATATTTGTTAACGTCAAACAAGGCCCATACTAACATGATCTAAATTCTATTAACGTTAAACAAGGCTCAGATCGACGTAAAACAATGACCTTAGAATCACATAACGTCAACTTAAGAAACATTTGACGTTCAATTTAAAATAAGAAACTATGAAATAGTGGTTTGCTTGCAACAGTATTACTCCTACCCACATTTGACGTCAACCATGACAAATATTCGACGTTTTATATGTCAGCAAGTGAATCTCTTCTTTGTTCTTTTTTTCTTTTCTCGTTTATACCAAACAGAACATCGCACACTTTATGGCTTGACGTTTAGACCAATATAAAACGTCTAAAAAGATCGGTCGACATGACGGTCGTTGATGCACATAATGTCGCTTTGCAACAAGCTGACGTTAAGTACAAAATAAATAAATACTAAATATTGATATAATTTATATGATGTCAAACAAAAGATTGACGTTGCCAACAATTATTTTTTTTATTTTTATTTTAAATCAACACATAAAATGTGAATTTAAACTGGCATCGACATTTTATTATTTAGTTTTTTTTTCTTTTTCTTTTAAACCAACCACAGAACGTCGAATTCTTCTATGCATTGACGTTTTCTTTGCAAAAAATCAAGTTTTTATTTTTTCTTTTAAACCAACCGATAAAACATTCTTGTACTTGTGGCTTTAACGTTCGAAAACTTTTTCTCTATTTTTATCAACTCCTTCAAGGTGACAAAAACGAGTAATTTCTTTGTGGTTTGATTCTTTGTGATGAGTCAATATTTTCTTGACTTCACTTAGTTTATTGTTCTAGAATTAATCAGGGAATTGTGCTTAAATCTTCGGTGTTTTTCCGTTTTTGCTAATTGTGCTTAATTTGACCGAAAATTATAATTTTAATTAATTTGAATTATCTGAGCTAATTATTTGCATTATGAATTACAGGAAAAATTTCGGAGATACATTTTGGAGCATTAGAGAGGATGCCAAAGAATTCAAGAGTCTCCACATAGACATTTTAGAAGTAATTAAATTGTAATTTAGTAGTCTAGAATATTTTTAGACCAACTTTTGTAATTTGGACCAATTTTTGGTAAAGTAGAATAAGCCAAAAAGTAGAAGTGGGTGACTTGGCACCCTAGGGTTTTTGTGTGGACCCCACCCTTATTAAACAAAACTCACGGCCTTGGTGAGCTAGAGCCGCCACCTTCTTTTTGCTTGGCTGGAAACATTTCTTTACGGAGCTTGTTCTTGAAAAAAAACCATGTCTATGCATTTGGATTTTGGATGAAAAAACGTTTTCCTTTTTATTATTCCACAAGCAATTTTTCTTTTCCTTTTATTGAAGCAGCGCTGAAGCAAGAGATGTGTGCTCATGTTAGTAGCAATTTCTTTTCTTCTAAAGACGGGGCTGATTCAATTTATTTAGAAGCATCCAGCGGAGGCTTTACTTTCATTTTATTATGTTGCTTGCTTTAAAGAATTTAGATGCTGACTTCATTTATGATTTTCTTAAGCGGTGAATTTCTTTGCCTTTAATTAGACGTGTTATGTTGATTTTATCTGCATTGGAACGCTGGACACGGTGTCATTATCTTCCAATTTTCTTTCTTTGAGATGCACACGGATATGGGCTGGTGTGTGAGTGTGATGCCACCGCTAATTTGATTAAAAAAAAGGGAAATGGAGAAGAGATGGAAGAAGCAGAGCATTCCCTTTCGCTGCTTGATGTTGGACATCGTTCCACTTTTTCATTCAATAAAATATTATAGTTTAAAGCATTTTCTTGGAGTGCCATGGTCCAGGTGCAGCACTGCACCCATTTCTTGCCAAATATTATAGTTTCTTTTTCCTTTATTTCCTTGAAAAGTGAAGCATGGTCATTTACCATTTTCTTTTGCATATTGTCACGGCCAGCTGGAGGAAAAGGAGCATGTGGCATTCTATTTGATTTAGAAATCACATTTTCTTTATTGTTTGAATAAATTGAGGTTGAAGTAGCTCATGCATTTAATTTTTATCTTTACTGTTAATGCATTTTCTTTGTGCCATTTTCTATGATGAATTGCCTTTTCATTTTTTTAGCCTACTTGATGCATTTTCTTCCAAGTTTTATTCCTGCTTCAATTAGTTCATGCACTTAGGCTTTCAATGTTTTATTCTAGTGTTTCTGTTTGCTTTTATGTTGTCTGTTCTATTTGATTGTGTTAATTTAATTGCGATGTCAGCTTAAGTTAATTGGTTGGTTGTTAATAAAATTACATTGCTTCTTTGAGATTCCCAGACTGTCTTTGTGTTTATTCTGCTCTGCCTGACACTCTATGAAATATGACTGTGTTCTTGCAATGGGTATACGCTTAGTTGCCCAGTTGGTGATTGCATCTTCGCTTAGTTGATCGATCTGTATAGAACACATAAGATGGAATAGGTGTATTGCGTTCAAAACACAAGTGCAATAAATTTGACGAAAAATCTTGTTCTTCATTCAAAAACTAAGCATATTGAAATAAGGTATCACTTCATACGAGATTGATGGGTTATCGCAGCCCATGCAAATTTAATGTGCAATTTAGAAATGCAGTATCGCTAGGAAATGACTCCTAGGTCGTCTCTCAAGGACCAATTATGCGGTTCAAGAATTAAGTCACACACGAAGGGGGGGGGTTGTGAAAACGTTGTGGTGAATATGGATGAATAAAATCAAATCACTGACGCAAACAGAAACACAGACATAGAGCTAAAAAAAATGGTTTCAAAGACAGACTAAAAACGGTTGGTCATTAACTTAATTACAATGCTTCCTATCACAGATCAACAAAATAAAACCAACTTAAACCTCTAATCCAACACAATTAATCAACTAAGCGCAATCTAATTATGTTTTCATAAAAGCGGACTAAGTGAACGCAATGTTAACGTCAAATCTAATTTACACCATACAGTGTCATCAACTAAGAGACGACTCAACACCAACTGGGCAACTAAGTGTATACCCAATTGTAAGTGCAAATACGGATTTGATATTAACCAAGTCAGAGTCACAATGACAAATACAATCTAGAAATCTCAAAGAAGCAATGCAATATCGCTAATGACCAACACAGTTAATTTAAGCTATCATGACAATTAAAGTGACAAGACCAAACATATTAGACAACATTAAAACAAAAATAAAATACTAGACCCAACACTATAACAAACAATTATCTAGCACAATTAATTCAAATTAAATGCAAAACTAAATTAAAGAAATTAAAAACAACTCAACCTACAATTCAAACTAATTTAAAGCTAAAGAAATAAACAATATATTTTTTTTTCTACCATTCACGTGACCAAGCACTCTTACCAAATGAAATTAAATTTGCAATGGCCTAAAGAATAGACCTTTTGGCCGTGAGGTTGCTGCTCCCAAATTCAATAAATCCCATTTCATTTTCTTCAATTAAAAATCCCAAAAACGGAACTAGGGTGCTCCAGCCGAGACCCAATTGTTGGAATTTCAATGCCAATTCTCTTCTCCACCTCACAACCATACACCATCACCTACTCCCATCTAATCTACTTTCATTCTTCAAAGTCAAATGAACCAAGAAACATCCCATCACCAAGCTCCACAACCATGAACCGTGTGCTTCTCTCTTCTTCAATTAAAAAGTAAAATGGCAATTCCTAGGAGTTGAAAACAGCGTGGGTGATGGGACAATGCTTTTACTCCATGAGATAAAAATAAAGATGTTCCTCTCTCCAAGCCAAATGCTTCCTTTGACCGGGAGATGAATAGAAGTGCTAATTCCACGTTGTCTTGCTGCAAAAAGAAAAGGAAGTAGTTGCAGGATGTGACCCAAACTACCAATCACCACCTAATCTCCTCTTCAACATTTCGGTCAGCTCCATTCCCATCAATCAAATTGCTGCTTCTTTATTCCACTTAAGCTTTCGGTTCCAGCAGTAACACCCCCTCCTCTTCTCTTTTTCATTCCATAAAATTAAAATAAATCAATGTCACTTCATTCCAGCTCCTTCAAGTAGCACTTTTCTTCTCTCTTTAACCAAACAAATGAATAAAACCCTTCTTTAAATGCAAACGTGTTAAATCCAAATGAAAGAAATCTCTAAGCATCAATCGCTGTATTGCATTCAACGAAAATGGAGAAAACGGCACTTCTAATTAAATGCCTCAATCACGTCTCCCACATCTTTTTCGTTCCAGCAAAGAAATAGTTAAATGCTTAAATCAAAGGTGCATAAGAAAAAAAACAAAAGTGCTTCCTCATTCAAGAAACGGTGACAACATTGCAAGAAGAAAAAGAAAACATGCCATTCATTCCATCATGAGAGAAAACCGTGAGCATCATCCCATTTTTTAGAGAAAAACCATTATCTGCCCAAAGAGAATGAAGTGTCGGTTTTCTCATTCACCAAAAGTAAAACAACTTTGCAAGCAAAGGAAGAGAAGAAGAAGTGTGCTATCCATTCATTCTATTAGAGCAAAATAACGTAAATTGCATTAAACTTTCAAAGAAAAATTTTGTTCCCAGACCATGATGTTCTCTTAGCAAAGGGAGCTTACAGCCAAAACCAAAAACGCCGAAATTCCCCCCTCCCAAGTGACGGCTCTCTCCTCTCTAAGGCCGTGTGTCCTTCCTTTTTGGGTGGGGTCCACCCCAAAATAAAACCCTAGGGTGCCAAGTGTCTCCCTACAATTGGGCTAAATCTAAATTACTAAAAATTGGCCCAAATTACAAAACTTGGTTTAAAAAAAATCTAATCTACTAAATTAAAATTTGATTAATTCTAAAATGTCTTTGTTGAGAGTCTTGAATTTATTTGATAGCACTCCAAATGTCCCAAATTGTATTTTCAAAATTTTCCCTGAAAATAATAATGCAAATAATTAGCTCAGAAAATTCAAATTAATTAAAATTAGAATTTCCGGTCAAATTAAGCACAATTAGCAAAAACGGGAAAATACCGGACGATTAAGCACAATTCCCTGATTAATTCTAGCACAATAAACTAAGTGAAATCAATAAAATATCGACTCATCACAGACCACATCCTCAAGAGTGAAATTAAGGTCGAATATGTCGATACCTTACATCAATGGGCTGATATTTTTACAAAACCGTTGAACAAAGAAAGATTTTACACTATTCGAAATGAACTAGGAATCTTAAATGATAGTAGTATAAAATAATGATTCATATCTGATTAAAGTCAACTATGTTATGTATGAAGTTGATTGCTTTACTGTTTATCATTACATTCATACATTTACACACATTTCTTACCTATATAAATTCTTCCATTACAATGATTCTAAAATGCTTGATCTGGAAAAGATCTTGAAAGGTTTTGCAGGAACATTGCTTCGGTAATCATATTCATGTTAACTTTTTTCTTCTGTTTTCCTTCTATTCCTTTACTAAATGTAGACATTTCTTTGTTAACCATGAATGCATGGGGAAAAACAGAGGAAAATGTTAACACTTATGAATTTCAAGTAGACCCTTTGAAAACCTATCCTACATAACTTTCGCAACCAAATTCATGTTAACTTTTTCCTTTGGTTTTCCTTCAATTCCTCCTCTAAACAAAGTCATTTCTTTGCTATCCATCAAGGCATGGGTTAAAACCAGAGGAAAATGTTAACACTTATGAAAATCAGAAACATTCTCCATTGTTTTGCTTGTTTTTTTTAATTTACTTCCTGATATTCATTATAATGTATTCCATCATCTTTGGTCTTCATTATAGATGTTGTGTTTTGTAAAGAGGGATTTCTTTTAGAAATCCTCTATGATATAGGACATCAGTGATCTCAAAATTTTGACGTCAATCTCCAATCTTTTGCATCGAATGCACTCAATATTTGACATCAACTGTATAAATTTAATTTATGTTGAAATTGTTTGCACCATAGGACACTAGTGCAAAATCAGCTTATAACGTCACCCATTATTGACCGGTGGCAATTGCATAAATAAGTGAAGCCTATAGACGTCTGTTAGGGGGGACCGACGTCTATAATACTATAAATGTCGATGCCCCAATAAACTGACGTCTATATGTCTGACAGGTAAGTGAAAAGTCATTTCTTTCCGTCATATAGACGTTTGATCCAGCCACGTAACCTCTATATGCGATTATAAATGTCAGGGACCCACCGAACCGATGTCTATAGTCTGACCGGGTATGTGAAAAGTCATTCGTTTCTGCCAACTAGACGTCGTTGCCCCTCCAATCCGATGTCTATAGTTTGACAGGTAGGTGAAAATTTAATTTTTTCCGCCATCTAGACGTTTGTTCCCGCCACCTGACGTCTATATGCGATTATAGATGTTAGGGCCCCACCTAACCGACGTCTACAGTTTAACCAGGTATGTGAAAAGTCATTTGTTTCCACCAATTAGACGTCACGTCCCTCCAAGCTGACGTCTATATATAACACAAATATTAATTTTTAAATCAAATGGACGTCAGATTAGTGAGGCACCCGACGTATATGGGATTATAGACGTCGGGTTTATGGGAACGGACGTCTAATTTCTTGTTAAATTATCAGTGCGAACCAGCAATTTGCGAACAAGCAGTTTGATCGTCTTCCTTCGCCTTTTCTCTCTGCTGCACTGCATTTCCAGGTGTGTTTGATCTCCCGTGAACCATTTAAAGTTATTTTTACTCCGATTAAAGTAATTTTTGATGTATTATCTTTCATTTGAACCGATTAAAATGAGTTTTCGTTGTGTTTTGGTGCAATTTTTCTTGTGTCTTTGGGTAGCGTAATGCACCTTCTCCCTTTGCTAGTTTCCTCGTAAGAAACACTTGCATTTTTTGGATCTCTTATGGCATTTCAACAGGAAGTCGAACCTGGGTCCTTGCATTCTGCCATTCCCGCCGCCAATGAAAAAGAATACGGTGAGAATATGGTGACACCGTATTCTCACCGTATTCTTTTTCATTGGCGGTCGGAATGGACCTAGGCAACGACCCAGGTTTGTCTTTGGGTTGAAATGCCATAAAAGATGCAAAAGACGCAATTTTTTTTTACGAGGAAACTAGCAAACGAAGAGGTGCTACTACACTACCAAAAGTGATTGACGGGGTCCAAGAGCCCAAGCCTAATAAGTATGGTTAATAGATTATTGTAGCCCATGAAGTCCGGGAAACGTTGGCACCACGAGGGAGAAATGACATTGCACCGTAGCTTCTAGCATATGTCAAGCTGCTTGCTTCATTTTCATACCTCAAATATGTGTCAGTCGGCCTTACATTGCACCGTATCAGATTCTAGCATTTTATTTGGCACATGTATTTTGTACACATCTAGAAGTTTACGTTTTCAGCACATTCTGCACACACGTCCACATGGTTGTAGATCCATACTTCACGGATTTTATCCACACCATAGAGATTACTCTTGGCAATGGGATTTTTTCCTATAAATCCTACTTTCCTTATCATGTATTGCACTTTTGATATGTTGATGCCTTGTTCCAACCTCTTCTCCACCGAAAGTCATTCATCCAGTGCTTCTTCCAACTTGTCCTCTGGCTTCCTTCCAATGGTGAAGGCCTTCTAGCTCCACACCACCGAAAGCACATCACGCACCTCACAGTTCAATCGACAAACACTTCCGCTGCATAACTTCATTTCCCCTGCCGTTCACATCCGCTGTTAGCATTCTCTTCGTTTGGAAACTCAGGGATCCGTGGTGTCATTTCAACATGAAGTCGAACCTGGGTCCTTGCATATTGCCATTCCCACTGCCAATGAACCTGGTGTCACCGTATTCTCACCGTATTCTTTTTCATTGGCGGTCGAAATGGACCTAGGCAACGACCCAGGTTCGTCTTTGGGTTGAAATGCCATAAGAGATGCAAACGACGCAATTTTTTCTTACGAGGAAACTAGCAAAGGCAGGAGGTGCTACTACGCTACCCAAAGACACGGGAAAAACTACACCAAAACACAACAAACACTTCATAGACGTCGGTTAATGTACTGACCGACGTCTATAGTGCCCATAGACGTCAGTTAGTGCAATGTCTGACGTCTTTATAGTGCCCTTAGACGTTGGTTAGTGCAATGTTTGATGTCTTTATAGACGTCGCACTTTTCACCTAACCGACATCTATAACAACGTCACACCTGCGGAAAACCGACATCCCATTAGCGTCACCAGTATAGACGTCAGTTCGGGAGGTGACGTTAAAAGCCCAATATAACTGACGTCTAAAGCCCTTTCTGCACTAGTGGGAAATCAAATAGCTCTGAAATCTAATGGTAAAAGACAACTCCAAGACAATTTAAAAGTATGAACGTCGAAGCCCAGCCAAATTAGACATTCAAACATCATTCGGAGAAAATGTAATAAATTTTGTTTGATTCATATAAGAACAATCAATCATAAAAATCATAAACACCAACATGGAGCAATCCCAAAATAACACGTAGATAGTGTTAAAATGTTGTCAAAGTATCATTATCCTAATATAATAGATTTTAAGCAATAAAGAATCGATTACAAGCGTTATAAATTAAGAAATGGAAATGAGCTTGTACTGATTATTTATAGTGACAATAATGGCAACCTAGCTGACATTTCACATGACTTTTAATAATATTATAATATTTATTATGATTTTAATTAATGGAATCTATAACTAAAACTCAATTCTCACAAATTATTATCATTATTATTTTCCATATGAAATTAAAATAATATTTTAAAGAAATAAATTTTTATTCTCTTTAAATTTCACCCATAAATATTTCTTATATTTTATAATATGTAAATATTACAAGAAAAATTTAAACAAATTTATAGTATAAAAATATTAAAAAAATGTAAATCTTATCTTAAAATATAATGGTAATAGGAGGTTATGGGAGGTTTTATAACAGAAAAAAGGTGGGAGGCTGAAGAAGAAATCATCGTATATCTGCAAAATTGGACGTATCCTTTGTCTTTTGTCAAAATCTTTGTCTTCTGGCTGACAATTAGTACATCGAAGCCCAGTAGAATTGGACGTATCCTTTCACTGGTGCAAAAACGGGCTATAACGTCACGCAGTCAACGTCTAATCGCCCAATTCGCAACGTTAAAAATGACCGGTGGCATTACCGTAAATAAATTCAATCGCTCCACGTCCTCTATTGAAACCATTTGCCGACTAATATTTATTAACGACAAACAAAGATCATACAGACGTAATCTAAAGTGTGCTAACGTCAAACAAGGGCCAAAACGACGTAAAACAATGACCTTAGAAACACTTAACATCATTTTAAGAAACAACTGACGTTCAATTTAAAATAAAAAAAATAACGAAATAGTGGTTTGCTTCCAGCAATATCACTCTACCCACATTTGACGTCTACCATGCTAAATATTCGACGTTTTATATGACAGAGAGTGAATCCGTTTTTTATTCTTTATTTCTTTTCTCTTTTAAACCAGACAGAAAGTCGCCCACTTTATGGTTTCGACGTTTATACCAATGTAGAAAGTCGAACAATTTGGGATCTCACGTGATGGTCCTTGGTGTACGAAATAAATTGGTGTTTGGGATCTCACATAACTTCAGTTAAGGAATCAATTGATGTTCAATACAAAATAAATTAATACAAAATTCTATTTTAAATAATATGACGTCGTATATTACAGCTAGTAGTTATTCTTTTTTTTTCTTTTAAATCAACCAATAAAACATCAATTTAAACTGGCTTTGACGTCAACAACAATTATTTTAAGTAGACATCCATTCATAAAATTTCTCCTATGAACTTCATCTTTTAATTTTTTTCTTTGTGTGTTTTCTGTTATCTCCTTCAGCGAGTAGTTATTCTTTTATTTTTCTTTTAAATCAACACATATAACGTCATTTTATACTGGCTACGACATTTTATTATTTAGTTCCTTTTTCATTATTTTTTCTTTTTCTTTCAAAACAACTATATAACGTCGAATTATTTTTCTTTTTCATTTTATTATTTTTTATTATTTTTCTTTTCAACCAAAAACCGAACCTGGGTCATTGCCTACACGTCATGCAAACCACCAATGAAAAAGAATATGGTGACATGAGAAATAGGCAAGGACCCAGGTTCGGTTTTGGTTAAAATACCATAAGAGACCAAAAGACGCAAGCTTTTCTTACTAGGAAACTACTAAAGGGAGAAGGTACTAATATGCTACGAAACGACACGAGCAAAACTGCACAAAAACACAACGAAAACTCATTTTAATCGGTTCAAATGGAAGATAATCATCAAAGACTAATTTAATCAGAGTAAAAGCAAGTTTAAAGGATTCAAAAAAGATAAAATGCACATGGAAATGCAATGCCGCGTAGAAAAAAGGAGAGGAGGAAGGAGATGAAGTGAGCGTGGAGTTGTATGAGTTAAGCATTATATTTATAGAGTCAATATTAATGCTCACAACAATTACTGTGGTAGCAGCACAAAATTAATGCTCACAACCACTCCAATGCATTTCACGTCGAAGCCCCCTAAAATAGATGTTCTATGGGAATTTAAAAATAAAAAGAAAAAAAAAGCGACCAATACGTCAGATGCTCAAGAAATTCGACGTTTATTGTTGGATTATAAGAAAAAAAAATTAAACCAAAAAGACACTTTGGAAGTCTGGAGAAATTGACGTCAGCCTCTTCGTTTTTAGCAGCAAACTGCATTTTCCCATATATCATTTAAGTAAACTGCCTTTTATTATTGAAGCCCATATCAGGCCCATATCAGGCCTTTCCCAACAGTAATAATTTAAGTAGACATCCATTTATCAAATTTCTTGTAACAACTCCAAGGTTTCTTTATGTTAACTTTTTCTCTTTGTGTTACTAGTATCTCCTTCTAGGTCACAAAAAGGAGTCACTTCTTTATGGCTTGATTTTGTCATGATGAAAAGCTTGAAGGAATGTTAGTAACACAAAGAAAAAGGTTGATACATTTGGATTTCGGACCCTTTCAAAACGCTACATCTTTCATTCATAAAATTTCACCTACGAACTCCATCTGTTAATTTTTTTTTCTTATGTTTTCTGTTATCTCCTTCAAGGACATAAAAAAGCTTGAAGGAGTATAGAAAACAAAAGAAAAAGGTTGATAGATTTTGGATTTCGAATATACAGAGGACGTTATACATTTGGATTTCGGACCCTTTCAAAACGCTACATCTTCCATTCATAAAATTTCTCCTATGAACTCCATCTGTTAATTTTTCTTCTTTTGTTTTCTGTTATCTCCTTCAAGGACATAAAAAAGCTTGAAGGAGTACAGAAAACAAAAGAAAAAGGTTGATAGATTTTTGATTTGTCGAATATATAGAGGACGTCGTGTATTTTAATATTCGACATGTTATTGTAGGTTAAAAAGGAAAAAGAAAAAAAGATAAGAAGTAAAAAAGGAGCGATTTGGATTCTGGATGAACAATAAAACGTCTTGTCCCTAGTATTTTGACGTAATGTTAATACTGTAGTCATTAATATCACGTCGAGTGGCTTTATCAAACGTATTATTTGTGTTTAAAAAAAAAAGCTATGGTATATTGAGCAATAACCGTTATCCCATATTGAGTATACTGATGCAATGTAACCATGTAACATTAAAATGGACATTTGTAATCATAAAAGTGATTTTATCAGATTTAATCAATTATACAATTCAATCACCATTCACTAATGTTTTCCAATAGAGAATTTCATTAATATTCACAAGATGATTACAACCAAGAATACAAAAAGATGGCTTAAGAAACCACTTATTACAAAATTAAAATCAAACGACGAATATCCATATTCTTCTGTTGCAAAATTATTGATGATACCTTCTTGTTGTTCACATCACCTTTCTTTCCATTTTGAGCGGTGATTTTTCAATCCTTAGAGTCTTTTGTCAATGACTGTGTCTACTTTCAATTTACCAGAGCCCCAAGAATCTTGTATGCGACACTTTCATTTTACCAGAGCCCCAAGAATCTTCTGTTGCAATCAGGTTTCAATTTACTTGAGCCCCAAGAATCTTTTTAGCGATTTTGACATTCCATATATATTTTCACCATATACCATTTAACCATTCATCTTCTTCAGATTTTGTCAAATCTATTTTGTTTGCACTCCAAGATTCAGAATTGTGATAGAGTTGTTGATGACCAATCCATTTTTCAAAGAGAAATCCTTCTTTCCTGATCGGTTGAAAATGGATTGGTCATCAACAAGTTTATCTCAATTCTGAATTTGGAAATGCAAACAAAACAAATTTGACAAAATCTGAAGTAGATGAGTGGGCTAAATGGTATGTGGTGAAAATATATATGGAATGTCAGAATCGCTAAAAAGATTCTTGGGGCTCAGGTAAATTGAAAACCTGATTGCAACAGAAGATTCTTGGGTTCTGGTAAAATGAAAGTGTCGCATACAAGATTCTTGGGGCTCTGGTAAATTGAAAGTTGACACAGTCATTGACAAAAAGCTCTAAGGATTGAAAAAATCACCACTCAAAATGGAAAGAAAGTCATCTTTGAATCTACTTCCTTATAGTTTGACGTTCATACTTTGGCTTTTGCAATTCTGGCTGATAATAATACGTCAGATAGCTTAAGCGATCGACGTACTATTGGTGGTTTTTATATTGAAACGTCCAAGTATTACAACTCTTCGTTTATTGTTGGATTAAAGAGGGATTAACTCTTCATTTATTGTTGCATTGAAAATAAAAGGAAATAAAAAAGGAGAAACTCTTTGGCTTCTGGTTGAAACTCTTCGTTTATTGTTGGATTAAAATGGGAGAAACACTTCCTTATTGTTGGATTAAAAAGGGAGTAACTCTTCATTTATTGTTGCATTAAAAATAAAAGGAATTAAAAAGGGTGAAACTCTTTGGCTTCTAGCTTACAAATAAAAGGAATTAAAAAGAATTTAATGTAGTCTTGGTGGTTTAAAAGAAAAAAGAAAAAAAAAGAATTAAAAAGAGGTAACTCGTTTTGCTTCTGGCTGACAATAATATGTCGATTGGCTTTCGAAAATGACGTACCATTGGTCTATTAAAAGAAAAAAAAAGAATAAAAGAGTAGGACCCTGAACTATTTACTGCCAATGAACGTCCGAACTTATATTGAAACTGTAACCTTCCCCTAAATCTCTAATCCTATTCTCAAATGGCTTCTTCATCAAATACCCTTACTAGTCAGATTAAGTCAACAATAAAGAATAGTCATTCACACTCATTGATTTAAAAGGGAAATCTGATTTCATTCACATATTCATAGTGATTACAATCAGATAGAAGCAAAATGATGTGGCATATAATGCCGATAGCAAAACAAACCCAAAACAAATAATAAACGAAAACAAACACATAACAAACACACAAAACAGACTCCATACTAAAATTCTAAGCCTCTATTTTGATTCAGAAAATTTCCATGGAATCATCCTCACTAGACTCTTCTTCAATTAAATCTTCAAATGGAGAATCATTGTTATTCTTTTTCTGATCCATAGCATCTATCTTCTGTTCAATTCTATTGAGTTTTTCCAAAACCAATCTTTCAAAATTGCTTCTAGAACATTGAAGCATATTCTCTTCATCCTTGAAGCACCATCCCTCTGTGATCTTCACAAGGCCAAGGGAAGTCAAGGTGTTTTCGATTTATCACATTTGAGCAGTCACAAGAGCATTTCTTTTCACCACTAACATCCACACCTTGAAGGGTCAGGATTTTGCTGATCAACACGGCATATGGTACATGTCGTTGATGTTTGATTCCTGCATTAATCATATGATCTTTTATTACTGTCACCCAATTGGTAGGAACATCATTCTTCATGGCATACAACAGGAAAACATCTTTAGTTGTCATTTTGTCATGTAGAAATCTAGTAGGTAAAATCACCCGAGCAAGAATGTGTGCTGTTATCTTTTCTGCTTTATTCAGTCCCTCATGCATATATAATCTTTCAATTGGGTGTGTCCCAGGAAACCTTAACTAGTTACTGTACACCTCCTTTTTCTTCAGCCCTCTATTTTTTTCTGAGTACCGTAAGTGAGAGAATAAACCTTCATCTTTTAATCTTGTAACTTGAAACCAAACATCATTGGCAATGTGAACATTTACTCCTTTTACTTGAGAATGAAGGACATCATTTATGTTTCTCATATTGTTATAGAAGACCCTTACTAAGTCAGGGTACCAATCACCCTTCATCTGGACAAGTGTAGAGAGACCTTGAGTTTCAATCCATTCCTGGAAGTGAAATCCCTCTTTTTCAAACAAGTCGAGGTTCAGATATTTGTGAGGAACAATATGTTTAAACCTCGTCCACCACAGAAACTTTTTGCGTCTCTTCTCATCACTGATCCACCTGGAGAGATCATCATTTCTTGCAGCCTCAACAGCCTATCCTCTGTCTCTTGAAGGATGTGATGAAGAAGCCATTTGAATTTGGTCACCAGATAATTTTCCTCAATACAAGGGTTTAGTATCTTTGTACTTACAAAACAATGAATTAGAGTTTAGAAACAACTCAATGTGCATAAGATTTTCAAATTCAGTATATATAAGGGTGGATCAAACGTCGAGTGGTCATAATATTTGACGTGGATCTCATCATTTAAAATATTACGTCAAGTGACTTTAGAATCGACGTAATATTGGTTGTTTAAAATAAAAAAATAAAAGAATGGCGCGATTGTTTATATTGAAACTAAATCTATTACTGAACTTATATTGAAACCGTATGCTCTCTATAAATCTCTAAATCCTGTTCTCAAATGGCTTCTCCATCTTTTTCAACAATGGCTGGTCTTTCAAAATGGTTTCTTTTCATCCAATGATCTCAATATTCAACGTCAACTGTGTGAATAGATTCAAAATTTAAATTCTCTTGAAGTTCTTTCCTCCATAAGAAATCAGATAGCTATGAAATCTAATGGTAGAAAACAAATCGAAGACAATTTAAAAGAAGAATCGTGACTTTTTTTCATTAATAACACAAATTACTTTTTTAATTTCACATATAGCATATTTTTTGTTTTTCTGGAAAACCGAATTTTTAATATCTTTCAAAATGTTTTTATAAAAATTAAAATTCGAAACTCATTTATCACCAAAACAAATTCTGTGAAAGGTTTGCAGTTTTAACTCACAACCCATTTTTCTTCTTCTTTTGTTAAGTTCTTCTTCTCTGTTCTTGTGACACTTCATCACCGCAAATCCCAGATACTATTACTGTAACATCCCAATAAATATATAACAATAGCTATAATTTATTTAAGGAGTTAACATGAATAATAATAAAGAACAGTGGAGAAAAGGGCACATAAAGAGAAGGGAAACGAGAAATAACATATAAGAAGTTAAACTGCACAAGGTGTAGAAGTTGATACAATTTACAATATTAGACCAAACGGTCTTGGTCCACTACTTGACCGCACGGTATTACAAAAAGGAGGGTATCTATACTAAGCGGAAGTAAAAACTAATCTAAGGACCGGACGGTCCTGCATAATTCTCCGGCATTGCGTCTATGGGTAGCTCGGCCTGCAGAGCATCTCCAAGGTGTCTTCGAGATCGCCCGCTGCTCACACCCCAAAGGATGATCATTGCAAAGAAGAAAACAACCGAACGGTTAAGACCGATCGACACATGGATAAACAGGAAAAATAAGGGTAAGCTTATGTAAATTTAATTAATCATTTTCAACATAGTTTTAAAACGTACATAAAATTCACACTCATCAATATTCCAATCCGTAAATCACAAGTCAATACATCCTCATAGAAACCGAACGGTAATACCATAATAACCAAATTCCTCAAGACATTGTCCAAACGGTATGAACCATGTAGCATCGTCGCTCTCTGCACCCGGGTGGACCTGGCTGGGATACACTCAACAGATCGCCACCCAAGGTTAGTCTGGTGGAACCACCTCGGTATAGAAATACCGTGAGGCTAAAGGACCTCCTGCCATTCTCACACATCAATTACCCTTCTTTACCTGAGAAGGCGTACTCACGGAATATCAGGATAGAGCAGAACCTGAGTCTAACCATAGTCATACTTTACCAAATAAATTTCCCACTCATGAGATATTCCTCCCTGGAATACTCTTAAAATCATAAGAAATCCAATAATTAACTGAACAAGGATAAGAAAACCAAACGTCAAGGGAATTCATAAGTGACCGAACGGTTAAATAGAGAAGAATACCGAGCGTTTTATAATTTGGGCCGAATGCTTTAGAATAGTAAAAGTTCTCTTCAAGAAAGTGGGTGCCAGTATCAGACCGAACACTCCGTGGGTGAGTTAAGTGTCAGTATAAGACCAATTACTCTTTAAGATAAGAAGTATTAATTTTAAATCGAGTACTTTCAAGAAATATTATCAATGTGTAAGACCGAAAGTTCAGTGTATGACCGAACGTACTTCTCAAGGCTTTATTAGCCGAATGCTTCATAAGATAAGTGTTAGTCTAAGACCGAACACTTTATTAGCCGAAGGCTAGCATATGACCAAGCACTTCTCAAGGCTGGGTACTCTTCAAGACCAAGTACTTTTCCAGGGTCGAGTACTCTTCAAGACCGAGCACTTTTCCATGGCCGAGTACTCTTCAAGACTGAGCACTTAGACCGAACACTTTATTCAAAGGAAAGAATTAATATAGAACCGAGTACTTAGTCTATGACTAAGTACCTCCTCAAGCCGAGCACTCGATCTATGACCTATTGCTTTGAGTTATTGACCATTCAGTATGAGACCGAACGTTCTAAAACAGGGGAAACCGAACGGTCCTAATGACCCTTCGATTACAGATTCGATATTTCTACTAAGTTACAAAACTTTATAAACTAATTTCGTGCCAACGATCAAACATACAAATTCTCAACAGCAAGAACATACATTACAAAAACATGTACTCATAAAATCATTCATACAAAATACTCATAATTAAATTTATAAGCTTCCCTTACCTTATAGTCCCAGCTGAGCTTCTAAGTCTTCAAAATCCAAAGTTGCTCAAATGAGATTCTGATCGGTGCAAACTGTAGAGCTTGACACCGGGAACAATCAATCTGGAAGGAGGTTGATGATTGAAGGAGAAGAAGTGGTTAGAAATCTAGCGGGAAGTTTTGAAGTTCTAGAGAGAAGGAGGAGGAAATGGTTTTTCTGGAGGTTGAAGACGAAGAGTTTGCATGCAGAAAGTGGTACCATTTTCGAGTTTCAACTTTAAATACCGTCTCCATTAAAATCGTTCGGTCCACTCTCTGCCTGTCACTTGTCTTCCACTTTCTAGAAACTCACTCTCCCCCTGCCGCCATACGGTTCACGATGGCTGGGAAATAAATGTGGTCGCTACTTTGTCTCCCACTAACATGGGAGAGCTCCAAGAAGTGACACATGTTTCCCACTAAAGAGGGGAATTAATGGGGTGTGACAATTACAGTTTTGATTATATTTGCATATTTAGATTTTACATAGTTATATATAAATATTGGTTTGGTTTGTGCTGTGAGAAAAATAGTGATGCATTGATCTGGAAAAGCATGGAAGGGAAAAATAGTGAAGCTTATTTTTAGCCAATGCCCGTTGAATGGGTTTGGAAAACCATGGAAGCTTCACTGTTTTTCCCCTTTCATGCTTTTCCAGATCAATGCATCACTATTTTTCTCACAGCACAAACCAAACCAATATTTATATATAACTACATAAAATCTAAACATGCAAATATAATCAAAACTCTAATAGTACTTGGAATTTGCGGTGATGAAGTGCCACAAAAACAAAGAACAAGAAGAACTTAACAAAGGAAGATGAAAAAGGGGAAGAAGAAAAACTGATGCGGCTGCTAGGTCAAGAGAAAAGAGAGAAGAAAATAAGTGGGGAAGGTTTAAAAGTAAAAAGTAAAAGTAAATCTCTGTAAGTTAAAATTGCATACCTTCACAGAATTCGTGAAAAACAAGATTCTGAACCTATTAAAAACTGTGTTATATAAGTAAATATGACAAACAATATGCTATATGTGAAATTAAAAAAGTAATCTGTGTTATTAATAAAAAAGAATCGAAGAATCATACATTGCAAAATGTTGAAATTAAACAACATTTTTATAAATATATTTTAGTTTTCAATTGTTTCAGCATTAAACATGTTGTGAACCATATTTCTTTTTCCTAAGGACTTCCTTTTTAGTAAGATAACTAAACCATTACTGTACTATAAAAAGCATTTTGTTGACTTGAATTTCAAAGGCCACCTTCATATGAACTGAGGCCTGAATGCGGCACTTTCAAATTCAAGTCAGCAAATTGCAATTTGAAGAACAGAGATGATTCGAAATCTAAGGAAAGAAAAGCGCTCAAGAGATAAAAAAACATGAATCCTAATATGTTCAATACCGAAACAGGACGGATGGCGTTACAAGAAAAGCACATCTATATTTATATATGAACCGATGACGGACATTAGATCGTGTAATTATGGTCAGTAACTTGTATTAACGTCAATTCCCACCCGATATGCCATTCAAACATCATTCAGTATTAAAGTAAAATATCTCAAAAATATCTTTGAGTACTGATAATGAAAACTACGTCGTAGATCTATGATGTAACGACGTTAAAGTGAGAGTTTAAAAGAAAAAACAAAAAATAATAAAAAATGGAGCGATGTTGATTTAGTGAAAAAGTTAAAAATCTCTTTGGATACTGATAATAATTATAAAAAATCTCTTTTGATACTGATATTTGACGAAAACTACGTCAGAGAACCATGAGACTAGGACGTTAAAGTGAGTGTTTAAAAGAAAAAAGAAAAAAGAAAAAAAATTAAAAATTGGAGCGCCTTTGGCTTCTGGTAAAAGCACCCAATTAATGCTCCCAACGACTCCAATTCCCTTCACGTCGATTCCTGTAACGTCTATTTCCCAAAGGCCTCGACGTTTGATTGAAAGAAAAATGAAATATAAAGGAAGTTACCGAAGAAATAAGTTAAACAGATTTTGATTTCATTTCAAGTTGTACAATTTGAAAACCTACCCTACATACCTTCCCTAACCAAATTCATGTTAAATGATGAAGTTGAAGAACTATTTTTTATATATTTATTTTAGTTCTCAAAATTGTTTCAGCATTAAACATATTGTGAAATAAAAAACACGAATCGTAACATGGAAACAGGAGGCAAAAGAGATTATGTGAAATGCAAGTTATATTTATAGATGAACCGATGACGTACACACTTGTAACAATATTTTTGAACGTCGAACCCTGCCGAATTCGACGTTTAAACATCAGTCAGAGAAAAAGTATTAATTCTCATTTGAACATCCTGACCCCCATTTATTATCTACTTTTCAATTATCGAGGTGAGATTTGGATGGATCGAAGTTAGAAAGTGTGATGTGCCCCTCTATATTTATATAATTCCACTTTCAATTTTGCTAAGATAATATAATTTTCAAGAATGACTGGTCTTTCAAAATGGTTTCTTTTGCATCGATGATCTCAATATTCGACGTCAAATGTGCAAATAGATTCAAAATTTAAATTCTTTTGAAGTTGTTTCGTAGATAAGAATTCAGATAGCACTGAAATCTTAGGGTAGAAAACAAAGCCAAGACAATTTAAAAGAAGAATCATAAATTGACAAATGATGAAATTAAACAAGTTTTTCATAAGTATATTTTAGTTCTCAAAATTGTTTCAACATTGAACATATTGCGAACCATGTTTCTTTTTCCTTTCCATTTCACTTCCAAAAAGATAACTTAACCATTTTTGTACTATTAAAAGCATTTTGTTGACTTCAATTTCAAAGGCCACCTTCATATGATGTGAAGCCTGAATGCGGCACTTTAAAATTCAAGTGAGCAAATTGCAATTTAAAGAACAGATATGATACGAAATAAAAAAGAAGTACAATGGCAAGGAGATTAAAAACATGAATCCTAATATGTTCAATACGGAAACAGGACGGATTGCGTTACAAGAAAAGCACATCTATATTTATAGATGAAATGGTGTCGTCTAAATATTTTAGTTCTCAAAATTGTTTCAGAATTAAACATATTGTGAACCATATTTCTTTTTCCTCACCATTTTCCTTCCAGTAAGATAACTTAACCATTTCTGTACTATAAAAAGCATTTTCTTGACTTCAATTTCAAAGGCCACTTTCATATGAACTGAGGCCTGAATGCAGCACTTTGAAACTCTAGTCAGCAAATTGCAATTTAAAGAACAAATATAATACAAAATCTAATAGAAGGACAATGACAAGGAGAAAAAAAAACATGAATCCTAATATGTTCAATACCGAAACAAGAAGCAAGGGAATAAGTGAAATGCAATCTATATTTATATATGAACCGATGACGGACATTAGATCGTGTAATTATGGTCAGTACCTTGTATGAACGTCAATTCCCGTCCGATAGGACGTTCAAACATCATTCAGTATTGAAGTAAAAAATCACAAAAATCTCTTTGGATACTGATAAAATCTCTTTGGATAATCATAATAACTGCATCTGACAAAAACTACGTCGCATATCTTGAGTCTACGATGTTAAGTTTATTGTTTAAAAGAAAAAGCAAAAAATAATCAAAATGGATTGACGTTCAAACATCATTCGGTGAAAAAGTTAAAAATCTCTTTGGATACTGATAATAATTGTAAAAAATATATTTGGATACTCATAATTGACGAAAACTGCGTCGCAGAACAATGGGACTAGGGCGTTAAAGTTAATGTTTAAAAGAAAAAATAATAAAAATCTGAGCGACCGAAGAAGATGAAAGTCCAGATGACTTAATGGAACAAGATTCAGGCAGTTCAGACCCCAATCTCTAACACAATTAATGCTCCCAACCACTCCAATGCCCTTCACGTCGATGCCCTTAACGTCTGTGCCCCAGAGGCTTCGATGTTTGATTGAAAGAAAAATAAGAGAAGAATAAAAAATGCAAGACGTTTGGCTTCTAGTTAAAGAAGACATTACGTGGACTCAATATGCGATGTCAACTACATTGGAAATCAAATAACTATGAATGTAATGGTAGAAGACAAACCCAAGACAATTTAAAAAATGATTCATACATTGTAGAATGATGAAGTTGAACAACTTTTTTATATAATTATTTTAGATACTAAAACTGTTTCACCATTAAACATATTGTGAACCATATTTCTTTTTCCTAAGCGTTTCCCTTTCTGTAAGATATGTTAAGCATTTCTGTAATATAAATAAAAACATTTTGTTAACTTGAACTTGAAAAGGCTCCTTCATATGAAATGACGATGAATGAACCACTTTCAAGTTCGAGCTATCAAATTGGAATATGAAGAACATAAATGCTTAAAAATCTTAGGAAAAGAAAACGCAAAAAAAAATAAAAAACATGAATCCTTATATGTTCAATATGAAAACATGAGGCAAGGGATTATGTGAAATGCAACCTATGTTTATAGATGAATCGATGACGTACATCATGAAATAATGGTTAGTTGCCACCATGTCGTATGAACGTCGAAGCCCTGCCACGTTCGACGTTCAAGCATTAATCACAAAAAAAGTAATATATGTCGTTTAATTAATAACAAATTGACATCCCGCCCCCCAAAAATTGTGTACTTTTCAATTACCGAAATTATGCCCCTCTATATTTATATATATAATTCAACATTCAATTTTGCTAAGTTAATATAATCGATTCTAAATAATAAAGAATCGATTCAAAGCGTTATAAATTAAGAAGTGCATATGTGTTTTTAGTGATTATGACCTGATGACATTAGAGACAACGTGGCTGGATATTGATCACACGTTTGTTAAAATTTTAAAAAGCATAGATATAATGCATGTGAGAGTTCAATTTTGTTTTCTAATAATGTTAATCATAGTATTTTATTCATATCACAATCATTTATATTATGAATTTATTATATCTATTAGCTTTTTCAAAGTAAGTTATTTGAATGTGACCAAATTTTTGGTCTAAGAGTTCGTTTGAATTTTTATCATCGTCCCTTTTTAAATTTGACTTTTTATAACCGCTTATGTATTTGTTAACATACCATGGTCCTTAACAAAATTTTGGTTATGGTTAAATTCTGCCTAATTTCTATTGTGACCTGGCCTGACCGTCTCGACTATTTGGTTCGAGTGGAGGTTGATAAGATAGAGATGGAGACGCTACAATCTAGCAGATTGATAAGCAAAGGAATAATCGCCACAAAGATGTTAATCCTTATAAGAATTAGAGTTCTAAACCAATAACCAAGAGATTCGTCTCTCAAAAACGAAAATCCATATTATGACTTCCAAAGTGGCTACATATCTCAGTCTGTCTCGACCTTTAATGTGAAACAACCATCTCAACATTCATTTTAGGGTCAACCAATCTCGATTGTTAGTCAAACATAACTTGCTTAATCTTTGACCCAACCCATTCTGTCTTAATTTTCCCCAGATCCGTTTGTCTTGACCTCTAATCCACGACGAGTCTTGGACTTCGATAAACCCTGACTATTCTTGATACACACGGTCACTTCTTGATATTTGGATTGGTTTGTGATAACGGTCTAAAAACCGTTATTTTTATACTTATTTGATATCAAAACACACCCTTTATGGCTTATAATGAGCTTAGAATCAAGTAAAACACTTAGTTGAGTCACATGAGAGTCAAAAGTTGTTTTTAGAGATATTATATTTGTTTTGCAGGGTTTTGATGAGAATTGAAGATGAAAGTGAAGAAGGGAGGACTTAGACTCAAGAAAGAAGGAGAAAAAGGAAGAAAAGAAGAGTCAAATTCACCACTCAGCGCTATTTTCCAGCACTGAGCGCCAGACTCGAGGGAGCAGCCACTGCCTCTCGCTCAAGCGGTGCCGCTGAGCGTCCAGGCGATTTGGAGGGAAACCGCTGAGCGGTCAAATTAGGCGTTGAGCGGTGGAATGCTGGGCTTGGGCTTAAATTTTTTTACTATTATGCGTTATAAATAGCCCCAGTACGACCTTCAGAGTAATCTTTTTTTAGGCAGAGATGTCCAGAGCACTTCTACACTCCTTGGAGACGGTTTCTTGGATGCTTAGGCTCCAATTTATCAAATCTAGGGTTGACTCTTCCATTCTTTCATTAATTCCATCTAGTTTCACCATGACTATGGTGAACTAAACCCTTTTGTTGTTGGGGAACAATGTAATCTTTTGAAACTCTCTTATATTAAAATTCTTATTTTATTCATATGCTTATATTATCAATTGTTGGGTTTCTTATCTATGCTCAATGCTTTTATCGTTTAACTCATTCGGTAAGAAGATATTTGCCTTTGTCGATATGGAGACGTACGGGGAAGTCATGAACTGATAGGGAATTCCTTGATTAAGCAATATTACGTAGAGATAAGGGTAGGAC
Organism: Vigna reflexopilosa; assembly: GCA_027742785.1. NCBI lineage: Eukaryota > Viridiplantae > Streptophyta > Magnoliopsida > Fabales > Fabaceae > Vigna > Vigna reflexopilosa. The sequence goes on from CM050918.1 coordinate 20,525,588, forward strand.
GATCAATTGTATTTTGCTTCTGTGATATATGCATTGTTAATTACTTAGGGAGACTAGAGATAGTAAACTTGTAGTTAGGGATAGGCTCTTTTCGTCGAGAGATCGGGTTTAGGGTTGGCAAAGAAAGTTTGCATGACAATTAGATAGTAAAGCGAATTAAATAAGAAAAGTAGATATAAGAGGGCGGATAAGATGAAATTGTAAACCCCAACAACTCCATTCATTCATATCTTTTCTTTGCTAATTGTTTCACTTGCATTTGCATGTTTATTTTCGTTCTTTGCATTAAACACTTAAAATTATTTCTTTCTAAAGTCTTATGCAGTCAATCTACATGAAAGATAAGGCCTAAGAGTCCTTTGGGAGAATGATACTCGGTCTTACCGATTATATTACTTGATAACGATCTGGTACACTTGGTAGGGGCTTAACATGTTTTTGGCGTCGTTGCCGGGGACTCCTGGTTTAGCTTTTCAAGTAGTGTAAATTGATAAAATTTGACTTGTTTGTATATATTTTGTTCTTGTTTTATTTTTATAAAAAGTGCTTCTAGGGTATTTGTTTCTTGTGCATGCAGGAAACCATTCATACTAGAAATAAGAAAAACCAGCAGCCACTTCTTGAAGGACTATCAGACAGGAGGGGAAGGAGAGTCAGACGTCCATCTAGAGAACTATTTCCTTCTCCTGAGAGACTTTTACAACCCTCACCAGAAGCTCTTCCACAAAATCCAGAAGAGATGGCGGTTGAGCAACCTCCTCCCAGACGCACACTTGGTGATGCATCAAATGTTGTGGGCCCGTTTCATTTCAACAGTATAGCCATGCCAAGGGATAATACAACCAACATGGTGATGAACCCTGCATTAATTCATCTGGTACAGGGCAACCAATTTCATGGTTTGTCAAATGAGAATCCTTATGATCATTTGACAACATTCAGTGAAATTTGCAATACTGTAAAGATGACTGAAGTATCCGATGATCGAGTAAAGCTTAGCTTGTTTGCTTTCTCACTGGGAGGCAATGCTAAGACATGGCTAAACTCCTTTCCAAAAGGAACTTTCACCACGTGGGAGACTGTGGCATCCAAATTCGTGAACAAATATTTTCCAGAATCGAAAGTCACCCAAGGAAGGTTGGAGATCTCTTCGTTTAAACAGGGCATGGAGGAAACTCTCGGACAAGCATGGGATAGGTTTAAAGGCCTATTGAGGAAGACGCCAGTCCATGGGTTTGACAAGAGAACTCTAGTTCTTGCATTCCCTGGAGGCCTGAATATGCAGTCAAAGATGATGTTGAATGTTGCAGCCGGAGGCGACATAAGAAAGACTGAGGATGAGGCCTATGATCTGATTAAGAGTATGGCAGATAATGAGGAAACACATCGCGAAAGTGCTGATGTTGTTAAGGAAGCTTCATTGTTACAAAATCATAGTTTAATGTTGGAGCAGAACAAGGTAATTGCTTAGTAGTTGGAGATAATTATGCAAAATTTATCTGCTTTACCACAGGAAATTATAGAAGCTTCAAGAATCCCAAAGCAGCCTCAATGTATGCCAGTACAGAGGAGTGCAGAGTCTGAAGAGATTTTTCAGAGAGTTGTGAATAGGAGTGTGTTATATGTTAATCATGTGGAGAATAGTGATGTGAGAGAAGCATGTGAGATTGTTACCAGAAGTGGGATAGTATTACAGGAGAGAAGAGTTGAGAAAAGAGAGAAAGAAAAAGAGAGTGTTGAAAAAAAGAGTGATCAGAGGGAGTGAGAGAGAGAAAGATGAATAAAAATTTGAGAGATGAGGGAGAATTTCAAGATGAAGAGGTTGTAAAATTGAAAGAGAGGGAGTATACCCTTGCCTTATCCAAAGACATATTCTAGGAGGGAGAAAGAAAAGCAGTTTGAGCGTTTTATGGAGAATTTTAAGAAGTTGGAAATAACCATACCATTTTCTAAGGCACTTCAGCAAATGCCATCATATGAAAAATTTTTAAAAGAACTTCTCATGAAGAAAAGGAAGTATATTGAGGAGGAAACTATTGAGGTGCAAGGGAATTGCGTGCAGTCATACAGAGGACACTACCTCCTAAATTACAAGATCCAGGGAGTTTTACCATTCCATGTACTATTGGAGAGTTAGAAGTAGGGAAAGCTTTGATTGATCTGGGAGCCAGTATTAATCTAATGCCTCTTTCTATGTTCAAAAAGATTAGAGGATTGGAAATCAAGCCAACAAGGATGACTCTTCAATTAACAGATAGATCCCTTAAATATCCATATGGAGTGGCTGAAGATGTAATAGTCAAGGTAGACAAATTTTTATTCTTGGTGGATTTTGTTATAATGGAGATGGAAGAAAATGGAGATGCATCTTTGATTCTTGGAAGACCTTTTATGAAGCAAGCCAGGCTCGTGATTGATGTTGAAAATGGCAAGCTTAAAGTCGTACAAGATGAAGAGGTGGATTTTGATGTGTTCCAAGCAATGTCACATCCTAAAGATGATAAGTCATGCTTTCAAATAGACATTGTGGAAGAACTTTGTATGACGTAAGATAATAGAATTCGTGATGCATCCATTCTGGAAAGAACCCTTATTAATGAATGTGAAGATTTAAACGAAGAGGAGGACAAAATGATTGAAGAATGCGTTCAGGATTTGGAGGCAACAAAAGAAATTCCAGCAGAAAAGGCTATGTTTGAAAAAATTGAGCCCAAAGAGAAAGTTCAAGAAAGTAAGATTGAATTGAAAGAGCTACCACCGCATTTGAAATATGTGTTTTTGGAAGATAATGGAGGAAAGCCAGTGATTATTAGTACTTCATTTTCTCCAAAAGAAGGGGAAAATCTGGTGGAAGTCTTAAAAGAAAATAAGGGTGTTATAGGTTGGTCAATTGCAGATCTTAAGGGTATAAGTCCCACATACTGTATGCGCATAATTCTTATGGAGGATGATTACAGGCCAGTAGCTCAACCACAGAGGAGACTTAATGTTGTCATGAAAGAGGTTGTGCGAAAGGAAGTATTGAAGTTATTGGAAGCAGGAATTATTTATCCAATTTCTGACAGTAAATGGGTGAGTCTAGTTCAAGTTGTCCCAAAGAAAGGAGGGATGACAGTGATTTATAATGAGAAAAATGAACTTATTCCTACACGGACAGTTATTGGTTGGCAGATATGTATTGATTACAGGAAATTAAATACAACTACCAGGAAATATCATTTTCCCTTACCTTTTATGGACCAGATGTTAGAAAGATTGGTTGGACAAGCCTATTATTACTTCCTAGATGGCTATTCTGGATATAATCAAATTGTGGTAGATCCTGAAGATCAAGAGAAGACAACCTTTACATGTCCTTTTGGTATATTTGCTTATAGAAAAATTCCATTTGGATTATGTAATGCCCCTGCCACATTCCAGAGGTGTATGCAAGCAATATTTGCATATTTCATGGAGAAAAGCATAGAAGTCTTCAAGGACGATTTTTCAGTATTTGGGGATTCTTTTCAAAAATGCTTGATCAACCTGGATGTTGTTCTTAAAAGATGTGTTCAAACAAATCTTATTTTGAATTGGGAGAAATGCCATTTTATGGTTACAGAAGGAATTGTGTTGGGACACAAGATTTCAGCTAGGGGGATTGAAGTGGATAAGGCAAAAGTGGAGGTTATTGAAAAACTTCCACCACCGACAAACGTGAAAGGAATTCGAAGTTTTCTAGGCCATGCTAGATTCTATCGGAGGTTTATTAAAGATTTTTCAAAGATTGCTAAGCCATTGAGTAATTTGCTTGTTAAGGATACACCATTTGTAATGAGTCCAGAATGTGTGCAAGCCTTTAACGTTTTGAAGAAAAGCTTGATTTCTGCTCCAGTTATTGTGGCTCCAGATTGAAATAAAGATTTTGAGCTTATGTGTGATGCTAGTGACTATGCCATAGGTGTTGTGTTGGGTCAAAGAAGAGAAAAGGTATTTCATGCTATTTACTATGCTAGTAAAGTTTTAAATGAAGCCCAATTGAATTATACTACTACAGAAAAAGAATTTATGGCTATAATCTATGCATTGGAGAAATTTATATCTTATCTTATCGGATCTAAAGTGATTATCTATACGGATCATGCGGCTATAAAGTACTTATTGACAAAGCCAAATTCAAAGCCACATTTAATTAGATGGGTGCTTCTGTTACAAGAGTTTGATGTAGAGATTCGTGATAAAAAGGGAAGTGAAAATCTAATTGCTGATCATTTATCTTGGCTAGTCAACACTGAAGTAACAAGCAAGGAGAAAGAAATATGGGAGTCTTTTCCAGATGAAACTCTCTTGTACATTCAGCAAAGGCCATGGTTTGCTGACTTGGCCAACTTTAAAGCTGCAGGTGTTATTCCTGAAGAATTGAATTGGCAACAGAAAAAAAGGTTCTTACATGATGCTAAGCAGTTTATATGGGATGATCCGTATTTATTCAAGATTGGACCATATAATCTTTTGAAGAGATATGTAACGAAAGAAGAAGCAGAAGGAATTTTGTGGCATTGTCATAATTCCCCTTATGGAGGTCATTATAATGGAGAGTGAACTGCTGCAAAAATTCTTCAATCAGGATTTTATTTGCCGACTTTGTTTAAAGATGCTGATAATCATGCCAAGAATTGTGACAAATGTCAAAGGACAGGGGCTATTTCACGAAGACATGAGATGTCGTTGCAAGGCATTTTGGAAGTGAAGTCTTTGACTGCTGGGGTATCGATTTTGTTGGGCCCTTTCCTTCATCTTTCAATAATGAATATATTTTGGTGGCTGTTGATTACGTAAGTAAATGGGTTGAAGCTCTAGCATGCCCTAAGAATGATGCTAATACTGTGATCAAATTCTTAAAAAGGTAGGTCTTTTCACGCTGGATAAGGTACTTAAACACTATGGGGTGAGACATAAGGTGGCAACACCTTATCATCCGCAAACGAATGGTCAAGTTGAAGTTTCTAACAGGGAGATCAAGAGAATTTTAGAAAAGATATTTGCTTTTTCAAGGAGAGATTGGTCACATAAACTAGATGATGCTCTCTTGGCATACAGGACGGCTATGAAAACTTCTATGGGATTATCACCTTTTCAGATGGTATATGGGAAAGCGTGTCACTTGCCAGTAGAGATGGAGCATAAGGCTTTGTGGGCTTTGAAGTCAATTATTGGAGCTTGAAGAGATGCGGTTACATGCATATGACTCATCCAGGAGTTATAAAAAAAAGGTGAAATTTTATCATGATAGGAAGCTGATAAATAGAGTTTTCAACCCGGGGCAGCAGATGTTACTGTTCAATTCACGGTTAAAGTTATTTCCTGGGAAGTTGAAATCAAAATGGTCAGGACCTTTTGTGATAAAGCATGTATATCCAAATGGAGCAGTGGAATTGGAGAATCCAAATGATAATGGTCAGTAGCAGAGTTGGGTGGTGAATTGTCAGAGACTCAAACATTATTTGGGAGGAGAAGTGGAACAATTCTCCATGGTGATGATGTTGGTGGATCCATGAGGTTTGGGTCAGGCTCGTGACGTTAAACAAGCGCTACTGGGAGGTAACCTAGGCTTTATCTTTCACTTTTGTACTTTGAATTTTTAGAATAGGTTGAATTTTGTTGAGTAGTGTAGGTGTCTGTGCTTGGCTTGAACACCTTTTCTGACTATGGTTTGACTTGATTGTTATTGCATGATGAGTTTTCTCAATGATGATTGGATGTGGATGATGATTGAGTTTGTGTTGCATGCTGATATACAGGTGAATGGTTCACTAGCTTTGTGAACAGATGTGTGATGATTTATGATTATGATGCTAAGCAGGGTGTATGAATTATGTTTGAGAAAAACACAGCTGTGTGAGGTATTGAACTCCAGAGTGTTTATTGATATATGTGCTATTCATATGGAAGCATGAATGATATTACCTGAATCTTTATGATTGATTGAATTGCATGTTTATGTCATATGATCAAGGCCATTTTTGGAAGCCATCCTTAGCCAAATATTAACCCAAAGAAAAGAGAACCATGTGTTCAATCCTTTTGAACCCTAGCCTTGAAACAGGATGAAAACTCTTGCTTTGAAAATTTTTACCTTAAGTTGGGTTGAGAATAATTGTATGATATTGCCAAGGTTCAAGTTTGGGGTTGTTGGGGAAATTGAAAGGCAAAAGAAAGGCATTGAGCTCAAGTGTTGAATGAAAGAAAAGCATGAGAAAAGAAAAGAGAAGAAAAGAAAAAGCATGAAAGATGAGCTCAATGTAAAAATAAAGAGAAAAAGGAAAGAAGTTGGGAATGAGTGAGATTGGTTAAAAAGAGAGTTTGTGCTTGAACTTTGAATGTTAAAATAACTCTCTTAACTCAAGGATTTTGTGTTCCAGAAAAACCAATTTTTCTTGTTAACCCAGCCTCATTATAAGCCTTGGAAAAGTCCTTGTGATGACATTTGTATGTGAGAATGTTGATTTTAGTAGATGAAGGGCAATTTGGTTTGATGTGATATGTGAATAGCAGAGAGATGGAGAGACCTCTTAAACACTTGAGTGATTGAATGAAACACTTGCTTGGAGAGGATTAACAAATTTTATGGTTAGATCTTGCTTAATGGATTGATCATTCATAAGTAGAGCATCTGTGGAAAAGTATGTGATTATGTGAACTGAATTGAATAGAAGCATGTATGCATCTTGATAAGATTCCACTGAAAATCTGGATTGAGTAATTCTTGTTGTGAGAAAAATGAATTTTGAAAATGTTGAACTATTTTGATGAAAAAGTGGAAAGCCAAGTTTTGTCTTGTTTGCTTGAGGACACGCAAAGTTCTAAGTTTGGGGTTGTGATAACGGTCTAAAAACTGTTATTTTTATACTTAAATTTGATATCAAAACACACCCTTTATGGCTTAGAATGAGGTTACAATCTAGTAAGACACTTAGTTGAGTCACATGCTTGTTTTGCATTGTTTTCCAAGGTTTTGATGAGAATTGAAGATGGAAGTGAAGAAGGGAGGACTTGGACTCAAGAAAGAAGGAGAAAAAGGAAGAAAAGAAGAGTCAAAGTCACCTCTCAGCGCTATTTTCCAACGTTGAGCGCCAGACTCGAGGAAGCAACAACTACCTCTCGCTCAAGCGGTGCCGCTGAGCGACCAAATTAGGCGCTGAGCGGTGGAATGCTGGGCTCGGGCTTAAATTCTGTTACTTTTATGCGTTATAAATAACCCCAGTGCGACCTCCAGAGTAATCTTTTGGCAGGCAGAGACGTCCAGAGCACTTCGACATTCCTTGGAGACGGTTTCTTGGATGCTTAGGCTTTAATTTATCAAATCTAGGGTTTACTCTTCCATTCTTTGATTAATTCCATCTAGTTTCACCATGTCTATGGTGAACTAAACCCTTTTTTTGTTGGGGAACAATGTAATCTTTTGAAACTCTCTTATATTGAAATTCTTATTTTATTCATATGCTTATATTATAAATTGTTGGGTTTCTTATCTATGCTCAATGCTTTTATCATTTAACTCATTTTGTAAGAAGATATTTGCCTTTGTCGATATGGAGACGTACGGGGAAGTCATGAACTTATAGGGAATTCCTTGATTAAGAAATACTACCTAGAGATAGGGGTAGGACGATCAATTGTATTTTGCTTCTGTGATATATGCATTGCTAATTACTTAGGGAGACTAGAGATAGTAAACTAGTAGTTAGTGATAGGCTCTTTTCGTCGAGAGATTGGGTTTAGGGTAGGCAAAGAAAGTTTGCATGACAATTAGATAGTAAAGCGAATTAAATAAGAAAAGTAGATATAAGAGGGCGGATAAGATGAAATTGTAAACCCCAACAACTCCATTCATTCATATCTTTTCTTTGCCAATTGATTCACTTGCATTTGCATGTTTATCACTCAACTTAATTTTTATTTAAATTTAAAGTATATTTTTTTTATAATCAATTAAAATCTTTTAGTATAGTCATATTTATCTTTATCCTAAAATTAATAGAAAGATGAATTGAAGACTTGATTTAAGTATTGTAATCTATAACTATAACTTAATTCTCATGATTTTTTTCATTAATATTTTAAAATCTAGGAAACGGAATTCTCAGTTCTTATTTTAAATTTTTTTACTAAAAAGTACGTTAGAATTCGGTTGTTGGGAAGCCGAATTCTGATTTTGTTTTTCTAAAAATATACACTGAAAATCTTCAATGGTTTGCGAAAACCATTAAAGACTTTAACCATTTTCAAAAAATCGTATAGAGCTTAAACGATATTCTTTGAAAGCTTAAACGGTTTTCAAACACCGTTGAATATATTAATTTTTAACCTATTTTTAAAATTTTTCTTTCAATTTAAAATTAACAAATAATTAATTTATTTTAATATTATTTAATTTGTTACACTGTATTAAATAAAATTTTACATTATTATTATAATATTATTATATTTTATAATATTTTTATATTTAATTTTATTTTTAGAGTTATTAATTTTATTTAAAAACATAATTTTAATTTGGTTTGTTCGCTCCCTTTAAATATGTGATAACTAGCAATGACTGAAAATCACACTTGCTGTTATCTTTGCTAAATGGCTGCATCCTCTTCTAAGCTCACCAAAATCTCCACATGAGCTGAGAGAAGTACTAGTCCTACAGGATGGATCAGTGACAATGGAGTTAGAGAAAGGTTCATCCATGGAATCAAAATTGTTGTCACTCCAAAGTATCTTGATCTGAGCTTATTTGAAAGAGAAGGGTTTATGTTTCCTGGTTGGTTGAAGTCTCAGGAACTATCGTCCTTGGTTCAACTGAAAGGATACTAGTATCCTGATCTTGTGAAAGTGTTCTACCACAACCTGAAACTGGTAAACGGGGATATTCACTCTAGAGTAAAGGGGGTTGACATTGTGATTGACAATGATACATGGCTGCATGTTGTCGGTTTAAAAGCTGAGGGTGTATCATCTCATCTACTTAACTCGGGAACAGGTTCATCGTTGAAGAAGAGAAATATCTACAAAGGGTGGCTAAGATATTCTGATAACAATTCAAGGTTATTCGAGTTGCTTGAAAAAGAATTCGCTCATGAAGGACTAAGGATGGAAGAAAGAATAATGGCTCATATACTTGCCTTTATGATTCTACCTGGAAGAATGGTTGAATCAAATATGACAGCTGAAGATATCTACTTGTTGTATGTTGATTGGTGTTGCACCCCATACAAATTTGATGTGCATTAAAAATGTAGTATAGTGCTAGGAAGTGACTCCTAGGTCGTCTCTCAAGGACCAAATGTGGTTCGAGTCTTAGGTCTAACACATAGTGGGGGGTTTGTGTGAAAGGTTTTGTGAATGTAAATGACTAAATTAAAATTAAATAAAACCGAACATAATTGAAAGCATAATGAACGAAAACAATAACTGAACAGTCCTAAAAGAAGATGTGTCATCAACATTGAAAGCAATTGAAATGCAACGAAACTTGAAATTAAACTGCTAAATCAGAATTCAAATGAACATTGCAGCGTGGAATAAAATTTCAAAGAAACAAGGGCATTAATCAATTGAAACACAAAACAATGGGAATGAAAGAAAATATTCAACGCTTAACTAATAAATGAAGGGCACATTGCAACAAGAATAAAACTTAAGAACACCGTAGCAAACTCTAGCAGCAAGAACGAATTCAATTCCCCTTGTATTAATAAACTAAAATGCAATATAGAAATGATAAAAATGCACCTAATATTCTAGAAATGTACGACGTCAGCTAGCTAGAGTTACTTGCAATAAAGATAAAGTCATATCAATTGGCAAGTGCAATGCTCATCTACAAAATTAAAATTCATTGTGGCAAATGTTCTTCACGATCACAACATTCCTCTTTGTTGAATAAAAAATAAAATAAACATGACAGCAGCAACGTTGCATCCACTGGATGTGAGCGTGACTCAACAAAAGCAAATGAAATCAACTTGCTCTTAAATGAGAAATGAAATGAAATTCGCGTGTGGCACCGTGCAGCTCCTCCAAATCACCGATTAAAGAAATGAAAGTTGAAAATAGCGAGAATGAACCGATTAGAAGCACCGAATGAAATGCAAGCAAAGTGAGTCCAAACTTAATTTTAACAAAACTCAAAAGCTATGAGGGTGGCGATTGGCCTCTACATTCTCCTTCATCCAAAATCCAACAATTTAAAGAAAGCTCCATGGGAAAGAAACGTTCAAAGCCAAGTGCCTCAAGTGACGGCTTCCCCTTTTCATCCGAGGCCGTGTGCTTCTAATTTGTGAGGGTGGGGGCCACCAAAAGAAACCTTAGGGTACCAAGTGTCTTAGTACAATTTGTGCCCATCATATTTTTTTTCAACATTGGCCCAATGTGCACAAGTTTAATTAAAAATATTCTAGACTACTATGTTATAATATAATTAAATTTGAAATTTTTATGTGGCTAGTCTTGAATTAATTTGCCTCCTTCCCAATGCTCCAAAATGTCTCTCCAAAATTTTTCCTGCGATTAATAATGCAATTAATTAGCTCAGATAATTCAAATTAATTAAAATTAGAATTTCTGATCAAATTAAGCACAATTAGTAAAAACGGAAAAATACCGGACAATTAAGCACAATTCCCTGATTAATTGTAGCACAATAAACTAAGTGAAATCAAGAAAATATCGACTCATCAAAATAGACCACACTTAGTCTTTTGCACTCCTAGGCAAAATCAAGACGCATATCAGGGAATAGTTCAGAGAACATCAAGGAAGTGACACAGACTCAGCACATAAAAAAAAAAGACTGACAAGGACAGAAACAAACAAAATTACACAGTCCTCAAGAAATCTGGACAAAGAAAAGGAGTAGACAACAACCAACACAAAATCAGAGAAAGCTCAAGAGGTGAATCAAAAGTAACATAACCTCACAGATGCAATATCAGTGTTTCTCTCAAGTGTCTAGGGTAAAGAAATTCAACTCAATGCACTCAAGAAAACAAGCAACAAACAGACTTGGCAAGCCTCTAATATCAATACTCAAACACATATGCATGTTCAAATCAAAAGGTCTTTTATGGATGTAATGAGGCCAAGGATAAGGGAGGATAAATATGGATAAGAAGCTACAAACCAAAAGAAATAAAGGAGCAATGGGGAACAAGTGAAAACACAGTCAAATCACATCCAAAACCTCTAATTCAATCCTCTTCTTGACTACATTATTCATAATTTTTTTTCAGTTTTTCTATATTTCTTTTCTTTTCTCCTCTTGTCACTTTTCTTTTCTCTCTTTTTAGAACACTATTTCAAGAGACAAGATGTACACAACATATTTACAAAAACAAAAACTAGAAGAGGAACCAACTAGCCAATTCATATGAATCCCCAAGGAGACCACACTTGTTCCTAAAACACTTCCAAAGCTCCAAAATTCCCTAAGGTTAAGGTAATCATGGTTTTTCACTTAGGGCTAGTGTGTGAGCTTCAAAACAAAGAAATGGGGAAAGTATAGGCTTAAAAGGGGTTATCGAAGGATCAAAACAAGGTAAGCTTATTTGGCTAGAGAGGCTCAAGAACAAAACTGTCTTTATCACTTCCAAACATGCATATTAGTCAAGAATTATCAAGAAGAGTCAAGCCAAGGCATATGTGCAAGTAATCAAGAGACATATCACACAAGAAAGAACATAAACGGCTCAAACCTCACACAGGGTAATTGTCACAATCAATTCAACCTCTCAAACATCATAATCATCTTCCAAGTAGAGAAAAGCATGGATTTCAAGTCAATCAGAGTATCAATAAAGTGAAAAACACATCTACAACCTAAACAAAGTCTAGAAATCAAGAGAAACATGCAAAACTGTATACAAGACGAAACAAAAACTACCTAAAAAACAAAAAATTTAACACCTAGAAAAGAAAAATTTTAACAAAGAAAAATAGAAATCTCCCCCTAGACCACACTTAAACTAAACAGTGTCCTCAATGTGTCAGAAGCAATAGGTCAAAAATCAGAACAGTCAACAAAACATGGACAAGTGCAATACAAGTGGGGGAAAGGAGGAGAAGGGAAAAGAAAACTCCCCTAGTCATGGTGGAAGTTGCCAAATTTGAACTAGCAGAGAAGTGTTTTCCACCAATGGGTCTAAGAAGTAACTTCTTCTGGGGAACTGCTTCATCTGCCAGATCTGATCTAGAAGCGAGATGTCTTCCACAACTAGACCAAGGGTTCTCATCCTGTTTAAGGCTAAGGCTCAAAAAGGGTATAGTATTTCAAGCACTTTGGGTGAAAATTTTGGCTAGAGAAGGGTTGTCAAAAATGGCCTTGATCATATGACATTCACATGCAATTCAATCAATCATCAAGATTAAGGCAATATCATTCATGTTATCCTGTAAACAATACATACAACAATGAAAACTCTGGAGCTCAATACCTTACACAACATGCTTTCTCACACATCATTCATTCATACACCCTGCTTAGCATCATAACCACAATCATAATTCATCACACATCTGTTCACATTGCTAGTGAACTTTGTTACTTAGATATCAACATGCAACACAACTCAATTATCATTCACATCCAATCATTATCAAATAGACTTATCATGCATGTCATTCAGTCAAACATTGTCAGAAAAGTCTTCAAGCCAAGCATAAACATTGAAAATAAAATAAATAAAAAATTCAACCTATTCTACGAATTCCAAAGTACAAAAGACAAAGAAAAATTCCTGTCCAAGTGCTGGCATCCATCAGTAGATGCCCTTAATGTAAGTCCTCATCTGAGTCATACTCATCCTCATCCTGGGCATCCTCAAAGTCCTCATCCTCCTGTCCACCTGAAGCTCCAGCTGCTCTAGACCCACTACCATGTACCTGCTCTTGAGGCCAAGCCATCGCACTATGGAACTCGTCCATAGTCCACCTATGCACTGGTGGTTGATTATATAGTCCTACAATCATCTCAACAGTGGCCACCTGCCCTCTGTGAAGAGACTCCATCGTCGCCTCCATCATGGACATGTACAGGTCCCTCATCTGAAAAGGCTCTGGCTGCTGTGCCGGTGATCTCCTAAGACGTCTCCTAGGTGACGCTCCTGCTGCCCCTGCCTCTGCGTAGTACTGGTGATAATAAGCTGCATTAATGGCATTCCTGGGTCTCTCATATGGTGGAAATACAGTGTCCACCCCAGCTTGTCGACACAAAAAGGTGATTAGAGATGGATTCCCCAATGGTGTCCTGCTACTCACTGTAGTAGCGCAGCTCTGTATCTCATCAGCAATGATCTTGTCGACGTTTACATCCATCTGCCTCAACATGCAGTAGATAAGAATGATCCGATGCATCGTGATGTCGGAGATATGGGAGAACGGTTGGATATTGGCATGAGTGAATGGCATCCAATATTTTGCCAAAGGCGTCAAGGCTAACCTCTTAATGTTAACCGGTGCTCCATTAGGATTAGCCTGAAAATGCCTTCCAGGGAGACACATAACCCTCTCAATCTCGGATATGTCACTGAACAGACCAACCTGTGCCGCATACTGACACTGCTGTCCTGGCCACTCAGTGCCCAAAAAGCTATTTATGGTGTCGGGGTCATACCTGACAATATGCCCCCTCACAAAACTCATAAACCTTCCAGCCAAAACTCCATCTCTAGGTACGACGTTTGTGTAGAATTCCTTCACCAACTCAACGCTAGCTGGTGCAGGATAAGTTGTCAACCTTTTCCAGTTTCTCCTCATAATCTCTGTTCTAAATTCAGGGGCCAAATCAGGAATGAAGGTAACCCTCATTTTCATAAGTAATCTCCTCTCTTGCATAGTTGCATAGTGTTCTTCATGCTTTCTGGAGAGGAACCTCTAAGAGTGAAATCCTCGTGGCCTTTCAGGATCCTTCCTCTTGTTGCCAGTATTTCTCCCCCTTCTTGATACTGATGCCATTCCTGCATAAGATATAATTCAAAACAAACCACAAGAATTCATCATCAAAAGTTAGCTCGTCATCAATCCATTCAAGACTAGTTACAGTCCAATACTGAGGGTAAAATAGGGTTCCCCTCAGTACCCTTGCATCATACTCAAGCATCTATCAAACATTGCAGCAAACCGCCCGGCATCCAAGGAGACTGCCCGGCGGTATGCTTCAAGCTGCAACACTGCCCAGCGCCCAACAATACTGCCCAGAGGTTCGCTAGGGTTTCGAAAAAAAAATTTTCTAAATTGCCCTAATCTCCACTCAAACACTAATTTCATTAATCTAGACAACATCCATGGAATTTAATCAGTTTAAAAAGTTCCTATTTCATCAATTCGTGCATGGAAATAAAAAATCCTCATTAATCATGTTCCTAAGTATGTTCTTCATCAAATTTCAAAAATAGAAACCTAAGAATGAAATTGCACAACTTACTTGAGTGGAGATGCTATATGCTTGTAAGAAATCCTCCTATTGATGATGAAAAGCTCCCAATGCACAACTCTCACCAAAACCCCTAAATTTTTTATAAGAAACTAGGTTTTTGTGAGTGGGTGGTAAGAAAATGTGGGAAAATTTCTTTGGAAACGCTTTTGAAGGTGCAGATTGGGTGCTAAGGCTTAAGAAGACCGCTTGGAGAAATGCAAAGGAGAGGAGTCAATTGCAGGACACTTAAAATCGCCCAGCTTTTAAAGAGCTTACGCTGGTTTTTTCGCCACCACCGCCCGGCGGTAAAATGCGCCACCCGGCGGTGAGCGGTAATTTCTCACCCCTCTCTTTTGCTTGCTTTTACACAATTCCTCCCTGTAGCACCTGATTTTTGCCTTCATTTTTCAATTACAAATCTTTCCCCTCTCAAATGTAAATGTAAACCTATGATGCACTTAAGACATAGTTTAAAACAAATAAACGATTAACTGGGTTGCCTCCCAGGTAGCGCTTGTTTAACGTCACGAGCCTGACCCAAACCTGTTCTAACACTTGTCAGCAAGTGCCTCCCAACACCCTTCAGTAGGTGTACTTTCCTGTCATCCTTCAGTGGATACAAAAAGTTAGCATCCCTCAGTAGATGCTACCCAAAAAATGTTCAAATATCCAAAGAATTACAAGTTCAAAAATGAAATAAACCTAAGACTAATGTTTTACAATAAAATAAATTGTTCAAACAACATCACGTATTATCCTTTGTTTTGGTGTCTTCAGTACACCATATCCTCCGCTTTCTTCTACCCACTCTTTTGGTATGTCTATTGTATAGTGGTTCAATCTCCATCACCCATTTCTCTTTCAGCTCTTTTAATACCCACCCCTTCCTTTTATATTTCACTTTACTGTCTGGTCGGGATGAATCTTCTTTTGATTCTAGATGAATGGTTCTTCTTACTTTACTCACAGGAACCTACAAAAAATTACAGTTATCAGTATAATCAGTACCTGATGTGTTATCTTCATGTTCAGCTTCTCTCTCTGACTTCTCATGTTTGTCTATTTTTTTTTACTTTGACCTCATTCTCCTCATAGCCAGTATAAAGAAGCGAATAATCTTGGTCTCTCATCATTATTCTTCTATCATAGACGCTAATAAGCATCTTTGAAGTTGCCATGAAGGGTCTTCCCAAAATCACAGGAATCTCTTCATCAGTTTCCATGTCCATAACAATGAAATCTACCAAGAAGTCTAACTACTCCACTCGCACAATAACATCCTCTACCATACCAAGTGGCACTTTTATGGAAACATCCTCCATCGTCACATTAAGATCAGACAATTTCAATACTAGCCCTCTGATTTTTTTCAAGAACTCCTTAGGTATCATATCGATGCTAGCTCCCGAATCTATCATGGCTTCTACATCAAAATCATTCAGAACACATGATAGAGTTAAACATCCTGGATCTTTTACCTTAGGTGGATGATTCCTCTTCTGAGGTCGAATAACAAGATCCTCTTCTTCATCAGTGAGTTCAATTTCATCTTCAAGGTTGCATTTAATTCTTTCGGAATAGGGAGGGGTCTGCTGATTTGTTGAAGGTAGTATAGTCATTTGGTTAAAAATTTCTCTAAACGTCCCATTATGACTGCTTTCACTTCTCGTTTCTTCTTCACCTCCACTAGTATCTAACTCAATGATTTCTTCTTCTTTCTCACTTTCTTCTTTTTCATCTTCACTGCTTTTATGATCATTAACTTCATCAGCACTCATCATCTCTTCATCTTCTTCTTCACTACTTTCAAAGTTAATTTGTTCCACTTCTGTCTTCCTTTTATCTCCTTTCAGAATAGCTTTGCACTCTTCTTTTGGGATAACATCGGTGTTAGCCCTAATCTGATTCTTCTCAGTGGTTTCTATCCTTTTAGATAGCTGCCCAATCTGTGATTCCAATGATCTAAAATTGGCTTGATTACTGTTTAACTGAGACTCATATCCTTTGAAAAAATTATCAAATCTGTCGCTTAAGCCTCTAACAGTCTATGTCAAGCTGCTCACCTGCTGCCATAAAGGTGACGGTTGTTGCTGCCGGAAGCTTCCTACTTGCCCAGAAGAATTATTCTGATTTTGTCCAATGCTCAGGTGGTTCTTCCAACCTTGGCTAGAATTGCCTTGGTTAGCGTTACCTTGCCTGTATTGGAATTTATTTCCCATGTAGTTGACTTCCTGCTGCATTTCTTCGGGAAAAGCACATTGACCATTAATATGGTCACCACCACATAGATAACAAAGTTGTTGAGTTTGAGAGATATTCCTTATCCCCTTTGGAAGTTCAGAAAGGACCTTTGTTAGCTTATCTAATTTTTGAGTAAGGAGATGATTCTGAGCAGCCATAGCATCATCAGCAGGAAGATGCAAAATTCCTCCTTTTTGTACACCCCTTTCACTTTGCGTCACTTCATTTATAACCATGTCTTCAATCAGTGCGTAGGCCTCATCTTCAGTCTTTCTGTTTATGCTGCCTCCAGCTGAAGCATCTAGCATCATCTTTGACTGAGTGTTTAGGCCTCCAAGGAAAGCAAGTATATATGAGGTCTTGTCAAACCCATGGACTGGGGTCTTCCTCAACAGGCCTTTACTGAGTCTGACCCTGTCATCCGAAACTCCGTTCATCTTGACGGTATTGCAATTTTCACCAAAAATAGTCAAATGATTATAAGGATTCTCATTTGACAACCTATGAAATTGGTTGCTCTGTACTAGCTAGATCAGTGCAGGGTTCATCACCATGTTTGTTGCATTATCTGCTGGTATGGCTATATTGTTGCAATGCAAAGGACCAACTGTGTTTGATGCGTCCCCCAGTGTACGTCTTGGTGAAAGTTGGTCCGCCATCTCCTCTATGCCCTGTGCAAAAGTCTCTAGTGAAGAATGCAAAAGTCGTTCAGGAGAAGAAAAATTTTCACGTGTAGGACGTCTAATTTTTCTTCCTCTCGTGTCTGATAGCCCTTCTAGAAGAGGTTGCTGGTTCGTTTTACTTCTAGTGTGTATTGTTTCCTGCATACACAAGAAACAAAAACCCTAAAAGCACTTTCAAAGAAAAATAAAAACAAAATTTAAACAAAACAAAATATAAACAATAATTACAAACAAGTCAAATTTCAGTCAATTCACACTACTTGAAAAAGTTAAACCTCGAGTCCCCCGACAACGGTGCCAAAAACTTGTTAACACTCTGGCAAGTGTACCAGATCGTTCCATGTAATATAATTGGTAAACCCAATATCGTTCTTCCCAAAGGACTCGCAGGCCTTATCGTTTGTACAAATTGAAATCGTAAGACTTGTAAAGAGAAATTAATTGGTTTGAATGCAAGAATCAAAAAGTAAACATGCAGATGCGATTGATTCAATTGACGAGAAAAAGACTATGGATGAATGGAGTTGTTGGGGTTTACAATTTCATCTTATTCGCTCTCTCTTATCTACTACTCTTATTTAATTTGCTTTGTTATCTAATTATCATGCAAACTTTCTTAGTCTACCCTTAACCCCATCCCTTGGCGAAAAGAGCCTATTAATAATTACTGGCTTGCTATCCCTAGCCTCCCCTAGTAATTAATAATGCATTATAAACGGAAGCGAAAACAATTGATCGTCCTACCCCCCTATCCCTAGGTGTATTGCTTAATCAAGGAATTTCCCCCAGTTCATGACAGTACCGTACGTTCCTGTATCAATAAAGACAAAAAACAATTACCGAATGATTTAAACGATAAAAGCATTAAGCGCAGGTGAGAAACCCAATAATTGATAATCAAAGCATACAACAAGCATATAAATAAATAAGAGTTTCAATAGAAGAGAGTTTCAAAAGATTACATTGTTCCCCAACAACAAAAGGGTTTAGTTCACCATTAGATGAAAAATGATGGAAGAATGGAAAAACAAACCTTAGATTGGATAAAAAGGAGCCTAAGCATCCAAGAGATCTTCTCCAAGGAGTGAAAATTAGGTCTTGCTGCCCCTTCCTATCAAAAGAATACATCTAAACTCGCACTAGGGCTATTTATAGCTGAGGAACGCACAAATTTTAGGCCCAAGCCTAGCAGACAACTGCCCGGTATCACACTTTGACCGCCCGACGGTTTACCCTTAATCGCGCCACCTCTCGGCGGTGAGTTGTACCGCCCGGCGGTTTGCCTCATACCGCAAAATCGCCTGGCTGCACCGCCTGGGCGCCAAACAGTGGTTTCTCCCCGCATTTGGCCGCCCAACGGTGGATTTTGGCACTGGGCGGTTCCTAGACTCTTCCTTTCTTCATGTTTCTTCTTTTTCCTTGAGTTTAAGACCTTCCATCTTTAATCCCATTTTTCATTCTCTTCAAAAACGCTGCAAAACAATGCAAAACAAGCATAATATCTCTAAAAACAGCTTTTGACTCTCAACTGACTGAACTTACGTGTTTTGCTTGATTCTACGCTCATTCTAAGCCTTGAAGGGTGTAATTTAATGTCAAATGAAGCATGAAAATAACTGTTTTTCAACCGTTATCAATATGTGCTAAAACCATTTCTTCAATTCTGAGGTCTTCATGCAGAAATTGTTTTTCTCTTGTTTGACTTACCAGAAGTCTGAGCCACCCTCTGTAAAGATCCTTTTTCTTTAACCAACGATTTACTTGAGATTTTGGTAGATGAGAAGAGATTCCTTCAGCCTTTAACCCAGTGGTGTGTTGCCAGACATCAATGTTAATTAAAATGTCAATGCCTTTAACTCTTGAGCAGATGTCACCATTGATAATTTTTAAGTGATGGTAGAATACTCTAACAAGATCAGGGTACCAGTCTCCATTCCTTTGCACCAAAGTTGACAGGTTTTGAGTCTCAATCCATTCGGGAAATTTAAAGTTTTCCCTTCCAAATAATCTCAGGTCAAAATACTTTGGTGAGACAACAACTTTAGGACTCCCATCAGTAAATCTCACTTGAAAATCATTATCGCTTATCCAACCATTTACATTAGCTTCTCTAATAATAGCCATGCTATTTGCTTTCTCTATTCTTGAGAGATGAGATGAAGAAGCCATTTTCAGAGACACTATAGGATTCACATATTTCAGTCAAGGGTCATTGGCAATACACGAGTAGTGTGTCTGGCACGATGTCGTTGAACGTCGAAGCCCTGTCCAGTTCAACGTTCAAACATCAATCATAGAAAAAGTAATATATTTCGTTTGATTAATAACAAATTGACATCCCGCCCCCCAGATTTCTATACTACAAAACATTTGTTAACTTTAACTTGAAAGGGCTCCTTCATATGAGATGTCGATGAATGAACCACTTTCAAGTTAAAGTTACCAAAATGCAATATGAAGAACATAAATGCTTAGAAATATAAGGAAAAGAAAATGCAAATGAAATAAAAAAAATATGAATCCTACTATGTTCAATATGGAAACAGGAGGCAAGGGAATAAGTGAGATGCAAGCTATATTTATACATGAACCAATGACGTATATTGTGTAATTAACGTCGATCCTAGATAAATTCGACGGAAGCCTAGACAAATTTGACGTCAAAACATCAGGTATGACTTCCTGCAACCCAAAAATGTCTACTTTTCTATCACCCACGAAGAAGGTGACATTTGGAGGGATCGAAGTTAAAAAGATTGATGTGCCCTCTATATTCATATAATTCATCTTTCAATTTTGCTAGGTTAATATCTTCGTTTCGAAGTAATAAAAAATCGATTCCAAAAGTTATAAATTAAGAAATGCAAATAAGTTTTCATTGATTATTTATGGCTGACATTAATGATACATGTTTGCTAAAATACTAAAAAGCAAGGAAATAATGCATGAGTGATGGGTGTCGCAACCCACACAAATTTAATGTGCATAAAAGAATGCAGTATAGTACTAGGAAGTGACTCCTAGGTCGTCTCTCAAGGACCAAATGTGGTTCGAGAATTAGGTCAGACACGAAGGGGGGGGGGTTGTGAAAGGCTTCTGAATGCGGATGAATCAAATTAAAAGACGAATGAAAACAGAAATGTAAACACAGATGTAAACAGACATGGAAATAGAAATGTAAAAACGGAATCAAATACAGAATGAAAACGGTTGGTCATTAACTCAATTACTATGCTTCCTATCACAGATCAACAAAATAAAACCAACTCAAACCTCTAATCCAACACAATTAATCAACTAAGCGCAGTCTAATTATGTTTTCATAAAAGCGGACTAAGAGAACGCAATGTTAACGTCAAATCTAATTTACACCATGCAGTTTCATCGACTAGACGACTCAACACCAATTGGGCAACTAAGTGTATACCCAATTGCAAGTGCAAATACGGATTTGATATTAACCAAGTCAGAGTCACAATTACAAATACAGTCCAGAAATCTCAAAGAAGCAATGCAATATCGCTAATGACCAACACAGTTAATTTAAGCTATCATGACAATTAAAGTGACAAGACCAAACATATTAGACAACATTAAAACAAATTAAAATACTAGACTCCAACACTGTAATAGACAATTATCTAACATAATTAAAGCTATTAAAATGCAACACTAAATTGAGAGAATGAAAAACAACTCAAAATGCAATTTAAAAATATTTTAAAGTAAAGAAAAAAAAAATAAGAAGACATAAATATATCTAACACCTCATGTGACCACTTGTGCATCTACCAAAAGAAGTTGAATTTTCAAATGGCATAAACATCCTCTTAGCCGTGACTCCCATTCATGCAATGGATGAAATGAAACTATTCTCTCTAAAAGCCAAAAGCAATTTAATAAAATTCTCTCCTCCAATCATCAGCAAACCGTGACAGTGCTCCAACCACCAACTCTCATCCAATCTATCACCGTCTGCACCCCTTTTCAAATGAAAGCACTTGCTCTTAATGGCTATTGTGTGTGGCACCGTGCAGCATTCCTATCTAATAAAAAATAAAAGTTTTGTCTAAAGAAAATAAGTCCTGAGGGAAAGTAATCGCCGAGTGCCTCCAACAGCAGCCAAATGAAGATGCACCTTTATAGCTTAAAATAAAATCAACACTACATTCTCCAAAGCAATTAAATCAACATGTGTTTTTTTTTAACTGGCCGGGAGCACTTAAACAAACATACACCTACTTCTAAAATAACCTTCTCCAAAATAAAATAAAATAAAACACTTGCTTTCTAAAGAAAAGAAATGAGAATCAGCACCGTGGAGCTACTTCATTTAATGGAAACAAAATGCATTATCACCTCCCATCTTAAACAAAAATAAATCAATGACTACTGCAGCAAAACAAATAAGTGAGCCCCTTCCAGCACGTCACCCCATCAATCCGCGTTCTACTTCTATCCATTTGGAGGTAAATAGCAAAAACTAAAAGCATGAGGGTGGGGCTGGTAGCTAAGGCCATGTGAAGGAGGCAGCTGCACCGTGTGTTTCTCAAATTGAAAAAAAAATAAAACCCTTTTCGTAAGCAAAGAGCAATATGCAGCTTCAATCAAAAGTGCATAGAAGAAAACCAAATTGAAGAGGACAAGAGTGCTTCCTGTAACAGCAGCATGAAATTCATCCAAAATCCATGAGTTGAAACATGGTTCCCCAAAAGATATATAAGAAAAACATTGCAGCCCCCAAAGAAAAGCAAATAAGTGCAAATGAAAATGAAAGAATTGAATCCACCGTGCAGCAATATGAAGCAATTCCGTGTGCGCACTCAAAAAGGAAACCACGCTGAAATCAAATTGAATGCATCGTGCAGCTCATCTTCCTAAGTAAAATCAAAGCAAAACCGTGCAGCTCTCCATTTAAAATAAATCACTTTAACTTGAATGTTTCACCGTCTTAGCATTCTCAAAGAAAAGAAACCTATGTGCTTCTAACATTCCAACACTAAACGACAACCAAAACAATTAAAGTGCAGCTGTGTGCTTAATCTCCAGCAAAGAAAAGGAATAAAATCCCGTGTATGACAGGAGTTGTGTGCATCACTCAATCAACATGCTTCTCACTTGAATCAACGTGCAAAGAAAAGAAAATGAAAGTCTTCATTCATTCAACCCATGAGAAAAACCGTGAACCAAATCCATCCTCCCTAGAAACTATTTTTCCAGCAAGAACGTTAAAAAGAAAAGCACACCATTCAACCAAAATCAAAATAATAGAACATGGTTTCTCCCAACTAAACTCCAAGCCTAAGAGTGTGTCGGCAGCTGCTCCCAAAACCATGTTCCAGCACAAGGTGAATCTGCCGAGAGTATGTGTCTAGTCAGAATAAATGACGGCTGGTCATCTTTCTAAGAGGCCATGTGTCTCAAAATTTAGGGTGGGGTCCACCCAACCCTAGGGTTGCCAAGTGCCAAGTATTTAATAAAATTGGGCCCAACAACATTTTTTCAAAATTGGCCCAAGATGCAAAGAGTTTGTCTAAAAAGTTTTAACAATTAAATTACAATACAACTAAAATTTAAAATGTCTAAATTTGAGAGTCTTGAATTTATTTGGTGTCCTCCAAATGTCCCAAATTGTGTTTCCAAAATTTTCCCTGAAAATAATAATGCAAATAATTAGCTCAGAAAGTTCAAATTAATTAGAATTAGAATTTCCGGTCAAATTAAGCATAATTAGGAAAAACGGGAAAATACCGGACAATTAAGCACAATTCCCTGATTAAATTCGGTACAATAAGCTAAGTGAAATCAATAAAATATTGACTCATCAATCAGAGGGATGTTTTTTCTAATAATGTTAATCATAGTATTTTTTAAAGCTTAATCATTTATACTAATTACTTATTATAACTATTAAATTTTTTAAAGTAATTTATTTTATTGTGACCAAATAAAAGGTTTAAGTTTTTTTTTTGAATTTTTATCGTCGTCGACCTTTTAAAAACTGATCACTGGTTTAAAAGTGCAAATTTCAGTACACTGTTAACTTTAATTGATTAAGGAAGAAGTAAAAAGAAAAGATTTCATGTATGATTTTAAGGAAAAGAGAATCATAGGAGCGCCAAATTTTAAAATTGGCGGATGAAAAAAACATCCAAGCCCCATCGAATTTGACATTCTATTAAGCACACAATTAATGCTCCCAACCACTTCATTTCCCTTCACGTCCTAGCCCCACAGCCTTGGACGTTCTATGGGAGGGGTGAAAAGAAAAGAGATCCAAAAGTACAGTACTTTCTGATATTGGCGGCTAATTAAGAGAAAATTTTGAATTTCCTCATACGTCAAATTTTCTCATATTCGACGTTCTATTGGCGCTGATGTTGTAAGAGAAACCGTCATATAATTTGGTGTTCGACGTTATATTTTAGTATAACATCATATTTTTATTGTATTCGACGTGGAATATATTTATTGAATTAAAAACTTAACATAGTCTCACTATTTGTTCGCGCTTCCATTTCTGCTTGAACTTTCTTCTTCGTGGACGACTGCATTTTTAAGTAGTTTCTGAGTTCATACTATATGTTAAAGAACACGCAAAACCAGTGAACGGGGCATATTTTTGCCCTTGTGGTCGTTGTCTCAATCAAGTACATCAAGACTTAGACAACATCCGTGATCATCAGTTCATCGATGGAATAATGAGAAGTTATACAGTTTGGACTTGGCATGGTGATAACGGTTTAAAAACCGTTATTTTCATGCATAAATTTGATATTAAATCACACCCTTTGTAGCTTAAAATGGGCTTAGGATCAAGTAAAACTCTTAAGTTGTGTCACATGAGAGTCAAAAGTTGTTTTTAGAGATATTATGCTTGTTTTGCATTGTTTTGCATGGTTTTTGATGAGAATTGGAGATGGCAATGAAGTAAGAAGGTCATAGACTAAAGAATGAAGGAGAAAAAGGAAGGAAAGAAGAGTCTGTGAACCGCTCAAGCGGTAAATTGCACCGCTGAGCGTCCTAGTATGTCTGGCGCCCAGGCGGCGACGCTGAGCGTCCAGGACGATAAGAGGCAAACCGCTCAACGGTCATTTTAGACGCTTGGGCGGTGGCGTGTATTGAGGCAAACCGCTGAGCGGCCTATTTTGACACCTGGCGGTTGTCTGTTTTTATATTTTGGATTTTGAAATCTTTCTGTTATCTTTTTGGCTTATATATAGCCTTAATGCGAATCCAAATGTAATTCTTTTGGAAGAGAACAATGTCCACAATAGCTTCACACCTTTGGAGGAGATTTCTTGGATGCTTAGGCTCCAATTTATCAAATCTAGAGTTTGCCTTTCCATTCTTCCATTATATTTCATCTAGGTTCACCATGATTATGGTGAACTAAACCCTTTGTTGTTGGGGAACAATGTAATCTTTTGAAACTCTAATATATCCAAATTCTTGTTTACTTTATATGCTTGCATATGCTTGATTTATCAATAGTTTGGTTCTTTACCTATATTTAATGTTTTTACCGTTTAACTCATTCGGTAGATGTTTTTTGTCTTTATTGATACGGGGACGTACAGTAATGTCATGAACTGGGGATAATTCCTTGATTATGTTAATACCGCCTAGGGATAGGGGTAGGACGATCAATTGTATTTTGCTTCCGCTTATCATGCCTTATTAATTACTAGGGGAGGCTAGGGATAACAAGCCGGTAATTAGTAATAGGCTCTTTTCACCAAGGGATTGGGTTAAGGGTAGACCAAGAAATTTTGCATGGAAATATGATAAATAAGCAAAGTAAATAAGAAGAGTACATATATGAGGGTGGATAAGATGAAATTGTAAACCCCAACAACCTCATTCATTCATAGTTTCTTTTAGTCAATTGAATTCCTGCATTTGCATGTTTATTTTTGTTTTGCATTCTAATCACTTAAATTAATTATCTTTTCTCAAGTCTAAAAACAATTTGTTTACACGAAAGATAAGGCCTTAAGAGTCCTTTGGGAAGAATGATATTGGGATTACCGATTTTATTACTTGATACAATCTGCTACACTTGTCAAGGTCTTAACAAGTTTTTGGCGCCGTTGCCGGGGACTCTTAGTTTAACTTTTTCTAGTAGTGTAAATTGATTAACTTTGACTTGATTTTTATGTTTATTTTTGTTCTAATAAATTATTTCTAGAATTTTGTGCCTAATGTTTACAGGATGCAGTATGTACAAGAATTTGGTTCTATGGGCACTCAATTCTATCAAAATAATTTTAACTACTGGTGGGAACCTCACTCAAGCATGGATCAAAGTTCGAATGGAGAAGCAGGAGATCCACATCAACAATTACTATTAGGGCAACAGGTGTTTGCTTTGAAAGAGCAAATCAACAAAGTGGACAAGACATTGGAACGACTTATCCAAATTACTCTCTCCTCTACAGAAGAGAATGAAGCAAGGAATAAAAGGTTGGAGATAGAGATTCGTCAATCTAATGAAATATTGAATTCTAGGGTTAATACTGAGGGTAACCCTAGGGAGGAATGCCAGGCCACTAGTTTTGAAAGTGATAATGTTGATGAAAAGATAGAAGAAATAGAAACAGAAAAGGTTGTTGAGGAGGAAAGGATAGAGAAAAATGAGAAAAAAATAGAGAAGGAAAAGATAGAAACAAAAAGGTTGAGTGAGGGACATAGAGATGATGATAAGGAAAAAAAAGTAGTTGAAAGAAAAGAAAAAAAGAGAAAAATGGTGAAAAGAAAGAAAAAAAGAAGAAAAGAGAAAAAGAGAAAGTTGAAGGGAAAGATTGAGAAAAAGAGGAAGAGAGGAAAGAAGAAAAGATCATATGAAAAACCCCTTCCTCATCAAAAGAAATATCATAGGAGGAAAAAGAAAGTGAAGTGCTTTATGGAGATCTTTAAGAGATTGGAGATCAAAGTTCCTATGATTGAAACATGGAAACATGTGTTTGGTGTTCTTAACTTTATGAAGGAATTCAGCAGGAAGAAGAAAAAGAAAAGAATATCAAGCAAGGGGGTTATCAACACCTACTGATGGGTGGGGATCATCGCAGTTGTTGTAATATATTAGTTTTATTTTATGTAATTAGTTGGATATTTAAACAATTTTTGGAAGCATCTACTGAGGGATGCTAATTTTTATGTATCCATTGAATGATACAAGAAGGTACACCTACTGATAGGTGTTGGTAAGAATCGCACTTACTGATAAGTGCTAAACAGGTTTGGGTCAGGCTCGTGACGTTAAACAAGCGCTATTTGGGAGGCAACCCAGTTGATTATTTGTTTATTTTTAAACTTTGTCTTAAGGAAATTATATGTTTGCATGCATCTGAGAGGGGAAAGGCATGAAATTGAAAAATTGAAGGTTAAAATCAGGTGCAAAAGGGTGGAATCACGCAAAAGTAAGCAAAGAAGAGAGGGATAAAACTACTGGCCACCGCTGAACGGTGCATTTTACCGCTGAGCGGTGGCGGCGCAGACTCCGCTTGGGCTTTTAAAAGCTCAGCGTTTTTGGGGTTCTTCACTTTTCGAAAACTTTCTTTGAAGCTCGCCCAAGCGTTCTCTGTGAACCCTAGCACCCAATTTCACTTTCAAAGGTTTTCCAAAGGGATTTCCCCACTTTTTCTCATCACCCACTCACAAAAATCTCACTTTTCTATCATTATCTTGTCAAAGTTTGGGGTTTTTGTTGAGGGATTGTACACTTAAGAGGCATTCATCATCAATTAAAAGGAAGTTAGCAAGCATCTAGTTTCTCCATTCAAGTAAGTTGTGCAATTTCATTCTTAGGGTTTCTAAATTTGAAATTTGATGAAGAACATGCGTAGGAACATAATAAATTAGGGCTTTTGATTTCTATGCATGAGTTGATGAAATAGGAACTGTTTGAACCAATTGAACTCCATGACTTTGGTCTGGATTGATGAAATTAGTGTTAGAATGGAAGAATAGGGCGATTTAAAAAAGGTTTTTAAGAAACCCTAGTTGTCACCGCTGAGCGATCTTCTTTGACATTGAGCGGTGGTGCAGCTTGAGGCAAACCGCTGAGCGGCCAACTTTGGAGCCTGGGCGGTTTGCTGTAGATTTTGTTGGATGCTTGATTTTGATGTAGGGACGCTGAGGGGCCCTGCTTTTCCCTCCGTGTTGGAATGTGATTGGTTTGGAATTGATTGATGATGTACTAACCTCTAATGATGAATTCCTATGATCTTTTGAACTTTATTATATGCAGGAATGTCATCATCATCAAGAAGGATGAAAACTCTTGGTAACAAAAGGAAGGAACCTGAGAGGCAAAGAAGATTCTATTCTTCTAGGTTCCTCTCTAGGAAACATGAGGAACATTTTATGACTGTGCAGGAGAGGAGATTATTGATGGAGAGGAAGGCCACTTTTATCCCAAATTTGGCTCCTGAATTTGGACCCAAAATCATGAGGAGAGATTGGGAGAGGTTAGCTACATATCCTACACCGGCCAGCATTGAATTAGTAAAGGAATTTTATACAAATGCTTTGCCTAGAGGAGGAGTTGATGCTGGGAGATATATGAGCTATGTAAAGGGACAAATCATCAGGTATGACCCTGACACTATTAATAGTTTTTTGGGTATGACCCTTACACTATTAATAGCTTTTTGGGCACTGAATGGCCAGGTGAACAGTGCCAGTATGCAGCACTTGTTGGAGGGTTCAGAGATATAGCATATATTGAGAGGGTTATGTGCCTTCTTGGAAGGCATTTTCATAATAACCCTAATGGATTTCCCGTCAACATAAAAAGGGCAGATTTGACGCCTTTAGCAAAATACTGGATGGCATTCCCTCATGCCAATATTCAGCCGTGCTCACATGTTTCTGACATCACTATTCATCGGATCATCTTTATTTACTGCATGTTGAGGTAGTTGGATGTAAACGTCGGAAAGGTCATTGCCGACGAGATTCAGAGTTGCGCTACTATTGTGAGTAGCAGGACATCCGTCCATGATCACCTTTTTGTGTCAACAGGCTGGGGTGGATACTGCAGTTCCACCATATGAGAGGCCTAGGAAGGCCATAGATGCTGCTTATTATCAGCAGTACTGTGAGGAAGAGGAGGCAGCCAGAGAACCTAGAAGACGTTTTAGGAGAGCAGCAGCACAGCAGGAGCATATACCTGTAGATGCACCGACACAACATGCCGAGCCATTCCAGATGAGGGACATGTATATGTCCATGATAGAAGCTAGGATGGAGGCTCTTCGCAGAGGGCAGATAGCCACTGCTGAGATGATAGTAGGGTTGTATCAGCAACCACCAGTGCATATGTGGACTATGGATGAGTTCCATGAAGCTATGGCTTAGCCTCAGGAGCAAACACAGGGCAGCAGGTCTGGAGCAGCTGAAGCACTAGATATGGATGATGACAATGAAGAGAATTTTTAAGATGATAATGATGGAGACCAGGAGGACTCAGATGAGGACTTGTGTTGAGGGCATTTACTGATGGATGCCAGTACTTGGACATGGATTTTTCTTTTTCTTTTGTACTTTGAATTTGTAGAATAGGTTGAATTTTTATTTTGTGTCTATGCTTGCTTGTACAATGGTTCTGATGGTAGTATTATAATGCATGACAAGTATTTGATAATGATTAAACGTGGTTGATGACTTAGAATGTATGATATCTAATTGAATGGTTCACTAACTGTGTGGACAGATGTATTGTGGTTTATGATTGTGATTGCGATGCTAAGCAAGATAAATGGATGATGTGTGAGAAAGCATGTTGTGTGAGGTCTTGAGCTCCAGAATTTTCACTGATATGTATTGTTCACAGGGAATAATGAATGATATTGCCTTAGTCTTGATAATTGATTGATTTACATGCTTATGTTATATGATCAAGGCCATGTTTGTAAGCCCTTATTTAGCCAAATTTTCACCCAAAAAGTTTAAAATGTTATACCCTTTTTGAACCTTGGCCTTAAACAGGATGAAAACCCTTGATTTGAAATTATTTATCTTGAGTAGGGTTGAGAATAATCTTATGTGATGAAAATGTTCAATTTTGGGGTTGTATGGGGAAAATTGAAAGGCAAAGGAAAAGCATTGAGTTCAAGTATTGAAAAGAAAAATGCATGAGTGAAGAAGAAAAGGAAAAAGTAAAAGCATGAAAAAGGAACTCAATGCAAAATTGATAAAAAGGGAAAAAGTTGGGAATAAAGGATATTGGTGATAGAGAGAGTTTAAACTTGAACCTTTTCAATGATGAAATAGCTCTCTTAACTCAAGGATTTTGCGATCTAGAAAAACCAAATTTTCTTGATAGCCCAGCCTCATTACAAGCCTTGGAAAAGTCCTTGTGATGGTATTTACATGTAAGGATTTTGATTGTTTAAGATAAATGGCAATATCATTTTATGAGACATGTGAATAGTAAAGAGTGGAGTGATTCCTTAAGCACTTGAGTGATTGAGTGAAACACTTGCTTGGTAAGAATTGTTGAAATCCATGTTTACATCCTTGCTTAGTGGATTGATCATTCATGAATAAAACATCTGTTGGGAAATATTGAAGTAGGTGAACTAGATTGGATTGAAAGCATGCTTGCATTTTGGTAGGATTCCACTGAAAAATCTGAATTGGAAAATAACTTGTCATGAAGAAAAGGATTTTGAAAAGTGTAGAACTATTTGATGAAAAATTAGAAGGCCAAGTTTTGTTTTGTTTGATTGTGGACAAGTAAAGTTTTAAGTTTTGGGTTGTGATAACGGTTTAAAAACCGTTATTTTCATGCATAAATTTGATATTAAATCTTTGTAGCTTAAAATGGGCTAGAATCAAGTAAAACTCTTAAGTTGTGTCACATGAGAGTCAAAACTTGTTTTTAGAGATATTATGCTTGTTTTGCATTGTTTTGCAGGGTTTTTGATGAGAATTGGAGATGGCAATGAAGTAGGAAGGTCATAGACTCAAGAATGAAGGAGAAAAAGGAAGGAAAGAAGAGTTTGTGAACCGCTCAAGCGGTAAATTCCACCGCTCAGCATCCTAGTGCAAGCAAAAGTTACTGTCTGGCGCCCAGGTGGCGACGCTGAGCGTCCAGGACGATAACAGGCAAACTGCTGAGCGACCAATTTCGACGCCTAGGCGGTTGTCTGATTTTTTATTTTGGATTTGGAAATCTTTCTATTATCTTTTTATCTTATATATAGCCTTAGTGCGAATCCAAATGTAATTCTTTTGGAAGAGAACAACGTCCACAATAGCTTCACACCTTTGGAGGAGATTTCTTGGATGCTTAGGCTCCAATTTATCAAATCTAGAGTTTGCCTTTCCATTCTTCCATTATATTTCATCTAGGTTCACCATGATTATGGTGAACTAAACCCTTTGTTGTTGGGGAACAATGTAATCTTTTGAAACTCTCATATATCCAAATTCTTGTTTACTTTATATGCTTGCATATGCTTGATTTATCAATTGTTGGGTTCTTTACCTGTATTTAATACTTTTACCATTTAACGCATTCGGTAGATGTTGTTTGTCTTTATTGATACGGGGACGTACAGTAATGTCATGAGCTAGGGAGAATTCGTTGATTATGTTAATACCGCCTAGGGATAGGGGTAGGACGATGAATTGTATTTTGCTTCCGCTTATCATGCATTATTAATTACTAGGGGAGGCTAGGGATAGCAAGCCAGTAATTAATAATAGGCTATTTTCAACAAGGGATTGGGTTAAGGGTAGACCAAGAAAGTTTGCATGGCAATATGATAAATAAGCAAAGTAAATAAGAAGAGTAGATATATGAGGGTGGATAAGATGAAATTGTAAACCCCAACAACCTCATTCATTCATAGTTTCTCTTAGTCAATTGAATTCTTGCATTTGCATATGTATTTATGTTTTGCATTCAAACCATTCAAATTATTTTCTTTTACCCAAGTTTTAAACGATTTGTTTACACGAAAGATAAGGCCTTAAGAGTCCTTTGGGAAGAACGATATTGGGATTACCGATTTTATTACTTGATACGATCTGGTACACTTGCCAGAGTCTTAACACATGGGGAAGCATTATATAAGCCAACAACTTTAACAGGTTCGGATTATGTCGAAGAATGGACGAGTGATCATTTTGACGAAATGGTACGTGACGTTGGCGAAGAAAATTTTGGAAGAGCTCATTTATACGATAGTCTTAAGAATAATTCAGAGCAAGAGTTGTATCCAAGATGCATCAATTTTACAAGGTTATCAGCTACTTTGAAACTGTTTTGTTTGAAAGCAAGAAATGGATGGACTGATAAAAGTTTCACGGAATTGTTGGAGTTACTAAAGGAGATGCTTCCAAAAAATAACACATTACCTATACGTAATTACGATGCGAAGAAAATTATATGTACAATGGGTTTGGAATACCAAAAGATACACGCATGTCCCAATGACTACGTATTGTATAGAGATCAGTATGGTTCAATCAAGGTGTGTCCGACGTGTGGTTCGTCACGATTTAAGAAGAAACTTGATGGAAATAATGATGAACAGAATGAAGGTCCACCGTCTAAGGTCGTGTGGTATTTACCTATAGCACCGAGGTTGAAACGATTGTTTTCTGTTAAAGAAGATGCGAAGAATCTTAGGTGGCACGTCGATGGAAAAAAATGTGATAATCTTCTTCGACACCCAACTGATTCCCCACAAAGGAAGAACATTGATGCCACATTTCCTGAATTTAGTGCAGAGCCAAGAAACTTAAGACTTGCACTTGCTACCGATGGTATGAATCCTTATGGCAACTTAAGTAGAAAACATAGTTCATGGCCAGTTATTTTGATGATATACAATCTATCTCCTATGTTGTGCATGAAGAGAAAATACATGATGTTGTTGATGATGATATCTGGTCCTAGATGATAACGGTATGAAAACCATTATTTTTATACTTAAATTTGATATCAAAATAGACGCTTTATGGCTTAGAATGAGCTTAGAATCAAGTAAAACACTTAGTTGAGTCACATGAGGGTCAAAAGTTGTTTTTAGAGATATTATGCTTGTTTTGCATTGTTTTGTAGGGTTTTGATGAGAATTGAAGATGGAAGTAAAAAAGGGAGGACTTAGGCTCAAGTAAGAAGGAGAAAAAGGAAGAAAAGAAGAGTCAAAGTCACCGCTCAACATTGTTTTCCAGCACTGAGCGCCAGATTCGAGGGAGTAGTCATTGCCTCTCGCTCAAGCGGTGCCACTGAGCATCCAGGCGATTAGAGGCAAACCGTTGAGCGGTGAGATGGACCGTTGAGCAGTTCTACGATTAGAAGGAAACCGCTGAGCGGCCAAATTAGGTGTTGAGCGATGGAATGTTGGGCTTGAGCTTAAATTTTGTTACTTTTATGCATTATAAATAGCCCTAGTGCGATCTTCAGAGTAATTCTTTGGCAGGCAGAGACGTCCAGAGCACTTCTACACTCCTTGGAGGCGGTTTCTTGGATGCTTAGGCTCCAATTTATCAATTCTAGGGTTTACTCTTCCATTCTTTCATTTAATTCCATCTAGTTTCACCATGTCCATGGTGAACTAAACCCTTTGTTGTTGGGGAACAATGTAATCTTTTGAGACTATCTTATATTGAAATTCTTATTTTTATTCATATGCATATATTATCAATTGTTGGATTCTTTGTCTATGCTCAATGCTTTTATCGTTTAACTCATTCGGTAGAAGATATTTGCCTTTGTTGATACGGAGACATACAGGGAAGTCATGAACTAATAGGGAATTCCTTGATTAAGCAATACTACCTAGAGATAGGGGTAGGACGATCAATTGTATTTGCTTCTGTTATATATGCATTACTAATTACTTAGGGAGACTAGAGATAGTAAACTAGTAGTTAGTGATAGGCTCTTTTCGTCGAGAGATCGGGTTTAGGGTAGGCAAAGAAAGTTTGCATGATAATTAGATAATAAAGCGAATTAAATAAGAAAAGTACATATAAGAGGGCGGATAAGATGAAATCGAAACCCCAATAACTCCATTTATTCATATCTTTTCTTTGCCAATTGAATCACTTGCATTTGCATGTTTATTTTCGTTTTGCATACAACTACAAAATTATTTCTTTTTCAAGTCTTATAAGATCAATTTACATGAAAGATAAGGCCTAAGAGTCCTTTGGGAGAACGATATTTGGTCTTACCACTTATTATTACTTGATACGATCTGGTACACTTGCTAGGGGTTTAACACTAGATAACCTGGAAATGACATTGATGTTTATCTAAAACCTTTAATTGACGATTTAAAAATGTTGTGGGAAAAGGGCGTCCAGCTCTTCGACTCATATTCAGAAGAAAACTTTTGTTTGTGTGCAATGTTGCTTTGCACCATAAATGATTTCCCAACCTATGGTAACTTGAGTGGTTACAGTGTTAAAGGTCATTTTGCATGTCCGATTTGTGGAGAAAATACTAGTTATCTTCAACTGAAGCATCGGAAGAAAACTGTGTACACAAGACATCGAAGATTCCTTTCTTGAAATCACCCTTACCGTAGATTGAAAAAAGCGTTTAATGGAACTCCTGAAGATGATGTAGTGTGCAGACCACGTAATGGGGAAGAAGTATACAACCAGGTGAGGAACATTGACGTTGTCTTCGGAAAACATAAAAAAACGACCCTTGACAAAAACATTTGGAAAAAGCGATCAATAGTTTTTAATCTTCCATATTGGTGTAAACTTGATGTGCGACATTGCATAGACGTGATGCATGTTGAAAAAAATGTATGTGATAGTGTTGTTGGGAATTTACTAAACGTTAAAGGAAAAACAAAAGATGGAGTGAAAGCATGACAAGACTTGGTTGACATGGGAATTCGTTCTGAGTTACATCCGTAGTCCATAGGAAGACGAACCTATCTTCCTCCAACTTGTCACACTCTTTCAAAAAAAGAAAAACAATTTTTTTGACAATGTTTACATGGTTTGAAAGTTCCACAAGGTTATTCGTCGAATATTAGTAGCCTTTTTTCTCTGAAAGATTTAAAGTTAGTTGGTTTAAAGTCTCACGATTGTCATGTCTTAATGCAACAACTTTTTGCAGTAGCTATTCGAGCCATATTACCTGTCTTTGTTAGAGGTATTCTCACACGTTTGAGTTTGATTTTCAATGTCATTTGCAAGAAAGTTGTTAATCCTCGATAGTTAAATGATTTACAAAATGAGGCGATCAGACTTTTGTGCCAATTGGAAATGTATTTCCCACCCTCATTTTTTGACATCATGGTTCATTTGATTGTCCATCTAGTGAGAGAAATTTGAATATGTGGGCCAGTTTTCTTGAGGTGGATGTACCCGGTTGAAAGATACATGAAGATCTTAAAGGGATATGTTAAGAATCAATTCAGACCGAAGGCTTCGATTATAGAGCGGTACATCGTAGAGGAAGCCATTGAATTATGCTCAAGTTATATGCCAAGTTGTGAACCAATAGGACTTCCAAAGAAAATAGTACATGAACACAGACGTGAAGGAAAGGGAGTTCGAGGAGTAAGGATTGAAAGTGTTAGTGGAAAAGAAGTTAATTAAGCTCATTTGTACATTTTAAACAACACAAAGGATGTTATTCCTTACATTTCACAGCACATTGATGAAATTAAGTCAGCATATCCATGTATGAGTGAAAAGTGGACACTTAATGAACATAACAAATCCTTTTTAGCTTGGTTTAAGAAAAAGATTTATGCCACTCCGAATGTTTCTGAAAATCTATTAAGACTAGCTCGTGGACCTAACACTGATGTGATAACTTTCGGCGGTTGTTACATAAAAAATTACTTGTTCTATTCAAAGGAGGAAGACGATAAAAGTAGAGTTCAAAATAGTGGAGTTACCCTACAAGCTGAGGCTGTACACTTTTCCAGTTCCAAGGATAAGAATCCAATTACAGCATCAATCAGTTATTTTGGAATAATACAAGAAATTTGGGAAATTGATTGTCACTTTTAGAGTTCCAGTTTTCAAGTGTAAATGGGTTGATAGTAAATCTGTTGTTGTGATAGAAGACCTCAGATTCACTTTGGTGGATCTTAACAAAATTAGTTACATGGATGAATCATTTATTATGGCTAGTCAAGCAAGACAAATATTCTATGTCACTGACCCAGTGAATCATAAATGGTCAGTGGTATTGGAAGGTAGAGAGCCATTCACACAACTGATGATGAAGACTCTCTAGATATACTTGAGACAAGCTCCTTCTCATCGAGAACCATTGAAAATAAGGTTGATGATGTACCCGATGAAATACATGCAACTCAATGTGATCACAACGAAGGCATGTGGGAGAAATAGGTAAGTATTACATTCATTCTTATCAATTAATTATGATATTAATATATTAACTTATGTTTGTAATGTTTCAAATATTTCAAATTTGTATAGAGTTCTGACTAGGACCAAAGGACAACAGATTGAGATTATATATCCTAAGATTGGTATTCGTTGATCTTTAACCTTTAATTTTCATAGTTAGTTTTAAACCATTACATTTGACTAAGTTCTTCACATGTTTAGTGTAATAAGTAGAATGATTCCTTGGCAT
This sequence comes from Vigna reflexopilosa, assembly GCA_027742785.1. Taxonomy (NCBI): domain Eukaryota; kingdom Viridiplantae; phylum Streptophyta; class Magnoliopsida; order Fabales; family Fabaceae; genus Vigna; species Vigna reflexopilosa. The sequence goes on from CM050918.1 coordinate 20,561,556, forward strand.
GTGGCTACTACATCATGTCATGGATGAAGACAATCATCCGAGCAGGAATCAGAGGAGATTGGACTGAGGTAGAAATTTACATTTGAAAATCTTTAAAATATCAATAAACTTTTGACATTAAAATGAATATAATTGTAAAGTTTCCTTCCTTCATTTTGCAGCAATTCAACACTACTTCTGCATTGCCCAATGCACTATAAAGACGATAAGAGAGGAATGGGCAGGATATTTGAATAAACATTTTAAATAGCTATAGTTTTAGGATTTTTCCTTTCATGATAGTAGCATTTTCTTACTTGTGCAACTTTTTAACTGTGAATACATATATACTATGAATAGATTATTCAGAATAGATGAATATTGTGAATAGATGAATGGAAAAGTGGGTTCTTTAAAGTTTTGATGATAGCATTAGCGTCTTTTACTTTTATTATGTAATTGGAATTGATGAATTGATGATAGCATGGTTTAAATTAATTAATTCTGTGCATTTAGGAATTGGAAAACTGGTTTTTGTATTTCAGGTTTGGTTAAAGGATCTAAAATGAACGAAATTTAATAAAAAAACATTGAAGGTAACGTCAATTTATAACGTTAATATATGTATCTTAACGTCCATCACGGCGATGAGTGACGTTGATATAATGGAGTGGATAACGATGATAATAAAACGCTGGACGAGGATCTCTACGGCACAATGATAGTAACGTCGACTATAAACATGTTCGACGTCAACCTTACAGCGTTCACCTTATAACTGACTTCAAATATTCCTTTAAATATAAATATTTATTCAAAAATTGATGTCAAATTTGCACTTCGACGTGAATATTATGTCAACATTCTTCTACACCGACGTCAACGTTACGTCAGTTCCCCCGATGATATGACGAAAAATCTTTTTTTAAAAATAAATACTTATTCAAATAATTGGATCTCAAGCTCTATTCTATAGGACGTACCTTAACGTCGATGTACATAAAAGACGGTAACTTTATGTCAATTACCTTTGTGTACGACGTAAATGAGTTCGATTAACGTCACCCGGTAATATTCGACGTTAATTTACGTCACTCGCTATAACGTCGCTAGCAGTTGCATCGTTAAAGGCCAAAAATAAACGACATAATAGGCTATTTTTGCACTAGTGTTTGTATTTTTAAAGTTGAGAAGTTGAGAATTATTAAACTCTAGATTGTGAAAGACGTTCTGAGAATTCTATCCAGACATGGTTTCTTCATCATCATCATAAAGAAGAAAAAAGAAGGTTGCCCGGGTTACAAGAAACACAAACCCATCTGGATGGATAAGTGATGAAGAGATCCAAGGAAAGTTTTTATACTAGAGACATATAAAAATTGTGGTTCCTCACAAGTATTTGGACCTGCAATTGTTCAAGAAAGAAGGGTTCCTTTTTCAAGAATGGATTGCATATCAAGGGCTTACTGATTTTGTCCAGATGAAAGGAGATTGCTATCCAGATTTGGTAGAAGTTTTCTACACAAACCCGAGGGTTGTAAATGGGGTCATTCACTCAAGGGTAAAAGGTGTTAACATTACTATTGACGATAATGTTTGGTCAAATATTGCTGGACTGAAAGCTAAATGATTGGATTCCTATATCTATGATTATGAGTCAAACATGTGGCTAACAAAGAGAGTTATATATATAAACTGCTTAAGATATCCAGGAAGGTACAAGGTGGATAAGCAGTACCTACATGATGGCTTAAACAAGAAGGAGAAAATTATTGCTTATGTCCTGACTTGGCTACTGCTGCCTGGAAGATTTAACCAGGACAAAATGACAACAAAAGATGTATTTCTGTTGAATGCTATCAAGACTAGAATCCCAACCAACTAGATTGCAGTACTAAAAGACCACATGATCGTTGCAGAAGATAAATATGCACATAAATTTCCATATGGAGTATTTATCAGCAAGGGGTTGGAACTCCAAGGAGTAGATGTATTAGAAGAAGAAAGAATTGTGTGCAAAAGGTCACAAGAAATTGGTATACCAAGTGTGTCATCTATTGGACTGAAAAGGACTATGAATGGATGGTTCTTGACTGATGAGCAAACTGTTGGATGTCCACCTACTCGTGATGAAGATCACACTGAAGATTCTAATGATGAAGATTCAATGGAATCTTCTTGATAATAATAGGGACTACCTTTCTAAGTTTTTTTTTTAATTTTGTAATCATGGCTATTAAGCCACCTCTGGTTTCTGTATTTCTTTCGATTTTATTTTGAAATGAAATGAAGATTTATTTTAGTAAACGATCTGTGAATTGTGAATGTTGATTTCATTGTATGTGGACTAACCCTCAATCTAGTTGAGAAGAGAAGATTATGCAGTTCTGATATTGATAAAAAAAAGTGATCACTGGTTCAAAGTGCAAATTTTAGTACACTGCTAACTTTAATCAATTCCTGCAGGTGCATGACTCCACAAATAAGAGCACTGATGCTACAATCGGTCAAGCTTGGAAATTTGAACCAAATGACATTTCAAAGACAGTAAAAATAACTTTCTTTCTTTATCGCAGTCATCCGCGAAGAAGAAAGTTGAAGCAGAAATGGAAGCGCAAACAAACAGTGAGACTGTGTTATGTTTTTAATTCAATAAATAAATTCCATGATGCATACAATAAAAATTTCACGTTATATTTAAATATAACGTCAAACCCCCAATTATATGACGCTTTCTCTTAAAACATTCGCGCCAATAGAATGTCGAATATGAGTAAATTCGACGTTTTCTCTTAATAAGCCGCCAATATCAGAAAGTACCGTACTTTTGGATCTCTTTTCTTTTCACCCCTCCCATAGAACATCGAAGTTTGTATGGCTGGGACGTGAAGGGAATTGAAGTAGTTGGGAGCATTAATGGTGTGCTTAATAGAACATCAAATTCGATGGGGCTTTGAGGTTTTTTTCTTCTGCCAATTTCAAAATTTGGCGCTCTAATGATTCTCTTTTCTTTAAAATCATACATGAAATTTTTTCTTTTTACTTCTCCCTTAATCGATTGAAGTTAGCAATGTACTGAAATTTGCACTTTTAAACCAGTGATTAGATTTTAAACGGTCGATGACCATAAAAATTCAAAAAAAAAACTTAGACCTTTTATTTGGTCATAATCAAATAAATCACTTTCAAAAATTTATTAGTTATAATAAGTAATTAGTATAAATGATTAAGCTTTAAAAAATACTATAATTAACATTATTAGAAAAAACATCCCTCTCATGCATTATTTCCTTGCTTTTTAGTACCAAACATGTATCATTAATGTCACCATAAATAATCAATGAAAACTCATTTGCATTTCTTAATTTATAACTCTTGGAATCGATTTTTTGTTACTTCGAATCGATTATATTAACATAGCAAAATTGAAAGAGGAATTTTATGAATATAGAGGGCACATCAAACTTTTTAACTTCGATCCCTCCAAATGTCACCTACTTCGCGGGTGATACAAAAGTGGACATTTTTGGGTTATGGGATGTCATTTTGTCAGAAATGTCACCTTCTAATTGATGTTTTAACGTCAAATTTGTCTGGGCTTCGACGTTAATACAAAAAGGTATACTAAACATAATTACACGATGTACGTCATTGGTTCATTTATAAATATAGCTTGCATCTCACTTATTCCCTTGCCTCCTATTTCCATATTGAACATATTAGGATTCATATATTTTATTTCGTTTGCATTTTCTTTTCCTTAGATTTCTAAGCATTTATGTTCTTCATATTGCATTTTGATAACTTTAACTTGAAAGTGGTTCATTCATCGTCATCTCATATGAAGGAGCCCTTTCAAGTTAAAGTTTACAAATGTTTTTATAGTACAGAAATCTGGGGGGCAGGATGTCAATTTGTTATTAATCAAACGACATATATTACTTTTTCTATGATTGATGTTTGAACGTCGAACTCGACAGGGCTTTGACGTTAACGACATCGTGGTATACACACTACTCGTGTATTTCCAATGACCCTTAACTTAAATCTGTGAATCCTATAGTGTCTCTGAAAATGGCTTCTTCATCTCATCTCTCAAGAATACAGAAAGCAAATAGCATGGCTATTGTTAGAGAAGCTAATGTAAATGGTTGGATAAGCGATGATGATTCTCGAGTGGGATCTACTGATGGGAGTCCTAAAGTTGTTGTCTCATCAAAGTATTTTGACTTGAGATTATTTGGAAGGGAAAACTTTAAAATTCCCGAATGGATTGAGACTCAAAACTTGTCAACTTTGGTGCAAATGAACGGAGACTGGTACCCTGATCTTCTTAGAGTATTCTACCATCACTTAAAAATTATCAATGGTGACATCTGCTCAAGAGTAAAAGGCACTAGAATTTTAATTAACAATGATGTCTGGAAATAGACCACTAGGTTAAAGGCTGAAGGAATTTCTTCTCATCTACCAAACTCTCAAGTAAATCATTGGTTAAAGAAAAGGGATCTCTACAGAGGGTGGCTCAGACTTTCGGTAACTCAGACAAGAGAACATTTTTTTCTGCATGGAAGATTGATGCAAGATGAAATGACCACAGAGGATGTGTTTCTTCTGCATGCTATCAAGAATAACATACCCACCAACTGGGTGAAGGTGTTAAAAGATCACATGACTAAAGTTGCTGTTAAACCCCTGGCAAGTGTACCAGATCATATCAAGTAATAAAAATTGGTAATCCCAATATCATTCTTCCCAGAGGACTCTTAAGGCCTCATCTTTCGTGTAAACAAATTGTTTAAGACTTGAGAAAGGAAATTAATTTGAATGGTTAAATGCAAAACAAAAATAAACATGGAAATGCAGGAATTCAATTGACGAAGAAAAACTATGAATGAATGAGGTTGTTAGGGTTTACAATTTCATCTTATCCACCCTCATATATCTACTCTTCTTATTTACTTCGCTTATTTATCATATTGCCATGGAAACTTTCTTGGTTTACCCTTAACCCAATCCCTTGGTGAAAAGAGCCTATTACTAATTACCGGCTTGGTATCCCTAGCCTCCCCTAGTAACTAATAATGCATAATGAGCGAAAGCAAAATACAATTGATCGTCCTACCCCTATCCCTAGGTGGTATTAACATAATCAAGGAATTCTCCCCAGTTCATGACAATACCGTACGTCCCCGTATCAATAAAGACAAACAACATCTACCGAATGAGTTAAACTGTAGAAGCATTAAGCAAAGGTAAAGAACCCCACAATTGATAAATCAAGCATATGCAATCATATAAAGTAAACAAGAATTTCAATATATGACAGTTTCAAAAGATTACATTGTTCCCCAACAACTAAGGGTTTAGTTCACCATAATCATGGTGAAACAAGATGAACTAAATGGAAGAATGGAAAAAGCAAACCCTAGAATTGATAAAGTGGAGCCTAAGCATCCAAGAAATCTCCTCCAAAGGTGTAAAGTTGTTGTGGTCTTTGTTCTCTGCCAAAAGAATTCATTTGGATTCGCACTAGGGCTATATATAAGCGAAAAAGATAACAGAAAGATCCCAAAATCTAAAATATAAAAACAGAAAACCGCTCAGGCGCCTAAATTGGCCGCTCAGTGGTTTGCCTCAACACACGCCACCACCTAGGCGCCTAAAATGACCGCTGAGCGGTTTACCTCTTGTCGTTCTGGACGCTCAGCGTCACCGCCTGTGCGCCAGACAATAACTTTTCCTTGCACTAGGACGCTCAGCGGTGGAATTTACCGCTGAGCGGTTCACAAACTCTTCTTTTCGTCCTTTTTCTCCTTCATTCTTGAGTCTATGACCTTCCTACTTTATTACCATCTTCCATTTTCATCAAAAACCCTGCAAAACAATGCAAAACAAGCATAATATCTCTAAAAACAACTTTTGACTCCCATGTAACACAACTTAAGAGTTTTACTTAATTCTAAGCTCATTTTAAGCTACAAAGGGTGTGTTTTAATATCAAATTTATGCATAAAAATAACGGTTTTGAGACCGTTATCACAACCCCAAACTTAAAACTTTGCTTGTCCTAAATTGGTGCTTCTTAGTGGTATCTACCCTTTTTGACAACTGCCCAACCTGCATCTCTAAAGATCTGATACTGGCTTGATTACCTGCTTGATTGGACTCATAAACCTTCAAGAATTTATCAAATCTATCATTTAAGTCTCTGACAACCTGTGTCAAATGGGTGACCTGCTGCCATAAAGGTGAAGGTTGCTGCTGCCTGAAACCTCCTGTTTGCCCTGATGGGAAATTCGATGTTTGACTAATACTTGGATGATTGTTCCAACCTTGTTTGGCATTACCTTGGTAGGTATTTTGAAACTGATTTCCCATAAAATTAGCTTCTTGCTGCATCTCTTCAGGCAAAGCACATTGACCATTGATATGGTCACCACCACAGAAATCACACAGCTGTTGTGTTTGGGAAACATTACGAATCTCCTTAGGAAGTTCTGAGAGAATCTTTGTTAAATTATCTAGCTTTTGAGTCAGAAGATGGTTCTGAGCTAGCATAGTGTCCTCTGCAGGCAAGGGCAAAACTCCTCTCTTTTGTGTAGGTATGCCTCTTTCACTGTAATTTTCTTGCTCATTTGCAGCCATATTTTCTATCAATTCATATGCCTCATCTTCAGTCTTTTGTTTAACATTGCCTCCAGTTGAGGCATCCAGCATCATCTTTGACTGAGTGTTTAATCCTCCAAGGTATGCAAGGACCACGGTGGTTTTGTCAAAACCATGGGTTGGCGTCTTTCTCAGCAAGCCCTTAAATCTCTCCCATGCTTGACCTAAAGTCTCTTCCATACCCTGCTTGAATGATGAAATTTCCAGCTTCCCTTGAGTAACTTTGGACTGTGGAAAATATTTAGTGACAAACTTTGTAGCCACAGTCTCCCATGTGGTGAATGTTCCTTCACGAAAGGAATTAAGCCACGCCTTAGCATTACCCGCTAATGAGAATGGGAACAAGCTAAGCTTTACTCGTTCATCTGATACACCTGCCATCTTCACAGTGTTGCAGATTTCACTAAACGTGGTCAAATGATCATACAGATTCTCATTTGACAAGCCGTGAAACTGGTTGCCTTGTACTAGGTGTATTAGTGCTGGATTCATCACCATGTTGGTCGTTTGATCCATAGGCATGGTTATGCTATTAAAGTGAAAAGGACCTACAGCATTAGATTGATCTGCCAATGTGCGTCTTGGAGGAAATTATTCTGCCATCTCCCCTGTTCTTCTATCTGGTGAAGGTGACAATAATCTGCTAGGAGAAGGAAATAAATCCCTAGATGGGCGTCTGACTCTCCTTCTTCCCCTTGTCTCATTTAACCCTTCAAGAAGAGGTTGGTTATTTTTCTTGCTCCTAGTATATCTAGCCTCCTGTTGCATGTACAAGAAACACAAACTCTAGTAGTTCTTTTATTTTTCCAAAGAAAAACAAAATATATACAAATATCAACAATCAAGTAAAAATTAATCAATTTACACTACTCGAAAAAGTTAAACCAAGAGTCCCCGGCAACGGCCCCAAAAACTTGTTAAACCCCTGGCAAGTGTACCAGATCGTATCAAGTAATAAAAATTGGTAATCCCAATATCGTTTTTCCCAGAGGACTCTTAAGGCCTCATCTTTCGTGTAAACAAATTGTTTAAGACTTGAGAAAGGAAATTAATTTGAATGGTTAAATGCAAAACAAAAATAAAAATGCAAATGCAGGAATTTAATTGACGAAGAGAAACTATGAATGAATGAGGTTGTTGGGGTTTACAATTTCATCTTATCCACCCTCATATATCTACTCTTCTTATTTACTTTGGTTATTTATCATATTGCCATACAAACTTTCTTGGTCTACCCTTAACCCAATCCCTTAGTGAAAAGAGCCTATTACTAATTACCGGCTTGGTATCCCTAGCCTCCCCTAGTAACTAATAATGCATAATGAGCGGAAGCAAAATACAATTAATCGTCCTACCCCTATCCCTAGGTGGTATTAACATAATCAAGGAATTCTCCCCAGTTCATGACAATACCGTACGTCCCCGTATCAATAAAGACAAACAACATCTACCGAATGAGTTAAACTGTAGAAGCATTAAGCAAAGGTAAAGAACCCCACAATTGATAAATCAAGCATATGCAATCATATAAAGTAAACAAGAATTTCAATATATGACAGTTTCAAAAGATTACATTGTTCCCCAACAACTAAGGGTTTAGTTCACCATAATCATGGTGAAACAAGAAGAACTAAATGGAAGAATGGAAAAAGCAAACCCTAGAATTGATAAAGTGGAGCCTAAGCATCCAAGAAATCTCCTCCAAAGGTGTAAAGTTGTTGTGGTCTTTGTTCTCTGCCAAAAGAATTCATTTGGATTCGCACTAGGGCTATATATAAGCGAAAAAGATAACAGAAAGATCCCAAAATCTAAAATATAAAAACAGAAAACCGCCCAGGCGCCTAAATTGGCCGCTCAGTGGTTTGCCTCAACACACGCCACCACCTAGGCGCCTAAAATGACCGCTGAGCGGTTTACCTCTTGTCGTTCTGGACGCTCAGCGTCACCGCCTGTGCGCCAGACAATAACTTTTCCTTGCACTAGGACGCTCAGCGGTGGAATTTACCGCTGAGCGGTTCACAAACTCTTCTTTTCGTCCTTTTTCTCCTTCATTCTTGAGTCTATGACCTTCCTACTTTATTACCATCTTCCATTTTCATCAAAAACCCTGCAAAACAATGCAAAACAAGCATAATATCTCTAAAAACAGCTTTTTACTGCCATGTAACACAACTTAAGAGTTTTACTTGATTCTAAGCTCATTTTAAGCTACAAAGGGTGTGTTTTAATATCAAATTTATGCATAAAAATAACGGTTTTGAGACCGTTATCAACTGCTCGCAACAACGCTCACTATCTGCCTTATGCTGTTCTCATAAGTAATATAGTTGTTCTTCAAGGAGTGAATACCTATGGAGAAAGGAAAAATTCATGTACCTACACAAATGTCATAAATCGTAACACCGTTATGTCACTAGGACTAGTAAGGACATTAAAAGGATGGTTCTTTAGAGGCGAAGAGAATCTGATTTACTGTTTTGGAAGCAACTCTGTTACATGTGGACAAATATCTGATAATGCCTCCAACAACAACAGTGAAGATCTCTCAGCTGATCCGCTTCAGTTAATTGTTAATTAGCTCAATCAGCTAGAGACAAAGGTTGATCGTATTCTGCAACATGGGAAGGATAAAGACACATTTGAAGATGACTCTATGGATTTAGTTTAAAAAGGATAGGAATAAAAATACACTCCATCTTGTGTTTTATGTCTCTTGTTGTGTCTTGTTCATTTTTGTTCTTAACTGTCTTTTGATAATGGCTTAGACTGTCATTTTGTCTGGTCTTTTGCAGTAGTTATCTGTTTGTAATATTGTTTTGAAATATAAATGAAATCAGTTAGTGTTGGTTTAAATCTAGTCGCTTTACATTTCATGATTGAATCCATTTTAATCAATTTTAATCAACTGTATGATTGTTGAAGTTGATCATGCACATGCTAACTGTTACATGACTTCTTTTGATATGAGGAAATTTGACGTTTTGACTGAATTATAATTGTTTCATTTTTGAATTCAAAAGATGAAGTATACAGGGTGAAAACTGATGTTTAAGTAAAGGAAAAGTTGGAAATTAAACCTAAAATTAAGTGCTGAAAGCATCATTCACATTTACATTGCGAAATTAAATAGTCAAGTGCTATAGCAACACATACTTGAACATAAAATTAAAAAAGAAAAAACATTTTAGGGAGAAAAAACATTTCAGTCAATGACATGCTGCCACATCACCACCTTAACACATCATCATCATCTTCTCCAACAATCTGAAACCCTAATTCCAAATCAAACCCTAGGGCGCCGTTAGCAACCACTGCACCACCAGCAACCACCTTGCCACTGCACCATCTCATCAAGCCAACACCCACCTTCCACAAAACAATACCAAATCTCCGCTAAACCTCCTCCGCAAGCCTCTTCGCCAAAGCACTGCTGCCTTCGTTTTCATCCAAACTCCATGGACGCCGCACCTCTGTCATCAATCTCGCACACCCATGGAAGCTTGCTCCTTCGCATAACTTGCAAATAGAAATCCCAGAATCGCATCACCCACAAGAACACCTAAATCGGGCTACAACAGACAAATCCTTGCCATCCCTGTAGCCCACACCGTGCGACACAACGGAAGGATTCTCCAAGGCAACTGCCTCGACAAAATGCTCGACCTGGTCCATGAGGGCTGAGCGTGGTGGCGGATGAAGACATGGAGACTGGAGGGCAACGCGTGCCAGCTTCTCGGTACTAATGTTGGCGGCACGGAGGATAGAGAGACGGCTAGGATCGAGGTTAAGGTATACGAGAAAAATGTAGTTGTTGATTGTGAGACTGATAATGGAGACTTTGATTAACTCAAGACGCTCGTAAGAAACACCTTGGGTGAAGATGAACTTGAGAGCTTCTTCTAGAAGCTTCCGTTATTTGAATTTGTGGCATAAGATTCTCTCTCTACTTCAGCCACTTATGCCATGATAACGGTTCAAAAACCGTTATTTTTATACTTAATTTTGATATCAAATGCACCCTTGTTGACTTAGAAACTTGCTTTGACTCATGATTTTTCTTTAGTTTTGTGAATAAGAGAGTTGAGGACATGTTTTATGATTTTATTAATAAATTCCCTTGACTTTGTAGGTTATTGGAATGGATTGAAAGAAAGGTTGAAGTATCAAATGGTTGGAGTGCAGAAAAGTCAAACAGAGTGCAGAAAAGTCAACCAGTTGACTAAAATGCTGAAAAGTTGACCAGAGTGCAGAAAGACCAGCACTGAGCGGTGAACTGGGCGCTGAGCGCTAGTCTCGGGACCAGTTTTCGCTGTTTTTCGCTTGGGCAACACCGCTGGGCGCCATTATGAGTCCCGCACCTACCGCTGAGCGGTATTTGAGCGCTAAGCGCCATTTTCGTGGATCTAGGCCAGAGTTTCTGTTATTTTTATGATCTGTTTTGGGCCTGGACCCATTTTCTGTTATTTTTATGCTCTACTTAAAGGCTTAGGGTTTGTATCTTTTGATGGCTTAGGCACAGAAAAACACTTTTCACCCCTTTGGGGAAAATTTGGGGAATTGACAACTCTCCTCTGCTCTTTCTAGGGTTTCTATCTCTTTCATTCCATTGTACACCTTGTCCTTCCATGACGATGGAGAACTAATCTTATTTGTTGCTGGGAAAAGATGTAACCTCTAAACACTCTTATATCAAAGTTCTTATTTTATTCATATATTTATGTTATCAAAAGTTTTGGGTTTTCTTCTCTGTACTTTACAGCTTGCATCGTTTAACTCATTCGGTGTCATGATTTTTGATTTCGTCGATACGAGAACGTACTGGGAAATCTAGAACTGATTAGAATTCTATTGATAATGAAATACCGCCTAGGAATACGGGTAGGACGATCAATTGCTTTTAAACTTTTGTACTGTGATGCGTTGGTAATTACTAGGGAGACTAGGAATGGTAAACTAGTAATTGGTAATAGGCTCTCTTCATCAAGGAATCGGGTTTAGAGTAGTCTAGAAAGTTGCATGACATTGATAATAAAGCGAATTTAATAAGAATAATAGATATATGAGAGTGATTAGGTGAAATTTGAACCCTAGCAACAAACTCATCTCATATTATCAACATCATCCATTCACTTTTGTGCTTAACCTCAATTGATCAAATTGCATTCATGTTTATTTTTCCGCACTTTATATTCAAAAACCCCAAAATATTGTTCTTATAGTCTTGATTGGTTAAGCAAAATCACAACAGTTTAGTGCCATGAGTCTCTTGTGAAAATGATACTTGGACTTACCATTTTATTATTACTTGATACGATCTGGTACACTTGCCAGGGGTTTAACATGCTACAAATTCAAACAGCGGAATCTTCTAGAAGAAGCTCTCACTCGTTCATCTTCACCGAAGGTGTTTCTTACGAGCGTCTTGAGTTCATCGGAGTAGTCTCCATTATCAGTCTCACAATCAGCCACTTAAATTTAGAATCTATTTACAAAGTTGACGTCTAATGTTGAGTACCCTCGATGCAACGACCTGGAGTTATTCATTATTGACATCGAGATATAGTGTACTGAAATTTGGACTTTTAACCAGTGATCAGTTTTTCATAAATCAGACGTTTTATTGTTCTAGTATGACGTTGAATACTAAGGATATTCGATGTTTTATTTTTAAAGAGAAATAAAACATTATTTTAAAATATAATATCAAGGTGTGTAAATTTATCTTGTAATAATTACATGGTAATAAAATATAAAAAGATTTGTTGGTGAAAGAGAATAAAACTTTATTTCTGTAATATTATTTTAATTTTCTATTAAAATTAATTATAATAATAATCTATGCGAACATCTACAGAAGACAGATAGCTAACTGTTAAACCCCTGGCAAGTGTACCAGATCATATCAAGTAATAAAAAATGGTGATCCCAATATCGTTCTTCCTAGAGGACTCTTAAGGCCTTATCTTTTGTGCAAACTAATCATTTAAGACTTGAGTAAAAGAAAATAATTTGAATGGTTTGAATACAAAACAGAAATAAACATGCAAATGCAAGAATTCAATTGACTAAGAAATGAATGAATGAGGTTTTGGGGTTTACAATTTCATCTTATCCACCCTCATATATCTACTCTTCTTATTTACTTTGCTTATTTATCAAATTGCCATGCAAACTTTCTTGGTCTACCCTTAACCCAATCCCTTGGTGAAAAGAGCCTATTACTAATTACCGGCTTGTTATCCCTAGCCTTCCCTAGTAACTAATAATGCATAATGAACGGAAGCAAAATACAATTGATCGTCCTACCCCTTTCCCTAGGCGGTATTAACATAATCAAGGAAGTTTCCCCAGTTCATGACATTATTGTACGTCCCCGTATCAATAAAGACAAACAACATCTACCGAATGAGTTAAACTGTAGAAGCATTAAGCAAAGGTAAAGAACCCAACAATTGATAAATCAAGCATATGCAAGCATATAAAGTAAAAAAGAATTTCAATATATGAGAGTTTCAAAAGATTACATTGTTCCCCAACAACTAAGGGTTTAGTTCACCATAATCATGGTGAAACTAGATGAATTAAATGGAAGAATGGAAAAGCAAACCCTAGAATTGATAAAGTGGAGCCTAAGCATCCAAGAAATCTCCTCCAAAGGTGTAAAGCTGTTGTGGACTTTGTTCTCTCCCAAAAGAATTACATTTGAATTCGCACTAGGGCTATATATATGCCAAAAAGATAACAGAAAGATCTCAGAATCCAAAATATAAAAACAGACAACCGCCCAGGCACCGAAATTTGCCGCTCAGCGGTTTGCCTCAACACACGCCACCGCTGAGGCGCCTAAAATGACCGCTGAGCGGTTTGCCTCTTATCGCTCTGGACGCTCAGCGTCACCACTTGGGCGCTAAACAATAACTTTTCCTTGCACTAGGACGCTCAGCGGTGGAATTTACCGCTGAGCGGTTCACAGACTCTTCTTTTCTTCCTTTTTCTCTTTCATTCTCAAGTCTATGACCTTCCTACTTCATTGCCATCTTCAATTTTAATCAAAAACCCAACAAAACAATGCAAAACAAGCATAATATCTCTAAAAACAACTTTTGACTCTCATGTAACACAACTTAAGAGTTTTACTTAATTCTAAGCTCATTTTAAGCTACAAAGGGTGTGATTTAATATCAAATTTATGCATGAAAATAACGGTTTTGAAACCGTTATCACAACCCCAAACTTAAAACTTTGCTTGTCCTCAAGCAAAACAAAACAAGACTTGGCCTTCCAATTTTTCATCAAATAGTTCTACTCTTTTCAAAACCCTTTTCTTCATGACAAGTTATTTTCCAATTCAGATATTCAGTGGAATCATACCAAAATGCAAGCATGCTTTCAATCCAATCTAGTTCACCTACTTCAATATTTCCCAACAGATGTTTTATTCATGAACGATGAATCCATTAAGCATAGATGTAAACCTGGATTTCAACAATTCTTACCAAGCAAGTGTTTCACTCAATCACTCAAGTGTTTAAGGAATCACTCCACTCTTTACTAGTCACATGCCACATAAAACAATATTGCCATGTATTTAAAACAACAAAAATCCTTACATGCAAATACCATCACAAGGACTTTTCCAAGGCTTATAATAAGGCTAAGCTATCAAGAAAATTTGGTTTTTCTAGATTGCAAAATCCTTGAGTTAAGAGAGCTATTTCATCATTGAAAAGGTTCAAGTTTAAACTCTATCTATCACCAAACTCCTTTATTCCCAACTTCTTCCCTTTTTATCAATTTTGCATTGAGTTCCTTTTTCATGTTTTTACTTTTTCCTTTTCTTCTTTACTCATGCATTTTTCTTTTCAATACTTGAACTTAATGCTCTTCTTTTGCCTTTCAATTTTCCCCATGCAACCCCAAACTTGAACCTTTTCATCATATAAGATTATTCTCAACCCTACTCAAGATAAATAATTTCAAATCAAGGGTTCTCATCCTGTTTAAGGCCAAGGTTCAAAAAGGGTATAAAATTTTAATCTTCTTGGGTGAAATTTTGGCTAGATAAGGGCTTCCAAACATGGCCTTGATCATATAACATAAGCATGCAAATCAATCCATTATCAAGACTAAGGCAATATCATTCATGATTCCCTATGAACATACATATATCAGTAAGAACTCTGGAGCTCAAAACCTCACACACATGCTTTCTCACACATCATTCATTTATCCTACTTAGCATCACAATCACAATCATGAACCACAATACATTTGTTCATATAGTTAGTGAATCATTTAACTAGATATCAACACACATACATTCTCAGTCAACCACATTCAATCATTGTCAAATACTTGTCATGCATTTTAATACTACCATCAGAACCATTGTATAAGCCAAGCATAGACAGAAAATAAAAGTTCAACCTATTCTACAAATTCAAAGTACAAAAGAAAAAGAAACCTGGGTTGCCTCCCAATAGCGCTTGTTTCGAATTTCCAATTCCACAGCTCCATTTGGATATACACACTTTATTACAAATGGTCCCGACCATTTTGATTTTAACTTTCCAGGAAATAACTTCAACCGTGAATTGAACAATAACACTTGTTGCCTTGGATTGAAAACTCTTTTTATAAACTTCTTATCATGATAAAATTTTACTTTCTCTTTATAACTCCTAGATGAGTCATATGCATGTAACCTCATCTCTTCAAGTTCTAACAATTGATTTCTTCGTTTGCTTTGAACTTCATCAGGATTAAAGTTTAAAAATTTCAAAGCCCACAAAGCCTTATGTTCCATCTCTACTGGCAAGTGACATGCTTTCCCATATACCATTTGAAAATCCCATGGAGGTCTTCATAGCTGTCCTATATGCCCAAAGTGCATCCTCCAATTTATGTGACCAATCTTTTCGTGAAAAAGCAACTGTCTTTTCTAATATCCTCTTGATTTCTCTATTAGAGACTTCAGCTTGACAGTTTGTTTGTGGATGATAAGGTGCAGCTACCTTATGCTTTACCCCGTAATGTTTAAGTACCTTAACAAGCTGAACGTTACAAAAATGAGACCCTCCATCGCTAATAAGTACTCTAGGAGTTCCAAATCGTGAGAAAATTTGCCTTTTCAAAAATTTAATCACCGTGTTAGCATCATTCTTTGGACATGCCAAAGCTTCAACCCATTTACTCACATAATCCACAGCCACCAAAATATATTCATTATTAAATGATGGTGGAAAAGGACCAATAAAATCAATCCCCCAACAATAAAAAACCTCAACTTCCAAGATACCCTATAACGACATTTCATGTCTTTTTGATATAGCCCATGTCCGTTGACACTTGTCACAATTCCTAGCATGGTTGTGAGCATCTTTAAACAATGTAGGCCAATAAAATCCTGACTGCAAAATTTTTGCAGCCGTTCGCTCTCCATTATAGTGACCTCCATAAGGAGAATTATGACAATGCCAAAGGATTCCTTATGCTTCTTCCTTTGTCACACATCTTCTCAAAAGATTGTCTACCCCAATCTTAAATAAATACGGATCATTCCATATAAACTGCTTAGCATCAGAATAAAATTTTTTTCTCTGTTGCCAACTTAATTCCTTAGGAATAACACCTGCAGCTTTAAAATTAGCCATATCAGCAAACCATGGTCTCTCTTGAATGTACAAAAGAGTTTCATCTGAAAAAGTCTCCCATATTTCTTTCTCCTTGCTTGTTACTTCAGTGTTAACCAACCGTGATAAATGATCTGCAATTAAATTCTCACTTCCCTTTTTATCACGAATCTCTACATCAAATTCTTTTAACAAAAGGACCCACCTAATTAGCCGTGGCTTTGAATCTGGCTTTGTCAATAAGTATGTTATGGCTGCATGATCCGTATAAATTATCACTTTAGATCCAATAAAGTAAGATCTAAATTTTTCCAGTGCATAAACTATAGCCATAAATTCTTTTTCTGTAGTAGCATAATTTAGTTGTGCTTCATTTAACACCTTGCTAGCATAATAAATAGCATGAAATACCTTTTCTTTTCTTTTACCCAACACAACACCTATAGCATAATCACTGGCATCACACATAAGCTCAAAATCTTTATTCCAATCTGGATCTACAATCACTTGAGCAGAAATCAAACTTTTCTTTAAGAAATCAACAGCTTGCAAACACTCAGGGCTCATCTCAAATGGTCTATCCTTAACAAGCAGATTACTTAATGGCTTAGCAATCTTCGAAAAATCTTTAATGAATCTCCGATAAAACCCCGCATGACCTAAGAAACTCTGAATTCCCTTCACATTTGATGGTGGTGGAAGTTTTTCAATAATCTCCACCTTGGCCTTATCAACTTCAATTCCTCTAGATGAAATCTTGTGTCCCAACACAATTCCTTCTATAACCATAAAATGACATTTTTCCCAATTCAAAACAAGATTCGTTTGAACACACCTTTTAAGAACTGCATCCAAGTTAATTAAGCATTTTTGAAAAGAGTCTCCAAATACTAAAAAATCATCCATGAAGACTTTTATGCTTTTTTCCATGAATTCCGCAAAGATTGCTTGCATACACCTTTGAAATGTAGCAGGTGCATTACATAATCCAAATGGCATTTTCCTATAGGCGAATATACCAAAAGGACATGTAAAGGCTATTTTTTCTTGATCTTCAGGATCCACCACAATTTGATTATATCCAGAATAGCCATCAAGGAAACAATAATATGTTTGTCCAGCCAGTCTTTCTAGCATCTGGTCCATAAAGGGTAAAGGAAAATGATCCTTTCTGGTAGCTGTATTTAACTTTCTGTAGTCAATTCACATACGCCATCCAGTAATTGTTCGTGTAGGAATTAATTCATTTTTCTCATTATGAATCATTGTCATTCCTCCTTTCTTTGGCACCACCTGAACCAGACTCACCCATTTGCTATCAAAAACTGGGTAAATGATACCTGCTTCTAATAATTTCAACACTTCCTTTCTCACAACTTCCTTCATAACAGGATTCAATCTTCTCTATGGTTGCGCCACTGCCTATAATCATTCTCCACAAGAATCCTGTGCATACAATATGTAGGGCTTATGCCTTTAAGATCTGTAATTGACCAGCCTATAGCACCGCTATTTGCTTTTAGAATGTCCACCAATTTCTCTTCTTCATTAGGAGATAATGAAGTACTAATAATAACTAGTTTTCCTTCATCATTTTCCAAAAATACATACTTCAGATATGGTGGTAATTCTTTCAATTCAAGCTTACTTTCTTTCACTTTCTCTTCAAGATCAATTCTTTCAAAACCGGCCTCCTCTGTTGCCTTTGTTGCTTCTAAATCACGGATACACTCTTCAATCATTTTCTCCTCCTCTTCATGTACATCTTCATGGTCATCAATGAGAGTTCTCTCTAATACAAAGTTCTTCCATAATGTCTATTTGAAAACATGACTTATTATCCTTAGGATATGACATTGCATGGAAAACATCAAAATTTACCTCTTCATCCTGAACTCTAACCTTCAACTTATCATTCTCTACATTAATTAAAATCCTGGCTGTCTTCATAAAAGGTCTTCCCAGAATCAAAGGTGCATCTCCATTGTCCTCCATCTCCATAACTACAAAATCTACTGGGAATAAAAATTTATCCACCTTTACTATCACATCTTCAGCCATTCCATATGGATATTTAAGCGACCTGTCTGCCAATTGAAGAGTCATTGATGAGTCGATATTTTATTGATTTCACTAAGCTTATTGTACCGAATTTAATCAGTGAATTGTGCTTAATTGTCCGGTATTTTCCCGTTTCTGCTAATTATGCTTAATTTGATTAGAAATTCTTATTTTAGTTAATTTGAATTTTCTGAGCTGATTAATTGCATTATTTAGTGCAGGAAAATTTTGGAGATACAATTTGGAGCATTAGGAAGGACACTAAATAAATTCAAGACTCCCCAATTTGACATTTTAAATTTAGTTACATTGTAAATTAATTGTTTAAACTTTTTTTTAGACAAACTTTTACTTTGTGGGCCAAATTTTGGAATTTGTTGTTGAGCCCAATAGTAAAAAAGTAGACACATGGCACCTAGGGTTTTTGGTGGACCCCACCCCTTTTGAGAAAGGACTCACGACCTTAGGGATTAAAGGCTCCCAGCCGTCACTTGTGAGGGGGGAAGATCTCTCTCGACAGATTTGGTTAGAGGGGGCTTGCCACTTGTTTTGGAGACTTGGTTTTTGAACGTTTTTTTTAGAGCTCATGATGTTCACGGTCTTGGATTTTGGATGAATGAAAGAAGCATTATCTTTTCCTTTTCTTCAAGAAGAGTAAACGTTGATTCACACATCTTTTATTACGCTTATGTATTTCTTTGTTGGAGAAAGTTTGCTGATTCTATTTGATTTTGGAAAGCACATAGCTGATTTCAAATGGTGCTCACGGTTCCGCTACAGCTAGCTGTTCAATTTATTTACGCAACTCGTTCAATTTATTTCTATTTAAGCACATAGGACTCGTTGCATTTAATTGTTATTCAACACATTCCACTTCAATTGGAAACAAGCGGTGATGGATTTTGGTTGACGTTGCAACGATATGCGCTGATTCATGGAAGAATGAAGCTGTATTCATTTTGTTGAAGGAGCTGCACGGATGTTACGGGATAAATGCTTGAACCAAAGTTTATTTTATAATATATGTGGTGAATTTATATTTTGCATTGAATGAATTTTGATATGCACATGGTGTCACGGTGTGGTTTCTAAGCACACTGGATACGCACATTGCACTTTTGATTTCAACTTGGAGAGAAGCACGTTCCTTTTCATTTCTTTGCTGGCACAAACTGGAGGCACACACACGAGGTGGTTCATATCTTGGGATGCACATGACGGTGATTTATCTTTGGAGGTGCAGCGGATGCAAGTAGTTTATTTTCCAACAACTTCATTTTTATTGGAGCATTCAATTTCTTTTAGGAAAAATGGAGACGGTGACATTTATTTTTCTTTCAATTTCAAGCTGCACTTTATTTGATTTATTAGCATAAAGCTTTTGCATTTTAAAATAATTATATGCGTTTTCCTTGAATGCATTTTCATTTCTTAGTTTAATTATTGCACTTTCATTTTATTTTACCATTGAAGTACCTTAGCATTGAATGTTTATTCTAGTGTTTTTCGTTCAGTTTACTTTTATGTTGTTTGTTCTGTTCGATTTTGATAACTTAGTTGTCATGTTAGCTTAAGTTAGTTGGTTGGTTGTTAATAAAATTACATTGCTTCTTTGAGATTCCCGGACTGTCTTCATGTTTACTTTGCTTTGCCTGACACTCTATGAAATCTGACTGTGTTCTTGCAATGGGTATACGCTTAGTTTCCCGATTGGTGATTGTATCTTCGCTTAGTTGATCGATCTGTATAGAACACATAGGATGGAATAGGTGTATTGCGTTCGCTTAGTTTGTGATTATGATAGCATGATTAGCCTTCGATTAGTCGGTTAGATGTGCTGGATTAGAGGCTAGAGTAGTTTATTCATGAGACCTTGCACTTTAATTGTCATACTGCTGCTCCAATTTGGCTCAATATTTAATTTGATGTCTGCCTGCGATTAGGTATACGCTTAGTTTCCTGATCGGTGTTTAATCTCCGCTTAGTTGATTAGACTGCATGGTGGATGACTGATTGGATTTGAGCATTGCATTCACTTAGTTTGCATTTTTGAAGACCGAATTAGCCTTCGCTTAGTTGGATGATTCATGTCAGATTTGGATTAGAGCAGTGTGTACTTGTCGTTTATATGTGATTGGAAGCATAGTAATTGAGTTAATGACCAACCGTTTTTATTTTGTATTTGATTCCGTTTTTACATTTCTATTTGCATTTCTGTTTACCTTTCTGTTTAATGCACATTAAATTTTGATGGGTGTCGCACCCCATGCAACAAAGTAACAGATCCTCTGAAGTCATCCAAGCAATTTAAGATATGGCAAAATGATTAATCAGCTCAAGAGAAGAATCAAAAGTAACAGATCCTCACAGATGCACACTATCAGTGTTTCTCTCAAGTGTCTAGGGTAAACAATTTCAACTC
Source organism: Vigna reflexopilosa (assembly GCA_027742785.1). Taxonomy (NCBI): domain Eukaryota; kingdom Viridiplantae; phylum Streptophyta; class Magnoliopsida; order Fabales; family Fabaceae; genus Vigna; species Vigna reflexopilosa. Next base: position 20,582,319 of record CM050918.1, read on the forward strand.
AATGCACTCAAGAAAGCAAACACAAACAGACTTGGCAAGCCTCTAATATAAACACTCAAAACATATGCATGTTCAAATCAAAAGGTCTTTTATGGGTGAAATGGGGCCAAGGTCAAGGGAGGATAAATATGGATGAGAAGCTACAAACCAAAAGAAATAGAGGAGCAATGGGAAACAAGTGTAAACACAGTGAAATCACACCCAAACCTTTAATTTAATCCTCTTCTTGACTCCATTATTCACAAATTTTTTTTTCTCATTTTTCTCTTTTTTTTTTCTCATCTTGTCTCTTTTCTTTTCTCTCTATGTAGGACACAACTGAAAGAGACAAGATACACATCATATTTGCAAAAACAAAAACAAGAAGAGGAACCAACTAGCCAACTCATTTGAATCTCCCAGGAGACCACACTTATTCCCAAAACACTTCCAAAGCTCCAAAATTCCCTAAGGTTAAGGTAATCATGGTTTTTCACTTAGGGCTAGTGGATGAGCTTCAAAACAAAGAAATAGGGAAAGTATAGGCTCAAAAGGGGTTATCAAGAGATCACAACAAGGTAGGCTCATCTGGCTAGAGAGGCTCAACAAAAAAACTGCCTTTATCCCTTCCAAACATGCATATCAATCAAGAATCATCAAAAAGAGTCAAGCCAAGGCATATGTGCAAGCAATCAAGAGACATATCACACAAGAAAGAACATAAAGTGGCTCAAATCTCACACAGGGTATTTCTGTCACAATCAATTCAACCCTCAAACATCATAATCATCTTCCCAAGCAAAGACAAGCAAGGATTTCAGACTAATCAGAGTATCAATGGAGTGAAGGACACATCTACAACCTAAACAATGTCCATAAATCAAGAGAAACATGCAAAACTGTACACAAGACACAACAAAAACTACCTAGAAAACAAAAAATTTAACGCAGAAAACATAAACTAATCAAAGAAAAATCAGTGTCTCCCCCAATAGATCACACTTAAACTACACAGTTTTGAACGTTTTTGGTGGTGTGGAGAATGTAGCTCACAGTTTTGTCTTCCATGGGTTGAATGAAGAGCACATTTTTCTTCTTCTTTTGCTGGAAACGTTACTTACCTTGGGTGAATGAGAAAAGCTTTGTCATTTTATTGTGTTGATTCTTGTGTTGGGAAAAGCAATATCCGTTTTCTACTCTCCATTGTGTGCAATGAATGTTTCTTTTCTTTGGAGTTTCCATTTGAATGAAAGAGTTTTAGCTTAGCAATGTCTTGAAGAGAGAGCCTCCTACACGTTTTCCATTGAAGAAGTTATCCATTTCTTTGCCTTGTTGTTGCAGCCGTTTTCTTGATTGAAGTAATATTCCTTTGTTTTTCAAATTGTTGAGACGGTAAAGTGGTGGAGAGAAGAGGGTTGGTTCATTGCTTGAAAAAACCATGTGTTGGTTGGAAGAAAGAGAATGTCTCCTTTTAATTTTTACTTCATTTGAGCATACACATGTAAGGGCACGGTTTCCATAGTAGGAGCATTTCCATTTTTGTGTTTGTGCATTGGAAGCAACATTACCTTTTGGTTTGAGGAGAGAGGACTTGTCATCTACTATCCATGGAGTATGTGTCCGGTGGTGAGCCTTGGAAGTGATATTTTATTCATTTGCCATGGAGAGAGGGCACGGTTTTCACAACAAAGTAGAAGGCACATGTTTTCTTGAAAGATGGAGCACATGGGACAAGGAATCAACATTTTTAATGGTTTATTTGAAGAAAGAATGGGGAATTTCGGTTAGAGTGTTGCACCTCACGGCCAAGAGGTTTCTTTGTACCATTTGCAATTTTAAATTCATTTGGTAGATGAATATTGGTCACATGAATTTCTAGGAAAAAGTCATGTTTGTTTATTTCTTTTGTTTTCAATTAGTTTACATAGTAGGTTGAGTTATTTTTCATGTCTTTAATTTAGTGTTGCATTTAAATAAATTTAACTGTGTTAGATAATTGTTTGTTACAATGTTGGATTTAGCATTTTCATTTATTTTAATGTTGTTTAGTATTTTTGGTAGTGATAATTTAATTGTGATGTTAGCGTAGGTTAGTCGAGTTGGTCATTAGCGATATTATAATGTTCCTTGATATTTTTGGATTGTAATTGTGTTTGCCACTCTGACTTGGTTAATGTGAAATCCGTTTTTGCACTTGCAATTGGGTATACGCTTAGTTGCCTAGTTGGTGTTTAGTCTTCGCTTAGTTGATGAAATTTCATGGTGTAAATTGGATTTGATGTTAACATTGCGTTCGCTTAGTTTGCTTTTATGAAAACATGATTAGCCTTCGCTTAGTTGGTTAGCTGTGTTGGATTAGAGGTTTGAGTCGCTGCTTTATTTTGTTGATCTATGATAGGAAGCATTGTAATTAAGTTAATGACCAACCGTTTCCATACTGTCTTTGAAACCGCTTTTACATCTGTGTTTAAATTGTTGTTTGCATTTGTCTTTTGATTTTGTTTATCCGCATTCACAAACTTTTCACAAAAACCCCCACTTCGTGTCTGACCTAATTCTCGAACCACATTTGGTCCTTGAGAGACGACCTAGGAGTCACTTCCTAGTCTATACTGCATTCTTTAATGCACATTAAATTTGCATGGGGTGCGACACCCATCAAAATTTTGGCACCGTTGCCGGGGACCAACGGTTCAGTTTTAGGTCTTTTGTTGTGTTAGTGTATGTTGTGTTTTGTCTTGTGTTGTGAGTGTGATGTTCTGTTTTGTGTGTTCGTTTTTGTATGTGTGTTATCATGTGTGTTGCATTTAGGTAGCTTTAGTTTCATATTTTCATTGCATTCTTCTTTTCCCCCTCTTCCTTCTACATGTCTACCTATTTTGGTTGTGTGAGTAATGCTTATTCTGCCTATGATTATGATTCTCCTTCTGCATCTAACTCTGATATTGCTTCTCATGCATATTCTGCTGATTTCTATGTTGAGAACAATATGACTCATCCTCCCATTCCTGAGAGTGCTCTTTGGGAGCCAGTTTCACATAATGAGGACAATGTTCATTGCGTTCTCACATCTGGATTGATAGATTTGCTGCCTAGGTTTTATGGTTATGCAGGTTAATGCCCACATAGACACTTGGAGAGGTTCCAACATATTTTCTCTGTAAGGAAACCTCCACATGTCCCTGATGATCATATTTTCTTAAAGGCATTCTTGCATTCAGTAGAAGAAGCAGCATGGGGGTGGCTTTATTATCTTCCTCCAGAATTCAAAGCCAATTGGGAAGATCTTAAGCATATGTTTTTGGAAAGATTTCGCCCTACTCAGCTTCAATATCAAGAACCACCAGTCCAGGAACCACAACAGCTGTAGTTTCATGAGCCTGCCCAAGCAACTCCTCATCCTTCCACTACTTCTGAGCCTACATTGAAGGAGTTACTGAGGCAGATAGCCGTGCAGAACATTTAGTTTTAGCAAGAGACCAGAGCTTCCATTCAGAGTTCGATTGATCAGATGGGGCAGATGGCCACTCAGCTCACTGAGGAACAGTCTTATGTTTTAGAGGAATCACCATTTCAGGATGTTCAGCTTTTAGATGATGTTGGTGCCATCCACATAGGAGATGGGGAGCAGAGTCATGAGCTTACTACTACGCCATCTACTTTCCCACCCTCCTATGTCCCCACTCTTGCACCTGAGGAGACTGATGAAAATTTTGAGGACCAGGCAGATATGAGCAACACTTTTGAGATAGGTAGTCCAGCTTCACCTTCCACCACTCTACCAACTTTCAGGGAAGTGGAGGTAAACATACCTGTGATTGATTCTGTTGTTGATGATTATGCTATTGATAGGTATGTTGATGATTGTATTGTTGATAAGCATGATTTTCATTCTACCTCTCTGCATGATGAGAACCAATTTTTGCTATCACATTTGAATGTTTCTTCTCCATGCACTGAACATGAATCTGAGATTGTTGTTGATATTGTTTCTACATTTGAAAGTGATTCATGTTCTGAGAGTGTATATGAGGTTCAGCCTATTGCACTAGGATTGAGTGTTATACCCCTGCTTGTTATTTTTGTGGAACCATATTGCACTAACCATGTTGCAGGAGGTACATATGAATTTGACCAACACACACCCATGGTGGAAGACAAAGGTGCTAGTATCCAAAATAGTTTGAAGATTAATAGGCACCAGCTGAACACGCTCATCAACAATCACTGCTTCTTAGATCCAGCTATGGAGGACATCTCCCTGCTTGATCAAATTTGGAGACTGAAGCAGTTCCTCCTCAAGACTTCCTTGCTGAATCCAATGGTGGAAGATATCTCCCTACAAGTCCAAAATTGGCAATTGCCACCATGACCAGGGGAGTTTCCTTTTTCCTTCTCCTCCTTTCTTCACTCATATTGCACTTGTCCTTGATCTGTTGACTGTTATGATTACTGATTTTATTGTTTATGACACATTGAGGTCACTGTGTAGTTTAAGTGTGGTCTATTGGGGGAGAATTCTACTTTCTTTGTTAGTTTATGTTTTCTGCGTTAAAATTTTTGTTTTCTAGGTAGTTTTGTTGTGTCTTGTGCACGGTTTTACATGTTTTTCGTGATCTCTGGACTTGGTTTAGGTTGTAGACTTATCTTTCACTTCATTGATACTCTGATTTGTTGGATATCCTTGTTTTTCTGCTTGGGAAGATGATTATGAGGTTTGAGAGGATGATTTGATTGTGATAGAATTACCCTGTGTGAGAATTTGAGCCACTTGATATATCTTTCTTGTGTGTGTTATGTCTCTTGATTGCTTGCACTTATGCCTTGGCTTGACTCTTTTTGATAATTCTTGATTCATGCGCATGTTTGAAAGTAATAAAGGCATTTTTTTGTTGAGCCTCTCTAGCCAGATGAGTCTACCTTGTTGTGATCCCTTGATAACCTTTTTGAGCCTATACTTTCCCCATTTCTTTGTTTTGAAGCTGATACACTAGCCCTAAGTGAAAAACCATGATTACCTTAACCTTAGGGAATTTTGGAGCTTTGGAATTGTTTTGGGAATAAGTGTGGTCTCCCAGGGGATTCAGATAATTGGCTAGGTGGTTCCTCTTCTTGCTTTTGTTTTGTAAATATGATGTATCTGGTCTCTTGAAATTGTTGCTGAATAAAGTAAAGAAAAGAGACAGGATGAAATAAAAAAGAAAAAAAAGAGAGCAGAAAAACAGTGAAAAATGAAAAACAAATTGTGAATAATTGTGAATAATGGAGTCAAGAAGAGGATGGAATTAGAAGTTGTAGGTGTGTTTGAATGTGTTTACACTTGTTCCCCATTGCTCCTCTGTTCCTTATGGTTTGTAGCTTCTTATCCAGATGTATCCTCCCTTGTCCTTGGCCCCATTACAACCATGAAAAGACCTTTTGATTTGAACATGCGTATGTGCTTGAGTGTTGATATCAAAGGCTTGCCAAGTCTATTTGTGTTTGCTTTCTTAAGCGCATTGAGTGACATTGATTTACCTTAAGCACTTGAGAGAAACACTAATTGTGTGCATCTGTGAGGCTCTGTTGCTTTTGATTCATCTCTTGAACTGATTGACTGTTTTCCATGTACTGAACTGTTTAGATGATTTCATGAGTATCTACTTTCATTGACTCTGTGTGGGATTCTGCCTATGCCTTTCACTGTCCAGATTTTCTGAGAATTGTGCAACTCTATTTTTGTTTTGTGAGTCTTTGTTGTCTGTTTGTCGAGTCTATGTCACCTCCCTGATGTTTGAGTAGTTCCTTGGTTTTCGTCTTGGTTTTGCCCAGGAGTGCAAAAGACTAAGTGTGGTCTATTTTGATGAGTCGTTATTTCTTGAACTGTATTTAGTTTATTGCACTTAAATAAACCAGGGAATTGTGTTTAATTGTCTGTTATTTCCCTGTTTTCCGAATTCTGCTTAATTTGGTCGGAAATTCGTAATTGTGCTAATTTGGATTTTCTGAGCTGATTAACGCATTTCTGGTTGCAGGGAAGTTGTGGAAACATCATCTGGAGCATTAGGATATGGCGTGACACATTCAAAGGCTCAACATTTATTCATTTAGATTCTAATTAAAGTTGTAATTTCGTTTTCTAGAAGTCCTTAATTAGAATTAGGTGTTTTGGACCCTTTTAAGGGCAATTTTGTAAAAAAACCCATGTATAGGACATGTGTCTTTTAGGTTAGGGTTTTAAATTAGTTGTGGACCCCACCTTGGGGAGGATTCTCGGTCTTATGAGGGGAGAATACCGAGCCACCAAAAAGGGAGCACTTCATTCTCACGGTTTTCAACTTTTCTCTCCTAGGGTTTTCATGTATGAACATACTCTCATGGGAGCTTGCTTGGTGCTTTGGATTTTGGCCATTTCAATGAATAAGATGCAGATTTTCTTCTTCTCTTAACTTACTCTTGGTTGTCTTAGCTCATTGGTGGTGAAAAACCATTCATTTCTACTTCCATTTGCTTGTTCTTGATGTTTGAAGCTTGAGCTTGGGAGCTTGTCTTTGCATTTCTATGGTGGTTGTTGGGTTTGAGTAACTTTATATTTCGTTTTCCCCTTCCATTGCTGCAGTTGCTCATGGTTTTCTTTGCATTTTATTTGGTTGGATGATAAAAATGGAGTTCTATGTTAGTTTTGGGTTGAAGAGAGCTTAAGTTGATGTGTGGGTGTTGTGATTTGGACTCTTTCTTCTTGTTTTTCGGTTTTGATATTTGAAGCAAGTTTACAACCAGAACTTTGTGCTATTTATTGTGGCTGGATGGTGCTGGACTTGAAGGCTAGGGATTCATTTTCGTTTTTGCAATGAAACTTGAAGAAATGGAAGATTTGGTTGGGTTGAAGTAGCATATGTTTGGATTTATTGTTCATGACTTGTTTTGAATTTGATACCTTGAGTTTTGTGGTGTGTTTAAGATAGTAGGGATGAAGAAAACATGAATGGTGTGTTGGTAGAGAAAGAAAACCGAAAATGGAGATAGATAGGAGGAGAGAAGGTGCATTTAAGTTTTTGCCATTTTTGGACAAACACATATGATGCTTCTTTTGACTAAGAGAATTTTTCCACTTTGAGCTTGAGTTTTGGCTTGTTGCTGCCGAGAATTGCAAGGATGGTGAGAGGTTTTTGGAGTTTGTTTTCATTTGGTTTAGCTTACTTGGCACATTGGTAGGAGCACCCATGGTATCTTTCATTTACACATTGGTCTTTGAAGCATTTTTTGTAGAATTCACTTGGTGGGTTCGGTTTTTGTGGTCTTGGAGTGTGGATTCCGAAATTGTTGCATGGAGAAGTGATGGAACGGTTTTCAATTGGTTGTTTGAAACATATTTTAATTTCTTTTGAGACATGGTACACATGGGGACAAGAAGACAACAAATTTGGTGGTTCATTGAAGATTAAAAATTGATTTGGTTTTGGTGGAGAGTAGTGCACGGCCATGAGGTTTTTCTATGGCCAATTGGACTTTTAAATTCATTTGTTAATTGCTATTGTGTCAAGTAATTTGCTAGGATTAAATTAGGCTTGTTGGTTTCTTTGGTTTTTAATTAATTTAGTTAATAGGTTAAGTTTAATTATTTTTAACTCTGTTTGTTAATCAGTTTGTAACAGTGTTTGAGGTTTGAATGTTGTCTAAGGCTTTTAATCGTGTTACTTTAATTGTCATGATAGCTTAAATTAGTGAGTTGGTCGTTAACAAAATTATAGTGTTTCCTTGAGATTCATTAGACTGTTCTTGTGATTATTCTACTCTGCCTGACACTCTATGAAGTCTGACTATGTTCTTGTGATTGGGTATACACTTAGTTGCCCAATTGGTGATTGTATCTTCGCTTAGTTGATCGATCTGTATAGAACACATCAGACGGAATAGGTGTATTGCGTTCGCTTAGTTCGTGATTATGAAAGCATGATTGACCTTCGCTTAGTCGGTTAGCTGTGTTGGATTAGAGGCTAGAGTAGTTTATTCATGAGACTCTTGCACTTTAATTGTCATACTGCTGCTCTGATTTAGCTCAATATTTAATCTGTTGTGTGCTTGCGATTGGGTATATGCTTAGTTGCCTAATCGGTGTTTAATCTTCGCTTAATTGATTAGACTGTATGGTGCATGACTGATTAAATTTGTGCATTGCATTCGCTTAGTTTTCAATTTTGAAGACCGAATTAGCCTTCGCTTAGTTGGTTGATTCGTGTGGGATTTAGATTAGAGTACTGTGTACTTGTCGTTAATCTGCGATTGGAAGCATAGTAATTGAGTTAATGACCAACCGTTCTTATTCTGTATTTGCTTCCGTTTTTACATTTCTGTTTACATTTCTGTTTGCATCTGTGTTTTAATTTAATTCATCTGCATACACAAACCTTTCACAACCTCCCCCCCCCACCTCGTGTGAGACCTAATTCTTGAACCGCAAAATTGGTCCTTGAGAGACGACCTAAGAGTCACTTCCTAGCTATACTGCATTTCTAATTGCACATTAAATTTGTGTGGGTTGCGACACCCATCAGTCATCCTTGTTGGTTTTAATTCTAATCCTCTGACCTTTTTAAACATGGAAAGAGGCATTAAATTAATACTAGCTCCCAAATCAATTAAAGCTTTTCCCACTTCTAACTCTCCAATGGTGCATGGAATGGTAAAGCTCCCTGGATCTTGCAATTTAGGAGGTAATTTCTTTTGTATGACTGCACTACAATCTCCTTGCACTTCAATGGTCTCCTTCTCGACATACTTCTTTTTTTAATAAGAAGTTCCTTTCGAAATTTGGCATATGACGGCATTTGCTGAAGTGCCTCAGAAAATGGTATGGTTATTTCCAGCTTCTTAAAAATCTCCATAAAACGCTCCAACTGTTTTTCTTTTTCTTTTCTTGAGTATGTCTTTGGATAAGGCAATGGTTTAACATACTCCTTTTCTTTCTCAACCTCTTTTTCCTGATTATTACCCTCATTTTTTTCTTTCTCTCTTTCTTTTTTTGTCACTCTCTTTTTTTATGCTTTCTTTTTCAACTCTCCTCTCCTCCAACACTCTCCCGCTTCTGGTAATCATCTCACATGTTTCCTTTTTCTCTACTTGATCAACATAAAATGTTGTATTATTCATAATTCTCTTAAAATTTCTTCAGATTCTGCATTTCTTTGTATTGCCATAAATTGAGGCTGTTCTGAAACTCTTGATGGTGTTATCATCTCCTGTGGTAAAGCAGACAATTTCATAATGATTGTCTCCAACTGTTGAGCAATTATCTTGTTTTGCTCCATCATTACACTATGATCCTATGATACTGAAGTTTTCTGAACAAAAGCAGTGTTTTCACTCTGTGTTTCTTCATTGTCTGCCATGTTCTCAATCAACTCATAAGCCTCGTCTTCAGTTTTTTTTATTATATCCCCTCCAGCTGCAGCATTTAACACCATCTTTGATTGCATGTTTACCCCTCCAAGAAATGAAAGAACTATAGTTGTTTTATCAAATCCATGGACTGGGGTCTTCCTTAATAGGCTTTTAAACCTATCCCATGCTTGCCCAAGAGTCTCTTCCATGCCCTGCTTGAATGATGATATTTCCAGCTTTCCTTGAATAACTTTGGACTATGGAAAATATTTTTTTACAAATCTTGTAGCCACACTGTCCCATGTGGTGAATGTTCCTTCATGAAAGGAATTAAGCAACGCCTTATCATTGCTCGCTAATGAGAATGGGAACAAGTTAAGCTTTACTCATTCATCTGATACACCTGCCATCTTCACAGTATTGCAGATTTCACTAAACGTGGTCAAATGATCATACATATTCTCATTTGACAAGCCGTGAAACTGGTTGCCTTGTAATAGGTGTATTAGTGCTGGATTCATCACCATGTTGGTCGTTTGATCCGTTGGCATGGCTATGCTGTTAAAGTGAAAAGGACCTACAACATTAGATTGATCTGCCAATGTGCGTCTTGGAAGAAATTGTTCTGCCATCTCCCCTGTTCTTCTATCTGGTGAAGGTGACAATAATCTGCTAAGAGAAGGAAATGAATCCCTAGATGGGCGTCAGACTCTCCTTCTTCCCCTTATCTCACTTAAGCCGTCAAGAAGAGGTTGGGTATTTTTCTTACTCCTAGTATGTCTAGTCTCTTGTTGCAGGTACAAGAAACACAAACCCTAGTAGCACTTTTATTTAAAAAAAACAAAATATATACAAATATCAACAATCAAGTCAAAATTAATCAATTTACACTACTCGAAAAAGTTAAACCAAGAGTCCCCGACAACGGCACCAAAAACTTGTTAAACCCTTGGCAAGTGTACCAGATCGTATCAAGTAATAAAAATTGGTAATCCCAATATCGTTCTTCCCAGAGGACTCTTAAGGCCTTATCTTTCGTGTAAACTAATCGTTTAAAACTTGAGTAAAAGAAAATAATTTGAATGGTTTGAATGCAAAACATAAATACATATGCAAATGCAAGAATTCAATTGACTAAGAGAAACTATGAATGAATGAGGTTGTTGGGGTTTACAATTTCATCTTATCCACCCTCATATATCTACTCTTCTTATTTACTTTGCTTATTTATCAAATTGCCATGCAAACTTTCTTGGTCGACCCTTAACCCAATCCCTTGGTGAAAAGAGCCTATTATTAGTTACCGGCTTGCTATCCCTAGCTTCCCCTAGTAACTAATAATGCATAATGAGCGGAACCAAAATACAATTGATCGTCCTACCCCTATCCCTAGGCGGTATTAACATAATCAAGGAATTCTCCCCAGTTCATGATATTACCGTACGTCCCCATATCAACAAAGACAAACAACATCTACCGAATGAGTTAAACTGTAGAAGCATTAAGCAAAGGTAAAGAACCCAATAATTGATAAATTAAGCATATGCAAGCATATAAAGTAAACAAGAATTTCAATATATGAGAGTTTCAAAATATTACATTGTTCCCCAACAACTAAGGGTTTAGTTCACCATAATCAAGGTGAAACTAGATGAATTGAATGGAAGAATGGAAAAAGAACACCCTAGAATTGATAAAGTGGAGCCTAAGCATCCAAAAAATCTCCTCCAAAGGTGTAAAGCTACGGTGGACTTTGTTCTCTGCCAAAAGAATTACATTTGGATTCGTACTAGGGCTATATATAAGCCAAAAAGATAACAGAAAAGATCTCAGAATCCAAAATATAAAAACAGACAACTGCCCAGGCGCCTAAATTGGGCGCTCAGCAGTTTGCCTCAACACACGCCACCGCCCAGGCGCCACAAATGACCGCTGAGCGGTTTGCCTCTTGTCGCTCTGGATGCTCAACGTCACCGCCTGGGCGCCATACAACAACTCTTCCTTGCACTCTGACGCTCAGCGGTGGAATTGACCCTCGAGCGGTTCACAGACTCTTCTTTTCTTCCTTTTTCTCCTTCATTCTTGAGTCTATGACCTTCCTACTTCATTGTCATCTTCCATTTTCATCAAAAACCCAGCAAAACAATGCAAAACAAGCATAATATCTCTAAAAACAAGTTTTGACTCTCATGTAAACAACTTAATAGTTTTACTTAATTCAAAGCTCATTTTAAGCTACAAAGGGTGTGTTTTAATATCAAATTTATGCATGAAAATAACGGTTTTGAGACCGTTATCACAACCTCAAACTTAAAACTTTGTTTGTCCTCAAGCAAAACAAAACAAGACTTGGCCTTCCAATTTTTCATCAAGTAGTTCTACATTCAAAACCATTTTCTTCATGACAAGTTAATTCATATTTTCAGTGGAATCCTACCAAAATGCAAGCATGCTTTCAATCCAATCTAGTTCACCTACTCCAATATTTCCCAACAGATGTTTTATTCATGAATGATCAATTCACTAAGCATAGATATAAACATGGATTTCAACAATTCTTACCAAGCAAGTGTTTCACTCAATCATTTAAGTGCTTAAGAAATCACTCCACTCTTTATTATTCACATGTCATATAAAACAATATTGCCAGTTATCTAAAACAATCAAAATCCTTACATGCAAATATCATCACAAGGACTTTTCCAAGGCTTATAATAAGGCTAGGCTATCAAGAAAATTTGGTTTTTCTACATTGCAAAATCCTTGAGTTAAGAGAGCTATTTCATCATTGAAAAGGTTCAAGTTTAAACTCTCTCTATCACCAAACTCCTTTATTCCCAACTTCTTCCCTTTTTATCAATTTTTCATTGAGTTCCTTTTTCATGCTTTTATTTTTTTCTTTTTCTTCTTTACTCATGCATTTTTTTCTTTTCAATACTTGAACTCAATGCTCTTCTTTTGCCTTTCAATTTTCCCCCATACAACCCCAAACTTGAACTTTTTCATCACATAAAATTATTCTCAACCCTACTCAAGATAAATAATTTCAAATCAAGGGTTCTCATCCTGTTTAAGGCCAAGGTTCAAAAAGGGTATAAAATTTTAAACTTGTTGGATGAAATTTTTGGCTAGATAGGGCTTCCAAACATGGCCTTGATCATACAAAATAAGCATGCAAATCAATCAATTATCAAGACTAAGGCAATATCATTCATAATTCCCTGTGAACAATACATATATCAATAAGAACTCTGGAGCTCAAAACCTCAAACCCATGCTCTCTCTCACATCATTCATTTATCCTGCTTAGCATCACAATCACAATCATGAACCACAACACATCTATTCATATAATTAGTGAATCATTTAACTGGATATCAACACACATGCATTCTCAGTCAACCACATTCAATCATTATCCAATACTTGTCATGCATTTTAATACCACCATCAGAACCATTGTACAAGCCAAGCATAGACACAAAATAAAAGTTCAACCTATTCTACCAATTCAAAGTACCAAAGAAAAAGAAAAAATCCCTGTCTAAGTACTGGCATCCATCAGTAGATGCCCTCAACGCAAGTCCTCATCTGAGTCCTCCTGGTCTCCATCATCAGCATCTTCAAAATTCTCTTTATTATCATCATCCATATCTGGTGCTTCAGCTGCTTTAGCCCTGCTGCCCTGTGCTTGCTCCTGAGGCCAAGCCATAGCTTCATGGAACTCGTCCATAGTCCATATGTGACCTGGTGGTTGCTGATACAACCCTACTATCATCTCAGTAGTGGCTATCTGTCCTCTGCGAAGAGCCTCCATCCTAGCCTCTATCATGGACATATACATGTCCCTCATCTGGAATGGCTCGGCATGATGTGTCGGTGCATCTTCAGGTATTTGCTCCTGATGTGCTGCTACTCTCCTAGGACGTCTTCTAGGTGCTCCGGCTGCATCCTCTTCCTCACAGTATTGTTGATATTAAGCAGCATCTATAGCCTTCCTAGGCCTCTCATATGGTGGAACTGCAGTGTCCACCCCAGCCTGCTGACACAAAAAGGTAATCAGGGACGGATGTCCCAACGGTGTCCTGCTACTCACAATAGTAGCGCAGCTCTGAATCTTGTCAGCAATGACTTTCCCAATGTTTACATCCAACTGCCTCAGCATGCAGTAAATGAAGATGATCCGATGCATGGTGATGTCGGAAACATGTGAGCATGGCTGAATGTTGGCATGAGTAAATGTCATCCAGTATTTTGCCAAAGGCGTCAAATCTACCCTATTTATGTTGATGGGTAATCCATTAGGGTTGTTCTGAAAATGCCTACCAGGAAGGCACATAACCCTCTCAATATCTGCTATATCTCTGAACCCCCCAACAAATGCTGCATACTGGCATTGTTCCGCTGGCCATTCAGTGCCCAAAAAGCTGTTAATGGTGTCAGAATCATACCTAATGATTTGTCCCCTCACATAGCTCATATATCTACCAGCATCAACTCCTCCTCTAGGTAAAGCATTTGTATAAAATTCCTTCACTAATTCAATGCTGGCAGGTGCAGGATATGTAGCCAACCTCTCCCAATCGCTTGTCATGATTTCTGCTTCAAATTCAGGGGCCAAATTTGGGATAAAAGTAGCCTTCCTCTCCATCAATAATCTCCTCTCCTGCACAGTCACAAAATGTTCCTCATGTTTCCTGGAGAGGAACCTAGGTGAATAAAATCTTCTTTGCCTCTCAGGTTCCTTCCTTTTTTACCAAGATTTTTTCACCCTTCTTGATGATGATGACATTTCTGCATAATATTCAAAATAACACAGAGATACATCATTAGAGGTTAGTATATCACAAATTAAATTCCAAACTGATCACATCCCACCATTGAGAGAAAAACAGGGCCCCTCAGTGTCCCTGCATCAAGAATCAAGCATTCAACAAAATCTGCAGCAGACCGCTCAGGCGCCATAGTTGGCCGCTCAGCGGTTTTCTTCAAGCTGCACCACCGCTCAGTGTCAAAGGAGACCGCTCAGCGGTGGTGACTAGGGATTCTTAAAAACCCTTTTAAAATCGCCTATTCTCCATTTTAACACTAATTTCATCAATCCAGACCAAAATCATGCAGTTCAATCGGTTTAAACAGTTCCTATTTCATCAACTCATTCATAGAAATCAAAAACCCTAGTTTATCATGTTCCTACGCATGTTCTTCATCAAATTCAAATTTAGAAACCCTAAGAATGAAATTGCACAACTTACTTGAATGGAGAAACTAGATGCTTGCTGACTTCCTTTTAATTGATGACGAATGCCTCTTAAGTGTACGAACTCTAAACAAAAACCCCAAACTTTGACAAAACAATGATAGAAAGATGAAATTTTTGTGAGTGGGTGATGAGAAAAAGTGGGGAAATCCCTTTGGAAAACCCTTGAAAGTGAATTTGGGTGCTAGGTTCATAGAGAACGCTTAGGCGAGCTTCAAAGAGAGTTTTCGAAAAGTGCAAAACCCAAAAACGCTGAGCTTTTAAAAGCCCAAACGCAGTCTGCGCCGCCACTGCTCAACGGTGGACAGGAAAACAAATTCCTCTTCTTTGCTTACTTTTGCATAATTCCACCCTTTTGCACCTGATTTTAACCTTCAATTTTTCAATTTCATGCCTTTCCCCTCTCAGATGCTCATGCAAACATATAATGACCTTAAGACAGAATTTAAAAAAAAAAACAAATAATTAACTAGGTTGCCTCCCAGGTAGCGCTTGTTTAACGTCACGAGCCTGACCCAAACCTGTTTAGCACTCATCAGTAAATGCAATTCTTACCAACACCCATCAGTAGGTGTACCTTCCTGTATCCTTCAGTAGATACATAGAATTTAGCATCCCTCAGTAGATGCTACCCAAAAATTGTTCAAAAATACCAATATTTACAAGTCCAAGTAAAAGAAAATTAATGTACAACAATCACTGGGGTGCCTCCTAGTAAGCGCTCTTTTAACGTCATTAGCTTGACCCGGTAGAGTTCAAACACCCATCAATAGGTGTTGATACTCCCTTTTCTTGATATTCTTTTCTTCTTCTTCTTCTTGCTGAATTTCTTCAGAAAGTTGATAACACCAAGCACCTGTTTCCATGTCTCCATCATAGGAACTTTAATCTCCAATTTCTTGAAGATCTCCATAAAGCACTTGAAGTTCATTTTCTTCCTATGATACTTCTTTGGAAGAACTTGAAGTTCAGAAGAGTGGATAGAAGGCAATTGATGAGTTGGGTTGATGAAGATCCCAACCGGGATGGAAGAACTTGATATTATTTAATCCCGCTTTGTATAAGACATTCGTAGTATAGGTTTATTTGATTTTGGTTATGTAATTAATGGATTTTTAAACACTTTTGGGTAGCATCTACTGAGGGATGCTAAATTTTTTTTTAAGTATCTACTGAAGGATACAGGTTGGCACACCCACTACAGGGTGTTGGAAGGATAAGCACTTATTGATGAGTGCTAGGCAGGTTTGGGTCAGGCTCGTGACGTTAAACAAGCGCTACCTAGGAGCCAACCCAGTTGATTATATTTGTTTTTAAACTCTGTGTTAAGTGCATTGCATGATTAAATGTTGCATCTGAGAGGGGAAAGGCATATAATTGAAAAATTGAAGGTTGAAATTGAGTGTTACAGGGTGGGATTGCTCAAAAAGCAAGCAAAGAAGAAGAGAAAATTTCCGCAAACCGCTGAGCGGTCCATTTGACCGCTGAGCGGTTGCGGCGTGTTTTAGGCTCAGGCTTTCTTAAAGTTGAGCGGTCTGGATTGAACCGATTGAATTTCATGATTTTGGTCTGGATTGGTGAAATTAGCAATAAAGTGGAGATTAGGACAGTTTAGGAAGGGTTTTTCAAAAACCCTAGCCGTCGCCGCTGAGCGGTCTGTTTTGACGTTGAGCGGTGGCGTGGCTAGTGGCAAACCGCTGAGCGGTCTCCCTAAACGCTGAGCGGTTTGCAGTGAATTTTTCCTGAATGCTTGATTTTTGATGAAGGGATGCTGAGGGGCCCTGTTTTGCCCTCAGTGTTAGCCTGTGCTTGGTTTGGAAATTGTTTGATGATGTACTAACCTCTAATGATGTTTCTGTGAATGTTATTGGATTTATTTGATGCAGGAATGTCTACCTCAAAAAGAGTGAGAACCATGGGATACAAGAGAAAGGAGCCAGAGAGACCAAGGAGATTTTATTCTCCCAGGTTTCTCTCCAAAAAGCATGAGGAGCATTATGCTATTGTCCAGGAGAGGCGTTTGCTGATGGAGAGGAAGGCCATGTACATCCCTGACCTAGCTCCAGAGTTTGGACTGGAGATAGAGAGGCAAGGCTGGGAGAGATTGACTACATACCCTGCACCAGCTAGTATTGAGTTGGTGAAGGAATTTTATGCTAACGCCCTGCCCAGAGGAGGAGTATCAGCAGGGAGATACATAAGCTATGTGAGGGGGCAGTTGATCAGATACTACCCTGACACCATCAACACCTTCCTGGGGATTGAGTGGCCAGGAGAGCAGTGTAGGTATGTTGCTATTCAAGGGGAGCACAGGGATTACGCGGACATCGAGAGGGTGATGTGTATCCCTGGGAGACATTTTCAGAGGAACCCTAATGGAGCGCCAGTCAACATCCTTAGGGCAGATTTGGCTCCCCTAACCAAGTACTAGATGGCATTCACTCATGCCAATATGCAGTCATGCTCCCATGTCTCAAATATTGTTATGCATCGGATTCTTATCATCTACTGCTTGATGAATCAGATGGATATTATCGCCGGTAAGGTGATCGCCGATGAAATTAAGAGCTGCGCTTCTACTGTGAGTAGCAGGACAGCATTGGGGCATCCGTCCCTGATTACATACCTATGCCAGCAGGCCGGAGTGGACATTGCAGTTCCACCTTATGAGAGGCCGAGGAGGACTATTGATGCATCCTATCTTCGTCAGCACTGCAGAGAGGAGGCACCAGCCGGAGTAGCTCCTAGGAGACGTCCTAGGAGGGCAGTAGCGCAGCAGGAAGATGTACCTGCAGATGCACCGACACAACATGCTGAGCCTTTTCAAATGAGGGATATGTATATGTCCCTAATGGAGGCAAGGATGGAGTCTCTCCGCAGAGGGCAGGTGGCCACTACCGAGATGATTATAGGACTTTATGATCAGCCAGCAGTGCACAGGTGGACTATGGATGAGTTCCATAGTACGATGGTTTGGCCTCAGGAGCAGGCACATGGTAGTGGGTCTGGAGCAGCTAGAGCACCAGGCAGAAATGATGATGATGAGGAGGACTTTGAGGACGCACAGGATGAGGAAGAATATGACTCAGATGAGGACTGCGTTGAGGGCATCTACTGATGGATGCCAGCACTTGGACAAGGATTTTTCTTTTTCTTTTGTACTTTGGATTTGTAGTATAGGAATATTTTTTGTGTCTGTGCTTGGCTTGTACATTAGTTCTGATGGTGGTTTCATTTTATAAATGCATGATGAGTTATTCAATGATGATTGAATGTGGTTGATGACTAAGAATGTGTGTGTGCTGATATCCAGATCAATGGTTCACTAACTATATGAACAGATGTATTGTGGTTTATGATTGTGATTGTGATGCTAAGCAGGATTCATGAATGATGTATGAGAAAGCATGTTGTGTGAGGTATTAAGCTCTCGAGTTTTTACTGATGTATGTACTATTTACAAGGAATCATGAATGATATTGCCTTAGTCTTGATAATTGATTAAATTACATATTTATGTTGTATGATCAAGGCCATATTTGGAAACCCTTACTTAGCCAAATTTTCACCCAAAAAGTTTAAAATTTTATATCCTTTTTTAACCTTGACCTTAAACAGTATGAAAACCCTTGATTTGAAAGTGTTTACTTTGAGTTGGGTTGAGAATACTTGTATGTATTGAAAAGGTTCAAGTTTGGAGTTGTATGGGGAAAATTGAAAGGCAAAAGAAAAGCATTAAGTTCAAGTTTTGAAAAGAAAAATGCATGAGTAAAGAAAAAAAAAAGTAAAAGCATGAAAAAGGAACTCAATGCAAAATTGATAAAAAGGGAAAAAGTTGGGAATAAAGGAGATTGGTGATAGAGAGTTTAAACTTGAACCTTTTCAATGATGAAATAGCTCTCTTAACTCAAGGATTTTGTGATCTAGAAAAACCAAAATTTCTTCATAGCCCAGCCTCATTACAAGCCTTGGAAAAGTCCTTGTGAGGGCATTTGCATGTAAGGATTTTGATTGTTCTAGATAAATGGCAATATTGTTCTATGTGACATGTGAATAGTAAAGATTGGAGTGATTCCTTAAACACTTGAGTGATTGAGTAAAACACTTGCTTGGTGAGAATTGTTGAAATCCATGTTTACATCTATGCTTAGTAGATTGATCATTCATGAATGAAACATCTTTTGGGAGATATTTGATTATGTGAATATGATTAGATTGAAGGCATGCCTGCATTTTGGTAGGATTCCACTGAAAATCTAAATTGAATAATAACTTTTTGTGAAGAAAAGGATTTTTGAAAAGTGTTGAACTATTTGATGAAAAATTGGAAGGCCAAGTTTTGTTTTGTTTGCTTGAGGACAAGCAAAGTTTTAAGTTTGGGGTTGTGATAACGGTCTAAAAACCGTTATTTTCATGCTTGAATTTGATATCAAAACACACCCTTTGTAGCTTAAAATGAGCTTAGAATCAAGTAAAACTCTTAAGTTGTGTCACATGAGAGTCAAAAGCTATTTTTAGAGATATTATGCTTGTTTTGCATTGTTTTGCAGGGTTTTTGATGAGAATTGAAGATGGAAATGAAGTAGGAAGGTCATAAACTCAAGAATGAAGGAGAAAACGGAAGAAAAGAAGAGTCTGTGAACCGCTTAAGCGTCAAATTCCAACACTGAGCGTCCTAATTCGAGGTGGAGCTACTGTCTAGCGCCCAGGCGGTGACGCTGAGCGTCCAGAACAGTAAGAGGCAAACTGTTTACATGGAATGCATTGACTACAAAACTTAGCTACATGTTTATGCATATGTGGCCAATAGAAATGCTCATGAAGAATAGCTAAAGTTTTTGCAATCCCAAAGTGCCCCATTAAACCTCCCTCATGTGCTTCCTTAATTAAAAGAAGACGCAATGAGCTCTTGGGCACACAAAGGCATTTATTTTTGAAAAGAAAACCATTGTTAATGAAAAAATCCTTGTGTGGTCCATGAGTGCATTGGTCAAACAAAGAAGAGAAATCACTATCATCTTGATACAATTCCTTTATGTGATCAAACCCAAGAAACTTGGTTTCAAGAGTAGTCAAAAGAGTATGTCTTCTTGAGAGTGCGTCCGCAACTACATTAGAAGAACCCTTCTTGTGTTTGATTACATAAGGAAATTGTTCTAAGAATTCCACCCACTTAGCATGTCTCTTATTGAGTTTGCCTTGACTTTTCAAATGTTTTAGAGTTTCATGATCACTATGTATCACAAACTCTTCGGAAAGTAAGTAATGTTGCCAAGTTTGCAAAGCTTGAATAAGAGCATATAATTCCTTATCATAAGTGGAATAATTTAAGTGACTCCCTTTAAGCTTGATGTTTTGAGGAATAGGCCATTCCCTAATAGCATCAATTTTGGAGGAGTCGACTTTAACTCCTTGGGAAAGCCTAGAAAAACTACTTGCTCCATGCCAAAGATGCACTTCTCTAAATTATCAAACAATGATGCCTCCCTTAAAGCTTGAAGAACACTCCTAACATGCATGCAATGATCATCTAGAGACACACTATAAATGAGAATGTCATCAAAATAGACCACTACATATTTGCCTATGAAAGGTCTTAAGACATGATGCATGAGACGCATGAATGTGCTAGGAGCATTAGTCAAACCAAACGGCATGACAAGCCACTCATATAGTCCAAATTTGGTCTTAAAAGTGGTTTTCCATTCATCCCCTTCTTTGATTCGAATTTGATTATATCCGCTCTTAAGATCAATTTTGGAAAATATAGTGGATCCATGAAGCTCATCTAATAAATCATCTAACCTAGGAATGGGATGCCTATACTTAATGGTGATGTTATTAATGGCCCTACAATCTGTGCACATGCGCCATGAACCATCTTTCTTAGGAACAAGTATGACCGGCATAGCACATGGACTCATGCTATCTCGAACCCACCCTTTGGACAACAACCCCTCTACTTGCCTTTGTATTTCTTGGGTTTCCATGGGATTTGTTCTATAGGCTGGACGGTTTGGAAGAGAAGCTCCTGGTAGAAAATCAATTTGGTGTTCAATTCATCTAATAGGTGGTAAACCATTTGGAGGATCTTGAAACACATCTTGGAACTCCTCTAGCAAACTATCTAGCTTGGAAGACTTAAGAATAGGAGTGGATGTAAGACATTGGGACGGAAAAACACAAAAGATAGGCTCCTTCTTTTCAATAACTTTAATTACCTCTTTATGAGAGATGAGGAGATTATTCTTGACCTTCTCCTTTTCTTCACCTCTCTTGGACTTCATGATGAGGTGGTCCTCATGTATTTCCTTTGGAGTGAGAGGTTTTAATATGACCTTGCGCCCTTGGTAAGTGAATGACATCCTATTAGTAAGACCATCATGTTGAACATTTCTATCAAATTGCCATGGTCTTCCTAATAAAATGTGAGTAGCTTCCATGGGTACAACATCACAAATAACCTCATCTTGATACTTGCCAATAGAAAAGGAAATAAGGACTTGCTTATTGACCAAAATTTCACCCTCCTCACTTAACCATTGAAGTTTGTATGGCTTGGCATGCGCAATAGTGGGTAGCTTGAGCTTGTCCACTACGCGTGTGCTAGCTATATTAGTGCAACTTCCCCATCTATGATGATGGAGAAAACCTTGCTAGCTATAAGACATCTAGTGTGAAAAATATTTTCTCTTTGAGTTGTGTCAAAGTCCTTGTGGACTTGACCCAAGAGACGTCTTATAACTAGTAGGTCACCATCAAATGGAACCTTGTACTCATCTTCACTAGAGGAAGAAGAAGAGTGAGAAGTGTGTGAAGGTGAAGAAGGAGGAGAGTCATCGGTGACAACCTCTTCTCCCCTAATGCACATTGCCCTCTTATTTGGGCATGTAGATGCAATGTGACCATGACCTAAGCACTTAAAACATTTGACTTGACTAGGTTGCGTTGGTGAGTTAGGTTTAGAAGAAGAAGGCGCGGGGTTAGTAAAAGATGGTCGAGATTTATGAGGAATCTCTCTAGAAACATCCTTTTCCTTGTCCCTTGATGATGAGGTTTTGTAAAAATGTTCTTTTGAAGAAGTGGAAAATTTATTGCGGTAGGACTCTTTTCTTAAAATTTGTCTTTCGACTTTCATAGCCCTATGTACCACAACATCTAAATCCTCATCATCATGAAGCTCTACAACATCTTGGATGTTTCTATTGAGACCACTAATAAATCTAGTTATTTTCGCGTGGTCAGTCTCATTACTGTTAGTATGGTATAAGAGCACTTCGAGCTCACGCGCATACTCCTCCACACTTCGTCTACCCTGAGTAAGCCGTTGGAGCTTAATCAGGAGGTCCCTATGGTAGTATGGAGGTACGAATCGCTGGTACAACCAGCACCGAAAATGTTCCCAAGAGTTCGCGGGTGAACCCCTGGTAATGTTCATCCTAGTTAGCCATTGCATGGCGTATCCCTCTAAAGCTAAAGTAGCTAACTTTACACGCAAATGTCCATCTACATCATACAAATTAAAAGCTTGTTCTACTTTAGCTATCCACTCTAAAAATACACTAGGATCGGTATCTCCCTTGAAAATTGGCAAAGACAACTTTGGCATTGCAAGGTTGGGATCCAAAGCTTTGTCTTCTTGCTTTTTCTTGGATGAACCATGCTCATGACCATGAGATTGCTTCCCTTTAGCCTTTGTTTTTGCGTCTAACCGCTTGCTCATAGCATCAAGTTGATGTTGCATTTGTTGGAAGGCCTTCATCACATCAAACTTGCTAGAAGGGCTTCCATGGTTGTTATCTCCATGAGATGAAGCATGGCTGGAACCTGCAGACATGTTAAGGCAAAAAAAAAAAGCAGCAAGCTACACACAAAACAGGTTAGAAACAACCAAAAATCAAGGCAAAGCAGCAACCATAAAACAGCTCACGGTTTCACTCAAAGAATGGAAGGAAACGGCTCAAAACTCACGGCAAGTGTCTCAAAAAACAAGGAAAGGGCAGCACCCTTCTTTTAAGATAGTAAAATGTCTCACAAGTCCACTTTGAGAGCACCAACTCAAGTCCAAAGCAAATGGAAAGATGTACAATCCACTTCAATGCAAAGAAGCAAAATCAAGACAGCACATGGTAGAGGCCAAAGAAAGAATGAAAACTACAAGACAAATAATGAAAATGGAACCTAAAAAAATCAAGAAACTTGGCACAAAACAAGGAGGCAACACTCTAATGATTTTATGAAGACAAAACAGCAAGAAAATGGAGTCAAAACAGTGGCACAAAATGAACAAGACAGCAAAGAAATTTACACAACCAAGAAGCAAATATACATCAACATACTAAGTATACATGAAGAGCAAGACCAAATTAATGCTGGAAATAATTTTGGCAAACCTCAAACCAATATATTCTGTATTTAAATGAGAAAAGAGGCTTGAAAACAATGCTCAAACACACTAAACACAAGGAAGATGTCTCGGCCAGCAAGCATGCACACCAATTACCAAAAATTTGTTTTGTTGTTTTGGTGCAGTTTGCAAGAATGTTCTCGGCCAAGCTACGTTTAACACATTAAGTGTGTTTGATTAATATGCCAAATAGAATGGATGGATGCCTCTATGAATATAGAACATATAAGCAAGGTTCACACACTTAAATCCTATAAAGATCAAGCTCAATTCAGCATACCATCAAGGAGATGTAAAATTTACTCTTAGCTATGCAATTTCAGAAAAATACTCTAGAAAACTCCTAAAGAGGAAACACATATGACTCAATTAAAAGCTAAGCAATCAAGAAAGACACATACAATCCAGCCAAGACAAAGAATTAATAGCTGGAACAAACAAACAAAAGGAAATAGGACACCTACTTGTTGAAGACCTCCAATAGCATTGTTGCTGTTTGATGAAATGTCTACTTGCACAAGGCTCTGGACAGCCACGGTTTAGTCCCTCAAAGCATTGATTTGAAGTGTTGATTCCTTGCTTAAGAGTATTGAGAGGGTGTAGCAACGTCCAGGGAGCAATTCCAGCCACCAAAATGTCCAAACAGCCAACAACAAAGCAAAACAGTTGAGAAAACAATTTACTGGGAACAGTACAGAACGAATTTGAGAAAAGTAAAAATTGTTCATGAAACTAGACATCCAGACGAAACTAGGAAAAAAATTTCATGGAAAACGGACAAGAAGTGAAGCTAAACTAAATCATACAAGTTGACTGTAACAGGGACACAGAAGCTGGGCGAGACAAAAATTGGCTCAGCGAAAATGAACATTTCTAAGCTATTCTACTCTAGCATGCAATTCCTAAGAGATCAAAAACCTAAGGCTCATGATACCACATGATGGAGAAGTGCATACCTAGAGAGAATATACTAAATGATATACAAAGAAATGGAAGATAAATTAAAATGGAAAAAGATTAGAGAAAGGAAACTTAGGAAATGAAGATGCGCCACTTGAACAAGCTTCCAAGATAAGCATCATGAAGAGGACCGCCACTTGCTTGAGCAAGATAAGGCCTGTCCAAATTTGGGACTTTAGAGACAGAATTCTATCTCAAAGAAGAATGCAAGATTGCAATTCAACTAAAATTTCATTCAATGCAAAGGTGTCTACAAAGAAGAACCCCTAGGTTGCTTATATAGCTTTTGGAATGACTTTGGTGAAGAGTTTCAAGAGATGTGGGACTTGGAAGGCTCCAAGTTCTGTCCAGCAGCAGCTGCAACGTCCCTAGGTGTATGGGAGCCCCACATTGCTTAATTCTCTCATTCCAAAAGGGTTTATAAGCTTCCTAGCTCTCCTAGAGTTCAAAAACTAACACTAGCTATGCTTCCTAACTCCTACACGCCTAAAAATGCTCACTTTCTCTTCTATTCTTTTTAAGACCAAGCTATGGAAAGTCCCACATTGCTTACTCTTAAAGAGAAAGAAGAGTTTATAAGCCATTATTCACAAGAACTAAGAGAAAGAAATCAAAAGGCAAATACACGCCCAAAGAGAACCTATTCTACTTTTTTTGATACAAACGTGTAAAGAAGACAAGAAGTAAAATGATTCCCTTTAGTCATGCTTCTTGTCATCCTTTTATTCTCTTCATTACTTGGCTCATCCATGACCACATCAGCCTTGGTCGCATTCGTCGCATATAATCTAGTGTCCACCACTAAAGCAACCTTCAGCTTGGTCGAACATGACAACCTCCACCACGAAGCTTGGAACGAAATGCTTCAAGGAACCGAATACTATCATGGCTGGAATCGAATACATTGTTTCATGTAAATTTTTACCGAACTGAATACAAATAGAAGGTAACCGAATACACCTCGTAAATATTTTATTTCATTTCAGTTTTTCATCTTCTTCTGGAAAGAACGTAGAAGAGCGTTAATATTCTTGTGAAATTTACAAATAAATGAGGGCAGAAACGACATTTACATGTAAATCACCGCAAATCTTCACAATACAACGAAATGCTTAAATTAAACTTATCTCGCAATTCTCCACAATTTTGTCTTCGCAAATCAACCCAAGTGAACAAGAAAAATCTCGCTAATCTTCGCCAACAATTTCTCTTAAACAATATTATCGGCTCAAGTGAACACAAACTAAGTGATCAGAACCCAAAAGAAATGATTATTGACCATTGACTATAGTATATATAAAACCAAAAAAGCTTTGCATGCGAGAATGTTGGAGAGAGGAATATCCAATTAAATCCTTTTTTTTTTCTCCCTTTCCTTTTCGATCCTCGTGTTAAACACCGAAAAAAAAGAAAGCTCATATGAGATAGGATAAAATAATAAAATATGTGGAATAAATTTCAGTTCAACCAACTTTGACTTGTTTCTCCCCTCTTTGCCGTATTTGCTACACTGCGTGCGTCTCGTACCAACTACCGCGGAGGCTCAGATCTGGAATTGGAATGGTCGTATGAGCACAGACGGTGTTGTTTCGATGGATCACCTCCTCGTGGCGTTGGGGGAGACAAAGGAGGAGAGGGAGGTTCGTATTAGGAGCCTATTCAATTTCTTCGACGCCGCCAACAAGGGTTACCTGGACGTCGCTCAGATAGAGGCCGGTTTGTCGGCGCTGCAGATTCCGCCGGAGTACAAGTACGCCAGGGAGCTCTGCGACGTTTGCGACGCCAACAGCGATGGCAGAGTGGAGTACCACGAGTTCCGCCGCTACATGGACGACAAGGAGTTGGAGCTTTACCGCATCTTCCAAGCCATTGATGTTGAACACGATGGCAACATTATCCCTGAAGAGCTCTACGAAGCCCTTCTTAAAGCTGGTAGTGCTATTTATTTAGGTTTCCCAAGCCATTTCTGTTCCTGAAATGAAACTTCTTTTTATATTGGGTAACTTACTCTTCTGTGTAGGATTAAAAAATAGAAACTATGAGGTAAAGTGAATTCAATTTACGTATTCAAATTTTATAATAATTAAGTTTCATTAAAGAGCTGATAACTATTGATTTTACTTTAACAAAAAATATTTGTTTATTTTCTTTTCATGGAAATGTTTACAGACTTTTACCCCCAAACAGTGAGTTAGTGGTGTCCAATAAGAATTTTGCAAAAACTAAACGTGTTTAGTTTATGTTTGTTAGAATCAATCAAGCTTGTTCATGAAAGCAAACATGAATAAAAGTAGAGAAGCTGTAGCTTTTCTGTTTAGTTGAGAGTTTTTATACTAAATTTTACTATTCAAATTTAATTTTACTGTAACTTATCTTACAAAAGTAAGGTCATTTGAAATCAAATTTGGAACACAGCGAACGAGAGTTGAGGTAAGACATTGGCATTTGATGTTTTGGCTGGCTGATAACGTTTTTTGAGGTAAGGCTGTTTTTAGTAGGACACAGATTTTTTGATTCTGTAATTGGAAAGAGGTTTGCTTACTTTTTTGACGGACTATTGTTGCCAATCAGAATGACTATGCATAAAGAATGTTAGAGTTAGAGAGACTTGAGATGTGTCTTTTTAATTGTGTCATGTGTATTTTTTAGTTTGGGTTCATTCTTTGGATCTGCATGATGCTTGAAATATGGGAAGGCTGGTTCAGTTTTTTATGATGGATTCTGTAAAGTGTTTGTTATTTCTGTGCTTTCTTGGTTTATGGTGTGCCATAATCTGCTCTAATCTGTGCACTTTTAGTGGATTTTGAAGATGGTTTTTTAATGTTCTTTATGACTTTTTACTGAAGCTTTTTCAGTGTTCTCTATTTCTCCCTAATAGCATTTATAATAAGCTTCTGCAGCTTCAATGCTCCAGGGATTGAAATGGATGACGAGGAGCTTGCTCGCTTTGTGGACCATGTTGATAAGGATAACAATGGAATTATCACTTTCGAAGAATGGAGAGATTTTCTTCTACTTTACCCTCATGAAGCAACTATTGAAAATATTTATCATCATTGGGAGAGGGTGTGCCTTGTTGACATTGGAGAGCAAGCTGTCATTCCTGAAGGCATCAGCAAGCATGCGAACAGGAGCAAATACTTTCTTGCTGGTGGAGTAGCAGGAGGCATTTCTCGTACAGCAACTGCTCCTCTTGATCGTCTAAAGGTGGTTTTACAAGTTCAAACTGCACATGCTTCTATCATGCCAGCAGTGACGAAGATATTGAAGCAAGATGGTCTGTTAGGATTTTTCCGGGGTAATGGATTGAATATTGTGAAGGTAGCTCCAGAAAGTGCCATCAAATTTTATTATTTTGAAATGCTGAAAAAGCTAATTGGAGAGGCTCAAGGCAGCAAGTCAGATATTAGTGCTGCTGGGAGGCTTTTTGCAGGTGGGACGGCTGGTGCAGTTGCACAGGCTGCTGTCTATCCAATGGATCTCATTAAAACTAGGTTACAGACTAGTCCCTCTGAATGTGGGAAGGTTCCGAAGCTGGGAACCCTTACAATGAATATATGGGTTCAAGAGGGACCTCGAGCTTTCTACAGAGGACTTGTTCCATCACTGCTTGGCATTATTCCCTATGCAGCCATTGATCTCACTGCTTATGATACTTTGAAAGATATGTCCAAGAGATATATTCTTCAGGACAGTGGTATGTTATTACTGTAGCCACAAAATCTCCTGAATTGACTGATTTTATAAACAGCTTCAATATTTTTACCACAGATTAACTCTTGAAAGTTTTTCTCCTTGGAGTGAGACCTTTTACTCTTTTTTCTCCTTCACAGAACCTGGTCCTCTACTACAACTAGGATGTGGGACAATTTCTGGGGCTGTTGGAGCTACTTGTGTCTATCCACTGCAGGTTATTCGAACAAGGTATTTTTTTCAGTTGTCAGTATTACTGTTTCTTTGTTCTCCTTCCCCAAAAGAATTGATGGGGTGAAGGATGGTATCAATCGCATTCTTTAAATCTGGTATTTATTTGTTATCTTACGGATGTTCTTTATTGTCATCTTACATTACCATTTTTCTCAGACTGCAGGCACAACCTTCCAACACTTCCGATGCGTACAAGGGGATGTTTGATGCGTTTCAGAGAACTTTTCAGCTTGAAGGCTCTATAGGTTTCTACAAGGGACTCTTTCCGAATCTCCTCAAAGTTGTGCCGGCTGTAAGCATTACTTATGTGGTCTATGAAAGTATGAAGAAGAAACTAGATCTGGATTAGAGTCTTTATGTACGGGTACCATCACAATATGTTTCCAGGCAACAAAAAAGCCCGTTTTTAAGTATCAAGAATTCAGCTTAACCCTAGGCACAACGTACTTCTAGAGTTGTGAACATTCACATGGCAGGTAAATTTCATTCACTCCGTATACCATGCCTCTTGGTTTGAGTATTGTGTTGCTGATGCAATTTTACTGATGATATTTTTTTTTTGTAAGTCATGAATTGCTGATGATGACGATAAGAAGCTATATTAGAAAATCATTCATTCTGAGGATACCTTAAAACACAATTTTGTAGTCAGAAGCTCAGAAAGTTTTTCTTCTTGTTTATGTGAACGTGTGATAGAGAACTAATGCTATATCATTCTTAGATGGAAAAATACCTTGCCATAACTCGTGCCTAGAGATGGTTAAAAAAAAAACTCCATCTGATGGTTGAAAGCATTTTGTATCACAAAATAAAACAATATTCTACGATGCGTTTTCAGTCGAGCACATCTTCTGGAAATATAGAATTTACAGTTGTTTGAGCCAAATATTTGTCAGCCCCCAAAAAATGACATGTGGAAGCAAGAAGACAGGTGTAGGTTTTGGAATAAGCCGTGACTTTTGGTGGAAGTATATAATTAAAGTTTTCGAAATTTCAAGCAATTCTCTGCATGCGTCCATTCTCTCCAAAATTCTGAAGCTTCTTTTCTCCTCCTTCTCTCTAAAAATCTTTTTCCTTCTCTCTATAAATGATCACTTTCATCTTCTTCCGATCATCAATCAGGCAACACCTGAGTTCTCCTGGTGCCAAAATCTTCACTTTGCACCGATCAAGATTTCGTTTTAAGCTGGTAAGTTTGATCCCTTCGTCCTTTTGGAAATTTTGCAACTTCTGTCACATGCAGAGCACTGTTTGGTCTTGCATGTACCCATCATCTTCTTACTCTCGATTCTAATCGTGTTTTGGTCTTTTGGGGTGATTTTTCCTTCTTTACCGGTGAACTTTAGGTGTTCTAGGATTTTGGGGGTGGTGAACGCAACTCTATGGTTGATTGAGCTTGTTATTCGACCAAAAGGTAAAGGAAGCTAGCTAATTTAATTACTTGATTTAGATGCATGAATATGTTGTTTGATGATATTGCATGTATGTGAAATTGATGAGTTGGTGTTCGGTGTTGTTGGTGTGGAATATTAATGCTGTGTGTATGATGATTGTACTTTCAGCATAATTTTGGGTTCATGATCGAGAGAAATGGTATGGACTCGTAAAGATAAGGTCTAATCTGAATTCTAAAGTATTCTACATAAGTCTGTACTGGTAGACCGCGAGGTCCTTAGTGATCGTTCGGTCTGTTATGTGTATTTGGTCTTAGTTGGATTCTTCTTTGATATAACTTCAGTTAATGACCGAACGATATCGTATTATATAATAGAGTGTAGTCTTTGGCCATAAGTATAATTTATTCTGCTATTTGGCATTCAGCTTATCTAAAGTACCAATATAACTTAATTAATAAATCCTTCATCTATTCTCAGTTATAACCAAATGTTTGTAATGGTGAAGTCGAATACACTTATCTACTCCTGTATAAGCTTAAGGGTGTTAGGTCTTATACTGATATACTGTCTTGATAGTACTTGGTTATGTGTAGTCTCTTGATAGTGCTCGGTCGTATACTATCTTGATAGTATTCAGTCATGTGTAGTCTTGATAGTGCTCGGTCCCTTCGTAATAATTAGTCTTGTAATGGTATTCGGTTCTAATTGCGTTCGGTCTATCAAAGAGTGTTCGATCTTGTACTAGCACTCGGTCTTAGAAGTGCTCGGTCATGGACTGACACTCGGTATCAATAGTGTTTGGTCTTGTACTAACACTCGGTCCCTTCATAATAATTAGTCTTGTAATGGTATCCGGTTCTAATGGCGTTCGGTCTAAAATAAGAATGTTCGGCCTAAGCCAGTAGTATTCGGTTTAAGTTAATAGTGTTCGACCAAATCCAATAACGTTCGGCCAAGCCCATGGAGTTTGACCTAAGGCAAGAAGTGTTCGGTCTAAGGTCTAACTTCTCGGCTCATGCATGAGTCTTACTTACAAATGACCATTCGGTCATATTCATACATAGGGAGTGATCTTCTGTTCAGTATTATACAGAGATTCTATAATCTCTTCTTCTCGGTCTTGTTCATTAATGGGAATGGTTCTACTATTTGTGTAATTTTAATTAAATATGTTATGGGTGATGAAGTATTTTGTTAATGAGGTATGGAATGATGATTGTAGTGAAATGTGAAAGTATGATGTGATGATTATAATATGATTATGAAAGGAAATTCCAAGGAGGAATGTCTTAGTAAATGGTTATTGAATTGGTAAGAGTATGAATAGGGACAACTTAGTATTGGCATTCATCCTGACATTCCAATGGTCACTGAGTCTTAAGTAGAGAATGGTGGCGCATGTGGTGGGAATAGCAGGAGGCCTTAGCCTGGGCGGTATGTATTAACCTTGACCTAAGGTGAGGTATAACGGGCTAACCTCGTGTAGCAAGCTCAAGGGTTTTTCCATGTTGTGGTAATACTGATGGTTTTTCCAGTATAGGATTGTATGACTATTCTGTTTGTACTTGTAATCGTACCAGTATAGGTTTTATTATAAAGTTTTAAGTTTATGGTTATCTTAGGATAACTATGAATTTATTTTATTTCCTTGTAATTGTTCTATTGTATTATAAATGTAAGGACTCCTAAATATAGTATATAGCTATATTTTTAAAATGTTACAATATTCAAAGGTACATAAAATATGTGTGGACGAAGAAACACAAAACAAATTATCACCATTCATACCATAAAAATCAGTTCAGACTTGTATCAAATGTTTAAATTAAATTACTTATCCAACAATGCCTTCATTTTAACTCAATCTAATTTATTAAATGAGTCTATTTATTATGTATTGACGAATGCTATCTATTATATTATATTTAATCATATTATTGTTATTCATTTATAAGCTTAATTTAGTACGATTCTCAACATAATTATTACAAAATTACCAATTTTAATTATTTTAATATAAAAATAAATCTTCCTTATCATCCGTTTTTCACTGACTATTTTTCACATCCGTACTTCATTTTCACGCAACGAAAAAGTTGATTCTATGAAAGCTGAAACTCCAATCTTAATTTTAGTATTAAAATAAGAAAGATGATTCTTGGGAACCCTATTCCTTTGTATAATTGAGATTTGTGTTACGAAAATATTATTTGAGTGAATTTCTTTTCATCCTTTCCCCTTTTAAACTAGCTATACCTGTTTCAATATGGATGTGTGGGATTGAGAGACCAACCTCGTTGACGTGTCTGTGCTTCTTCTGGATGTTTGGGATGTTTGCTTCTCCATAATTGATACACTCGTTCTTTTGCAATCTAGGTCGTTCGCTCCCTTTTTGGAAGTTGTTCGAATTCCTTCGATCTTGCCGTTTGTTCTCCTTCGGTCTGTACTATTCATTCTCCTTCACCAGTAGAGGGGGGATGTACCTGTAAAAGGCACTCCAACGCTCAAGTTAGGCGTATGTTGTAGAGTTTTTGCTCTTTAGAAAGTGACTTTGTTATCCCTGTAGAATATTTTAGTGTGAGTAAAACGTATTTGACTTTTAACCTTGGTCCTGTATTTATAGGTTATCATATAAAATATAAAAAGACTTACCTTAAACAGTTTACCTTAAAATCTGGTTGATTGCTTATAAATAGCTTTAACAATATCTTTAATAAGATATCTTCGATTATTTTATTCTCTGCTGGACTATTAGCCCAATTACTTAAATGCTGGCCTAATTGCGGTCCGACATCGTTTAACCTAGTTTGACCTAGTTAAGGAGCGTTGAATCTGGTTTGACCTGGTTGACGAGCGTTGCTACAATGGATAGACTGATCGTTGTTGAGTGCTAACCGCTCGACCTAAATATCATATTATACATAATGCCTCCCAAGTCCGAGTTAACCATTCGGTTTTATGTTGGGGTTAACTATAGGACTTCATAGTGATGCTCGTTATGAGGGTTCCATTTTGCGCACCGTTTAATGTAGACGTTTCATTTCCTAAATACTCATTTAGGTTTTCCCGCCTTTGAGACAGTTGCAGTGTCTCGAAAGAATGAGAGGGTTTTTCACGGTAAAGAAAAATCTACTGTTGATTTCTTTTACATTTACTCCTGCCTGTTTTACGATATGTACATTAGGTTGCCTTTTAGTGCATTTTAGATGGATGTATTGAAAACATTGAATGTTGCCCCATTACAACTACATCCAAACAGTTGGGGATATATTTAGGCATTTGCTGCTATGTTCCAAGTTTTGCTATTAAGCCGACCTCCAGTCTTTTTCTTTATTTTTTTTGGACTCGTCTGGTTGCGAAGAGGGGCTGAGTTTCTCTAATTTCTGAACCTGGGAACACTTTATTAGAGCTATATTCCCAATCCTTTAAAGGTTTTAAGGATAAATTTTTTATAGTGACGATTACCGAGTCAGGCTAGCCCTTCTTTTTTGACAAGGATAACAGTCCTAGGTTCCCTCTTTATTGGACCTAGAATCCACTTCAGTTCACCTCTTGGTCAGAAGATAAGATGACCATTGATGACTTGGGCCTAACCCATCATTTAGGCAAGGACCCATTTAATTGAAAAATAAAGAAGGCTTCATAATAATCTTGAAAGTCAGCCAAACACTTCTTTGCACACTCCAAATGAGAGCTAGGAAGAAGATTCAATAAGAGTCATCCCAACCATGGAGAAGGGGAAGCCTTGAAGCATCAACCGGGTGGCGCTAAGCGCCAACCTGCTGCCGCTCAGTGTTGATGAGCCACTTCCAGGATGCACCATACACGTGACGCTTCCAGCTGGTAGTCCAGATCTTCCATCACGTTTTCTACATCTCCACCACGTAGCAGCTGAGCCAATTGCTTGTAATCACCGTGGGTGAGCTTGGATGAGTCTATAAATCTAGCTCCCCTCCACTTTGTAATCACTTTTGTTGATATATGAGTTTTACTCTGCTGATGTATTTCCAACACCCTAAACTCTGTCCAAAAGTCACTCCTTTGAGCTTCCCTTCTCCATCTAGCTTCCTTCCAGTGGAAGGCCGTCTGAGCTAGTTTCCAACATCACTTAGAGGTCTTCCTCCACAATTGCATCCATTGAATTCATTCTTCCGCTGCTACCAAACCACAAGCAAAAAACAGTCTGAAGATATACTGGCTGAAGTGCGCGTCCTGATGGGAATATGTAGAGGGTTGGCTTTGAATTGAAGAAAGAGCGCGATCAAGTCGTTGCTGAATTAGAGCTGCTAAGGAAGGAGGCCTTTTACCAGAGGAGTGCTATTACTTCATTGAAGGCAGATGAGACAGAAGCCGGGGAAGAGAGGGACGCCCTACGCTTAAAGACCGTTGAAGATAAAGAGGTGATGGGTATGGAAATTGTTGAAGAGCATACCTGAGGCTTTAAGAAGGCTTTGAGACAAGTATCTCATCTCCTAAATGTATCCACTGAAGGCGTGGACTTTGACCCGAAGAAGGATGTCTATCAGGGACATCTAGTCTCTATAAGGGACATTCCTGAGGGTGCCCTTCTGGAGGTCGAGCCTGTCGAAACTGGAAATGAAGAAGAGGTTGTGGTGGAAAAAACTATTTCAGGGGAAGTTAGGGAGAATGATCCTACACCCCCCTTTACCAAAGTTGCTGATGTTGTACATACTTGTTAGGATAGCTTTTGACATGTTGAACACTTTACTTTTCATTTACTCTTTACATCTGCTTGAAGTACTCTTGTACCTATTACATCAACGATTTCTGTGTTGATTATCTTGCATGTTAAAACATTTATTTGGTATTTACCTATTGTTGAACGTTGTTATCGCTTTGATACGTTTATGACCATCCGGTAGAGTTTGTACCCTCCGCTTATTTTCGTAGTAGGTAGATCGCCTTTATGCTGGCGTGCGCTACGTGTTCTTGGGCAAACATGACCTAGACTAGGGGATGGTCCCCTAGGTTTGTTGTGTTGGGTGTTCTTGGGCGAACATGTCCCAGAGGGAGTGTATCCCTATATTTAATGCACTTGGGTGTTCTGGGGCGAACATGTCCCAAAGGAAGTGTGTCCCTATACGCAATACTCTGGGTGTTCTAGGGAGAACATCTACCAGAGTGTATCCCTATATTTAATTCGCTTGGGTGTTCTAGGGCAAACATGTCCCAAAGGGAGTGTGTCCCTATTCACAATACGCTGGGTGTTCTAGGGTGAACATGTCCTAGGTTTAGGAGTATTACCCTGGTTGAGTGCCTCAGCACAAACGGTTCTCTAGCGTCCGCTCTTGTAATCGGTATGCAAGATGTGGTTATCTACATTGTTAGTAATTGAAGCATCTTTAACAATTTTATGAGTCTTGTAGACTGAAAACAACATGCTAGTATTTAAAAAACATGTATAAAAGTTCATTATTGTAAACGGAGAAATAGTGTTTAAAAAAATAGTAATGCAAAAACAAATTTAAACTGAAAATAAAATTTAGGTTGCATCACATTCCAAGTGTTTGGGATGACCTACCCATTAAGGAGTTCGAGGCAATAGGCTCCATTTATTAAATCCTCTAAGATGTGGAACGGTCCTTCCCAATTAACTGCCAGCTTTCCATGAGCTTGATTCTTTCTAGCTTCCCTTCTTTTGCGCCATATGAGGTCCCCCCTCTCTTATATTTGAATTGATTATTATTTTATATGCTTTATCTCATTAATTGTTAGAGTTTTTGCTCTATTCTTTATGCATGCTTTGTTTAAGACATCATTCAATAGCGTGATTTTTGATTTTATATTTATGGACACATATGGGTAGATCTAGACATGGGAGAATTCTCTTAGGAGCAATATTACCTAGACATAGGGATAGGAGGACCGATTGCCGTTAGTCTTCTGTGCGAATGTAATGCATGAACAATTGCTAAGGAGACAAGACATTGTAAACTAGTAATTAGGAGTAGACTTTATTCACCGAGACATCGGGTTTAGGGTAAATTAGAAAGTGGCATTAACATTAATGAAGAAGATGAATTCGTTTATGCATGAGTGTGATTAGGTGAAATCTAAACCCTAACAACATATTCATCTCATATTATCAACATCATCCATTCACTTTTGTATTTACCCATAACTGATCAAATTGCATGCATATTTACTTTTATCGTTTTGCTTTCAAAAACCCCAAAATATTATTCTTATAGTCTTAATTAGTTAAGCAAAAGCACAACTGTTTAGTGTCGTGAGTCTTGATAACGGTTAAAAAACCGTTATTTTCATACTTGATTTTGATACAAAACACACCCTTTATGACTTAGAAACTAGCTTGAAATCATGCATTTTGTCTTAATTAGGTTATAAGAGAGTTGAAGGTGGTTTTATGGGTATTATGCTTGGTTTTTCTTGTTTTGACAAGACTTAACGAGAATTGAATGAAGGATATTGATGTAGGA
Organism: Vigna reflexopilosa; assembly: GCA_027742785.1. NCBI lineage: Eukaryota > Viridiplantae > Streptophyta > Magnoliopsida > Fabales > Fabaceae > Vigna > Vigna reflexopilosa. The sequence continues at coordinate 20,618,070 of CM050918.1, forward strand.
AGGAGTTGAACTCAAGAAAGGATGAAAAAAGGTGTAGATGAAGAATCGCAGCCACCTCTCAGCGCCAGTTCAATGTTGAGCGCCAGTTCAATGTTGAGCGCCAGCTTTGCTGAATAAAGACTCTGTCAAACGCGCTGAGCACTGGCCTCTCCATTGAAGTCACTGCCAGACGCCTGGGCGTAAAGGCTGAGCGTCCCACTTGAGTGTCGCACCTACCGTTGAGCGGTGGAACCAACGCTGAGTGTTGTACTTGGGCTTGGGTATCTTTTGGCAGAAGAAGACGCAGTACAACCCTTAGAGGGTATCTTTTGGCAGAAGAAGACGCAGTACAACCCTTAGAGGGTATCTTTTGGTAGAAGAAGACGCAGAAACACCTTTTCTCACCCCTTGGAAGCGGATTTTGGATGCGAAAGCTCCAACCTACAATTCTAGGGATTATCTTTTCATTATCTTCATTCTTTTCATCTAGTTTCACCATGACAATGGTGAACTAAACTCTATTATTGTTGGAGAAAACGATGTAATCCTTTGAAACTGTTATATATCGAATTGTTCTTCATTCATATGCTTGATTTCATTATTTGTTAGAGTATTTCCTCCGTTATAATTCATACTTTGAGGTAAGACATTATTCAATTGCATGCTCTTTGATTATCTGTATGGACACATATGGGTATATCTAGATTTGGGGAAATCTCTTGGGAGCAATATTACCTATACATAGGGATAGGAGGCCCAATTGCTTTAAGTTTCTGTGCAAGTTAATATAATGCATGAATAATTAGTAGGGAGACTAGACATAGTAAACTAGTAATTATGAGAAGGCTTTCTTCGCCGAGACATTGAGTTTAGGGTAAATTAGAAAGTTGCATTAACAATAATGAAAGAGTAGAATTCTTAGAGATATATGAGAGTGGATTAGGAGGATTTGTAAACTCCAACAACATCATTCATTCATATTACATTCAATTGTCAATTGATCAATCATTTTGCATGCATATTTCAATTTTCGTTATTTGCATATAAAAACCCTAATTTTCGTTTCATCAAGTCTTAAGAAATCATATCACATGAAAGTTTAGGCCTAAGAGTCCTTTGGGAGACGATACTCAGTCTTACCGTTTTCTTACTACTTGATACGATATGGTACACTTGCTAGAGCCTTAACGAGTCTCTTGGGAAAACGATATCTGGTCTTACCATTTTATATTAACAAGTTTTTGGTGCTGTTGTCGGGGACTCGTGGTATAACTATTCTGTTTGTGTAATTCTTAACTGATTAGACTTTATCTTTCTAAAAAAGAAGAAAAAATTATATCTTTTACTGTTTTTATTTTTTTGGGCTAATTGTGTGCTCTAGTGTAGTGTTCTTTAGTGTATGCAGGGTAAAATTTATACTAGGAACACAAGATCATCAGGACCTCTCTTTTTAGGTTTGGAAGTAAAGAAGACTGTCAGTAGTAGATGAAAAAGATATATAAGAAGAAGGAATATAAGAAAGGAGAATTGGTTCACCAACACCCTGATGTGAAAAGCGATGAACCCAAACCTGTCACACCATTGAAATTCAAGAATAGGTTATGGGTTGTCAAGACTATCAAAGAAAACGAAGTTCTTGAGATTAAGGATCCTTAGAGTTGGTGACAAGAAAATTGTCGAGATTTTGTTGGTGTCATGAAGGAAGGAAGAGCGCCAACATCAAAAATTTGGTTTGGGCTTGATTGGGTCAAGCTAGTGACATTAAAGAAGCGCTTGCTGGGAGGCAACCCAGTTTCTGACTTTTCTTTTTAATTGATTATTTGTGTGATTTTGATTTGATTTTTCTTTGTGTGTTTAAGTTTTTTTTAGGTTATATGCTGCTTCTGATGGTAATGATGAAAGCATCTACTAATGGAAACAACATCTACTGATGGATATTGCCATGATAAGGATGAGGAATAATAACATCTACTGAAGGATGTTATGTGATTAAACATCTACTGAAGGATGCTATGAGATTAGGTATCTATTGATGGTGTCACTAATAGCATTTACTAATGAATGTTGATGAAGATGAGCATCTACTGATGGGTGCTAACGAGAAAGATTTGCATCTACTGATGGGTGCTAGAAAGAGTTTAGGTCAGACTCGTGACGTTAAATAAGCGCTACCTGGGAAGCAACCCTCTTAATTGATTTATTTATTTTTTTCTTGTTTTGATTCTGTTCTAGTTGCATTTTAGGGCTTGATTGTTAAATGTTTGAGTGGAGTGAAGGGAAATTGCATAATTGAGGGTTGAATTTGAGTGATAATGGATTAAGAGAGCATAGGGCAAGCTAGGAAGATGGAGAATTGGGGTCGCGCATACCGCTCAGCGGTAACCTGGCGTTGAGCGGTAGACCTGCAGAATGGATTTCTGCTTTTTAAATTATTGGGCAGTGTGGGTTAGCCTATTAAGTATTTTTTTTTTAAAACCCTAGAGTGCGTTTTGGCCGTCACTTTCAGTCTCCATTCTTTCCAACTCTCTTCACTTTTCCCTTCACCCCTCTCACAAAAACCCTTTCTCCACCATTTTTGCACCACCTCTTCATTCAAGTTTGGGGTTTGATGAGAGCACCACTGTTAGGGGCAGTCTTCGTCACATTCATTGAGCATTTTTGCACACATTTGAGTATTTCCACCAGGGTAAGTACATACATTTTACATTCTAGGTTTTGAAAGCATGGATTTGTATGAAAATGGTTGTCTAAACATAATTGGTTGAAAATGTCACTGTTTAGACCGATTAAAATGTATGATTGGGGTTTGAAATTGGAAAAATTGCATGTGGGTGGAAATTAGAAGCAGTTAGGGCATTTTATGCAGAAAAATACTATCACCACTCAGTGCCAGTTACTGCTAAGCGCGACTTGTGCAGATTGTGGATTTTTATGTTTTTCTGTGTAACTTGTTAAACTCCTGGCAAGTATACCAGATCGTATCAAGTAATAATAATCGGTAATCTCAATATCGTTCTTTCCAAAGGACTCTTAAGGCCTCATCTTTCGTGTAAACTAATTGTTTAAGACTTGAGAAAAGAAATTAATTTGAGTGTTTCAAATGCAAAATAAAAATAAACATGCAAATGCAGTGATTCAATTGGCTTCAAGAAAATATGGATGAGTGGAGTTGTTGGGATTTACAATTTCATCTTATCCACCCTCATATATCTACTCTCCTTATTCACTTTGCTTATTTATCATATTGCCATGCAAACTTTCTTGGTCTACCCTTAACTCAATCCCTTGGTGAAAAAAGCCTATTACTAATTACCGACTTGCTATCACTAGCCTTCCCTAGTAATTAATAATGCATGATAAACAGAAGCAAAATACAATTGATCGTCCTACCCCTATCCCTAGGCGGAATTAGCATAATCAAGGAATTCTCCCCAATTCATAACATTATTGTACATCCCCGTATCAATAAAGACAAACAACATCTACCGAATGAGTTAAACGGTAAAAGCATTAAGCAAAGGTAAAGAACCCAACAATTGATAAATCAAGCATATGCAAGCATATAAAGTAAACAAGAATTTCAATATATGAGAGTTTCAAAAGATTACATTGTTCCCCAATAACAAAGGGTTTAGTTCACCATAATCATGGTGAACCTAGATGAAATATAATGAAAGAATGGAAAAACAAACCCTAGAATTGATAAAATGGAGCCTAAGCATCCAAGAAATCTCCTCCAAAGGTGTGTAGAGCAGCTTTGGACGTTTCTCTCTGTCAAAAGAATGTGTTTTAATTCGCACTGGGGTTATTTATAAGCCAAAAAGATAACAGAAAGATCTCAGAATCCGCAAAATAAAAACTGACAACCGCCCAGGCCCCAATTTAACCGCTCAGCAGTTTCCCTCTAATCGCAGGACCGCTCAACGCCCAAAACTGCCACTCAGCGCCAAAAATTGACCGCTCAACGCTCAATTTTTCTGGTTGACTGGTTGACTTTTCAGCACTCCAACCATTTAACACTTCAACATTTCTTCCAATTCATTCCAAAAACCTACAAAATCAAGGGAAACAAAGCATAAAACCAAGAAAACCAACTTTTGACTCTCACATGACTCAACTAAGTGTTTTACTTGATTTTAAGCTCATTCTAAGCCATAAAGGGTGTGTTTTAATATCAAATTTAAGCATGAAAATAACGATTTTTAGATCGTTATCAGTAGGTGACGCTGAGGGGCCCTGGTTTTCCCTCAATGATGATTGACAGTATGTTCAAACAAAGGGTGTTGTGTGAATTACTAATGCTTAATGAGATTTCTTTTGATCTTGAGAATTGTATTTGATGCAGGGATGACCTCCCCATAGGCAAGAGGATCAAAACCATAGGAAACATGGAGGAGGGAACAAACTTTGATGACATAGAAAATGTGTTGTGCATGCCTGGAAGGCATTTTGACAAGCTAGTGGAGCTGGAGCAGCTGAAGCTCCAGTCATGGAGGAGAATGATGAGGATGATGACTTTGATGATGCTGAAGGAGAGGAGGAGGATTCTATTGACAACATGGGTTGAGGAGATGAGATAGCATCTACTGATGGATGCTATCTGCACTAGAGCAAGATTTTTCTATATTTTGTGTTTGTGTTATTGAACTTATTTGCTTCTGTTGGTAGTATAGGTTTTGATGTATTTGGTTGAAAACTTTATCTGATGCAGTGGTTTGATATTGATTTTACATGATAGGTATTGCTTGATGATGCTTGGATATTGATGATGTTGAATGTGCACTATATGTTGATATACAGGTGGATGTTCACAAGCTATGTGAACAGATGCATGATATTGTGATTGTGGTTATGATGTTAAGTAGGGTGTTTATTTGGGATATTTGGAATATTGAGTGAGTTTATATGTGAAGTTTTGAGCTCCAGAGTTTTTGTTGATGTGATTGTTATCTACTTGAAAACATTAATGATTTTGTCCAGGTTTTTATGATCGACTGAATTTCATTCTTGTGTCATATGATCAAGGCCATATCTTATTAGCCTTTTCTTAGCCAATGCATAAATTTTTGTCCCATTAAAAAAAGCACAATGTGTTCTACCCTTTTTGAACCTAAGCCTTAAACAGAATGTGAAAATCCTTTTGAAAATCTTTACCTTGAGTTAAGTTCAGAAATATTATGTGTGGTATTGACAAAGGTTCAAGTTTGGGGTTGTTGGAAAAGTTGAAAAAAAAAGATAAGCATTAAGTTAAAGTGTTGAGCAAAGCTTGAAAGGAAAAAGATAGCAAAGATAGAATGAAAGAAAGAAAAGCTCAATGTAAAAAGGGGGAAAGTTGGGAATGAGTGAGATTGGTTATGGAAGAGAGTTTGTACTTGAATTAAAAATGTATGAATAACTTTCTTAACTCAAGGATTTTGTGATCTAGAAAATCCAATTTTTCTTGTTAGCCCAGCCTCGTTATAAGCCATGAAAAAGTCCTTGTGATGACATGTGTGTGTGAGAATGTTTGATTGTGGTAAATGAAAGGCAATTTTGTTCTATGTGACATGTGGATGGTAGAGGGAAGGAGTGACCTCTTGAACCACTTGAGGGATTGAGTGAAAAACTTTATCTGGTGAGGATTGATTCCATGAATTCATGATTACATTTGTGCTTAGTTAATTGATCATTCAAAAGAATAACATATGTTGGAGATTATATGATTGTGTGAACACCATGATAAGTTCTTGTGAATCAAAGCATGTGTGCATCTTGATTGAATTCTATTGATGAGCTTAATTAAGTGATTACTTGTCTTGAAAGAAAAAGTTTTGGAAAGAGTTGAACCATTGTGATGATTTGTGAACGACTAAGTTTCATCTTGTTTGCTTGAGAACAAGCAAAGTTCTAAGTTTGGGGTTGTGATAACGGTTCAAAACCGTTATTTTTATAATTAATTTTGATACTTAATGCACCCTTTTTGACTTAGAAACTTGCTTGAACTCATGATTTTGTTTTAGTTTTATGAATAAGAGAGTTCAGGATATACTTGATGATTTTATTACTAAATTCTCTTGATTTTGTAAGTTTTTAGAATGATTTGAAAGAAGGAATGAAGTATCAAGGAGTTGGAGTGCAGAAAAAGTCAACCAGGGTGAAGAAAAAACACATTACTGAAAAATTCGCTGGCGTTGAGTGGCAGCTGAGCGCCAGTTTTTCTATTTTGAGTTGAGCACCACCGATGAGCGCCATTCTGAGTGTCGTACCCAGCGTCGAGCGGTACTATAGTGTTGAGCGCCATTTTCGTGGATCTAGGCCAGTTTTTCTGTTATTTTTATGATCTGTTTTGGGTCTGGACCCGTTTTCTATTATTTTTCTGTCCTATTTAAAGACTGGACACCCTAGAGAATGTATCTTTTGATGGCTTAAGCATAGAAACACACTTTTCACCCCTTTTGGGGGCAGATTTGGGGATGCGGGAGCTCTCCTCTTCTCTTTCTAGGGTTTCTATCTCTTTCATTTCATTGTACACCTAATTTCTTCATGACGATGGAGAACTAATATCATTTGTTATTGGGGAAGATGTAACCTCTAAACTCTCTTGTATTTGAATTGATTATTATTTCATATGCTTTATTTCATTAATTGTTAGAGTTTTTCTCTATTCTCTATGCATGTTTTGTTTAAGACATTATTCAATTGCGTGATCTTTGATTTTATCTTTATGGACACATGTGGGTAGATCTAGACATGGGAGAATTCTCTCGGGAGCAATATTACCTAGACATAGGGATAGGAGGACTGATTATCGTTAAGCTTATATGCGAATGTAATGCATGAACAAATGTTAGGGAGACAAGACATTATAAACTAGTAATTAGGAGTAGACTCTCTTCACCGAGACATCGGGTTTAGGATAAATTAGAAAATGGCATTAACATTAATGAAGAAGATGAATTCATTTATGCATGAGAGTGATTAGGTGAAATTTAAACCCTAACAACATATTCATCTCATATTATCAACATCATCCATTCACTTTTGTGTTTAGCCTTAATTGATCAAATTACATGCATATTTACTTTTATCGTTTTGCATTCAAAACCCCAAAATATTGTTCTTATAGTCTTAATTAGTTAAGCAAAAGCACAATTGTTTAGTGTCGTGAGTCTCTTAGAAAACGATACTTTGTCTTACCATTTTATATTACTTGATACGATTCGATACACTTGTCGGAGTCTTAACACCATAGTGGTGATGGCTGCTGCTACTGTGGTCTATTAAATTGGCTTCTTGATAGAAGCATCTACCAAGCTTGTGACTGGAGAAGATTCTCAGATGCAGAGATGACAACGGATAGGTGAAACAGTGGTGATGGATGAAGGCACGCTAAGTGTTTGATGGAATGTCTGGTGGTGTTTGGAAGTGATGTCGCAATGAAGTCTAACTCAGAGAGCTTTCTTAAGGGGAAAGGAATTAGAGGAAGTGATGCCGAATACTCGTTATGTCCTCCCCCAAGAGGACAGCAAAACAACCTCAATGTGCCTAGCAAAACAGCCTATAACCTTCACTCGCGCTGCCAATAGCTTTTTATTTGAACAACCTCTATGTTGTCTGAATGTCCTCACCTCCAAGTTCATGTCGTCCTCCTCGTCTTATGAATTGGGTTAAACAAGTAGATAGCATGCTTCAGTTTATAAAGCCCAATAGCTTACTCCTCAAACTTATTTAAGTAATAAAATATTGGATTCACCCACAACTTCTAAATGAATTTTCACCTGTCACTTTATATCCTGCTCACACAAGTTTGTGAACTGCACAAGATTGTTGTCCCTACTGAAGATGGCACAAAATCACCGAGGTTATTTCCTGCCACTAAAGCTTCCACTATGTCTTTTTGGTCTACAACTAAGGAAACAATTATATTTTTAAACGAGAGCAAGAGATTGGTTGCTAAATAATGTTCAGCAGCATACAAAGTCATTGTACTACAGCATAGCGTAATCCTTATCACTTCTAGAATAGTATTTATTTTCTACATATTTAAATTTCTTTAACAATATTGTAGCTATTGTATGATAATAAATAATTTTTACTAAGTGCTTTTAATTAATTTTTTATTTTGCTCTAGTGTAAAACTTAAAGTCCGTGATGTCTTGTGATGCAGAGTGTTATTCTTTATTGCTTATGTTAGGAGGAATAAGGGTGAGCATATGGTGTTAGAACTTGGGTTGGTTTCTGATATAAATAAACTAGGGCCTGTTAAACTATAATAACATTAAAACTAAGTTAACTAGTTATTTGTCATCACTAAATTAAAATAAAAAGATAGAGAAGAAGCAACAAGCAGTACAAACTAATAATGATTGGGTTGGGAATACAGGCTCCTTCGAAAATTTAGGATTGTCAGAATTGCTCTCAGTTATGCTTGCTTCTAGGTTTTCCACTTAGTTCTGTAAGAATGATGATTCGGATTGAGGAAGAGTGTCATTCAATACAAATATGGTTTTTCTACACATGTCCTTAAGTTTTCCAATCCAATTTAATTAATAACATGCTTTACACTCAGTTGTACCCAATCACCTAATTTTATCCCAACCCAATGAAATGCTCCTAAGATGTGTACGAATCAAATTTGCAACAATAAGTAAATCCACTTCGTTAAAGCTTGAATTTAAATAAGCAAAGCTAGAAAATTGAAATATAAGAAAAAGATTAAATGAAAAGCGAGAGTATAGAGAAGGTACGAGAGATTTGAAATGGTTGCCAATGGAGGAGACCTTGTGGCGAATGGCAATTAAGGCGTCGACAGTGGAAATGAAAGATCGGTAATTGGCAACGATAGGGGAGCGCGACAGAGGAGCTTTGGCAGGCAAACGCCCCTGGGCACGACATGATTCGTGAAGAACTAAGAGAAGAAAGAAATTTTGAGTGAAATTGGAGTTAGGGTTTATGAACAATACCTTAGGGCAGTGAGAGATTGAGAGTGCTTCTACCGAAGAGAACAAGAGACCACGAGGGTCTGGCCAAGCATTGGCACAAGGGCTTGACGACGGTAGGTTCGACGGCGGTGGGTTCGACGACGGTGGCCTCTTCAACGCAGTTCCTCGACCATGGCACAACGGCAAGAGGGTTTGGGTTTGGATATATGTGATTGTCAAAGCGAGGGTTCATACTTTTTGAGAAATCAGAGTGAAAGACATCACGTTCTAAAGGGTATTATGAATTTTTGCATTTTGGGAGGAATGTTAAATTCAAGCAGAGTTTTTTGTGAGCGGGAACGAAATTTTTTTCAACATGAGAAGATGATAAAATATGAATAAGAATAAATAATAGATAACTTTTTTAAAAGAAAGTGTTGGCTAATGATATTTTAATAAAAAAACATTGTTTATTATGTTTTAATAGATAGTATTTTTTTTTAAAACTCTATTCATCTCTTGTAAATTATTAATTAAAAAAATAATATTAATTATTTATAGATAGCGTTTTTTTAAACAATCGTTATTTATTTTTATAGGTATAGTATTTTTTAAATAAGTGTTATTTATTATTCCGCACATTAATAAATAGTGTTTATTTAAAAAAGTGTTATCTATTAAGCACTATTTATGATCAATTTTGTAGTAGTGAGTCTATTCCTAATTACTAGTTTACAATGTTTTTTCTTCCTAACAATTGTTCATGCATTACATTCGTACAGAAGCTTAAAAGGTAAATCAGTCCTCCTATCCCTATGTTTAGGTAATATTGCTCCCGAGAGAATTCCCTCATGTCTAGATCTACCCATATATGTCCATAAAGATAAAATCAAAGATCACGCTATTGAATAACCCTAACAAAGCATGCATAGATAATGGAGGAAAAACCCTAACAATTAATGAAATAAAACATATGAATAAAGCATCAATTCAATATATGAGAGTTTCAATAGGATTACATCGTTTCCCCAACTACAATGGAGGATTAGTTCACTATAGACATGGTGAAACTAGATAAAATTAATGAAAAGAATGAAAAGATAAACCCTAGAACTTGTAGATTGGAGCTCCCTCATCCAAAATCCGCCTCCGAGGAGTGAGAAGTGTGTTTCTGCGTCGTCTCTACCAAAAGATATCATCCCTAAGTCGTGAAAATCTATTTATAATTCATTAAAACAAAGCAGAAACTGGCACTCAAGATGGACACTCAACGTTGACGCCCAGGCGTTTGGGAGTGACTTCACTGAAGAAGCCAACGCTCAACGGTAAGGTAGCGCTCAGCGGTGGGCGCGATAGTCAAATTCTCCCCTCAGCGTTGGCGCTTGAGCGTTTGACAGAGATCCATTCAGTGAAGCTAGCGCTCAGCGCTGTCTTAGCGTTCAACGGTGGCTGTGTTTCTTCATTTACTTTTCCATCTTTTCTTGAGTCCAACTCCTTCCTATTTCAGCTTCCTTCATTCAATTCATGTTAAATCCTGCCAAAACAAGGAAAACCAAGCATAATACCACTAAAACCACCTTTGACTCTTTTATTCTCTAACTTAATCAAAATGCATGACTTCAAGCTAGTTTCTAAGTCATAAAGGGTATGTTTAGTGTCAAATTTAGTATAAAAATAACGGTTTTTGAACTGTTATCACCAACGGCGGAAACGCAGCGGTGGTCGTTGCTTCCAAACGGCGGAACTACGGCGGACTATCCTCCGGTGAACGATGAAGGTTCCCAGAACGGTCAAAACTCCCTCAAAGTTCTCCTCACAGCGACATGACTCTGCTTGGTGCTCCTTCTCTCTAGGGTTCTCTCCAACCCATTCTCTCTATGGTTTTCTCCAACCCAAAGTGATATTATATTTTTGAAATCTCAAAATGAAGCACCAATTGAAACCTCTCAAACCCTTCGTTTTCACGTCATTTTTCTTTTTTTAATTTCTTGTACACATGGACCAATGATATTGTGACACGTGGTGTGTAAAAAGTTTGTCAGAGTGTCAAAATATCATTACCCATATAAAAATTACTTAAGTTACTTTGTGATAACAAAAATTAGAAAACTTATTTTCCAATCCCAATATACAAACATAAAGTTATCGTTTGTTAAAGGAATAATTCAAGGTAAACAATTGTGTATAATAGGAGGTTGTAATTTTGATGTTTTCATGGATTTTGAAGTTTTTATTACATAGACATATGGTTCAAGTATATTTTTTTGCAGAAATTAAATATTATAGTATATTTAAATTTTCATTTTGTTATGGTTTGATCTCTTAAGGTTTAAAGAGAATATATTGAAATTCAATATGTTAAGATCATGGTACACAAAACTCCATATTACACTGTGATTTTATTCATTTGTGTCAACATATGTAACCATAAATAAGTTTAGTTATGATAAATGAAACAAAAACTTTTGAACCTGTGTTGATAGGATTGTTGGATTAAGTTTGCGATAAAATTTATAATTACAAAGCTACATTTGCATTGATATCCTTAATCCAACATTAATCTTATATATGATAATTATATTTTAAAATTACAGACATATCTGAAAGGTTAAATGATCTTTAATATGTGTTGTAATTAAAGGATAATTGTATTTTTTTAATATGTAAATAGAAATACCAAAAGTCAATTTCATATGTACATAAATAGGATAGGTCTTCATATGACAACACCTCTTGTAAGACCCTAGAAATTTGAGTAAAATGTAAGTCTTGGATCATTAGAAGACTAAGAAACTCAAAATGTAGCAAGTTGTAACAAAGTACAAGTTATAGTACAAAATACAATGCTGTCAAACTTTGACATGGTTTAGTATTTTAACTATAACTTTTTGTACAGATCCTATTTTGAGTTGATTCTTGTTGCATTGAAAACTAGACTCGAAGAGCTTCGATTCGAGTACTCATATTCATATTTTTGACTTCGGGAAGGTGTTTAACCGAACTGGGAAACAAACGTGACAGTTTTACTGTCCAGGAACTAGAGTGCAGCGTGAATGGTAAGTGCAATTTTACAAGTTGTGACTTTTGGAGTAGGTAGGTTGCATTATTTTCGTGGGAATATTTTTGGGGACCCTTTCAGACATTACTTCCATGTTTTGGGGCTGGAAAAAGGGATTAGGATGGTCCATGGGTTGTTATTATTGCTAAACATCATGAAGGTGGGTCCTTGGTTGTCTAGGCTCATTTCTTTTAGCTTAAAATCTGGTCTGGAGCTCTTGGGCAGAAGGGAGAAGCTCTTGGAGAGGAGAGCACGAAAATTCTAAGTGTCCAAAGGATGGGAGCTGACTTGGTCTAGCAAGGAGAAGAAGAGTTGCTATCTTGGAAAAAGAAATTGAAGTGTCCAAAAGAGATCTTTAAGAGGTAAGGGGAACTAATTATTTTGTGTGAATTTATTTTATAAAATATATGTATGTTGGATTTGAAGCTGATGTACTGTTTGAATTGCATTTCTGACTGTTTTATATGTCTGTTGAATATAAACTGGACTGTGCAAATGATGATCATGTTTTTATATATGTTTTTAGCACTGGTTTTCTTTTCTGGCATAAGGTTTGGTTCAAAGAGTGGAACCTAGTTGTATGTATACCTACGGTGAGAGTGTGCGTGTGTAAACTGGTGAGATAGCCAAGGGTAGGGTGTGGTTTTGTGGTGTTATGTGTTTGGGTTCCACCATGACGTATGCTTTAGGAGGAGTGATAGAGTTGGGTTGGGTTTCATGCAGTGGAGTTTTAATTCTCGTTGATGTGTGGGAAAAGGAGTAGGATTCCAGTGAAGAGAGGTGGAGTAGGAGCACCTCCAGGTTGTTGCAAATGAAGGGTTTCTTTATTTATATATATGTATTTAATGTGCTGGACCGTGAGGGAAGACAAGTACCTTTTATTAGATGGAAGCACAATTTTTGGTGCAGAGGAAAAAATCCAAGTGTCCAAGAGATCGTGTGGTGATTCCTTTCTATATTAGAATAAAGAGTGTTTACTTGGTGGGATCCTCGGATTTTATAGCTATATTAAAAATGTTGTAGAAGTCAGTAAGGGGTTCTTGAGTTTTCATTCATGATTATACATGTGAAACAATGAAGGGGTGCCTGATTCGTGAATATACTTGGTGGTAGAAAAGGAACTTTATTCCTTGATCAGTGGTAATCTAATTTTTTATTAGGAAAGGGATTTTCTTTTGAATAATTGTTCCGCGTAGATGAGAGTTATTAATATAATATACTATTATATATATAAAAGATGCAGGACTACGAATGTTAATAAATCATATTAATATATTATAGTTACATATTAAATTTGTATCTATACGTATGATATTAATTTCTATTAATATAATATAGTTTTATATATATATATATATATATATATATATATAATATGTACGTATATAGAATATTATAATATTATAATATTATATTATGAATGTTGGCTTAATTAGAACTGTATGTGTAATGGTTTAAATTAACCTGAGGAATTATCATGCATATGTTGATTGTGGCAAAAAGTATATGATTACAAAGTGATGAAAGTACGATTCAAGTGGTAAACCAAGTTCCATCTATGTAAAATCTCTTGGTGAGATTCTTAGCGTTTTAGAATGAAAGTAGGAGCTCAGTCTTGGGGGTCTTCCTGACGCTCCAATGGCCTTTCTTCTCACGTAGAGAGGATTGGACCATGTGGTGAGGAGTAGCAGGAGGTCTTAGTCTTGGAGGCTTCCATCATGCTCCAGGGCGCGGAACGGACTAACCTCGTGTGTGTGGCAGGGCGGGGGAGCCCAGGGCGGGGGAGCCCAAGTATCACTAGCCACCACGGGTGCATGGCCCGCCATAGCTCGACTATCATTCTAAAGTCCGGACGAGTCAAGTCTAGTATTTAACATGATAGGATGGATGTTTTATCTTGTTTGCTTTAAATTAATCTCTTGTATGTACATGCTCTTGATTGTATGTTTTTTTTATAATTAGCTCACCCTTGCTTGCTTGTGTTTGTGCCATGTTTGCGTATGTTTTTCTTTTGCAATGATCATCCACTTGGATGTGAGCAGAGGAGAATGAGGTTTCCTTGGAGACAGCTTTGGAAGGAAATAGTGATGCTGCAACTTAGTTCTCTAGGCTTTATGCCATTTGAACTCAAGTTATTTTGAAGACTCTTGTTATATTTCAAGTTTTAAATTCCTAGCATTTTATAGGAGGACTATGATACTCCAATTCTAAATTCCTGTACTGTTTAAGGATGACTGTAATCCTAATTACTCTTGACTGCTTTCCAATATTATGCATGATGACGTCTTATTTATATATTCCTCTTCTATATAATTGGGACGTCACACCTCTTCTATATTGACTTCCCATTATTAATAACAAATATATAGATTGATTCCTAATATAAAGAGAGTAGGTGTTGATGTAAAAGATCAACTTGTTTCCCTCTCTTATATGCTTATGAATTCAAGTATAATTTTACTTTTAATTCTGATAATTAACATAATAGATTCAGAATCATATAAATAATAGATTTTCATCAAAACTTAAGTTTATGTTTAGTTGTAAGACAACCTACTTAATCCTAACTTGGTTAGGTCACGTCCAGTTGTAATCTTATGATTAGACCATTGTGTATTGTTTTTATGTTTTAATATAAGTGTGTTTGATACATTAAAAAACTATAATTAACTTAAAGTTACTTTAGTTTTAGTAATTTAAATTATGCATTTAAGTATAGACATATGATGTGTATGGGTTAGTTTTATATTTATATGGAGTGTGATAGGTGTCTTTAAGTTCAGAAGTGAAACTTGTAATTTTATGTATCACATAAAGTTGAAATTTCCCTTTTTCTTAATTATTTAAACTTAACGTTAAAATGAACAAGAAATATAGTAATACATGAAATAAAATTAGGTGAATTTGAATTTTTGTTAAAACTAGTAGAAACTATTTAATAACTTAGCGATCGATTAATTCTTGGAAACACGATGGACCAATTCAATCATATAAAAGGTCAACGTAAAAATATATTCTGAAATGCCTCATAAAAGCATCTGAAAATTTAAAATTAGGCCTCTACTCCTTAGAGAGTTAATGATGCAGCAAGAATAATTCTCATAAGCTTCGTTTATGTAATAGTGCAATGTAAGTGGTGCTTACGCGCATATTGACCATTGTACTATGATTATTAATTACGATTTATACAAAGTGTAATGATTTCCGGTTATTAGAAACTTTCTCTCGAATAATGACCACTTATTAGAAATTTTCTTTGTGGAAATCATATCTGGTGGTTGTGTTACGAGAGAAATCCGAAGCTAACTGACCAAGCTCTTTGGTTAACGCTGGTGGGCCACAGTAAAAGACCCCTGCATCATAAACATGAACATTTCTGTAAGCAACATGATAAGATGATAAGAAAAGCAATGTGAGGAAGAAACTGACCAACACGAGCCCCTGGATGAGTAAGTGCAATGCGTTTGTAGACACTGCGCCAATTGGGTTTGGCAAAGTGTGATTTGACACGCGTGCCAGAGACAATGTCCACTCCATTCTTAGCATGGTTTAGAGATTGCAACATGGCAATGAGAGCAGAGCGAGCATCACCCTCTTCATACACACTGGTGCAATAGTTGTGGAGTTCAATCACACCCTTGTGATCCTCTTCAGCAACCTCATTCATCACCCCTTTAAACCAGTCAAAAGAACCCTGCTCCCTTGTCACCCAATAGAAGTAAGCCCTACTAGTGTTAAACTTGCTCACACCATTTCTTTTCTGTGGGGTTCCCTCCTCTATGTTGCTCCCCTCTTCCTCTTCCATGGCCTTCATGTTGTTCACTATGTCCTTCACAATACTGATCATTGGGGTCGCTCCTATTCCCAGCCCCACCAGCAAAACCACCTCATACTGCTTGTAGTCTTGTGCTGGTGCTCCATATGGACCATCAATCATAACTTTAGGGAGACCACTACATAAAAACCAAAACCACTTCTTTGTCACTATACAATTCAAGATAACTCCCAAAAATATCCTTGGCACCATGCCATCTCATAAGATCAAAATCACAATTTCCATCTCCTAACAATATCAACATTTTATCATTCATCAATTCATAGTTGAAAAAATATGCTTACCATGCTTAAACAAGCAGGAACAACAATTCTCTCACAAAACGTCCTTCTCATTTTTTTTTTCTTAAATAATAATAGTAATTTTCCTAAGAAAAGTCCAAAATCGAAACTATTATATCTAACAACTATTTGCTTTAGCCACTTGGATAACAATAAATATCTAAGCGCGTGAGAAGGTGGAGAGGGAATTGTTGTCGGCCACAACTATTGTTTATTGACATCCAAACAAAATAACGAAAGCAACTACTTCGTATCGTCAAGGATGTTTCAAACGCAATTGGAACAACAGCGTACCGTGCTATATCCACTGCTTGCCCTACTGCGGTTTAAACAAAAATTTTACACAGTTTTCTTTTACTGTAAATTAGTTATTTTGGTTTGACTAGGAAATAAAGAAGAATCATGACAGGGTAAAAAAGTTTTTTCTTTTGTTTGATTCATATGTAAAGTATAAAAAAAAATAAAACTAATTTTATTTTCTAGACATGTCTGATTTATGTTTAATATGACATAATAGTATTTTTTTTTTCTCCTAAATGTGTCGGCTTAATTACCTGGGACTTCCATCTCCTTGCAAGTTATCAGCTCTTAGAAGTCCACTCTTGCCGTTGTCAGGCGGCTGGCAACACTGAAAGAAACAAAAAAGCGCAATCCTAGCTCATCAGAAAAACAGATTTCAAAGAAAATGAAACAACACTTGAAACTTGCAAATGAATAAACGATAGAAACAATGAAAAAAAATGTTATATTGCACCGACAAAGAATTTTATGTAACAGTGTGTTAGGTTCCTTTACTCAAGGACCGTAACAGATGAACAATCCACACACACACTCCCAACAACAAGAAACAATGGTATGAATTTATACTGTATTTATATGTGAAAGTATAGATGAATAGTAAACAAAAGAGTATTTCCCAAGGAAGTCTCCCTTCCTCCACTGGAATCACGCTCCAGTCTCTACCTAAAAGGCACCAAAAAGATAAGATACCCCTCCCCCTATTCTGATTCTTTATTTATATTATCTCTCTCTTCTAACAAACTGTAACAAACCCTCCTCCTAACACGTGTTTGACTCACCCCCTATGTGTCTGCCTTGCTCCCTACTCTCCTTACACGTGTTTAGCTCACTCCTCTTTTATTCTTCCTTATATAGACCTTTAATGGTCTAACATTACCCTCCTCCCCATCATCAACTTTGTCCTCAAGGTTGAAATGAGGGAACTGCTGGCAGATGTAGTGTTCTTCCTCCCAAGTAGCCCCTTCAACATCATCCTTTTGCCATTGTATTAAGACTTGGGGTATCACCTTCCCCAGTTCCTGCTGGTTCCTGCGTTGAAGCACCTTCAAAGGAATGTAAGTGTGTCTATCCTCCTGCAATTCAGTTGGCAAAACTTCCTCCACCTTATGATCTCCTACCGTTAGTTTCAATTGAGAAACATGAAACACAGGATGTATTCTTGAAGATTCTGGTAACTGCAGCCTAAAAGCAATTGATCCTATTTGTTTTTCCACCAAAAACGGCCCATAATACCTTGCTGAAAGTTTGGGATGCAGTTTTGTGGGCATAGATGTTTGTCTATGAGGTCTGATTTTAAGGAATACAAAATCGCCTTCCTTGATTTTGGCCGCCACCCTCTTCTTATTAGCATGATGAGTCATCTGATCTTGAGCCCGTGCCAAATGATATTTCAATTGCTGCAATGCCTCATCACGGGTTTGCAAATCCTGGGCAACTGCATCCACCACCGTTTCTCCCGGTATGTAACGTGTCAATGTAGGAGGAGGTCTTCCATACACCGTTTCAAAGGGTGTGCATTGGTAAGTAGTGTTATACCAATATTCAGCCCAAGGTAACACCAAACTCCAATTCTTGGGCTGTTCGGAGCTGAAACAGCGCAGATAAGTTCCCAACACCCTATTCAACACTTCTGTCTGGCCATCTGTCTCTAGGTGATAGGCTGTGCTCATCCTGAGTTGTGTACCCTGTAAACGAAAAATCTCTTTCCAAAAAACACTCATAAAAGTATAATCTCTATCACTAACAATGGTCACAGGTATCCCATGAAGTCTAATCACTTCCTTCACAAACACCTCCGCTATGGATCGAGCTGTATAAGGGTGTTTAATTGCAATAAAGTGTCCATACTTGCTGAGTCTATCCACCACCACTAATATAGTATCAAATCCCTGAGACTTGGGTAGTTTCACTACAAAATCCATACTAATCTCCTCCCATATGGCTTGTGGTATAGGTAGGGGTTGTAAAAGTCCTTGGGGAGATGCTGCTAGATATTTGTGCTGTTGACATACTAAACATGCAGCCACAAAATCCGTAATTGTCTTCTTCATTCCCACCCAGTGCAGTGATTGTGCCACTCTTTTGTAAGTTCGGTAAACCCCCGAGTGTCCTCCAGTTACCCCACTGTGAAAGTCCGTTATAATCTTTGGTATCCAAACCGAGTGTGGGGACAAAACCAGCCGCCCTTTGTAGTGTAATATGCCATGCTCCAGAGTGTATGCAGGATGGGAATCTGGATCTATGCTTATATCTGTCAACACCTTGCTGAGGTTCTCACCCTTCTCCACCTCTTCCATAATCTCTTTAAAATCAGCCCAGTATGGTTTGGATATCATCCCTAACATCTTTTCTTCTTCTTCCCACTCTGCTCCTTTTCGTGAAAGTCCATCTGCCACAGAATTTGATGCTCCTGTCTTATATTTTATCTCAAATTCATACCCAAGAAGTTTAGCTAGCCAATTTTGCTGACTTTGGGTAGTTATCCGTTGTTCTAGTAAATGCCTTAAGCTCTTTTGATCAGTAAAAACCACAAATTTTTGGCCCAATAAGTATGGCCTCCAATGCTGTATAGCAAGTACCAACGCCATCAACTCCTTTTCATAGATGGATTTGGTTAAGGATGATTCTGATAAAGCCTTACTAAAGAAGGCTATGGGTTTATTTCTCTGTGACAACACTGCTCCCACTCCCTTACCCGATGCATCACACTCTACATAAAATGTTTGATCAAAGTCAGGCAGGATCAAAACCGGAGTTGTTGTCACCGCCTCTTTAAGTCTCTTCATGGCCTCGGATCCTGCTACCGTCCACTTAAACATCCCCTTCTTCAGCAATTCAGTGAGGGGTCTTGCCATCTTCCTATAGTCACGGATAAACCTTCTATAATACCCAATCAAACCTAAAGACCCTCGTAACTCCTTGATAGTCTTGGGTTCTGGCCAATCCAACACCGCTGCAATCTTATCTCTATCCATCTCAACCCCTGCTGCCGATATCTTATGCCCCAGATATTTCACCTGTCTTTTGCCAAATTCACATTTCTTCTTATTGGCATAGAGTTTGTGCTCATTTAACACTCTTAAAACCTGCACCAAATGTTGTGAATGTTCCTCCCATGTCTTGCTATAGACAAGAATGTCATCAAAGAATACCAATACAAATTTCCTTAGAAAGGGTCTCAAAACCGAGTTCATCATATCTTGGAAGGTGGCTGGGGCATTTGTTAGCCCAAAAGGCATAACCAGAAATTCATAATGTCCTTGGTGCGTTCTAAAAGTTGTCTTATGGATGTCTTCATTCTTCATCCTTATTTGATGATACCCAACCTTCAGATCCACTTTTGAAAAATAGGAAGCCTCCTGAAGCTCATCCAACAACTCCTCAATAACGGGAATAGGATATTTATCTGCCACCGTCACCCTATTTAATGCCCTGTAATCCACACAAAATCTCCAGCTTCCATCCTTTTTTTTCACCAATATAACTGGGCTAGAATAGGGGCTGTTACTGGGCCTGATAATTCCCAGGTTCAGCATCTCCTCCACTTGTCTCTCTATTTCCATCTTCATTCCATGGGGGTAGCGGTATGGCCTAACGTTCACAGGTTCACTCCCTTCTTTCAAAGGAATTCGGTGATCAACTCTTCTCTTCGGTGGTAGCCCCTGGGGTTCTTTAAAAACTCCTTCAAAATCACGGATAATCTCTTCAATTCGACCTCCTCATCATGATTTAAATCACTATCTTCCATCTCCTCTTCTCTCAATTCTGCTTGACTCAGACTCCAAACGTATGTCATGATTTCAATCTCGGTCTCCTTCAAAAGGGCTTCTAGTGTCACCATTTTTCGTGTCAGGGAAGGATCCCCTTTGATCACCACCTCTTTCCCCTCTTGCTCCACCTTCATAATGAGCTTTCTCCAGTCCACCTTAATTTCTCCTAAGGAAGCTAACCATGTAACCCCCAATATCACATCCACACCTCCCAGCTCAAACAAATACAATTTATTACTAATTTCCAGCCCCTCCAATTTCATGGGTACTCCAACACAACATCCCCTGGCCAATTTCCTCTGCCCATCGCCTAAACACACTTTATACGATGGTGTGTCGACCCACTGTAACCCCAATTCCTCCACTAAACTGGTGGATATAAAGCTATGACTAGCTCCACTGTCAATTAGCACTAGAACCTTCTTCCCCTGCACCCAGCCTTGTAACTTCATTGTATTCGATTGTGTGAGCCCTCCCGCGGACAACTTTGATAGTTCCATTGTTGTTTGCGCAATCTCAGCATTCTCCCCTGCTTCTTCCTCTTCATCCTCCTCAGCCAATATCATGATATGCATACTCCTTTCAGCGCAGCGATGGCCCGGACTGTAAGGCCCACCGCAGTGAAAACAACGACCTTCTTCGCGCCGTTTAATAAACTCTGGAGAGTTCTAACTCCTCTTCCTGCGTTTCCTCCTCCGCTACTCCCTGCCTTCGAGTTTCCCGTAATCGCACTAGCATCTTTCTTAGTGCCTTGCCCTCCGCCGCCGTTCACGGACCCCTCCGACAGGCCTCGATAAGTTTCCGTTCTCGCAACTGTCCCGGAACTCGCGAAATATCTTCCCCACGACACCCCTCCTTTTCCTCCAATTCCACCACTCACCCGTGGCGCCAACCCCGCTTGTTCAACGTCGCGCGCTCTTTCCATCGCCGTCAGCAAGTTGCGTGGGTCGTGCGGTCTCACTAAATTTCGCAGTCCCTCATGCAACCCAGCAAAAAAATATCCCAGTAGTTGCTCTTCCGTCACTTTGGTTGTTTGCGCCACGAGTATTTCGAATTCCCGAATATACTCATCGACGCTCCCTCGCTGTCGCACGGCAGCAAGCTTCTCAAAGACAGTGCCCCGATTCAATCCTCCAAACCTCCGTGTCAGCGCCTCCGTAAACAACTTCCAGGTTGGGTGTTTGGTTTTTTTCCGCCAAAAGCGGAACCAATAGTTCGCACTGCCCTCCATGCATATATAAATCAACTTCATCTTCTCCTTCTCCGTCACTTCCTGGATGTCGAAGAACTTCTCAGCCTTTGCTATCCAACCCGTGGGGTCAGTCCCTTCAAAAGTTGGGAGCTCAACACGCTTCATCCAGCTGCGTTGGACTTCCCCTCGTTCGTCTTCCGATTCTTCCTCAGAAGTCTCCGATGAGTGTCGCTCTCGTTCGTCATTAACGGAATCTCGACTCCCTTCCGAGCTCCGATCTCGGTTCTTGGAGCGTCGTCGAAAGGCTCGCCGAAACTTGTTGGTCATTTCGCGCATCTCCACCTTCAACTCTTCCACCGTCGACTCCATCGCCACCATCCGCCCCTCCATTTTTCTTCGTTCCAGCTTCCTCCGAACTCCGATCCGGCAGGTCGGACCAAATCTGTTAGGTTCCTTTACTCAAGGACCGTAACAGATGAACAATCCACACACACACTCCCAACAGCAAGAAACAATGGTATGAATTTATACTGTATTTATCTGTGAAAGTATAGATGAACAGTAAACAAAAGAGTATTTCCCAAGGAAGCCTCCCTTCCTCAACTGGAATCACGCTCCAGTCTCTACCTAAAAGGCACCAAAAAGATAAGATACCCCTCCCCCTATTCTGATTCTTTATTTATATTATCTCTCTCTTCTAACAAACTGTAACAAACCCTCCTCCTAACACGTGTTTGACTCACCCCCTATGTGTCTGCCTTGCTCCCTACTCTCCTTACACGTGTTTAGCTGACTCCTCTTTTATTCTTCCTTATATAGACCTTTAATGGTCTAACACAGTGTTAGGAATGGTCAGTTTTGCTGTGTCCAAATAACTCTATCCAACAAAAATTAACCTGAATTCACCTCTGAGAACTTGACTTTGAGACTCCTGGTCCAATCACCAAGTGTTCTGATATGGACGCTAAGGTAATCATCACCAGGGGCAGAGGTTATAGAAAATGGATGCCTGAGAAACCACAAACAATGTTTAACTATGAACAACTTAGTGAAGGTATTTAGAATACAAAATTAGATATAGCAGACAATAGTTGCTCATGTTTCTTCAAATTCATATCATACCATTCAAATGGAGACACAGCAGCACAATTGAGAAACATGTATTGTCCACTCTTGTATCTGAATCCCTGGGGCTTTGACATATGAAGAGCCAACACATTTCCAGGATAAACAGCCACCTTTAAATTGGGAAGTGAAAATGTGGTGAGACATACATTTTGTGAATCTTTTTAAGAACCAAACTTTATAGATTAGCCAAAACTATGTAACCATCAAACATGTAATGAGTGATTTATCCTTCCATTCTCACCTTTAATATTCTCACAGGCTTTATGGTGGATCTGAGTGCTCTAGTCAATCTTTCCAACGAGTATATAACAATGGGAATAACCAAATACATCCAGGTCTACAAAACACACAACGTATTCCCAAAATGTTAATTGGATTTAGTAAGAAGCTGTACACTGTTATGTGTAGGAAGTTTATTATTTTTTGTAACAACTTCTTTCAATTTCACGGTTAGAATGTAAACAGATCATTGCTCTAATGAAGAAAGGTGCTAACCGTTTTCTTGTACCATTCTTTGGTCAAGTAAAGTTTGATTCCGTGCACAATGAGCAGGGCATAGACAATGACAAAAAGATGATGTGAGTACCAAAAGGCGTTGAAGCCAGTGAGATTATTGAGTGGCTTGGGAAGCTTGACCCTGCCTCTTCTGAACCAAGGGGTAGCTAAAGCGAAGGCTATTTCCATTAGAACAACCATTATAATCCCTGTTACTCCTTCCCACGATTTGACAAAAAACCAATAAGTCGATGGTTGATCTCCAAAAAATGGTTCCATCAGCTCGTACTTTTCACTACTTGCATCAATAAGTCGAGGAAAGTCACAAGCAAGATGATATATACCGTGTATACCAACGCCAATAGCTATTGCCACAGCTATGACCTGCAAAAGAAAAAGAGCTTTCAAGTCCCAACAAACATTTGGACATAGTTTATATTATATGTTCTCTTTTAGTCACTCTCAATTCTCAAATGAACAATCAGAAGTAAACATTACCTTGTGGAAGTTGAGGTTGTCATCAAAAGGAACCATAATGCCAAGTTTGGTCTTGTTCCTGAGCCAAGTGATGGTGTTCCGGCAAACGGGTAACAAGATAATAGCCATGTTCAGTTTAAGTGTCTCAGCAGCACCTTTGGCCATGCATACACAATGCCCCATCACCTCATATGCATCTTTTCTCCTATACTGCACAAATTTGTAGGAAAATAAACCTAACATCACTCCAAGCCACAATGCCAATACCCAAGTTCTCTGCCAATTGTCCTGCAGGAAGTACATGGTTTTTGTATACCACCTCCTAATAGGATTTTCTTCATGTGTGGGCTTAAGCTTTAAGCTTAACATTTGACTCAGGTACTTGCTATCTCCTCTTGTAGAATGGGTCGGTCCATGCAACAAGAGCATCTCTAGGTCGTTTACCTGTTTTCCCAGTAACAAATCATCATATGAGAAAATAAATGCAGCTATGATGAGCATATATAGCAGTGAATACATTTTGATTCCTATTGTGAGGTTATGAAATAGGCTTATGTAATTACCATGATGAATCCTGTGTCATCAGGGTCAAGTTCCTCCATGATCAAAGCTGCATACTCCTCTGCCTGCCTCTGTATGTTTGCGAGTTTGTTGGTAGTGGCACTAAGGCAGATAATCTGAAAACAGAATCCATCACAAGATCAAGGAAAATCTTATTCCGATAGAAACAAAATGCCAACAGAAAACGTTTCCCATAAAACTACTTTAAAGATTCTGATAGTTGATGAGACTAAAACTAACGATACCTCTTTAATTTCTTCCTCGGTGATTCTTCCATCCGCATCTTTATCGACCCTGCATTACAAATTAAGCTTGGTAACACACTTCGGCATTGGACACATAGTCTTTCATTTAGGCTTTATATACATCAGAAAGCAAAGAACAAGTGTATGCTTGGATCAAAGTCTATATAAACTTTTTTTATGAAATCCATTTTCAGTTTCCAAAAACAACCGTCTCTTTTCTTTCATTTCAAACTGAGTTTCAAAGTGAAAATTTTAAGTAAGACTCAGTTTACAATCAGACCCAACTGAAAACAAAACTAAAGGCTTTTTCAACTATACTTTTTGAATGAAACTAAAAACCAAACATCGCCTTACATGTCAAAGAATGTTCTGAGCCTAGAATCGAAACTCTGGTCAGAAATCTCGTCCCAAAAGTCCTTAAGCTGGAGCTTATTAATAGAATCACTCTGAATTCCCCTCCTCCTAGAGAGTGCATCAAAGAGCTCCCCTGCAAAGGCCTCTGATTCCTTGTTCATCCCTACAATTAAAACCAAAAATATCTCACAAACTACTCTATGCACCAACAACATTTGAAGCAAGAAGGTATACAACATGAGAAATTCTTGACGATCTTCAATCACCAAATGTCCATTATCACTGAAATTCTCTGTGACATGAACTGAGTTTTTCAATCTACGAGAAAGAGTTAACTCGAATATGTGTTACATGGAACAGTCAGTGAGCATGAAAGTTCTGACCCGTTAAATAATTTCTCAAAAAAACACAGTCTGATGTTCTGAAACTCAAATATATACCTATGCACTTGGCAAAGAGAGAGCGATGCAGGTACCCATTAGTGGAAGCAGTGAGAGCATCAAATTGCTTTTCAACCTCAACCCACCCTGCACCCGCACCAGTCTTGCTGATAAACTTGAGTCCCTTGAGAGCGTGAGAAGCTGCAGATTTGGTTCTGTCATAGTGCACTCTCGCAAGTGCAGCTTGCTTGGACGAGGAAGCCAAACGCTTCAGCTCCTGAGACACTTGTTGTATGCGAATGGAAGCACTTCTTACAACAGAAGCACCGAAGGACCTTTTCTTCTCCATGCCTTTACCAAGCAAGACCAGTTTCTCATCTTCCCCCTGATCACTGTTCCCTGCAACGGGTATAACACTGTGAAGAGCCACAGAGTCTCCTTTGATATCCATAGTGACCTCAACGTAGTCTCCTTCATCTTGTTCCTGGGATATGCTGTGGCCAACGTCAGAGCCGGAAGTAGAGGCTGAAGCGTTGCTCAACTTGGAACTTCTTCTGCCTACCCTTTTGTTCAGTGGTCCACCGTGAGGTACCCTTTCGCCACCAATGAGTTCTATGTCAGAGTCACACTGATTTGAATCTGCAGAAGCTCCTCCAACCTCGCCTGTTCCCATTTTCTTCTTCCTCCGTCTGAGGTTCCCAGATGCAGATTCTTAAGCAAGTTAGATCAAGTGTCTGAGATACCCAAGATCCTTCTCCCTCTTCACATCTTCACAGTTCACACACATGTGATAAGGTTTCTCCAATATTTTGCATTTTCTTGATAAAGAAGAAGCGAACTAGAAGAATCATGTGTTTTAATACGTGTCATTTTTAGTATAATTACATTAATACAAAAAGACACCATTGTCGGGAAAAAAAGAAAAAAAAACGTTTTTTTTAACCAACCCAAAGAAGATGGTGAATTTGTAAGATATTATGCTGGGAAATTACCATACTTGTGAAGGTAAGCATTAACGAGAATCATTTCTTTAATGTGAAAAGTGACATGAGATTTTGCGGAATTGCTTCGTTGGAAATGATGTATGATGGAAGACAATGAAGGAAAATTCCAAAAGTACTAACAATGACATGTCGCAGGAAATTAAGGATTAAACAAGTTCTGCCTCCCCACGTATTAAAACTCACATCCAACCAAAGACTTTGTTAATTTTGTATAATATATTATAGACCCATCCAAAGAAACTATAAAAAAATGTGGATATTTCGTCTTTACCACTAACTTTCGTTGCTTATTTTATTGAAACCAAGAAAGTGTATTCTACAACTTTATGCAGTTTATTCAAGGTTAAAACGTAAGTACTTTTAATATTTGTTTGCTCATTAGTTTTAGTCATTCTTATTGTTCTTTCTTTTAGTATCTAATTATACTCTAATTATTTTAAAATATAATACTTTCAATAATTTTATATTATTTAAGAGTCAAGATTTGATAATTTAATTAATTTTTAGATTTTCAATACTTCTTTTAAAAATAAAATTAATAGGAATTCCAACTCCAAATCGAACAATGTATCAAATATGATAGTTGATGATATCAATGTTATCCGAAAGAACTTGAGTTTCAAAAGTAACTATTGACTTAAACAAGTAATTAAAATACTGAATTTAACGTTAAATTATTGAAATATTATAAATGATTAAACAAATTATCAGTTTACTTTGTTAAAATTAGAGTAGAGTGGAACCTTCTGCACTTAGACAAAACGTGACCTATTTTTTTTTTTTTAAGAAATGCAATTAACATTGAAATAATATTAGACCTGACAGATTCACCGACCAAGTTGTTGTGTAACAAATATTTTATATCTATTCTTATTTAACTTTATTTTAATAATATATGTATAAGAGCACATTTATTTGGTAGTACCGTAATGTATTTCAACTATGTTTTTTTTAATGTATAGAAGAACATTTATAATTATGCTGTGTTAATATATTTTTCAAATATAGTAGAATTTTGGACAACACAAGAAAGGAAATATTTAAAATTATACGAAAAACATAGATGCATAATTGGATGAATAGAAGTGGTTACATTTTTTAAGGAAATTAGTACATTAAAAAAAATTAGAAATAAATTTAAGAGTGTTTTTAAATATACATGCAACTGGAAGAAATTTTCTTAGGAGATGTATGACCAGCATTTTACTGAAAAAAGGTAAATTATTATTTCATGAAATATCTATGTTTCACTTCTATATTTTTGGACATTTTATAGATTCTATATTAATTGATAAATACTATTTTTTTATATACTCGATCCAATAAATATTTTAAGTAAAATGGTTTAACCAGGTCTATTTAGTTTTATTTATATAAAGTGGTTGAAAAATATTTTAAAATATATTGGTTGGTGTAAATATTCATATATTAACTAATTAAATCTCAGTAGTTTGATTTGGGGACAAATTTTAAAATATATTGGTTAGGCACAGAAACATACTTTTCACCCCTTTGGGGGCAGATTTGGGGAATTGACAATTCTCCTCTTCTCTTTCTAGGGTTTCTATCTCTTTCATTCCATTGTACACCTAGTTTCTTCATGACGATGGGAAACCAATCTCATTTGTTATTGGAGAAGATGTAACCTCTAAACTCTCTTATATTTGAATTGTTCTTGAAGATATATGCTTTCATTCATTATTTGTTAGGGTTTTCTTCTCTGAATTTAAAGCTTTCATTGTTTAACTCATTCAGTGTCATGATCATTGATTTTGTCGATATGGGAACATACGGGGAAATCTAGACATGAGGAGAATTCTCTTGATTATGAAATATTACCTAGGAATAGGAATAGGACGGTCAATTGCTTTAAGCTTCTGTCATTAATGCGTGACTAATTACTAGGAAGACTAGAAATAGTAAACTAGTAATTGGGAATAGGCTCTCTTCGTCGAGGAATCGAGTTTAGGGTAATTTAGAAAGGTGCATTAACAATAATGAAGAAGATGAATTCGTTTATGCATGAGAGTGATTAGGTGAAATCTAAACCCTAATAACATACTTATCTCATATTATCAACATCATCCATTCACTTTTGTGTTTAACCTCAAATTGCATTCATGTTTATTTTTCCGCACTTTGAATTCAAAAACCCCAAAATATTGTTCTTATAAGTCTTAATTGATTAAGCAAAAGCACAACAGTTTAGTGCCTTGAGTCTCTTGGAAAAACGATACTCGGACTTACTGTTTTATTATTACTTGATACAATCTAGTACACTTGCCAGAGTGATAACAAGTTTTTGGTGCCTTGCCGGGGACTCATGTTATAACTATACTATGTGTGTGATTCTTAACTAATTAGACTTTTTATCTTTCTATATTTCTATCTTTCTATCTATCTTTCTATCTCTCTATCTCTCTATCTTTCTATCTATTTTTCTTTCTATCTTTCTTTCTATCTTTCTATCTTTTTATTTAAAAAAAAAAATATCTTTTACTGTTTTTATTTTTTTATTTTTTGAAAAAGAAAATATATCTTTTACTGTTTTTATTTTTGGGCTAATTCTGTGCTTTAGTGTAGTGTTCTTTAGTGTATACAGGATAAAAATTTGTGCTAGGAGCACAAGATCTCCAGGAGGCAGATAAGGAAAGAGAATTGGTTCACCAACACCCTGATGTGAAAAGTGACAAACCCAAACCTGGCATACCAGTGAAATTTGAAAATAGGTTATGGGTTGTCAAGACTATAAAAGCAAACAGAGTTCTTAAGATTGAGGATCTTTAGAGTTGGTGACAAGGAAATTTCCGAGATTTTGTTGGTGTCATGAAGGAAGGAAGAACGCCAACATAAAATATCAACACCTACTGATGGGTGTTTAGGCTTTATCGGGTCAAGCTAATGACGTTAAAAGAGCGCTTGCTGGGAGGCAACCCAATTTCTAAGTTTTTCTTTTTAATTGATTGTGTGGTTTGGATGTGATTTTTCTTTGTGTGTGTAAGTTTTTTTTTAGGTTATATGCTGCTTTTAATGGCAGAGATGATAACATCTACTGATGGATGTTAGGGGATTAAGCATCTACTGATGGATGCTATGTTAGGGGAGTAACCATCTACTGATGGATGCCGATAAATATAAGAAAGAATAACATCTACTGAGGGATGGTAGAAAGTTAAAGTATATACTGAAGGATACAAGAAGGTACACCTACTGATGGGTATTGGTAAGGATTGCACTTACTGATGGGTGTTAGAAAGATTTTGGGTCAGGCTCGTGACGTTAAACAAGCGTTACCTGGGAGGCAACCCAATTGATTGATTTATTTTTTTTGCATGCTTAATACTGTTCTAGTTGCATTTAGGGCTTAATTATAGCATATGTGAGTCAAGTGATTGGGAATTGCATGAAAATTAAATTTTGAAAGTTGAATTTGAAGGATTAAGGGGTGGAAACGTTTTTTAGCAAAGCAAAAAGGAGAGGTGTAACTCGTGCCCACCGCCGAGCGGTGGCGTCGCTAAGGGGTATATGCGTTTTAAAAGAGGGCTTTATTCTTTTAGCCAATTATTTGATTTTTTACCCCTTAAGGCTCGCCCAAGCACTCTCTACCAGACCCATAACCTCTCTTTCACTTTCTAACACTCTTTCAAAGATTTCCCAACACTTCTCCTATCATCCTAATTCTAGAAAACCCTTCCTCCACCATTTTAGCATCATTTTTTTTCATCCAAGTTTGGGGTTTTGTGAGAGCATAACTATTTGGGGTTGATTCCTCCACATTCATTAGAAGAAGTTTTGTGTTCTACTAACGTTTAATGAGATTTCTTGTGGTTTTGTGAATTATACTTGATGTAGGGATGACCTCCTCATCAAGAAAGAGGATCAAGACTGTGGGGAACAAGAGGAAGGAATCAGAGTTGGAGCAGTTGAAGCTCCAACTATGGAGGAAGATGATGAGGACGATGATTTTGAAGATGTAGAAGAAGGAGATGAGGAGGACTTTGATGATAACATGGGTTGAGGAGAAGAGATAGCATCTACTGATGGATGCTATCTACACTAGAACAAGATTTTCTATCCTTTGTTTTTGTATTTTGAACTTATTTGCTTAAGTAGTGTAGGATTGATGTACTTGGTTGGACACTTTATCTGATGCAGTGGTTTGACTATTGATTGTGCATGATGGGTATTGCTTGATGATGCTTTGATATTGATGAAGTTGAGATTGCACAATATGCTGATATAAGGTGGTGGTTCACAAGGTATGTGAACAAATGCATTGTGGTTTTGTGATTGTGATTATGAGGCTAAGCAAGGTATTTGATTGAATGATTGGAATAAGCTTGTGTGAGGTTTTTGAGCTCCAAAGTTTTTATTGATATATTTGCTATCTACATGGAAGCATGAATGATTTTGCATGAGTTTCTGTGATTGATTGAATTGCATGTATGTGTCATATGATCAAGGCCATTTTTGAAAAGCCCTTTTCTAAGCCAAAAATTTTGTCCCATTTGAAAAAGGAACATTTTATGTTCTATCATTTTTGAACCTAAGCCTTAAACAGGATGTGAAAACCCTTGCTTTGAAAATCTTTACCTTGAGTTAGGTTGAGAAATATTTTGGGGTATTGATAAAGGTTCAAGTTTGGGGTTGTTGGGAGAATTGAAAAGAAAAGTTAGGCATTGAGCTAATGGGTTGAATGAAAATGCATGAAAAAGATGAAAAAGATAGAAAAAGCAAAGCATGAAAGAAAAGCTCAATGTGAAGAAAAGGGAAAGTTGGGAATGAGTAAGATCGGTAAAAAGAGAGTTTGTGCTTGAACCATGATTGTGTGAATAGCTCTCTTAACTCAAGAATTTTGTGATCTAGAAAAACCAATTTTCCTTGTTAGCCCATGATGAGTCAATATTTTCTTGACTTCACTTAGTTTATTGTGTTAGAATTAATCAGGAAAGTGTGCTTAATTTTCCGGTATTTTTCTGTTTTTGCTAATTGTGCTTAATTTGACCAGAAATTCTAATTTTAATTAATTTGAATTATCTGAGCTAATTATTTGTAGGGAAAATTTTGGAGATGCATTTTGGGACATTAGGAAGGACACCAATTAATTCAAGACTCTCCACATGGACAATTTAGAATTAGTTATATTTTGATTTAGTAGTTTAGAATTAGTTGTGTTAGTGTGTGTTGTGTTTTGTTGTGTTGTGAGTGTGATGTTCTGTGTTGTGTGAGCGTTATTGTGTGTGCGTTATTGTGTGTGTTGCTTGTTTAAGTGTGTTATGTTGAATTTTAGGGTGTTTAGTTAGTCTTGTTTAGGTTTATTTCTTTTAGCACTTTTGTGTGTTTAGGTTTTTATCATTTTGTTATTCTGTGCATTTAGTTGTTGTTTATGGAAATTTCAAAATCTACAAATAGTGGTTTTCCTCCATATTATGCTTTTGTATGTTTGGTATAATACTTGTTTGAAGTGGAAGTCCAGGTTTGAGACAGGTTTTGCACTAAAATATAGGAGATGAGAGATTTTGTAGACTTGATGTGTGAGCTGATCAAGAGGCTTCCCAAGTTCCATGGGCTGGCACATGAAAATCCACACAAGCACCTCAAGGAGTTTAGTTGGGTGTGCTCATCCATGAGGCCTGCTGGTCTTTCAGAGGAGGAAGTGCGGATGAGAGTGTTTCCAATGCCCTTTAAGGTGCAACAAAAGATTGGTTCCTAGACCAATCGTATCATCCTTTTGATAGCTAGCAGGAAACACAACACAAATTCCTCAACAAGTTCTTCCCAACAACAAAGGTAAGCATCATTAGGAGGGAGATTACTACCATTGCGCAGTTTCAAGAAGAAAGCCTGGTTGAATATCGGAAGCGATTCAATGGGCTCTGCTCAGCTTGTCCGAATCACCAGATCCCAGAGCATTTGCTCCTTCTTTACTTCTATGAAGGGCTCCTAGGCAATGAAAGGATATTTGTGGATGTAGTTGCTGGTGGATCTTTTCTACACACAACTCCAACAGAGGCAAGGAAGTTGTTCTGCAAGCTGGTTGGTGAAAACCCAATTAAGGTGGCAAAAGAAGAACCTGAGCAGGTTTACTCTGAACTTGAATTCCCTATTCATGTACCTGAGGTTCAAGTAAATTTTAATGCTTTTGAATTGGTAAAACTTGAACCCATTAAGCCTGTTCTGGATTTTGATATTGATATGCTTGTGCACACTCATGCTTTGGATTCATTAGTCCCTACAGAGCACATTGACATACCTGATGTTCACTATCCTTGCACTGATCTTGATTTATATGATAGCCTTGAGGATGCAGTTGCTAGTTCTGATGTTATTGGTGAGGTGAATCATGAATCAGCACAGGTTTTCTCTAAACTTGAAATCCCACTTGCTTTGCCTGAGCTGTCTATGCATTCAAATATTCTTGATTCTCTTGCAGATTCACATGTTAGTGCTGATTTTGATACAGAAACTATGAAAACTGAAGATGTTATAGACTTGGGATTAAATTTTGACCTTTCACAGTTTTCTGAAAATTTTAAATGTAGTTGTGAAGTTGGTTCTTGCTCTATTTCTGTTGAAATCAATTTGGTGATACAACCAGCTTCTAAGTTTATAATGGATGAGACTAACTGTGAGTTTGATAACCATGTTATAGAATTAAATGAGAATGCAGGTGCTATCATTAAGGAATTCATGGTTGATGAAGGAGAGTGTATTGCTACTACTTTGAGCGAGCCAGAGGTTTCCATCCCTCTGCCACACACACAACAGTTGGCAGTGGAAGGAGAGCTACTGCTGCAGCAGTTTGTTTGGAAAAGAGAGAAGCAACATCTTTCTTTGTATGTTGTTGATGATTATATTGTTGATGAGCATGTTTTTAATTCTCCCTCTCTGCATTATGAGAACCACCTTTTGCTATCACATCTGAATGTTTGTTCTCCATGCACTGAACATGAATCTGAGCCTGTTGTTGATATTGTTTCTACATTTGAAATTTATTCATGTTCTGAGAGTATATCTGAGGGTCAGCCTATTACACTGGGATTGGGTGTTATACCCCTGCATGTCATTTCTTTGTTGCCACATTGCACTAACCATGTTGCAGGAGGTACACGTGAATTTGACCAACAAGCACCTACAGTGGTAAACAAAGGTGCAAGCATACACAAAAGCTTCAACATCAATAGAAACCAACTGAACCCGCTCATCAACAATCACTTCTTCTCAGATCTAGCTGTGGAAGACATTTTCCTGCTCGATCAAATCTGGAGGATGAAGCAGTTCTTCCTCAAAACTTCTTTGTTGGATCCTGTGGTGGAAAACATCTCCCTCTTGGTCCAAGTTTGGCAACTGCCACCATAACCAGGGGAGTTTTCCTTTTCCCTTCTCCTCCTTTCCTCACTTCTATTGCACTTGTCCTTGATCTGTTGATTGTTCTGAATTATGATCTTATGCTTGTGACACATTGGGCACACTATGTAGTTTAAGTGTGGTCTATTGGGGGAGATTTCTATTTTCTATGTTAATTTTTGTTTTCTGCGTTAAATTTTTTGTTTCTAGGTAGTTTATGTTTTGTCTTGTGTACAGTTTTGGATGTTTCTCTTGATTTCTGGTTGTAGATGTGTCCTTCACTTCATTGATACTCTTATGGTTTGAAATTCTAGCTTTTATTTGCTTGGAAAGATGATTATGATGTTTGAGAGGTTGAATTGATTGTTATAGAATTACCCTGTGTGAGATTTGAGCCACTTGATATTCTTTCCTGTGTGACATGTCTCTTGATTCCTTGCACATATGCCTTGACTTGAGTCTTGTTGATGATTCTTGATTGATATGCATGTTTGGAAGTGATAAAGGGAGTTTTGTTCTTGAGCCTCTCTAGCCAAATAAGCTTACCTTGTTTTAATCCTTTGATAACCCCTTTGAGCCTATGCTTTCCCCTTTCTTTGTTTTGAAGCTCATACACTAGCCCTATTTGAAAAACCATGATTACCTTAACCTTAGGGAATTTTGGAACTTTGGAAGTGTTTTGGGAACAAGTGTGGTCTCCTTGGGGATTCTGATGAATTGGCTAGTTGGTTCCTCTTCTTGTTTTGTTTTTGTATATATGTGTGCATCTTGTCTCTTACAGTTTTGTTTTGAAAAGAAAAGGGAAAAAGAAAAAGAAACAAGATGAAAAAAAAATAATGAAAAAAAATAGAGAAAAATGAGAAAAATAAAAAAGAAATTGTTGTTGTGAATAATGGAGTCAAGAAGAGGATTGAATTAGAGGTTTTAGGTGTGATTTGACTGTGTTTACACTTGTTCCCCATTCCTCCTTTATTTCTTTTGGTTTATAGCTTCTCATCCATATTTATCCTCCCTTGTCCTTGGCCCCATTACATCGATAAAAGACCTTTTGATTGAACATGCATATGTTTTGAGTTTTGAGATTAGAGACTTGCCAAGTCTGTTGTTACTTGCTTTCTTGAGTGCATTGAGTTGACATTATTTACCCTTGACACTTGAGAGAAACACTGATAGTGCATCTGTGAGGTTTTGTTGCTTTTGATTCACCTCTTGAGTTGATTGATCATTTTGCCATGTCTTGAATTACTTGGATGATTTCATGAGTATCTGCTTTCTTTGATTTTGTGTTGGAAATTGTCTACTTCTTTTCTTTGTCCAGATTCCTTGAGGATTGTGTAATTTTGTCTGTCTCCTTGTCAGTCTTTGTTTTCTGTGTGTTGAGTTTGTGTCTTACTTCTGATGTCCTTTGAACTATTCCTTGATTTGCGTCTTGATTTTGCCCAGGAGTGTAAAAGACTAAGTGTGGTCTATTTTGATGAGTCAATATTTTCTTGACTTCACTTAGTTTATTGTGCTAGAATTAATTAGGGAATTGTGCTTAATTGTCTGGTATTTTTCTGTTTTTGCTAATTGTGCTTAATTTGACCAGAAATTCTAATTTTAATTAATTTGAATTATCTGAGATAATTATTTGCATTATTAATTGCAGGGAAAATTTTGGAGATACATTTTGAGATATTAGGAAGGACACCAATTAATTCAAGACTCTCCACATGGACAATTTAGAATTAGTTATATTTTGATTTAGTAGTTTAGAATGTTTTTTTTTTATGAAACTTGTGCACATTGGGTCAATTTTAACAAAATGATGTAGGCCCAAAAAGTGATTTAGGTTTAGAATATTTTATTACTATTTTCTTGCAAAAAGCAAGGGGAATACACGACCTTAAGGTGCTGCGAACCGCTACCCAAGGGGACACACCTTTATCACATTTTTCTTTAAGAATGGAGAGCACAAACTCAGGAGAAGAGACGTAATCTAGTGAATGAAATTTTGGGAAAATGGTGGACGTCCAGTAGAAGGCGCATAAGGCCGCAATGTAGAGCTCCAAAAGGGTTCAAGCAGCTGACTCATTTCTTTTTATCTTTACTGTTCATGTTTTTATTTTTCTTTTAAGTGTAGTTTCCGTGAATGATATGCATTGGTTGATGCCTTCAATCAACATTTAATTTCTCTCGTTTAAACATTGCATCTGGATAGCGCTGCAGATTGGTTTTCGTATTTATCTTTTGCATCTAATAGCGTTAGATTCGTTTAGATTAAATTGCATTCATGCAAGTTGGAATTAAAATTTCGTTTTGGATGGAAGAAAAAGAAAACATGGTGATTCACTTTTTCTTGAGGAGTGCGCATTCCATTTAGAGACACATGCCACGGTTGGCCATTCAATTTCCATTTGAAAAGGCTGCACAGTTTGCTTTCATTTTGGATAAAAGATGCGTTAATTTCATTTGGAGAAATGGTGCAGCCTTCACCTAAATAACAATTATTTAATTTCCATTTTAGAAGAAGCACATGTTTTTTTTAGAATGTAGCGTCCAGTGGAGAAATGGGAAACAGCTCACGGATTGCATCTAAGTCAGGTCCAACATTCTTTTAGAAGCACAGTGTTTGATTTTCTTTTGGGAAAAAGTGCTGGAATTTTCTTTTAGTTTAGTTGCATTTATATATTTTATATATTAATTTACATTCAGCAATTCTGGGTCATTTTATTTTACTATTAGCACATTTTTAGTTTGTTGATATGCGTTGCTAGATGACTATAATGTGCACTTTTATGTTTAGCTTAAGCGTTGCATATTTTTTTTTTATTTCCGCTGCTTTGTGTTTTAATTGGTTGACACTTTGTTCCTTTGAATTTTTATTCCAAGCTGCAATGTGCATTTTATTTTTAGCTAAATGTTTCTTTATTATCTGCTACATGTTAATTAGTTCATACATTTTGCTTTAAGACCGTTCAATTTACTGTTTCCATGTTGTCTATTATGTTCAGTTTCTTTATCTTCTTGCATTTCTAATTTCCTCACTTACTTTAGAGACCGTTCGGTCTGAATATAAAACCGTTCGGTCATCTGTAGGACCGTTCGGTCTTCATAGTTTGTCCATTTATTTCAATGTTTTCAATTATGTTTGATTGTATTTAATTTTCAGTTTTAATTCAGTTCATTTCTAATCACAAAAACACCTTCAAAACCCCCCACTTCGTGTCTGACCTGATTCTCGAACCACATTTTGGTCCTTGAGAGACGCCTAGGAGTCACTTCCTAGTCTATACTGCATTCTTTATGCTCATTAAATTTGTATGGGCTGCGACACCCATCAACCCAACCACATTATAAGCCTTAGAAAGTCCTTGTGATGACATGTGTATGTGATGATGTTTGATTGTGGAAAATGAATGACAATTTTGTTCTATGTGACATGTGGATAGTAGAGGGATGGAGTAACCTTTGGAAACACTTGAGTGATTGAGTGAAACACCTTGTCTGGTGAGGAAGAATTCCATGAATCTGTGACTATATCTATGCTTAGCTAATTGATCGTTCATGAGAATAACATCTGTTGGATATTATGTGACTATGTGAACACCATGATGAGTTATTGTGAATCAAGGCATGTGTACATCTTGACTAAATTCTATTGATGAGCTGATTTGCGTGATTACTTGTCTTGAAAGAAAAAGTTTTGGAAAGAGTTGAACCATTGTGATGATTTGTGGAAGACTAAGTTTCATCTTTTTGCTTGAGGACAAGCAAAGTTCTAAGTTTGGGGTTGTGATAACGGTTCAAAAACCGTTACTTTTATACTTAATTTTGATACTTAATGCACCCTTTTTGACTTAGAAACTAGCTTGGACTCATGATTTTGCTGTAGTTTTGTGAATAAGAGAATTAATGATATACTTGATGATTTTATTACTAAATTCCCTTGATTTTGTAGGTTTTTGGAATGATTTGAAAGAATTGTTGAAGTACAAGGAGTTGCAGTGTAGAAAAGTCAACCAAAATACTTAAAAGTCAACCAGTCAACCAGAAAAGACAACTAATCAACCAGAAAAGTCAAACAGTCAACCAGAATGCTGAAAAGTTGACTAGAGTGCAGAAAAAGCAGCACTGAGCAGAAAATGAGTGCTGAGCGCCAGTGTTGAGAAGTAATGGGCGCTAAGCGCCAATCTGGGACCAATTTTTCACTGTTTTGCGCTTGGGCGACACCGCTGAGTGTTATTCTGAGTGCCACACCTACCGCTGAGCGGTATTTGAGCGCTAAGATTAGTTCTCCACCGTCATGGAGAGACTAGGTGTACAATGGAATGAAAGTGATAGAAATCCTAGAAAGAGAAGAGGAGAGCTCCAGCATCCCCAAATCTTCCCCCAAAGGGGTGAAAAACGTGTTTTTGTGCTTAAGCCATCAAAAGATACAAACCCTAAGACGTCCAGGTCTTTAAATAGGGCAGAAAAATAACAGAGAACGATTGGAGGCCCAAAACAGATCATAAAAATAGCAAAAAACAAGACCAAAACATATCATAAAAATAGCAAAAAATGGCGCTCAACAGTAGGTGCGGCACTCAAATGACGCTCAACGGTGGCGCTCAGGCGCAAAATAGAAGAAAACTGGCACTAAAAATGGCGCCCATCACCCCTTTTCCGCTCAGTGCAACTTTTCTGCATTCTGATTGACTTTTCTGCACTCTAAACATTTGATACTTTGACTCTTCTTTCAATTCATTCCAATAGCCTACAAAATTAAGGGAATTTAGTAATAAAATCATAAAGTATAACCTCAACTCTCTTATTCACAAAACTAAAGCAAACTCATGAGTCCAAGCAAGTTTCTAAGTTAAAAAGGGTGCATTTAATATCAAAATTACATCACAGATAACAGTATTTTCAACCGTTATCAGTATCACATTATTTTAATTATTTCATTAATTATCATATATACGGTAAGTTATTATTTTATTAATATTGTTTTATATTCATCTTGATACTCTATATTTTTGTCGCATAAGTTATAACACTACAAAAATTTAGATTTTTACCGGGGGTTATTTTTTTGTTTCCGGCGGTTTTAACCCCCGGAAAGTATGTTATCCGGGGTTAGGAAAACCCCTGGAAAAGTTGTGGAAACCATTGGAAAAAGATGGGTCACTATTAGTGGGGGGTTTTGTCAAAACCACCGGTATTAACGGGGGGTTTTCCAAAACCGCTGGTATTAACGGGGGTTTTGCCAAAACCGCCAGAAATAACCGGGGTTTTGCCAAAACCGCCGGTAATGTATACATATTTTTTTAAACTTTTGATTGTAATAAAATGGAATCATGATAAAATTAGTTTTGTTAATCATATAGGCAATTAAATAATATTAACTAAAACTGAATATTATATATAAAA
Organism: Vigna reflexopilosa; assembly: GCA_027742785.1. Lineage (NCBI taxonomy): Eukaryota > Viridiplantae > Streptophyta > Magnoliopsida > Fabales > Fabaceae > Vigna > Vigna reflexopilosa. The sequence goes on from CM050918.1 coordinate 20,656,770, forward strand.
TAAACTACATTATTTAACATATTAATATGATCATACAACTCATTGTTCATATATTAAAAAAGAAAAATATTCAATTCTAAATTAAAATTGCTAAAAATATGACTAAGATGTTTATTACATTACTAAAAAGAAACAACGTCTAATTTTGTTCTTCATTACATTAAGTGAATAAAATTAAACAATGTCTAATTTTTCTTTTACAAGAAAATATGTAAAAGAAAAATCTAAGGATATCCTGTATAGGACATGATTCTTAACAGTAGTTAAACTGATAAAAACGAAGATAGGAAGCTCTCATGTTTTTCCTTCACAACTAAGGCCGCAACTCTGAACCAAGTCGCTGCAGCATAGCACTAGGATCATGAACTGTTGAAAGAATCTCTCCAGAAATGTATGTTGAATGACTGGCCTGCATATGCATTACTACCCATTAGATCCACTTATAATCACAACACCAACACATTAAAACATCCATAATAATTTTCATACCATTTGGATTCATACTTTGGGAAAAAGGTGTCAACTCTATAGCGCATCATCTTCAAGAACATAAATACTTAAAATCCAATTAAGAATAACATTACAAATAATGCATTAATCAGATTGGAAGGTTAAAAGAAACTAAACAAGAAAAACAAAAAAATAGGCAATGCAGATCATAAACTTACTTTTTGATGTCCTCAAGAATTGCTTTTGCACCTCTAGACATCTGCAGAAGAAAATCGAACATCATATCGATAATATATATGTATATATATATATATATATATATTAGATACCGAACTGAAATATTTACATAAATTACTTTAAGAGCACAAATTGCATATACCTTTTCAGTTGGTCTCACAGGCACACTAATGTAATTATTATTGTTATGGTTTGGAGGGGGCTCTATTGAGAAATGAGGCATGGATGTCGATGAAGTTCCTGATGAGAGATTCACCTACATCTTAAATGTACCAATTCTATTTCATTAAAGGGGAATAAAATGTGATGAACAAATTACAAAATGAAAACCACAAAATTTCTAGTACTCGAGGAATGCAGTGATCGGTTCTTTAGCCTCATAAGAAACACTGATGCTAGTAGAAGCTGGCTGGCGTAGAGTAATAGAAGAAACAGTCCCAGTTCCACTTAAGCTGCACAAAGCCCTTAGCCTCTGCTGTGAAAATGAAAATAACTTTGCTACAATGTCCCAGTTCCAGTAATTCAACATTTTTATATTTATGGGGTATTATATTTGAGATTACTCTAACTAATTGAAACCATAGTAAATCAATATGTTTTTAACGCTGATATGTTTAAACTAAGAACTAATCTAAACTTTCAAATATAATATTGATTAGAGAACTTACTTTTCTATACAGGGAGATTTTCTTTTTCAAATAAATCACCAAAGGATGTAGATGTGGAAGTAGAAGCCTCAATATTAGAAGCACGCTTTCTTTTGATAATTTCAATCCTTTGTGGATGTTCATTTTCTTCAATTATTTAAGAAATAGCATTCTCTTTGTGAAATCCTTGTGATGTGTACTTATCATCCTCATCTTCATCATCACTTAGGTCCACGATCTCCTTTTCCAATTTGAATTTTACCCCTGCATGTACAAAGAATATGTGTTAAAACTTAACATTATTTTGTTAACATTATATACTTCAGGCAAAAGCTAGGGGAATGAAGAGTAGTAGATTTTTGGAATATAAGTAAAAATAGCCATTTCCTTCTCTCAATAAATTTCATGGTTTAGGGCATAAAGAAATATGACTAAAGTATATTAATCAATTGTGTAATCCAATTAAATATTTTTAAAGGAATTATAAAAGGTAAATATTTATAATAGATGGATGAAAAAGAGAATAGAATTTCCATTTCTATACCTAATGCACCTACAACATCTTCCTTGTTCCCTTTTTCAGAAGACTGAGCAGTGCCAGTATCAATAGAGTAATGAGTATCTTCATCCCTTTGTAAAGAGATAGGCTCCACTTCATCTTTGACAGCGAAAGAAACTCCAAGATTAGGCTCAACTTCAGTGTTCCCAAAATCAGAGGCATTATCACGCATCATTTATTTTCTTTGCAAGGATGGTTTCCTTTCAAGCTTTCTTTGTCTGGTTCATGAAGAAAATGGTAAGGATCCTGTCACAAGCAATGGTAAGGTATGAACCAGTAGTATACAACAATGCTACTTACTAATATGCATATATCCAGCTCTACCTTGAACGCATGCGCCACAAAATTATAAATTAAAAAGGAATCACTTTTTAAATGTGTCATTGATAACGATTGAAAACACCATTATTTTACACTTAATTTTGACACTAAAAACACCATTATTTTACACTTTGCCATTGAGCGCCGAGTTTGCTGTGGAGTTCTCTGTCTAGCGCTTAAGCGTCACCGCTAACGGCCAAATCCAAGTGTCGCACCTATCGCTGAGCGCCATTTCACCGCTGAGCGCTACTGAAGAGTTCTCTGTCTTATGCTTGGGCACCACTACTAAGCATCATTCTGAGTGCCGCACCTACCGTTGAATGCTGTCAACGTGGGCCTGGGCCAATTTTCTGCTATTTTTTATGGACTATATATTGATTTGCACGACCTAGAGGGTCTATCCTTGGTCAAAAAGAGGCGCAAAAACACTCTCTTCACGCCTCGGAGGCAGATTTTGGATGCGGAAGCTCCAATCTATAACCGTTAGGGTTCTATCTTTCATTCTTTTCATTATTTTCATCTAGTTTCACCATGTCTATGGTGAACTAAACCTCCATTGTTGTTGGGGAAACGATGTAATCCTTTGAAACTCTCATGTACTGAATTGATTATTAATATATATGGTTTACTTCATTAATTGTTAGGGTTTTCCCTCTACACTTTATGCATGCTTTAACTCATTCAATTGCATGATCATTGATTTTGTTGTTATGGACACATACGGGAAAATCTAGAATTGAGGAAATTCTCCTAAGAGCAATATTATCTAGACATAGGGATAGGAGGATTGGTTGCCTTTAAGCTTTTATGCGAATGTAATGCATAATTAATTGCTAGGGAGACAAGACATTGTAAACTAGTAATTAAGAGTAGGCTTTCTTCAGCGAGACATCGAGTTTAAGATAAATTAGAAAGTGGCATTAACATTAATGAAGAAGATGACTTCGTAAATACATGAGAGTGGATATGATAAGTCGGAAACTCCAACAACATCATCATTCCATATTTAACATCAATCACCTGCGTATTCTTGAGTCAATTGATCAACACTTGCATTCATGTTTATTTTCTGTTTTGCATTCTAATCCTAATTTTCGTTCTCAAGTCTTAAATAATCAACAAATCACATGACTGTTTAGACCAATGAGTCTCTAGGGAAAACGATACTTGGTCTTACCATTTATATTACTTGATACGATTATGTACACTTGCCAGAGTCTTAACAAGTTTTTGGTGTCGTTACCGGGGACGCGTGGTTTAACTATTCTATTCGTGTGATTATTGATTAACTTTGACTTGTTTTTTTTTTTTTTTTTCGTTTTGTTCTAAAAAAGTGCTTTCTAGGATTTTGTTTTCTTGTGCATGCAGGATACAATTCGAACTAGGTGGAAGAGAAATTCAGAACCTCTTCTTGAAGGATTGAGCGAAAGTAGAAGGAGGAGGAAGGTATGAACATCTAGAGAGTTATTTCCTTCTTTAGAGACACTTCTACAACCCTCACCATAGGGATCCGACCAGAGCACTAAAGAGATGGCTGAGGAAAACAATGGTAGACGCACTCTGGTGGATTACACCACTGTTGTTGGCCCTCATCACTTTAATAGCATTGCAAGGCCAAGGTTCAATGCTGCAAACATAGAGGTGAAACCGGCATTGATACAATTGGTGAAAAGCAAAAAATTTAATGGACTGTCTCATGAAAGTCCATATGAGCATCTAATCACATTCAACGAGATTTGTAATACTGTGAAGATCAATGGTGTGTCGGATGATGCTATAAAGCTTAGTTTGTTTCCTTTCTCATTGGGAGGCAATGATAAGCTATGGTTGAATTCTTTTCCGTAGGGTAGCTTTATTGATTGGGAAGTTGTGGTTTCAAAGTTTTTAAACAAGCACTTCCCATAGTCTAAAATCAACAAGGGTAAGCAAGAAATCTCTTCTTTCAGGCAAGGCATGGAAGAAAACCTAGGTCAAGCGTGAGATAGATACAAAAGCCTACTCAGGAACACGCCCACACATGGCTTTGATGAAGCAGCAGTAGTCCTTTTGTTCCTTGGAGGTCTTGGATCTCAATCAAAACTTATGCTAGATGCCTCAGTTAGAGGTAACATCAAGTGCAAGACTGCAGAGAAAGCTTTTGATTTAATTAACAACATGGCTACAAATGATTGTGAGATGCAAAGTGAAAGTGGAGATCTACTTCAACAGAAGGAAATCTTAGAGTTACAATCTCAGGATGTCTTGCTTGAGCAGCATAAAATTATCACTCAACAATTAGAAGAGGTGACAAAACAACTTTCTTTATTGCCACAAGAAATACAGAATGTTTCACTAGTTCAATGGCAGCAACAACCTACTTCATTTGAGAAGACCATAAAGCTTGAGGAAATTTTTCATCAATCTATGAAACTGAGCTTATCTCATAGCAAGAGCATGGAGGCTGCATTTAAAAGGATGGATATGCACATTGGGCAATTGGTCAACAAGACGGAGGGATTTGAAAGGAATGCAAGAGGCGATTCTAGAGAAGAGTGTAAGACCATTATTACTAGAAGTGGTAAAGTGTTAGAAGAAGAAGAAAGTGAGAGAAGAGAAAAAGAGAGAATTGAGAGAGTAAAAAAGAGAGAAGAGGTAGACGAGAGAAAAAAAGAAAAAGATGTTGAAAAACCCCTTCCTTATCCAAAGACTTATTCAAGTAAGGAGAAAGAAAAACAGCTTGAGAGGTTCATGGACATTTTTAAGAAACTGGAGATCACCATACCTTTTTCTGTAGCATTGCAGCAAATGCCTTCTTATGCAAAGTTTTTGAAGGAGCTCCTCACGAAGAAAAGAAAGTACATTGAGAAGGAGACCATTGAAGTGCAAGGAAATTGTAGTGCAATCATACAAAATTTGTTACCTCATAAGCTTCAAGATCTAGGAAGCTTCACCATTCCATGTACCATAGGATATTTTCAAGTTGGAAGAGCTTTGATTGATTTGGGAGCTAGCATTAATCTAATGTCGCTTTATATGTTCAAAAGGATTGAAGGTTTGGAACTCCAGCCTACTAGAATGACACTTCAACTGACGGATAGGTCTCTTAAATATCCTTGTGGGGTGGTTGAAGATGTATTGGTGAAAGTGGACAAGTTCTTATTTCTAGTGGATTTTGTTATAATGGAGATGGAAGAGAATGGAGATGTGCCTTTCATTCTAGGGAGACTATTCATGAAGACTGCTAGAATTTTAATTGATGTGGAGAATGTTAAGCTTAAAGTAAGAGTACGAGATAAAGAAGTGAATTTTGATGTGTTTAAAGCCATGTTTCTAAGGATGATTGTTAACAAACTGGCAAGTGTACCAGATCATTTCAAGTAATATAATTGGTAAACCCAATATCGTTCTTCCCAAAGGACTCACAGGCCTTATCGTTCGTGCAAATTGAAATCGTAAGACTTGTAAAGAGAATTCAATTGGTTTGTATGCAAGAAACAAAAAGTAAACATGCAAATGCGATTGATTCAATTGACGCGAAAAAGACTATGGATGAATGGAGTTGTTGGGGTATACAATTTCATCTTATCCGCTCTCTCTTATCTACTCCTCTTATTTAATTCTCTTTGTTATCTAATTATCATGCAAACTTTCTTAGTCTACCCTTAACCCGATCCCTAGGCGAAAAGAGCCTATTAATAATTACTGGCTTGTTATCCGTAGCCTACCCTAGTAATTAATAATGCATTATAACCGGAAGCGAAAACAATTGATCGTCCTACCCCCTATCCCTAGGTGGTATTGCTTAATCAAGGAATTTCCCCCAGTTCATGACAGTACTGTATGTTCCCGTATCAATAAAGACAAACAACAATTATAGAATGAGTTAAACGATAAAAGCATTAAGCGTAGGTGAGAAACCCAATAATTGATAATTAAAGCATACGACAAGCATATAAATAAATAAGAGTTTCAATAAAAGAGAGTTTCAAAAGATTACATTGTTCGCCAACAACAAAAGGGTTTAGTTCACCATTGTCATGGTGAAACTAGATGAAAAATGATGGAAGAATGAAAAAAAAACCCTAGATTGGATAAAAAGGAGCCTAAGCATCCAAGAGATCTTCTCCAAGGAGTGAAAATTAGGTCTGGCTGCCCTCTTCTGACAAAAGAATACATCTAAACTCGCACTAGGGCTTTTTATAGCTGAGGAGCGTCACAAAATTTAGGCCCAAGCCCATCAAACAACCGCCTGGCGTCACACTTTGACTGCCCGACGGTTTACCCTTAACCGCGCCACCGCCCGGCGGTTTGCCTCATATCGCAAAACCGCTTGGCTGCACCGCCTGGGCGCCAGACAGTGGCTTCTCCCCGCATTTGGCCGCCCAACGGTGGATTTTGACGCTGGGCGGTTCCTAGACTCTTCCTTTCTTCATGTTTCTTCTTCTTCCTTGAGTCTAAGACCTTCCTCTTTAATCCCATTTTTCATTCTCATAAAAAATGCTACAAAACAATGCAAAACAAGCATAATATCTCTAAAAACAGCTTTTGACTCTCAACTGACTCAACTTATGTGTTTTGCTTGATTCTAAGCTCATTCTAAGCCTTGAAGGGTGTAATTTAGTCTCAAATGAAGCATGAAAATAACTATTTTTCAACCGTTATCACAACCCCAAACTTAGAACTTTCCTTGTCCTCAAGCAAACAAAACAAAACTTGGCTTTGCACTTTTCATCCAATAGTTCAACACTTCTAACATTTATAACAAGAACTACTCAATTTCAGATTTTCAGTACAATCAAATCAAGATGCATGCATGCTTTCAATGCAATTCAGTTCACATGATAACATATTTCTCAACAGATGTTACATTTATGAATGATCAATCCACTAAGCAAAAATGTAAGCATGAAATTTATCACTTCTCACCAAGCAAGTGTTTCACTCAATCACTCAAGTGTTTAAGGTAACACTCCATCTCTCTATTATTCACAAGTCACATGAAACAAAATCACCATTCATTTCAAACAATTAAAATATTCTCATGCAAATGCCATCATAAGGACTTTTCTAAGGCTTGTATTGAGGCTGGGCTAACAAGAAAAATTGGTTTTTCTAGACTGAAAAATCCTTGAGTTAAGAGAGCTACAATAATATTCAAAGTTTAAACACAACTCTCCATTTCACCAATCTCACTTATTCCCAACTTCTTCCCTTTTCTTTTATTTTTTTCATTGAGCTCATCTTCCAAGCTTTTCTTCTTTTCTTTTCTTTTTCTCATGCATTTCTTTCTTTCTTCACAATTGAGCTCAATGCTTTTCAATTTCCTTTCCCCCATACAACCCCAAACTTGAACCTTCTCAACACATACAGTTAAGCTCAACCCAACTCAAGGTAAAGAATTTCAAACCAAGGGTTCTCATCCTGTTTAAGGCTAAGGCTAAAAAAGGGTACAATATTTCAAGCACTTTGGGTGAAAAATTTGGCTAGAGAAGGGTTGTCAAAAATGGCCTTGATCATATGACATTCACATGCAATTCAATCAATCATCAAGATTAAGGCAATACCATTCATGTTATCCTGTAAGCAATACATACGACAATGAAAACTCTGGAACTCAATACCTCACACAACATGCTTTCTCACACAACATTCATTCATACACCCTGCTTAGCATCATAACCACAATCATAATTCATCCCACATATGTTCACATTGCTAGTGAACTTTGTTACTTGAATATCAACATGCAACACAACTCAATTATCATTCACATCCAATCATGATCAAATAGACTTATCATGCATGTCATTCTGTCAAACATTGTCAGAAAAGTCTTCAAGCCAAGCATAAACACTGAAAATAAAATAAAAATAAAAATTCAACCTATTCTAAGAATTCAAAAATACAAAAGACAAAGAAAAATTCCTATCCAAGTGCTGGCATCCATCAGTAGATGCCCTTAATATAAGTCCTCATCTGAGTCATACTCATCACCAGCATCTGGATCCTTAAAATCATCATCATCATCTTCATTTTCGTCCTCCTCCATGCTTGGAGATTTAGCTGCTCCAGATCTGCTCTCCTGTGCCTACTCTGGCCAAGCCACTCTGTTGTTGAACTCATCCATCGTCCACCTATGAGCAGGAGGTGTGTCATACATGCCTATGATCATCTCGGCAATAACAACCTGTCCTTGGGGTGGAGAGACCTTGAATGTATGCAAAATTCTTATAACTGATGATGGATGAAACCAAAATGCAGTGCTCTCTTAAAAACCCCAAACTTGAATTATGTAATGATGCAAAAGTGATAGAGGATGGATTTTATAAAATGCAACAATTAAACCCTAAATACAATTCCCACTCACTTTACTCACTTATGCAACAATTAAGCCCTAAATGCAACTAGAACAGTATTAAAACATGCAATAATAATAAATCAATCAACTGGGTTGCCTCCCAGGTAGCGCTTGTTTAACGTCACGAGCCTGACCCAAACCTTTCTAGCACTCATCAGTAAATGCTTCCCAACACCCTTCAGGAGATGTACTTACCTGTATCCTTCAGTAGATACATAAAATTTAGCATCCCTCAGTAGATGTTACCCAAAAATTGTTCAAAAATACCAATATTTACAAGTCCAAGTAAAAGAAAATTAATGTACAACAATCACTGGGGTGCTTCCCAGTAAGCGTTCTTTTAACGTCATTAGCTTGACCCGGTAGAGTTCAAACACCCATCAGTAGGTGTTGATACTCCCTTTGCTTGATATTATTTTCTTCTTCTTCTTCCTGTTGAATTTCTTTAGAAAGTTGATAACACCAAGCACCTGTTTCCATGTCTCCATCATAGCAACTTTAATCTCCAATTTCTTGAAGATCTCCATAAAGCACTTGAATTTCATTTTCTTCCTATGATACTTCTTTGGATGAGGAAGAGGTTTTTCATATGATCTTTTCTTCTTTCCTCTCTTCCTCTTTTTCTCACTCTTCTTCTCCTCTAACTTTCTCTTTTTATTTTCTCTTATTTTTTTCTTTCTTATTTTCGCATTTTTTTTCTTTTTTTCTTTTCTCTCAACCACTTCATTCTCTTCCTCACTAAACCTTTCTGTTTCTATCTCCTCTATCTTTTCCTCTTTTATCTCTATCTTTTCCTCATCAACAACCTTTTCTGTTTTTATCTCTTCTCTCTTTTCTTCCTCTATTTTCTCATCATCTCTTTCTATCTTTTCCTCCTCTATCTTCTCCTCATATATCTCTATCTCTTCTTCCTCTATCTTCTCCTCCTCAACAACCTTATCATTTTTAGAGATACTGGCTTGACATTCATCTTTAGGGTTAACTTCAGTATTAACCCTAATACCCAGAGACTTCAGCATGCAAGAGAGTTGTTCCTGCCATAAACGTTCTTCGGCTTCCCCCAATGTTTCTCTTCGTACAGAAGATTGTTTTTGTTGTAAACGTTGTTCGGCTTCCCCCAACGTTTCTTTCTACAAAGAGAATTGTTTTTGCCGTTAACGTTGTTCAGCTTCTCGCCGTAAACGTTGTTGGGCTTCCCCCAACGTTTCTTTTGGCAAGGAGAATAGTTTCTGCTGTAAAACTTGTTCAGCTTCCCCCAACGTTTCTTTTGGAACAGAGAATAGTTCTTGCCATAAACTTTGTTCAGCTTCCCCCAACGTTTCTTTTGGCCTAGAGAGTTGTTGCTTAACATCTCGTCCATTCTGGCTTTGATCCAAGTTTGGGTGAGGTTCCCACCAGTGGTTGAATTCATCTTGGTAGAATTGAGTGCCCATATAATCCAATTCTTGTCCGTACTGCATCCTGCAAACATTAGGCACAAAACCCTAGAAAAAATTTATTAGAACAAAAATAAAAAATAAACATAAAAAAATCAAGTCAAATTTAATCAATTTACACTACTAGAAAAGTTAAACCAAGAGTCCCCGGCAACGGCGCCAAAAACTTGTTAACAAACTGGTAAGTGTACCAGATCGTTTCAAGTAATATAATTGGTAAACCCAATATCGTTCTTCCCAAAGGACTCACAGGCCTTATCGTTCGTGCAAATTGAAATCGTCAATTGGTTTGTATGCAAGAAACAAAAAGTAAACATGCAAATGCGATTGATTCAATTGACGAGAAAAAGACTATGGATGAATGAAGTTGTTGGGGTTTACAATTTCATCTTATCTGCTCTCTCTTATCTACTCCTCTTATTTAATTCTCTTTGTTATCTAATTATCATGCAAAGTTTCTTAGTCTACCCTTAACCCGATCCCTGGGCGAAAAGAGCCTATTAATAATTACTGGCTTGCTATCCCTAGCCTCCCCTAGTAATTAATAATGCATTATAACCGGAAGCGAAAACAATTGATCGTCCTACCCCCTATCCCTAGGTGGTATTGCTTAATCAAGGAATTTCCCCCAGTTCATGACAGTACTGTACATTCCCGTATCAATAAAGACAAACAACAATGATCGAATGAGTTAAACGATAAAAGCATTAAGCGCAGGTGAGAAACCCAATAATTGATAATCAAAGCATACGAAAAGCATATAAATAAATAAGAGTTTCAATAAAAGAGAGTTTCAAAAGATTACATTGTTCCCCAACAACAAAAGGGTTTAGTTCACCATTGTCATGGTGAAACTAGATGAAAAATGATGGAAGAATGGAAAAACAAACCCTAGATTGGATAAAATGGAGCCTAAGCATCCAAGAGATCTTCTCCAAGGAGTGAAAATTAGGTCTGGCCACCCTCTTCTATCAAAAGAATACATCTAAACTTGCACTAGGGCTATTTATAGCTGAGGAGCATCACAAAATTTAAGCCCAAGCCCATCAAACAACCGCCCGGCGTCACACTTTGACCGCCCCGCGATTTACCCTTAATTGCACCACCGCCCGGCGATGAGTTGTACCGCCCAACGGTTTGCCTCATATCACAAAACCGCCTGGCTGCACCGCCTGGGCGCCAAACAGTGGCTTCTCCCCGCATTTGGCCGCCCAACGGTGGATTTTGACGCTGGGCGGTTCCTAGACTCTTCCTTTCTTCATGTTTATTTTTCTTCCTTGAGTCTAAGACCTTCCATCTTTAATCCCATTTTTCATTCTCATCAAAAACGCTGCAAAACAATGCAAAACAAGCATAATATCTCTAAAAACAGCTTTTGACTCTCAACTGACTCAACTTACGTGTTTTGCTTGATTCTAAGCTCATTATAAGCCTTGAAGGGTGTAATTTAGTCTCAAATGAAGAATGAAAATAACTATTTTTCAACCGGTATCAATGATAAAGCATGTTTCCAAGTTGACATACTTGACGAAATTTGTATGGTGCAAGAGAAGAAAGTGCGTGATGCTTCTCCATTAAAGAAAACTCTCATTGATGAATGTGAAGATTTGAATGAGCAGGAAGAGAATTTAATTGATGAGTGTTTGACTGATTTGGAGGTGCTAAAAGAAATCCCAATGGATGATGCTAGTTTTGAGAATATTGATACCAAGGAGGAAGTCAAAGAGAAGAAGCTAGAGTTAAAGGTGTTACCATCACATTTAAAGTATGTTTTCTTAGAAGAATATGGAGGGAAGCCAATTATCATTAGTAATTCTTTGTCTTCTGAAGAAGAGTAAAAGTTGGTAAGAGTCCTGAAAGCCAACAAAGGAGCTATTGGGTGGTCAATCTTGGATCTCAAAGGTATAAGCCCAACCTACTGCATGCATAAAATATTTATGGGGGATGACTATAGACCAGTTGCTCAACCATAGAGAAGGCTGAATCCTGTGATGAAAGAGGTGGTTAGAAAGGAAGTGTTGAAGTTCCTGGAAGCTGGCATTATTTATCCAATCTCTCACAGTGCATGGGTATGTCCAGTACAGGTAGTGCCAAAGAAAGGAGGGATGATGGTGATTCATAATTAGAAGAATGAACTCATTCCTACTAGAAGAGTTACTGATTGGCGGATGTGCATTGATTACAGGAAATTGAATGCAGCCACTAGGAAGGATTATTTTCCCCTTCCTTTTATGGATCAGAGGCTAGAAAGATTGGCAGGTCAGGTTTTCTATTGCTTCCTTGATGGATTTTCTCGATATAATCAAATTGTGGTTGATCCAAAAGACCAGAAGAAGACGACGTTTACATGTCCATTTAGTGTATTCGCTTACAGAAAAATTCCATTCGGGTTATGTAATGCTCCAACTATGTTTCAGAGGTGTATGCAGGAAATCTTTTCGGATCTCATAGAAAAGTGCATAGAGGTCTTCATGGATGATTTTTCAGTATTTGGAGATTCCTTCTAGAAGTGTTTGGCGAACCTGGATATTGTGCTCAAGAGATGCGTCCAAACAAACATTGTGCTCAATTGGGAGAAATGTCATTTTATGGTAATTGGGGGAATTGTTTTGGGCCATAAGATTTCTGCCAGGGGGATTGAAGCGGATAAAGCCAAAGTGGAGGTTATTGAGAAACTTCCACCGCTGACAAAAGTGAAAGGAATCAGGAGTTTCTTGGGCCATGCTAGGTTTTATAGAAGATTTATTAAAGACTTCTCGAAGATTGCCAAACCGTTGAGAAACTCGCTTGTTAAAGACACACCTTTTGTGATGAGTGAAAAATGTTTGCAGGCTTTTGACATTTTGAAGAACAAATTGGTTTCGGCCCCAATAATTGTAGCTCCAGATTGGAATCAAGATTTTGAACTAATGTGTGATGCTAGTGATTATGCCATAGGTGTTGTGCTTGGCCAGAGAAGAGAGAAGGTATTTCACACTATATACTATGCTAGCAAATTCTTGAATGAAGCTCAGTTGAGTTATGCTACTACTGAGAAGGAATTTCTGGCTATAGTTTATGCCTTGGAGAAATTTAGACCTTACCTTATTGGGTCTAAGGTGATTATCTACACCGATCATGCGGCCATAAAGTATCTGTTGACAAAGCCGGATTCAAAGCCAGGGTTGATTAGATGGGTACTTTTGTTATAAGAGTTTGATGTGGAAATCCGTGACAAAAAGAGGAGTGAAAACTTGATTGCTGATCACTTATCTCGGTTAGTCAATGGTGAAGTCACGAGTAAGGAAAAAGAAATCTAGGAGTCTTTTTCAGATGAGACGCTCTTGTATATTCAACAAAGGCCATGGATTGTTGATATGGCTAATTTTAAAGCAGCAAGAGTAATCCCAGAAGATGTCAATTGGCAACAAAGGAAGAAGTTTTTGCATGATGCAAAACAATTTATTTAGGATGATCCTTACTTGTTTAAAATTGGAGTAGACAATCTTCTAATGTGGTGTGTGACAAAGGAAGAAGCTGAAGGAATTCTCTGGCACTGTCATGATTCACCTTATGGGGGTCATTTTAATGGAGAAAGAACAGCTACAAGAATTCTCTAGTCAGGATTTTATTGGCCTACCTTGTCCAAAGATGCTGATAATCATGCGAAAAATTGTGATAAATGTCAAAGGACTGGGGCTATTTCAAGACGTCATGAGATGCTATTACAAGGCATTTTAGAGGTTGAAGTCTTTGATTGCTGGGACATTGATTTTGTTGGACCCTTTCCACCATATTTCAACAATGAATATATATTGGTGGCAGTAGACTATGTGAGTAAATGGGTGAATGCTTTGGCATGCCCCAAGAATGATGCTAGCACTATGATTAAATTTTTAAATAGGCAAATCTTCTCACATTTTGGAACTCCCAGGGTACTCATTAATGATGGAGGATCTCATCTTTGTAACTCCCAGCTTGCAAAGGTACTCAAACATTATGGTGTGAAACATAAGGTGGCCGCACCTTATCATCCACAGACAAGTGGCCAAGCTGAAGTGTCCAATAGGGAGATAAAGAGGATCTTGGAGAAAACAGTTGTGTCATCAAGGAAGGATTGGTCACAGAAGCTGGATTATGCTCTCGGGGCATATAGGACAACTATGAAGACATCCATGGGTTTATCACCTTTTCAGTTAGTTTATGGGAAAACATGTCATCTGCCAGTGGAGATGGAGCATAAAACTTTGTGGGCTCTGAAATTTCTGAATTTTGATCCTTATGATACTTAGAGTAAACGCAAACGGCAGATGTTGGAGCTTGAAGAGATGCGGTTGCATGCGAATGACTCATCTAGGAGTTATAAAGAAAAGGTAAAATTCTATCATGACAGGAAGTTGATAAAGGGGGTTTTCAATCCAGGGCACCAGGTGTTATTGTTCAATTCATGTCTGAAGCTGTTTCTTGGAAAGTTGAAGTCAAAATGGTCTGGGCCATTGATAGTAAAGAACGTTCACCATCATGGAGCAATTGAATTGGTGGATCCAACTACTAGTGATCCACAGAGAAGTTGGGTGGTGAATGGTCAACGACTAAAGCACTATTTGGGAGGAGAAGTTGAACTCCTTTCCACAATGATGAAGTTGGTGGATCTATGAGTTTATTGGATCAAGCTAGTGACGTTAAAGAAGTGCTTACTGGAAGGCAACCCAGTTTTCTAAACTTATCTTTTTAATTTAAACTTATTTGCTTCAGTTTTTAGAATAGGTTTTGATGTACTCGGTTTGAAACTTTATCTGATGCAATGCTTTGATATTGATTTGCATGTGATGATGATTGCTTGATGATGCTTTGATATTGATGATGTTGAGATTGTGCACTATATGTTGATATACAGGTGGTTGTTCAGAAGCTATGTAACAGATGCATGATGTTGTGATTCTGATTATGATGCTAAGCAGGATGTGTATCTAGAGTGTGTGGAATATTGAATGAGCCTATATGTGAGGTTTTGAGCTCCAGAGTATTTGTTGTGAATGATTGTTATTCTCTTGACAACATGAATTATTTTGCCCAGGTTTCTATGATTGAATGAATTGCATACTTGTATCACATGATCAAGGCCATTTTTTATAGGCCATTTTTTATTAGCCCTTTCTTAGCCAAATGCATGATTTTTGCCCAAATGAAAAAGAGCACAATGTGTTATACCATTTTTGAACCTTGAGCCTTATTCAAAATATGAAAACCTTTTGTGGAAATCTTTACCTTGAGTTAAGTTCAGAGTCATTGTATGGTATTGATAAAGGTTCAAGTTTGGGGTTGATTGGGAAAGTGAAATTGAAAAGATAAGCATTGAGCTAAGTGTTGAGCAAGCATGAAAAAGAAAGAAAAGAAAATAGAATGCAAAGGAAGAAAAGTTCAATTCAAAAAGGGGAATGTTAGGAATAAGTGAGATTGGTTTGATTAAAGAGAGTTTATGCTTGAATGAAAATTTATAAATGACTCTCTTAACTCAAGGATTTTGTGATCTAGAAAAAACCAATTTCTCTTGTTAGCCTAGCCATGTTACAAGCCATGAAAAGTCCTTGTGATGACATGTGTGTGTGAGTATGTTTAATTGTGGTAAATGACAAACAATTTTGTTCTGTGACATTTGGATAGTAGAGGGAAGGAGTGACCTCTAGCAACACCTGTATGATTGAGTGAAACACTTTATGATACGGTCGTCCATGTGCAGGATCCGATACATATGCACATGAATTGGATCAGCGGAAACTAAATGAATTCAGGCAGCGGAAGCAGGGGAAACTGACAGCGGAGAAGGTGTTATGCGGTGGCTGCTTGGAATGAAAGAAGTGCTTTAAGTGAGGTGATTACAACTCAACTGACCTTCCACCCAAGGAAGGAAGTTACAGTGGTGAAAGACGAAGCACATGTGTGACTTCTAGTGTAGAGAAACTAGCTGGAAAATTAGCTTCAGCAGAATTTCTCATTTATCATCCAAAAGTGCATACAAGGTGCTGCCATGGTGGGTTTTATAGATTAACCCACTTGGCCGTGTGAAGAAAACGTGGTGGTCCGTGAAAAGTGGATCAACTTCCACCTGTCATGGCATGTGCAACATGTGTGAGGAAAATAAAATTGAACATGTGGCCACGTGATGAATCAGACTTTATGTGCCTTCATGATGCAGCCCCTTGCTTGCTAAACTCACCCCCCTCCCTTTGTGTAAATGACTTCTTTATCCTTCTTCTTGGGTTGGTTTGGTGGACTTTATTTATTGGGCTTGGGGCCCACGTATCATCCCCTCCCTCCTGGAAAGGATTTGTCCTCAAATCTGATGATTCGCCTAAGGACTTATTTTTGTAGTCTTCACAAGAATTCCTCCTGGGTCAAATATCAATCTGCAATAAGCATCAAACATATTTCTAATTAGTTTTAATTGACCCAACAAGATGCATGAAAAATCATGTTTAGAAGAAGACTTCCTAATGTTGAATTGTTCAAATTTTATAATTTTATGAAGCCTTACTTCTTTCAAAATTTATTTTCTCCTTAAGTTAATGATAACCAAAGAGGTAACCATAACTCAAGTTGTGAATTGCCATGTGTTGAAAGTTGTAAATTTTGAAAATATGGTATGGTAATTTCTTTGAAAGACAAATTGAAATTGGAAAACTCAAAGATAGATGGGGAAAAGTTAAAAGAATCTTAAAAGTCTTAGTTCTATGAGGAGTGTAGGAGGAGGTGGTGCTTGATCTTTTCCTAGTTCTTGTTCTTCTTCTTATTTTATTGGCTCTTCTTCCTTGCTTCTCTCTCTTCTTTCTATTTCTCTTCTTGTCTCTTCTTCTTTTCTCTCTTGCTTTCTTTTCTCTCTTGCTTTCTTTTCTCTCTTCTTTGTTCTTCTTCCCTTCTCTCTTTTGCTTCTTCTTCTCTTTTCTCTTGTTCTCTTCTCTCTCTTTCTTCCTCTTCACTTCTCTCTTACTCTATTCTTTCTTACTCTATTCTTTCTTCTCTTTCTCTTTCTTCCTTTTCTTTTTTCTTTTGTTCTTTCTCTCTTCTCTCTTTTTCTCTTCTTCTCTCTTCTTTTCTTCTTTCTCTTAATTCTTGCTTTTGTTTTTCTCTTTTTAATCTCTCAATCCTATATATGCTTGTCTTTTCCCATAGCCTCTTAAGATTTTCTAGAAACTCACTTTCCCTACGAGAGAACCCACTTAAATTGTTAATGAATGACTTGCCTTCTCTAATAAGCTCTCTCATAAGTTCTAATTTTCTTTGAGTCTTTGGAGGCACAAACTTTTTTCTCAAACAAGATTTTAATTCTTTGCAATCATGGATGAGGAATTTTCTACCTATCCTAACATGGTATTTTCTTTCTTCCCACCACTCTCTTGCATATTTTTCAAAACTAGAAGTGTAAAGACTAAGGATGTAAGATTCACAATCTCTAGAATAATAGGAGTCAGATTTACTTCTGCTAACCATGAAGAAATGCATGTCATCAATTTCCCTTTCCCAAGCTAGGTATGTTAATGCACCAATATCCTCACCAAAGAATGGAATATTTTCCCTAGCTTGTTTATACAAGTTATCCTCAATCCTATCAAACTCATGAAATGAACAAGTCTTCCTTTAGCTTTGTCATGCTCTCTCTTGATGTCTTTGTAACTAAGTGGCTTATCAAAATTAAAATTCCTAGAAGAATATCTTCCAGACATTTTATGAATTTAAAAGTTTTCTTGAAGTAAAGAAAATAAGGTTTCTCAGTTGAGAGCAATATTCCAGGTAAGATAGGTGAACTTAAAAAGGTTGCTTAAATACCAAGTCTTGCCTTGCCAAATATGCTCATAGTTACTTACTACAATTCCTTAAGTCAAAATTAACTCTAAATTCAATAAAAGTCTAGAGACAACAATCAATCATGAAGAGAAAAACTAAACTTTAAGATTTTTCCAAAAACTTTAAAAAATTGAAAGAAGTGAGGTCTCTTAAGTGAGGCTTGAAACTTTGGAACCAAGACACACTCACTGTCTATCAATTTTAATGAGAAATTAAGAGAAAAGTTTACAAATGATGGAAGAACACTTGTGAGTTCTTTCCAAGCACTTATTTTAATGGCCAATTACAAGAAATTGAAATGATGGAACAATTACAAGGTACACAAAATGGAAGGAAAATGTAGTAATGCAGCTTTGGCTTCTCAAAACAAAGAACTAGGCTTGTCTAAACTAATCTCGCAGCTGCCACTGGTGAATTCTGCTACTGCACAAAGTTCACAGATTTGGACAATTTCTGGCCGAGAATTCTGCTGCACTAGAGTTGGATTCAGCGCCCTTATTCCACAATCACGCCTCTTCCTATGATGCTACCGTGGGTATATTGCAGTCTGGCTGTATTGCACCTACATAAAGCACTTTAAACAGATCACCGTGACACCATTAAGAGATCAGAAACGAGCTGTGACGCTGCCAGAAAGTGACTCAAAATGATAGCAACACAAGTCCTTTTATCTAACAGCTTGTGTGCAGGATGGCCAATAACTCAAAAGCAAGCAATTAATCGGCTTTCGATGAAGGATAACACTCAAAAAGATCTTACGAAAGGTTCTAGAGTGGATTTGAAAAGCAAGAAACAAAGATAAGTTGCAGATATGACCAATTCGAATCAAACTAAAAATTAGGCAAAAGTGTTTGATGAATTCCCTAAGAGAGCTGTTGAAATTTATGCAATGGTTTTGAAACTGTTCTGAATTGGCACTGGTTCACTTGCTTTTACAATGCAGCATAGATGTTATTCTGAATTATGCCTTTTCTTTTTTTAACAAATTGATCGAAGCATTTTGTTAACAAAATATAATATAACACCGGATGCAAAGATTCACAGCAATAACAGAGTTCAAATTTTGCAACTTAACCAGAAAAGATATGTTGAATGATGGTGGTTTGATTGGCCAAAATTCAAAAACGTGTTTAGAATTCCAATTTAATGATTCAAGCAACTTTAGTTTACCAAAACTAACTTCTGCAAGCTACCAATAGAGGCTAAATGTTGCCAAATCAAAATTTCACTAGTGTAGTTGTTTTTAACACTAAATTTTGCCAATTCACCACATCAAATTCAAGCAAAGGAATCAAAATGATCTGAAATCATCTTGTATCACTTCAGATCAGCAGTTTAAAATGAATCAAAACTCTAGGAATGCTTTTGAAAGAGGTCCAGCTATGAATGCTAATCTGGACAGATTCTCAAATGCAAAAAAAATTCAACAATTAAAATTGCAGAACGGTTCACTCTACTGAACTATGACTTCTGGATTCTTGCAATGTTATGCTATCCACTGGATGGTCTTAGACACATCTCAGATCAGGTGGTATGCATTCTTTCCCATTGAATCACATCCATCATGCACATCAACAACAGTCAGATAGAATTAAACAAATTTTCAAAGAGTGTATTTCTAGAATCAATTGCAAACCAGATTTGAAACAAATCAGTTGGCACGGTACTGTTATGGACTTCAAGATGCACTAAGCTCGTTAGTCATTTCTCGTTTGCTGTGCATCTATTGAAAATTCCAATTGAATCCAGCAAAGAAAATATGCCAAACCAGTTTCAACTCAGGAATTTGACAAAATCAAACCAATACACATGTCTGAACATGACTGAAGAGGATTTGAAAAATTAAAACACTCAAACGATGATGTGAACCGATTAAAATGAGAAAATTAAAGCAATGAAAAGCTGGAAAAATTAAAGGACTCGATTGAAACTACGGAAATCCAATAAAGCAATGGAACAATGAACCATGGAATCAAAAACATGAAGGAAACTTGTTGACAATATGGAATGAAGTAAATCGATACTCATCTGGAACGTGATGCAGATCAAATCTGGCTCTGAATACCAAATGATACGGTCGTCCAGGTGCAGGATCCGATACAGATGCACATGAATTGGATCAGCGGAAACCAAATGAATTCCGGCAGCGGAAGCAGGGGAAACTGGTAGCGGAGAAGGTGTTATGCGGTGGCTGTTTGGAATGAAAGAAATGCTTTAAGTGAGGTGATTACAACTCAGCTGGCCTTCCACCCAAGGAAGGAAGTTGCAGTCGTGAAAGAAGAAGCACGGGTGTGACTTCTGGTGTAGAGAAACTGGCTGGAAAATTAGCTTCAGCAGAATTTCTCATTTATCATCCAAAAGTGCATACAAGGTGCTGCCATGCTGGGTTTTATAGATTAACCCACTTGGCCGTGTGAAGAAAACGTGGTCCGTGAAAAGTGGATCAGCTTCCACGTGTCATGGCATGTGCAGCATGTGCTGGCCTTCTAGAAGGGTTCACAATGTGAGGAAAATAAAATTGAACATGTGGCCACGTGATGAATGAGACTTTATGTGCCTTCATGATGCAGTCCCTTGCTTGCTAAACTCACCCCTCCCTTTGTGTAAATGACTTCTGTATCCTTCTTTTTGGGTTGGTTGGGTGACTTTATTTATTGGGCTTGGGCCCCACGTATCACTCTATTTGGTGAGGAATGATTCCATGAGTACATGATTACATCTATGTTTAGTTAACTGATCATTTATGAGAATAACATCAATTGGATAATATGTGCATGATGAGTTATTTTGAATCAAGGCATGTGTACATTTTGACCGAATTCTGTTTGATAAGCTGATTTGAGTAATTACTTATCTTGAAAGAAAGGGTTTTGGAATGTGTTGAACCATTGTATTGATTGGTGGAAGACTGAGTTACATCTTGTTTGCTTGAGATAAGCAAATTTCTAAGTTTGAGGTTGTGATAACGGTTGAAAACACCGTTATTTTACACTTAATTTTGACACTAAAAACAACCTTTATGACTTATAAAATAGGTTGAAGTCATCCTTTTACTTAGGTTGTGAGAATAAGAGAGTTGAAGGTGGTATTATTGGTTTTATGCTTAGTTTTCCTTGTTTTGGCAAGAATTAAGAGGAATTGGATGAAAGAAGTTGAAGTAGCAAGGAGTTGGACTCAGGAAAGGAAGGAAAATTGCACAACAGAAGAATCGCAGCCAGCGTTGAGCACCACTTTGCCTCTGAGCGCCAAGTTTGCTATGGAGTTCTCTGTCTGGTGCTTAAGTGCCACCGCTGACGGCCAAATCCAAGTGCCACACCTACCGCTGAGTGCCATTTCACCGCCGAGTGCCAGTTTTGCTTAACAATTCTCAATCTCACACCTGGCGCCACCGTTGAGCATCATTCTAAATGCCGCACCTATCGTTGAGCATCATTTTAGCGCTAAGCTTTGTCATCATGGGCCTGGGCCAATTTTTTGCTATTTTTTATGGACTATATATTGATTTGCATGACCTAGAGGGTCTGTCTTTGGACAAAAAGAGGCGCAAAACACTCTCTTCACCCCTAAGAGGCGAATTTTGGATGCGGAAGCTCCAATCTACAACTTTTAGGGTTCTAACTTTCATTCTTTTCATTATTTTCATCTAGTTTCACCATGTCTATGGTGAACTAAACCTCCATTGTTGTTGGGGAAACAATGTAATCCTTTGAAACTCTCATGTACTGAATTGATTATTAATATATATGCTTTACTTCATTAATTGTTAGGGTTTTTCCTCTACAATCTATGAATGCTTTGTTTAACTCCTTCAATTGCATGATCATTGATTTCGTTGTTATGGACACATACGGGAAAATCTAGAACTGAGGAAATTCTCCCAAGTGCAATATTACCTAGACATAGGGATAAGAGGATTGATTGCCTTTAAGCTTCTGTGCAAATGTAATGCATAATTAATTGCTAGGGAGACAAGACATTGTAAACTAGTAATTAAGAGCAGGCTTTCTTCACCGAAGCATCGGGTTTAAGGTAAATTAGAAAGTGACATTAGCATTAATGAAGAAGATGAATTCGTAAATACATGAGAGTGGATAGGATAAGTCGGAAACTCCAACAACATCATCATTCCATATTTTACACCAATCACCTGCGTATTCTTGAGTCAATTGATCAACAGTTGCATTCATGTTTATTTTTTGTTTTGCATTCTGTTAAACCCCTGGCAAGTGTACCAGATCGTATCAAGTAATAATAGATGGTAAGACCAAATATCGTTCTCCCAAAGGACTCTTAGGCCTTATCTTTCATGTAAATTGATCTTATAAGACTTGAAAAAGAAATAATTTTGTGGTTGTATGCAAAACAAAAATAAACATGCAAATGCAAGTGATTCAATTGGCAAAGAAAAGATATGAATGAATGGAGTTGTTGGGGTTTACAATTTCATCTTATCCGTCCTCTTATATCTACTTTTCTTATTTAATTCGCTTTATTATCTAATTATCATGCAAACTTTCTTTACCTACCCTAAACCCGATCTCTCGGCGAAAAGAGCCTATCACTAACTACTAGTTTACTATCTCTAGTCTCCCTAAGTAATTAGCAATGCATATATCACAGAAGCAAATACAATTGATTGTCCTACCCCTATCTCTAGGCAGTATTGCTTAATCAAGGAATTCCTTATCAGTTCATGACTTCCCCGTATGTCTCCGTTGTTGGAACAATCGAAATGTTCGGAGAGTATAACGCAGCAGAATAAAACTTAAAGTAGCGGAAAACGTGTTCGGTCACCTTTCTAAATTAAAATGGTCAGTTTTCAGAAATAAATTTTCTAAGAGAAAATATTTCAAACAGTTGATGTGTACATAAAATTAAAGAGTGTAAGGAGTAGAAAAATCACACAAGTAATTTTTATACTGGTTCGATTCAAAAGAATCTATGTCCAGTCGTTAATCACTATAAAAAGTGATTAACAGTTTCACTAAAAACAGTTTTACAGATTACAACAGTAATGGATAAAAATATGATTAAACCTTCCTTCGACTAATGAACCTGAAGATGAACACTCTGCCAACTCGAAGAGAACCGCTCCGACTATTGACACACGAAACGCGAGCTTCTCCTATTCATGAGACCAGGCAGAACACCTTGCTAACTCGAAGAGAATCTGCTCCGACTATCGACACACGAAACGCGAGCTTCTCCTATTCACGAGACCAAGCAAGGGAACTTGAACTATAGCTTTTGAGAACTTCCTCTGACAAACAATATTCTGTAAGAGCTTCTGTTCAACGTTACTTCTGAAGTTCTCAAAAGTCCAATATATAGCCAGTTACTCTGAATATCAAAGGTCAAGTCCCAACTGCCAGTAATAATCGATTATTGTAAGTGATAATCGATTATTCAAGTCCATTATAGATTTTTCAAAAATAATTAGGCAGTTTTAAAAACAGATCTGTGATAATCGATTATTTGGAGTGATAATCAATTATTCCTGAAAGACTCATGATAATCGATTATTGCTCCTCATAATCGATTATTTCAGTACATTATCTAAAATACAAGTTTTACAAATTTTGAGGACTTTCCTACTACATTCATATTCTACAAATTGCTTTTAAAAAATATCTCAAATATATTCTTCATGTTAAACTTCTTGTAGCATCATCAAAACAATTTACTTCAAGATTTACCAATGCTCCTCATTGGTAACAATCTCCCCCTTTTTAATGATGATCAAAAATTAAAGTTTTAAAAGCAACCTTGGCTTTCCTGCAAAACATACAAGCTAACAGACAACAACAAAGTTAGTAATACCTATGTTAACTTATATTATACTTCTCCCCTTAAAAATATACTTCTCCCTCTTTTTGATCATAAGCAAAAAGAACATTTTAAAAAGCTCCCCCTTAATATAATCTCCCCCTTAATTAAACAACATATGCATTTTAACATAAGAGATTATTTTATTTAGAACATGAAAAATTACATTTTCATCATAAAGAACAACATAAAAGGTAGAGATAGAAGCAACAACAATCAAGCAACAAGACATACTAACATAGAAACCTAACTCTAAAACTCAGGGCTAGGGGATCTCTCAGGTGGTTGAATGTTAAAGTGATTTTCAATAATTCCTAGACGAACGTCTATGTCATGAAATTGATCAACCACGTAGTCATCATAAGCTTGCTGCCACTCATAGATTTGATGAAAATGAGCTTTCTGAGAAAGACTCATATCCTCCAATTGCTTAGACAGATTAGCAAAATACTCTTCCATGGTGAGTGAGGAGGATGAAGACATGTGAGAAGGGCCAGCATCAGAAGGAGCAGCAGCTCGCACTGGTTCCGCCATATGAGCATCCATATCTTCTTCTTCATCAGCATCTGAATGATCATCATCTTTATGAATAATTGCATTTCCATGTGTAACAAATCCCATTTGGCGAAAGGTGGTTTCACCAATTTCTGTCCCAATAGCTTGAATTGTTTGAACATGCTCGCCTTCCACATTGACACCTTTATACTCTAAAATTCTAGAAATAAGAAGAGCATATGGGAAATGGTAAGAGTGATATTTCTTGGCCTTTACCATAATGTCAACAATAAGCGCATGCCAATCGATATGTATGTGATTTAAGATCCCATACAGAAGAAGCAGATCTTGCTCAAAACATTGAGCATGGTTGGTGGCCCTAGGACACAATATCCACACAATCAGATAGTGAATCATCCTTTCTTCAACTTTGAATCTGCCAACAAGTAATTGCCTACGATTGATCTATTGTTCAGGATGGCGAAAGAAAGATTGAAAAGCCAGCAGTCGGTTGAAGTCTAGCACACTGAGATGAACTTTTACGGCATCATCCCAGATGGTAAGTTGGGCAACATTGGTCCACACGTCATCATCCAAAATTATGGGGACACCTTTTACCTTGGTAGATATTATCCCATCTCGATATCTCAAATTGAAGTAGAACACTCTTATGAGATCGGGATATATGCATCCTTTTTGCTCCACTAATTTTGTGAGACCTTGACCAGCAAAAAGATCGGGAAATTGAAATCCATAGAAGCGATAAAAATCAAGACGAATATACTTTACAGCCAAGATTCTTCTTTCTTGCCAAAAATTGACATAGTCTGCATGCTTCTCTTGATCGGATATCCATCCATCTATAGTTGCAGGACGAGGTCGTGAGGAAGAAAAAGCTCCAGCAGTCCTGCGACGGTTTCTTCTAGTTTCAGCCATGGAAGGATTTTAAAAAAATGAAGTTTTGAGAAAAAAATGGAGAGGGATGAAGAAATCTGTCTCAGATTTGATTTCAGTAGTTTCTAGGTGCAAAGGAGTGACCATTAATCGATTATAGGGGGATATTTATAAGAAAAATGGAAAAAATAGCAGTTTATGGCCGTTTATAGCCATTATGGGTCTCTCCAACGACTTTATTTTTGAAACTATTTGCGTGATAATCGATTATTGCTAGAGATAATCGATTGTCTGTTTATCAGTCACTTATTAGAAATTGCACAATAGTCGATTATGCCTGAAGATAATCGATTATCTATTCATAATTTTCCAGAATTGAGTTTGAGTTTAAATAATCGATTATTCTATGAAATAATCTATTATTTGCGATTAAGGGGTTCCTAAAAGCCAAAAATAATCGATTATTACCTTGTGATAATCGATTAAAAACGCTAACCTTGCGAAAATTGAAAAAATTTCATAAGCTTTGATCTTAAGACATATCTAACACTCCTAACTCTCTCCTAAGTTCATAGAATCTAGACACTCCCTTAAATGGCTCTCATCCTTAACAAAAGAAAGATGAATTTATAAAGTTTGAACTTTTATAAAATGAGAGGCAAATACATGATGAAATACCAAAGTATAGATGAATAACCAGATATCTAACAGCCTTATATATCTCCCCCTCAAATGGGTACCAGGTATCACAATATCATGTCATAAGATGTCAAACAAAAAATTTCTCATGAACTCTCAAACAAATTATGAAAAATATTTTAAGATCTGTTCAGTCCAAAACAATGGAGATATGCTTACAAGCCAGTTCAGATTTGTATTTTCAATTCCAAACAAGTTTCAATGATTCTCAGCAAATCAAATTCAGCTTTTATCAGACTTAATTAATTCATTGAAATCAGCAGTCATTTTTCATACGAATAAGAAATCAATGATTCTGCAATCAATTTCTAAACTATAATGAAAGCAACAGTAGCTTAAATGAATGCGATCACATCACAGCAGCTCAAGGTTTAACAGGAAAGCATTTCTACTAGCACACGCAGTCAAAAACTAATTTTGACAGCATAATTTATAACTTCCCAAATAACAACTATGATTCATGCACTCTCATATCCCAATCTGTTCA
Organism: Vigna reflexopilosa; assembly: GCA_027742785.1. NCBI lineage: Eukaryota > Viridiplantae > Streptophyta > Magnoliopsida > Fabales > Fabaceae > Vigna > Vigna reflexopilosa. Next base: position 20,682,979 of record CM050918.1, read on the forward strand.
ACCCCATGAATTTAGTTGTGCATATCAAAACAACATATACAAAAATTCAAACACAAAAGCTGATTCAGATTTTATCTTTCAATAGTTTATAAACCAAATACTTTACATCAAAATTATGCAAAATTTGATCAGTTCATTTATTGCATCCAGGTTCTCAATGTTTATTACCATAGCTCATATGGTATATGCATTTGAACTTAAAAACAAATTTTCACAGAAACAACTTCAAAACAGAGATGATAATTAAATTATCAAATGTCTTTAATCATCCAAAAATTGCTAATGAAAATCTGTCAGATAGCTCATTTAAATGACTTTTTCATAGTTTTTGTTGCTTGAAAAAAATTATACCAAGGCCAACTTCAAAGTACTCATGAAATTGAATACTAAACCAGTTAAACACAAATTCAATTTATAATTAGAAAACAAATCATTGAAATAACACTGCATATGACTAAACATACCAAAAATGAAATTCAACACATGAATGTCTTCAAATAGATGAATTTTACTTGATCAAAATATGTAAAAATACAAGAACACATCATTGAATGAATGAAAAAGTGATGGATACTTCATTTGTCCAATCAAAAATGAATATAACAGTAATTAAATAATGGAAGATGAAGTAAAATCAAGATGCAACACCACAGTTTAAACAATACTTAGCTCAATCACTTTGTGCTCAAACCAAGGCTTTGGATATCACTTGATGGACTCACTTCCTGGCTTGGAGCATCAATTTCAAAAGCAAAATAATTTTAGAGTTCTCTTCTCCTTTTGAAAAACTTAACCTGCAAAGTAAAACAATATAATTTTGGTACCCATAATCTCATTTGGGTTCTTTGAGGTTAGAGACATATTACTTTATGACAGGAATCCAAGCATATTTTCCATTTGGAACTCCAAAATGTTTAAGGTTACATTTGTTTGAAGTGTTCCCCCTTTTCATGCAATAAAAACAACAAATATCATGCACCTTGTTTTTCGCAAAAGTCCCCTTCTCAACCCAAACTCTACGAGTTCTTTTAAATTGAGGTTTCCTATGTTGATGCATGTTCTTGTTTTTAACATTTTTCTTTCTAAAAACATTTGGAACATGTGAAATAGACTTAGTGGCTTTATGATAACGGTTGAAAAACATTTATTTTCATGCTTCATTTGAGAATAAATTACACCCTTCAAGGCTTATAATGAGCTTAGAATCAAGCAAAACACGTAAGTTGAGTCAGTTGAGAGTCAAAAGCTGTTTTAGGAGATATTATGCTTGTTTTGCATTGTTTTGCAGCATTTTTGATGAAAAGGAAAAATGGGATTGAAGATGGAAGGTCTTAGACTCAAGGTAGAAGAAGAAACATGAAGAAAGGAAGAGTCTAGGAACCGCCCAACGCCAAAATCCACCGCTGGGCGGCCAGATGCGGGGAGAAGCCACTGTCTGGCGCCCAGGCGGTGCAGCCAGGCGGTTTTGCGATATGAGGCAAACCGCCGGGCGGTGGCGCGATTAAGGGTAAACCGCCGGGCGGTCAAAGTGTGACGCCGGGCGGTTGTCTGTTGGGCTTGGGCCTAAATTTTGTGACGCTCCTCAGCTATAAATAGCCCTAGTGCGAGTTTAGATGCATTCTTTTGATAGAAAGGGGTCGCCAGACCTAGTTTTCACTCCTTGGAGAAGATCTCTTGGATGCTTAGGCTCCTTTTTATCCAATCTAGGGTTTGTTTTTCCATTCTTCCATCATTTTTCATCTAGTTTCACCATGACAATGGTGAACTAAACCCTTTTGTTGTTGGGGAACAATGTAATCTTTTGAAACTATCTTTTACTAAAACTCTTATTTATTTATATGCTTGTCGTATGCTTTGATTATCAATTATTGGGTTTCTCACCTGCGCTTAATGCTTTTATCGTTTAACTCATTCGGTAATTGTTGTTTGTCTTTATTGATTCGGGAACGTACGGTACTGTCATGAACTGGGGGAAATTCCTTGATTAAGCAATACCACCTAGGGATATGGGGGTAGGACGATCAATTGTTTTTGCTTCTGTTTATAATGTATTATTAATTACTAGGGGAGGCTAGGGATAGCAAGCCAATAATTATTAATAGGCTCTTTCCTCCGAGGGATCGAATTAGGGATAGACTAAGAAAGTTTGCATGATAATTAGATAACAAAGCACATTAAATAAGAGGAGTAGATAAGAGAGAGCAGATAAGATGAAATTGTAAACCTCAACAACTCCATTCATCCATAGTCTTTTTCTAGTCAATTGAAGCAATCACATTTGCATGTTTACTTTTTGTTTCTTGCATTCAAACCAATTCATTTCTCTTTACAAGTCTTACGATTTCAATTTGCACAGACGACAAGGCCTGCGAGTCCTTTGGGAAGAACGATATTGGGTTTACCAATTATATTACTTGAAACGATCTGGTACACTTGCCAGAGTGTTAACAAGTTTTGGGCGCCGTTGTGGGGGACTTGTAGTTTAAGTTTTTCAAGTAGTGTGAATTGACTGAAATTTGACTTGTTTGTAATTATTGTTTATATTTTGTTTTGTATAAATTTTGTTTTTATTTTTCTTTAAAAGTGCTTTTAGGGTTTTTGTTTCTTGTGTATGCAGGAAACAATACACACTAGAAGTAAAAAGAACTAGCAACCTCTTCTAGAAGGGCTATCAGACAGGAGAGGAAGAAAAATTAGACGTCCTGCACGTGAAAATTTTTCTTCTCTTGTACGACTTTTGCAATCTTCACTAGGGACTTTTGCACAGGGCATAGAGGAGATGGCAGACCAACTTCCACCAAGACGCACACTGGGGGACGCATTAAACACAGTAGGTCCTTTGCATTTCAACAGTATAGCCATACCAGCAGATAATGCAACAAACATGGTGATGAACCCTGCACTCATCCAGCTAGTACAGAGCAAACAATTTCATGGTTTGTCAAATGAGAATCCTTATAATCATTTGACTATTTGTGGTGAAATTTGCAATACCGTCAAGATGAACGGAGTTTCGGATGACAGGGTCAGACTCAGCTTGTTTCCTTTCTCTCTTGGAGGAAACACTAAAGATTGGTTGCATTCATTCCTAGAAGGTACTTTCAGAAATTGGGAGGTGGTGGCAATACAATTTGTCACTAAATTCTTTCCGCAGACAAAGATCAATCAAGGGAAGCTGGACATTTCTTCATCCAAGCAAGGAATGAAAGAAACTCTTGGACAGGCTTGGGACAGATTTAAAGGCCTGTTGAGGAAGACCCCAGTCCATGGGTTTGACAAGACCTCTTATATACTTGCTTTCCTTGGAGGCCTAAACACTCAATCAAAGATGATGCTAGATGCTTTAACTGGAGGCAGCATAAACAGAAAGACTGAAGATGAGGCCTACCCATTGATCGAAGACATGGCTATAAATGAAGTGGCACAAAGTGAAAGGGGTGTACAAAAAGGAGGACTTTTGCATCTTCCTGCTGACGATGCTATGGCTGCTCAGAATCATCTCCTTACTCAAAAACTGGATAAGCTAACAAAGGTCCTTTTTAAACTTCCAAAGGGGATAGGGAATATCTCTCAAACTCAACAACTTTGTGATCTATGTGGTGGTGACCATATTAATGATCAATGTGCTTTTCCCGAAGAAATGCAGCAGGAAGTCAACTACATGGGAAATCAATTCCAATACAGGCAAGGTAACGCTAACCAAGGCAATTCTAGCCAAGGTTGGAAGAACCACCCGAGCATTGGACAAAATTAGAATAATTCTTCTGGGCAAGTAGGAAGCTTCCAGCAACAACAACCGTTACCTTTATGGCAGCAGGTGAGCAACTTGACAGAGACTGTTAGAGGCTTAAGCGACAGATTTGATAATTTTTTAAAAGGATATGAGTCTCAGTTAAATAGTAATCAAGCCAATTTAGATCATTGTAGTCATAGATTGGCCAACTGTCTAAAAGGATAGAAACCACTGAGAAGAATTAGATTAGGGCTAACACCGATGTTAGCCCAAAAGAAGAGTGCAAAGCTATTCTGAAAGGAGATAAAAGGAAGGTAGAAGTGGAACAAATTCACTTTGAAAGCAGTGAAGAAGTAGATGAAGAGATGATAAGTGCTGATGAAGTTAATGATCATAAAAGCAGTGAAGATGAAAAAGAAGAAAGTGAGAAAGAAGAAGAAATCATTGAGTTAGATACTAGTGGAGGTGAAGAAGAAACGAGAAGTGAAAGCAGTTGTAATGGGACTTTTAGTGAAATTTTTAACCAAATAACTGTACTACCTCCACCAAATCAGCAGACCCCTCCCTATTCCGAAAGAATTGAATACAACCTTGAAGATGAAATTGAACTCACTGATGAAGAAGAGGATCCTGTTATTCGACCTCATAAGAGGAATCATCCACCTAAGGTAAAAGATCCAGGATGTTTAACACTATCATGTGTTCTGAATGATTTTGATGTAGAAGCCATGATAGATTTCGGGAGCTAGCATCAATATGATACCTAAGGAGTTCTTGAAAAAATCAGAGGGCTAGTCTTGAAATTGTCTGATCTTAATGTGACAATGGCGGATGGTTCCATAAAAGTACCACTTGGTATGGTAAAGGATGTTATTGTGCGAGTGGAACAATTAGAGTTCGTGGTAGATTTCATTGTTATGGACATGGAAACTGATGAAGAGATTCCTGTGATTTTGGGAAGACCCTTCATGGCAACTTCAAAGATGCTTATTAGCGTCTATGATAGAAGAATAATGATGAGAGACCAAGATTATTCGCTTCTTTATACTGGCTATGAGGAGAATGAGGTCAAAGTAAAAAAAAAATAGACAAACATGAGAAGTCAAAGAGAGAAGCTGAACATGAAGATATCACATCAGATATTGATTATACTGACAGCTGTAAATTTTTGCAGGTGCCTGTGAGTAAAGTAAGAAGAACCATTCATCCAGAATCAAAAGAAGACTCATCCCGACCAGACAGTAAAGTGAAATATAAAAGGAAGAGGTGGGTATTAAAAGAGCTGAAAGAGAAAGTGATGGCAGCGGTCTCCACCTTCGAGAACGAAGCGGCTTTAAGCTTCAGAAGTGGTAGCGGAATGATGAAAAATGAATGAACTGATGGTGCACGGTAGGTGTTCGATGAAATGTGCGAACGTGTTTAGCTATGGTGTGTAGATAGAATTCTAGCTCAGACAACTTTCCTAAGGGGAAAGAAGCTAGAGGATGCAAAGCTAAAGCTAGCAAAGAGTTTAAACTTGAGAGAAGTGGCTGAATTTTGACAGCATAACACTAATTTCATTCAAGTTTCAAAGTTGGTTTTTACAATGTAAGGAGTCCTCCTTTTATAGATGAAGGAGTGACTCAAAAACGTGCTAAGCAAGCTATTCTAAGTGTAAAAGAAGCTTGTTGAGGAAGCTATGCAGTCTAGGAGACTTGGAAGGCAAGGTACAGCTTGCCATGTCAGCAATCCAGGTGAAGAAGATGATGCTGCATTTCTGGCGCTGGGGCGCCATCTAGCTTCCCTTTTTGGTTCGTTGGTTTTCATCCTTGGAAGCCTTCCTTAGTTATATGTACATGGTTTCTCCTCTTTATTAAGGGCCTACCATACAATGTAAAGTTATTTAGCAAAGAGAAACATGCTAAGACTTTAGAAAGAAAAGATTAAGTTCTTAATCAACTTCCCTTTCATAGTCTTAGTGTAGTTTATGCTTCTTTGGATGGGAAGTCCCTTTAGGGGTTGCCATCATTCCCTCCCTCTTTATAAACGATTTGTCCTCAAATCGGGAAGAAATAAAGAAGTACAACTTTGGGTTTTGTTGTCCACCTGGATAAAAAATATATCTACAAAAGATAGCAAAAATGAGTATGATGAAGTTGTAAGCAAAGATAAGGAGACAAAAGAAAAGTCTTGTTTTTTTGAAAAAGATTTTCTGAAAATTATTCTTGGAAAAATGGAGAATTCCATATTCCTAAGTTATTTGATTTTTATCTTGAGTTACTTGTTTACACAACGGTAACATTAACTCAAGTTTTGAATTGCCATTTTTTTGAAAAGTTTTTCAAAGAACATGAAATGGCAATTGATTGAAAAGAAAAATTAAAAATGGAGGAATGCACAATAATTGGAAAAGAAATAAAGAATGAGAACCCTTCCCTGTTAGGTTCCAAGTTTATGGTAAGAGTAGGAGTTGCTATCAGTAGGAAGAGCTCCTTCTCTTTATTTTCCTCTTCTTTCATCTCTCTTTTTCGTCTCTCTTCTTCCTTTCTCTCTTCTTCTTTCTCTCTTCTTTCTTCCTCTTTTTGTCTCTCAACATCTAGTCTCTTAACTTTCAACTCTAGTTTCTTAACCTTTAACTCCTTAACTCTAATTTCAAATTCTAGTTCTCTAAGAAGGAAACCATTGTCATTTAAGCTTTCAAGAAATGTTTTTCCATCTTCAATGTAGGGATTGTAGGTTTCTCTTAATGGTTGAAGGAACAAACTCTCTTCTCATGCAAGATTTTAGTTCATTCCAATCATGGATGAGGGATTTTCTACCTATCCTAACAAGATATTGCCTTTCATCCCACCACTCTCTTGCATGCACTTCAAATCTAGATGTGTAGAGACTAAGAACATAAGATGCACTATTGCAAGAATGGAAATAAGATTCATGTTTACTTTTTCTAGCAATGAATGAATGCATGTCATCAATGTCCCTTTCCCAAGCTAGGTATGTTAATGCACCAATATCCTATCTAAAGAATGGAATATTTTCCCTAGCTTATTTATATAACTCATCCTCAATCCTCTCAAATTCATAAAATGAACAAGTTATTCTTCTAGATTCATCAGGTTTTCTTTTAATTTCCTTGAAACTAATTGGTTGATGAAGACTAGAAGACCTAGAGGATCTATATGAAGAAGAAGACCTATAGGAATCATAACAAGACATCAAAACTTTTTAGATTTTGGTGAAAGAGTTCTATAAAGATTCTAAAGGTGAAGAAACCAAATAGCTCCCAGGAAGAAGAGGTGAGTCACAATGGACAAGCTTAGAAACCTTGTCCTTCCTTAGCCAGAGTTTCTCCTGACGTTTCTTACCCAAGTTTCAATGTAGAAGTCTTTCAAAAGTTTTTTGAATGCAAGATGAAATGCACCTAGAAACCAAATGAAGGTTTATCTAAATGAAACGCGCTCCTAAGTATCACGGAGACTTAAAACATAAAAGTCAATCAAGCAAGGAAAGTAAATGAATGGCAATGGAAGACAATGTTAAACGACCCTATGTGAAAGTGCAAGTGACACTTGGAGCCCCTTGACACACTTTCACACTAAGAGGTGGAAACTAACTATTACAATGTTGCTTAGTAGACTTGGAATTGCTTGAAAAGCATTTTCCTAAGGTACTTGAAGTATGAAAAATGTAAAGAAAATTAAACTTCAAAGGTTCCGTGATACAAGGCTTTAAAAGTAATAAAATGAGCAACAATATGTATACAATGAGAATCTACTAAAGCTTGATGTTGTATAGCTCCAAAGTGTTTGAAAAGTGTGGGGTGAAGAATGGTGAAATGCTGCTGATTGCTGAAACAAGGCTGCAGCTTTGAGAACAACCTTTGTGACCAATTCTACAATCTCTCCACTTCCTAGGATGCTACCCTCTTGGAAAAGGATTTCTGAACCCGGAGCACCTAAAAAAGAAGTCACACACCACTGCCAAACACACAAAACCGTGAAGAGTGAAACAACTGCTGCACCAAAAATGAATTAACCAAAAACCAGTTTGCTAATAATAGTTTGGAAGCCAAAAATGATGAATTCAAGTGATATAAGGGCTGGAATAAAAGGAGGAACACAAAAGGAGCCTAGGAAAGGATCTAGAACAGATTAATAAAGCAAGAAAAATTCAAAAATAATGGATGAAATCTGTGCTGCAAACTGTTTGATATAAATGCACAAGTGTTTGACAAAATGCCTCAATGATCAGTAGGTTTTTGTGTTTTTCTGAATGTGATTTCCAAAACTTGATTGCAGGGATTTAAATGCTTTTTTTTTGTGTGCTTTATACTTGATTAATCATTGGAAATGATTTAGAAGGTAAATCCTAGGTTTTGCCAATCCAATTTTGCTAAGATGAAGAAACTTGAATTGGAAAACTGTGAACAAAGCTGCTGCAACACTGAAATGAGGCAAAAAAAGTGGAACTGCACTGGTCAAATTTAATGGAACTGAAACAACTATGTAATTAACACTGCCAGCAACTTCATATCAACAAAATGGATGTGTACAAACACATAGGCAACAAAGAAATTGACTGCAACAGAATATGACAAGTGCACTAGCTAAAAATGAGTAAAATTTGGTGATGCAGCAGGTAAATATCAATTTGGCTCAAAATTTACCATATGAACAATAACAAACCATTTTCAATTTACCAAAAATGACTCTCTAAGCAATGAAACAGATCCAAAACAGACATTATCTCAATATGAGGTGTGCACTTGCATATTTCAAGCAAAATGATGGTTCAAGATGTGAAATGATACCTTGGCTGTGAAAAGAGAAATTGGACACTGCAAACAAGTTTTAAATGATCAAATGAATATGTTCAAACAGTTTCAATGCATAGAAAAATACACATGTTCAAAATCATAATTGGAGTTGCTAATTATGCAGCAAAAAGCAAGAAATCTGCATCAGAATTGGAAAAACTACATAGAATCAAAGCTGGCTGGATCAAACAACATATAAGAATGGTCCTATGCACTAGATCTAGCTTAGAAAAGATGAACTAGAAGAACTAAAATGGCCTAAGACACAAGCAATGATACAACAGCACGGTGCCAAAACTGCATAACAGTGACTCTCGGGAAATCCAATTTTTAAGCAACTCAATCACAAAATTTGAGATTCAGCATGGAATTATGATTACTATCACTTGAAACATTCACAAATGCTTCAAACAAACTTGTTCACAACTGCAGAAACTCAAGAATTGCACAAAACCGAATTGACTGTGTGCTAGCAGAAACAAATGTCAGATGCAGAGGGTTTGAACGTTTAATGAAGAACTCAATCACTCAATTTGGATTTTAATGAAGCATAGGTGTTGGAATCACTTTAGGCACATTCAAACACATGAAACAAAGTTGCACGAAACACAAAACACCAGAAATCTAGACCGCAACAGAATGTACCATTTCAAACCAGAAAGCACGGTTTCATGCAGAGATAGTCTCGGTTAACGGTCAAAAGTGCTTTGATCAAAGCTAGGCAATGCCTCATGGATTTATATGATCAAAATTGAGCTCGGAAATGCATAGACACACAACAAAAACGAAAAGCAATGCTGGAACAGAATCAAAACCGAGTGACAGAATGAAAACTGCAAATCAATCTTCAAGAAGGAGTGGCTCCTCGATCCAGAATGACGCAGTGGAATGGAGAACGGAGTTGATGGATGCAACGCACTGAAACAATTAGAAACACCAAATCACCATAGCTATAACCAATTATGCAGAAAAACACCAGAATTGTCACCAAATGGGCTGTGAATGAAACTACAGTAGTCAAATTGAGATGCAGTGATTCTAGTGTTCAGCTAACATTCCAAACTAATTTATATGACCAATTAGGACATGTGCAACTAATGAAACTGACATGAAAATGACCAAAACAGAAAAGTCCAAGTTCACATGTCAATTTCAAGTGAATTCAACGGAGTTTAATGGTGATGTTGCACATATGGCAAAACAGATCAAACTAACAGTGGACGCAAGTCTCAAATGACCAAATATATATGTACAAACTATAAGAATGCATCAAAACCTTCAGATTCAACAAAACACATCGGCTGTGGAGCAAAAATGCATAAAAGCACACCAAAATTGCTGCAGAATTTACAAAACAGCAGAGTCAAAGCTGGCTGGTTCTATCAAATGCACAAGAAGGTCCTAAATGACTAGATCTAGCCTCAGGATTTAAGCTAGCAGATTTTGTTAAAGCCTAAGACCAATCAAAGATATCAAGTACGGTGCAAACTTGGCTGAAAACACTGTGACAGTTTTGGAAATTAGAATTTAATCAACTCAATCATTCATTTTGCAAATCTGTGATTGAAATGAGTTTTTATACTTCTAGAAATGCTTTTCAACATCAAAGAAACTTGCACAAAGGTTAAGAAGCATAAATTCTGGTTTGAAACAGTGTGCACAGATTAATCCAGAAATGATTTATTATGCAAAGTGTGAAACTAGATTTTTAAGAACTTAACCACTGATTTTGAAATTCATTGGTGAATTCGGATTGCTAATACTTGAAACATGTATGAAATCATGAAACAAAATTGTCTCAAGCTTTAGAATCACTAAATCTGGACAGAAACAAATTTCACCAAATTAAACCCGAAAAATTCATTTTCTGCAGAGTGTTGAGCATGAAACAGTGTGCAGTGCCTTGAAGCTCAAATGATCAAAGATGACATGCTGTCTTGGCTTTATAGATCAACATATAGCTTAGCAAATGCACAAGATTCAATGAAAACGAAGAAACGAAGCTGAAACAGTAGCAATTACTTGACATAATTAAAAACTACAGTGGTTTCTGCACATGACCGTGACAATACGGAAAAATGAAATTGAAAACTGAATATGACTCAAAGTAAACAAGTGCACCGATTAAAATGATGAAGAACATCTAAGGAACAATGAACGCAATCAATGATTCACTCAAATAGAACGAATCAGAGAAAAAAAATGAATGAAACAGTGACATTTTGAACAGAACAACACGGAGAAGTGAAAAACGAATTGCAAGAGTGACTTAGCTCATGCAGAACTGCGTGGACGTGCTGGCTCTGACTACCAAATGATGGAAGCGGTCTCCACCTTTGAGAACGGAGCGACTTCAAGCTTCAGAAGTGGCAGCAGAATGATGAAAAACGAATGAACTGATGGTGCACGGTAAATGTTCGATGAAATGTGCGAACGTGTTTAGCTATGGTGTGTAGATAGAATTCTAGCTCAGACAGCTTTCCTAAGGGGAAAGAAGCTAGAGGATGCAAAGCTAAAGCTAGCAAATAGTTTGAACTTGAGAGAAGTGGCTGAATTTTGACAGCATAACACTAATTTCATTCAAGTTTCAAAGTTGGTTTTTACAATGTAAGGAGTCCTCCTTTTATAGATGAAGGAGTGACTCAAAAACGTGCTAAGCAAGCTATTCTAAGTGTAAAAGAAGCTTGTTGAGTAAGCTACGCAGTCTAGGAGACTTGGAAGGCAAGGTACAACTTGCCATGTCAGCAATCCAAGTGAAGAAGATGATGCTGCATTTCTGGCACTGGGGCGCCATCCAGCTTCCCTTTTTGGTTCGTTGGTTTTCATCCTTGGCAGCCTTCCTTAGTCTTATGTACATAGTTTCTTCTCTTTATTAAGGGCCTACAAAAGAATGTAAAGTTATTTAGCAAAGAGAAACATGCTAAGACTTTAGAAAGAAAAGATTAAGTTCGTAATCAACTTCCCTTTCATAGTCTTAGTGTAGTTTATGCTTCTTTGGATGGGAAGTCCCTTTAGGGGTTGCCATCAGAAAGGGGTGATGGAGATTGAAGCATTATACAGTAGACATACCAAAAGAGTGGGTAGAAGAAAGCAGAGGATATGGTGTATGGGAGACACCAACACAAAGGATAACACGTGATGTTGTTGGAACAATTTATTTTATTGTAAAACTTTAGTCTTAGGTTTATTGCATTTTTGAACTTGTAATTCTTTGGATACTTGAACACTTTTTTTTGGGTAGCATGTACTGAGGGATGCTAACTTTTTGTATCCACTGAAGGATGACAGGATAACACACCTACTGATGGGTGTTGGGAGGCACTTGCTGACAAGTGCTATAACAGGTTTGGGTCAGGCTCGTGACGTTAAATAAGCGCTACTTGGGAGGCAACCCAGTTAATCTTTTATTTGTTTTTAATCTCTATCTTAAGTGCATCATAGGTCTACATGTACATTTGAGAGGGAAAAGATTTGTAATTAAAAAATTGAAGGTAAAAATCAGGTGCTACAGGGAGGAATTGAGTAAAAGCAAGCAAAAGAGAGGGGTGAGAAACTACCGCTCACCGCCGAGCGGCGCATTTTACCGTCGGGCGGTGGCGGCTAAAAAACCAGCCCAAGCTCTTTAAAAGCTGGGAGGTTTTAAGTGTCCTGCACTTGACTCCTCACCTTTGCATTTCGCCAAGCGGTCTTCTTAAGCCTTAGCACCCAATCTGCACCTTCAAAAGGGTTTCCAAAGGAATTTTCCCACATTTTCTTACCACCCACTCACAAAAACCTAGTTTCTTATAAAAAAATTAGGGGTTTTGGTGAGAGTTGTGCATTGGGAGCTTTTCATCATCAATAAGAGGATTTCTTACAAGCATATAGCATTTGCACTCAAGTAAGTTGTGCAATTTCATTTTTAGGTTTCTATTTTTGAAATTTGATGAAGAACATGCTTAGGAACATGATTAATGAGGATTTTTGATTTCCATGCACGAATTGATGAAATAGGAACTTTTTTAAACTGATTAAATTGGATGGATGTTGTCTGGATTGATGAAATTAGTGTTTGAGTGGAGATTAGGGAAATTTAGAAAAGTTTTTATTGAAACCTTAGCGTACCGCTGGGCGGTATTGTTGGGCGCCGGGCGGTGTTGCAATCTAAAGCATACCGCCGGGCGGTGATGCAATCTAAAGCATACCGCCGGGCGGTCTCCTTGGACGCCGGGCGGTTGGCTGCAATGCTTGATGGATGCTTGAGTATGATGCAAGGATATTGAGGGGAGCCCTGTTTTACCCTCAGTATTGAACTGAAATTGGTCTGGAATTGATTGATGACGAGCTAACTTCTGATGATGAATTGTTGTGGTTTGTTTTGAATTATATCTTATGCAGGAATGACATCACTATCAAGAAGGGGGAGAAATACTAGCAACAAGAGGAAGGAGCCTGAAAGGCCACAAGGATTTCACTCTCAGAGGTTCCTCTCCAGAAAGCATGAAGAACACTATGCAACTGTGCAGGAGAGGAGATTACTTATGGAAAGGAGGGCTACCTTCATTCCTGATTTGGCCCCTGAATTTGGAACAAAGATTATGAGGAGAGACTGGAAAAGGTTGACAACTTATCCTACACCAGCTAGCGGTGAGTTGGTGAAGGAATTCTACACAAACTTCGTACACAGAGATGGAGTTTCGGCTGGAAGGTTTATGAGTTTTCTGAGGGGGCATATTGTCAGGTATGACCCCGACACCATAAACAGCTTTTTGGGCACTGAGTGGCCAGGAGAGCAGTGTTAGTATGTGGCACAAGTTGGTGTGTTCCGTGACATAGCCGAGATTGAGAGAGTTATGTGTCTCCCTGGAAGGCATTTTCAGGCTAATCCTAATGGAGCACCGGTTAACATTAAGAGGTTAGACTTGACGCCTTTGGCAAAATATTGGATGGCATTCACTCATGCCAATATCCAACCGTGCTCCCATATCTCCGACATCACGATGCATCAGATCATTCTTATCTACTGCTTGTTAAGGCAGATGGATGTAAATGTCGGCAAGATCATTGCTGATGAGATACAGAGCTGTGCTACTACAGTGAGTAGCAGGACACCATTGGGGCATCCATCTTTAATCACCTTTTTGTGTCGGCAAACTGGGGTGGACACTACAGTTCCACCATATGAGAGACCCAGGAATGCCATTAATGCAGCTTATTATCATCAGTACTGCGCAGAGGCAGGGGCAGCAAGAGCGACACTTAGGAGACGTCTTAGGAGATCACCAGCACAGCAGCCAGGTTTTATGGTTTTGCAGGTGAATGCCCACATAGACATTTGGAGGAGTTCTACACCATTTGCTCTTCAAGGAAACCTCCTGATGTCTTGGATGAAGTCATGTTTTTAAGGGCATTTCCGCATTCATTACAAGAAGCAGCAAGGGGTTGGCTGTATTGTCTTCCTCCAGGATCCATCACTTCTTGGGAAGATCTTAAGCATACGTTCTTGGATAAATTCTTCCTTGCTCAGTATGGTCACAATAACGATCCTGGATGGAATGACCCTAGCTTGGGATGGTATGGTACTTCAGAACATCAATATCAGGAACAATCATTTTAGACTCCTTGTATGCCTTCTCCACCTGTTCAGGAACCACAACAGCCACAGCTTCATGAGCCTGCCCATTCTTTATCAGCTGTTGGTAGGAAATTGGTAAGAAAGCTTGATTCTCTTGAGAGTTTGGTGACACAGCTGGCATCCAACCAGAGACCAGCACCTTCATCTGCATCTGTTGCACGGCTGTGTGCTATATGTCCTTCTAGTGACCACTCTACGGATGCATGTCCTCCTTTGGACCACCCTGTTACTCATGATGAGCCTCAAGCTTATGCTATCGACATATACAACAACAAGCAGCCACAACAGAAAAATCAGAGGAAACAGGAACAACAAGAGGCATATGCCCGACCACCTTCCAAATCTTCTACTTCTTCTGAGCCAACATTGAATGAGTTGTGGGGGCAGATAGCCAGGCAGGCCATTGAGGAACAGTCTCGTGTTTTAGAGGGACCTCCAATTCAGAATGTTCAGATTACTGATGATGTCAGTGTCACCCGCATAGGGGATGAAGAGCAGAGTCATGAGCCTACTATTGCACCATCTACTTTCCTACACTCCTATGTTCTTGCTCTTGCACTTGAGGATGCATTTGCTCATTCTGCTGTTACTGGTGAGATGAATCATGAATCAACACAGGTTTTCTCTAAACTTGAAATCCCACTTGCTTTGCCTAAGTTGTTTATGCATTAAATATTCTCGATACTGTTGCAGATTCACATGTTAGTGTTGATTTTGACATTGAAACTGTGAAAACTGAAGATGTTTCAGACTTAGGATTAAATTTTGATCTTTCACAGTTTTTTGAAAATTTTCAATGTAGTTGTGAAGCTGGTTCTTGCTCTATTTGTGTTGAGATCAATTCTGTGATACAACCAGCTTCCAACTTTATGATTGGTGATACTAACTGTGAATTTGATGAAAATGTTGAGGAACAGGCAGATGTAAGCAACACATCTGAGATAGGTAGACCATCTTCACCTTCCACTATTCCACCAATCTTCAAGGAAGTGGAGGTATACATACCTAAGATTGACTCTGTTGTTGATGATTATGCTGATGATAGGTATGTTGATGATTGTATTGTTGATGAGCATGCGTTTAGTTCTCCCTCTCTGCATGATGAGAAACAACTTTTGATATCTTGTCTGAATGTTTATTCTCCATGCACTGAACATGAATCTGATTCTGTTTGTGATACTGCTTCTAAATTTGAACTTGATTCATGTTCTGAGGGTTTATCTGAGGTTCAACCTATTACATTGGGATTGGGTGTTATACCTCTGCATGTTATTTTTCTAGAACCACATTGCACTAACAATGTTGCAGGAGGTACACATGAGTTTGACCAACAAGAGCTTTAACATTAATAGGCACCAACTGAACCTGCTCATCAACAATCACTGCTTCTTAGATCCAGTTGTGGAGGATATCTCCCTACTCGATCAAATTTGGAGGATGAAGCAGTTCTTCCTCAACACCTCCTTGTTGAATCCGATGGTGGCAGACCTCTCCCTAAAAGTCCAAAATTGGCAACTGCCACCATGATCAGGGGAGTTTTCCTTTTCCCTTCTCCTCCTTTCCCGCTTTTATTGCACTTGTGCATGATCTATTGATTATACTGATTTCTGATCTAATGATTGTGACACATTGAGGACACTATGTAGTTTAAGTGTGGTCTATTGGGTGAGATTCTGAATTTTTAGTTGTTAGTTTATGTTTTCTGCGTTAAATGTTTTTTGTTTTCTAGGTAGTTTATGTTTTGTCTTGCGTATAGTTTTACCTGTTTCTCTTGATTTCTGGATTTTGTTTAGGTTGTCAGTTTTTCCTTCACTTCATTGATACTCTGATCTGTTTGAAATCCTTGCTTTTCTCTTCTTGGAATATGATTATGATGTTTGAGAGTTGAATTGATTGTGACAGAAGTACCTTATGTGAGATTTGAGACACTTGATATTCTTTCTTGTGTGTGATATGTCTCTTGATTGCTTGCACATATGCCTTGGCTTGACTCTTTTCGATGATTCTTGATTGATATGCATGTTTGAAAGTGATAAAGGCAGTTTTGTTGTTGAGCCTCTCTAACCAGATGAGCCTACCTTGTTTTAATCCCTTGATAACCCCTTTGAGCCTATATCTTTCCCTGTTTCTTTGTTTTGAAGCTCATACACTAGCCCTAAGTGAAAAACCATGATTACCTTAACCTTAGGGAATTTTGGAGCTTTGGAAGTGTTTTGGGAACAAGTGTGGTCTCCCGGGGGATTCAGATGAATTAGCTAGATGGTTCCTCTTCTTGTTTTTATTTTTGTCAATATGTTGTGTATCTTGTCTCTTGAAGTTGTGTTCTGAAAAGAGAGAAAAGAAAAGAGACAAGATGAGAAATGAAAAAAAAAAATACAGAAAAATGAGAAAAAAATTTGTGAATAATGGAGTCAAGAAGAGGATTGAATTAGAGGGTTTGGGTGTTATTTGACTGTGTTTACACTTGTTCCCCATTGCTCCTCTATTTCTTTTGGTTTGTAGCTTCTCATCCATATTATATCCTCCCTTGTCCTTGGCCCCATTACATCCATAAAAGACCTTTTGATTTGAACATGCATATGTGTTTGAGTGTTGATATTAGAGGCTTGCCAAGTCTGTTTGTGTTTGCTTTCTTGAGTGCATTGAGTTGACACTGTTTACCCTAGACACTTGAGAGAAACACTGATAGTGTGCATCTGTAAGTCTCTGTTGCTTTTGATTCATCTGTTGAACTGATTGATCATTTTGCCATGTTTTGATCTGCTTGGATAATTTCATGAGTATCTGCTTTCCTTGATTCTGTGTTGGATACTGTCCACTTCCTTTCACTGTCCAGATTTCTTGAGAACTGTGTAATTCTGTTTCTTTCCTTGTTAGTCTTTGTTTTCTGTGTGTTGAGTCTGTGTCAATTCCCTGATGTCCGTTGAACTGTTGCCTGATTTGCGTCTTGATTTTGCCCAGGAGTGCAAAAGACTAAGTGTGGTCTATTTTGATGAGTCGATATTTTATTGATTTCACTTAGCTTATTGTACTGAATTTAATCAGGGAATTGTGCTTAATTGTCCAGTATTTTCCCGTTTTTCCTAATTATGCTTAATTTGATCGGAAATTCTTATTTTAGTTAATTTGAATTTTCTGAGCTGATTAATTGCATTTTTGATTGCAGGGAAAATTTTGGAGATATATTTTGGAGCATTGGGATGGAGACAAATTAATTCAAGACTCTCCACAAAGAGACTTTAGAATTAATCAAATTTTAATTTAGTAGATTAGGCTTTTTAAACCAAGTTTTGTAATTTGGGCCAATTTTTGGTAATTTAGTCTTGGCCCAAGTGTAGGAAAGGGTGACGTGGCACCTAGGGTTTTTCAAATGGGTGGACCCCACCCTTTGGGGGAGACACACGACCTTAGCAAAGGAGAGAGCCGTCACTTTGAAGGATATTTCACATTCAGCTTCGGGGGCACCATTTTTTATTCTCGGCAGATTCACCTGGGTCTTGGAACGTTGTTGAGAGAAAACCTTGAAAATGTTCTCGGTGATAGGCATTGGATGAAGGAAGAAACACGTGCTTCCAGCCACCACTTGCTTTAGGCTTATGCTTGTGAACGTTGGGAGGTTGTAGAATGGGATTCACGTTGTAACGCTGGGAAGAATGAAAAGGCTTCGATTTAATTTTATAGTGTGCACACGCGGTTATTATAATTTTTGCTTGGAAGAAGTGGCAGCTGCAACTTGCATCATCCATTGTCTTTTACGCTGATTTAAATTTGGAGCACGGTATTTTGGAATTGAAGAATATGTTGATTCAAGTGTGGTGTCACGGCTGACACATGGGTTGATTTAATTTTAGGAGGTGCAAGCAATATTTTCATGGAGAGAAAAGCATTTTATTTTTATTTGAGAAGTAGCTTACTCATTTTATTTTGGTGCTATTGTTAACGCTTTCTTTTTGGAACTTTCCCATGATGAATTGCCTTTTCATTTCTTTAGCTTACTTGTTGCATTTTCATTCTATTTTATTGTTTACACATTTTAGCATTGAATGTTTTATTCCAGTGTTTTCATTTACCTTAATACTGTCTAATATGTTTAGTTGTGATAATTTAATTGTGATGTTCGCTTAGGTTAGTTGGTTGGTTGTTAACAAAATTACTTTGTTTCCATGAGATTCTTGTACTTTAATTGTCATATTGCTACTCTGATTCTGCTCAATATTTAATCTGTTGTCTGCCTGGGATTAGGTATACGGTTAGTTGCCTAATCGGTGTCAATTATTCGCTTAGTTGATTAGACTGTATGGTGGATGATTGATTAATTTTGTGCATTGCATTCGCTTAGTCTGTAATTTTGAAGACCAATTAACCTTCACTTAGTTGGGTGTTCGTGTCGGATTTGGATTAGAGTAGTGTGTACTTGTCGTTAATCTGTGATTGGAAGCATAGTAATTGAGTTAATGACCAATCGCTCTTATTTTGTATTTGATTCCGTTTTTACATTTGTGTTTACCTTTCTGTTTGCATCTGTGTTATAATTTAATTCATCCGCATTCACAAACCTTTCACAACACCCCCCACTTCGTGTCTGACCTAATTCTCGAACCACATTTGGTCCTTGAGAGACGACCTAGGAGTCACTTCCTAGTCTATACTGTATTCTTTAATGCACATTAAATTTGCATGGGGTGCGACACCCATCAGCGAGGATGAAGTCTCTTCACAGAGGGCAGGTGGCCACTGTTGAGATGATTGTAGGACTATATGATCAGCCACCAGTGCATAGATGGACTATGGACGAGTTCCATAGTGCGGTGGCTTGGCCTCAAGAGTAGGTACATGGCAGTGGGTCCAGAGCAACTGAAGCTTCAGGTGGACAGGAGGATGACCAGGAGGATGACGACTTTGAGGATCCCCAGGATAAGGATGAGTATGACTCAGATGAGGACTTACATTGAGGGCATCTATTGATGGATGCTAACACTTGGACAAGAATTTTTCTTTCTCTTTTGTACTTTGGAATTCGTAGAATAGGTTGAATTTTTATTTTTATTTTATTTTCGGTGTTTATGCTTGGCTTGAAGACTTTTCTGACAATGTTTGACTGAATGAGATGCATGATAAGTCTATTTGATCATGATTGGATGTGAATGATAATTAAGTTGTGTTGCATGTTGATATTGTTAAACCCTTGGCAAGTGTACCAGAACTAATCAAGTAATAATAATTGGTAAACCCAATATCGTTCTTCCCAAAGGACTCTTAAGGCCTCATCTTTCGTGTAAACAAATTGTTTAAGACTTCAGTAAAAGAAAATAATTTGAATGGTTTAAATGCAAAACAGAAATAAACATGCAAATGCAAGAATTCAATTGACTAAGAGAAACTATGAATGAATGAGGTGGTTGGGATTTACAATTTCATCTTATCCACCCTCATATATCTACTCTTCTTATTTACTTTGCGTATTTATCATATTGCCATGCAAACTTTCTTGGTCTACCCTTAACCCAATCCCTTGGTGAAAAGAGCCTATTACTAATTACCGACTTGCTATCCCTAGCCTCCCCTAGTAACTAATAATGCATAATGAGCGGAAGCAAAATACAATTGATCGTCCTACCCCTATCCCTAGGCGATATTAACATAATCAAGGAATTCTTCCCAGTTCATGACATTACTGTACGTCCCCGTATCAATAAAGACAAACAACATCTACCGAATGAGTTAAACGGTAGAAGCATTAAGCAAAGGTAAAGAACCCAACAATTGATAAATCAAGCATATGCAAGCATATAAAGTAAACAAGAATTTCAATATATGAGAGTTTCAAAAGATTACATTGTTCCCCAACAACTAAGGGTTTAGTTCACCATAATCATTGTGAAACTAGATGAAAATAATGAAAGAATGGAAAAGCAAACCCTAGAATTGATAAAGTGGAGCGTAAACATCCAAGAAATCTCCTCCAAAGGTGTAGAGCTGCTGTGGACGTTGTTCTCTGCCAAAAGAATTTCATTTGGATTCGCACTAGGGCTATATATAAGCCAAAAAGATAACATAAAGATCTTAGAATCCAAAATATAAAAACAGACAATCGCCCAAGCGACTAAATTGACCGCTCAGCAGTTTGCCTAACACACGCCACCGCCCAGACGCCTAAAATGACCGCTGAGCGGTTTGCCTCTTGTCGCTCTGGACGCTTAGCGTCACTGCCTGGGCGCCAGACAACAACTTTTCCTTGCACTAGGACGCTCAGCGGTGGAATTTACCGCTGAGCGGTTCACAGACTCTTCTTTTCTTCCTTTTTCTCCTTCATTCTTGAGTCTATGACCTTCCTACTTCATTACCATCTTCAATTTTCATCAAAAACCCTGCAAAACAATGCAAAACAAGCATAATATCTCTAAAAACAACTTTTGACTCTCATGTAACACAACTTAAGAGTTTTACTTGATTCTAAGCTCATTTTAAGCTACAAAGGGTGTGATTTAATATCAAATTTATTCATGAAAATAACAGTTTTGAGACCATTATCACAACCTCACACTTAAAACTTTGCTTGTCCTCAAGAAAAACTAAACAAGACTTGGCCTTCCAATTTTTCATCAAATAGTTCTACACTTTTCAAAACCCTTTTCTTCATGACAAGTTATTTTCCAATTCAGATATTTAGTGGAGTCATACCAAAACGCAAGCATGCTTTCAATCCAATTTAGTTCACCTACTTCAATATTTCGCAACAGATCTTTTATTCATGAACGATCAATCCACTAAGCATAGATGTAAACCTGGATTTCAACAATTCTTACCAAGCAAGTGTTTCACTCAATCACTCAAGTGTTTAAGGAATCACTCCACTCTTTACTATTCACATGCCACATAAAACAATATTGCCAAGTATCTAAAACAATAAAAATCCTTACATGCAAATATCATCACAAGGACTTTTCCAAGGCTTGTAATGAGGCTAGGATATCAAGAAAATTTGGTTTTTCTAGATTGTAAAATCCTTGAGTTAAGAGAGCTATTTCATCATTGAAAAGGTTCAAGTTTAAATTCTCTCTATCACCAAACTCCTTTATTCCCAACTTCTTCCCTTTTTATCATTTTTGCATTGAGTTCCTTTTTCATGCTTTTACTTTTTCCTTTTCTTCTTTACTCATGCATTTTTCTTTTCAATACTTGAACTCAATGCTCTTCTTTTGCCTTTCAATTTTCCCCATACAACCCCAAACTTGAACCTTTTCATCACATAAGATTATTCTCAATCCTACTCAAGATAAATAATTTCAAATCAAGGGTTCTCATCTTGTTTATGGCCAAGGTTCAAAAAGGGTATAAAATTTTAAACTTTTTGGGTGAAATTTTGGCTAGATAAGGGCTTCCAAACATGGCCTTGATCATATAACATAAGCATGCACATCAATCAATTATCAAGACTAAGGCAATATCATTCAAGATTCCCTGTGAACAATACATATATCAGTAAGAACTCTGGAGCTCAAAACCTCACACACATGCTTTCTCACACATCATTCATTTATCCTGCTTAGCATCACAATCACAATCATGAACCACAATACATCTGTTCATATATTTAGTGAATCATTTAACTGGATATCAACACACATATATTCTCAGTCAACCACATTCAATCATTATCCAATACTTGTCATGCATTTTAATACTACCATCAGAACCATTGTACAAGCCAAGCATAGACACCTACACTACTCAACAAAATTCAACCTACTCTAAGGATTCAAAGTGCAAAAGTAAAAGAAACCTGGGGTGCCTCCCAGTAACGCTTGTTTAATGTCACGAGCTTGACCCAAACCTGTTTAGCACTTATCAGTAAGTGTAAATCCTTCCAACACCCATCAATAGGTGTACCTTCCTGTATCCTTCAGTAGATACATAAAATTTAGCATCCCTCAGTAGATGCTACCCAAAAATTGTTCGAAAATACCAATATTTACAAGTCAAAGTAAAATAAAATTAATGTACAACAATCACGGGGGTGCCTCCCAGTAAGCGCTCTTTTAACGTCATTAGCTTGACCCGGTAGAGTTCAAACACCCATCAATAGGTGTTGATACTCCCTTTGCTTGATATTCTTTTCTTCTTCTTCTTCCTGCTGAATTTCTTCAGAAAGTTGATAACACCAAGCACCTGTTTCCATGTCTCCATCATAGGAACTTTAATCTCCAATTTCTAGAAGATCTCCATGAAGCACTTGAAGTTCATTTTCTTCCTATGATACTTCTTTGAATGAGGAAGAGGTTTTTCATATGATCTTTTCTTGTTTCCTCTCTTCCTCTTTTTCTCACTCTTCTCCTGCTCTAAGTTTCTCTTTTTTTCTCTTTTTATTTTCTTCTTTATTTTTCCACATTTTCTATTTTTCTTTTTTCTTTCAACCACTTGAATGGTAAAGCTCCCTGGATCTTGTAATTTAGGACGTAATGTTCTCTGTATGACTGCACTGCAATTTCCTTGCACCTCAATAGTTTCCTTCTCAATATACTTCCTTTTCTTCATGAGAAGTTCTTTCAAAAATTTCGCATATGAGGGCATTTGCTGAAGTGCTTCTGAAAATGGTATGGTTATTTCCAATTTCATAAAAATTTCCATACATCGCTCCAACTGCTTTTCTTTTTCCCTCCTAGAATATGTCTTTGGATAGGGCAAGGGTTTTTCATACTCCCTCTCTTTCAATTTTACAACCTCTTCTTCTATCTTTTCTTCATCTATCTTCTCCTCAACAACAACCTTTTCTGTTTCTATCTCTTCTATCTTTTTCACCTCTCTCTCTATCTTGTCCTCATCAACAACCTCATCAATTTGTGTCTCCAAATTCCTGAAGGTAACTTCATAGCTCTTAGAATCGTACTTCTCCAAAAATTTGTCGAACTTTTCATCAAGGCTTTTGACATAGTTGTTGACCATACTCCCACATTTCTATGGGTAAAGAGATTTGTTGTTGCCACTGATATTGTTGCATCTCTTCCATGCTTTTATGAGAAGAAAATCTTGTATACATGCCCTGTGGAACAAATTTTCATTCTTTACACTCTCCTTTATGCTTTTGACATGGTATACTTCCAAATTCATGATCCTCTGAAGAAGTTCATCAGAATTTATGTTCTCCTTGAACGGAGTGATTTGTTGCTCATCAGCTTGCCCAGATTGTCTTTGATCCATGTATGAGTGAGGTTCCCACCAGTAGTTGAAATTATTTTGATAGAATTGAGTGCCTATAGAACCAAATTCTTGTACATACTGCATCCTGTAATCATTAGGCACAAAATCCTAGAAATAATTTATTAGAACAAAAATAAACATAAAAATCAAGTCAAAATTAATCAATTTACACTACTCGAAAAAGTTAAACCAAGAGTCCCCGGCAACGACGCCAAAAACTTGTTAAACCCCTAACCCCTGGCAAGTGTACCAGATCGTATCAAGTAATAATAATTGTTAAACCCATTATTGTTCTTCCCAAAGGACTCTTAAGGCCTCATCTTTCGTGTAAACAAATTGTTTAAAACTTGAGTAAAAGAAAATAATTTGAATGGTTTAAATGCAAAACAGAAATAAACATGCAAATGCAAGAATTCAATTGACTAAGAGAAACTATGAATGAATGAGGTTGTTGGGATTTACAATTTCATCTTATCCACCCTCATATATCTACTCTTCTTATTTACTATGCTTATTTATCATATTGCCATTCAAACTTTCTTGGTCTACCCTTAACCCAATCCCTTGGTGAAAAGAGCCTATTACTAATTATTGGCTTGCTATCCCTAGCCTCCCCTAGTAACTAATAATGCATAATGAGCGGAAGCAAAATACAATTGATCATCCTACCCCTATCCCTAGGCGGTATTAACATAATCAAGGAATTATCCCCAGTTCATGACATTACTGTACGTCCCCGTATCAATAAAGACAAACAACATCTACCGAATGAGTTAAATGGTAGAAGCATTAAGCAAAGGTAAAGAACCCAACAATTGATAAATCAAGCATATGAAAGCATATAAAGTAAACAAGAATTTCAATATATGAGAGTTTCAAAAGATTACATTGTTCCCCAACAACTAAGGGTTTAGTTCACCATAATCATGGTGAAACTAGATGAAAATAATGAAAGAATAGAAAAGCAAACCCTAGAATTGATAAAGTGGAGCCTAATCATCCAAGAAATCTCCTCCAAAGGTGTAGAGCTGTTGTGGACGTTGTTCTCTGCCAAAAGAATTTCATTTGGATTCGAACTAGGGCTATATATAAGCCAAAAAGATAACAAAAAGATCTCAGAATCCAAAATATAAAAACGGACAACCGCCCAGGTGCCTAAATTGACCGCTCAGCAGTTTGCCTCAACACACGCCACCGCCCAGGCGCCTAAAATGACCGCTGAGCGGTTTGCCTCTTGTCGCTCTGGACGCTCAGCGACACCGCCTGGGCGCCAGACAATAACTTTTCCTTGCACTAGGACGCTCAACGGTGGAATTTACCGCTGAACGGTTCACAGACTCTTCATTTCTTCCTTTTTCTCTTCATTCTTGAGTCTATGACCTTCCTACTTCATTGCCATCTTCAATTTTCATCAAAAACTCTGCAAAAAAATGCAAAACAATGCAAAACAAGCATAATATCTCTAAAAACAACTTTTAACTTTCATGTAACACAACTTAAGAGTTTTACTTGATTCTAAGCTCATTTTAAGCTACAAAGGGTGTGATTTAATATCAAATTAATGCATGAAAATAACGGTTTTGAGACCGTTATAAGATATTCAAGTAACAAAGTTCACTAGCAATGTGAACAAATGTGGGATGAATTATGATTGTGGTTATGATGCTAAGCAGGGTGTATGAATGAATGTTGTGTGAGAAAGCATGTTGTGTGAGGTATTGAGCTTCAGAGTTTTCATTGTTGTATGTATTATTCACAGGAAAAC
Organism: Vigna reflexopilosa; assembly: GCA_027742785.1. Taxonomy (NCBI): domain Eukaryota; kingdom Viridiplantae; phylum Streptophyta; class Magnoliopsida; order Fabales; family Fabaceae; genus Vigna; species Vigna reflexopilosa. The sequence goes on from CM050918.1 coordinate 20,708,084, forward strand.
ATGAATGATATTGCCCTAATCTTGATGATTGATTGAATTGCATGTGAATGTCATATGATCAAGGCCATTTTTGACAACCCTTCTCTAGCCAAAATTTCACCCAAAGTGTTTGAAATATTAAACCTTTTTGAACCTTAGCCTTAAACAGGATGAGAACCCTTGGTTTGAAATTATTTACCTTGAGTTGGGTTGAGCTTAACTGTATGTGTTGACAAGGTTCAAGTTTGGGGTTGTATGGGGGAAAGGCAATTGAAAAGCATTGAGCTCAATTGTGAAGAAAGAAAAAAATGCATGAGAAAAAGAAAAGAAAAGAAGAAAAGCATGGAAGATGAGCTCAATGAAAAAAATAAAAGAAAAGGGAAGAAGTTGGGAATAAGTGAGATTGGTGAGATGGAAAGTTGTGTTTAAACTTTGAATATTATTGTAGCTTTCTTAACTCAAGGATTTTTCATTTCAGAAAAACCAATTTTTCTTGTTAGCCCAGCTTCAATACAAGCCTTAGAAAAGTCCTTATGATGGCATTTGCATGTGAAGATTTTGATTGTTTGAGATGAATGGTGATTTTGTTTCATTGTGACTTGTGAATAATAGAGAGATGGAGTGTTACCTTAAACACATGAGTGATTGAGTGAAACACTTGCTTGGTGAGAATTGATAAATTTCATTCTTACATTTTTGCTTAGTGGATTGATCATTCATAAATGTAACATCTGTTGAGAAATATGTTATCATGTGAACTGAATTGAATTGAAAGCATGCATGCATCTTGATTTGATTGCACTGAGAATCTGAAATTGAGTAGTTCTTGTTATAAATGTTAGGAGTGTTGAACTATTGGATGAAAAAGTGGAAAGCCAAGTTTTGTTTTGTTTGCTTGAGGACAAGCAAAGTTCTAAGTTTGGGGTTGTGATAACGGTTGAAAAATAGTTATTTTCATGCTTCATTTGAGACTAAATTACACCCTTCAAGGCTTATAATGAGCTTAGAATCAAGCAACACACGTAAGTTGAGTCAGTTGAGAGTCAAAAGTTGTTTTTAGAGATATTATGCTTGTTTTGCATTGTTTTGCAGCATTTTTGATGAAAAGGAAAAATGGGATTGAAGATGGAAGGTCTTCGACTCAAGGAAGAAGAAGAAACAGTAAGAAAGGAAGATTCTAGGAACCGCCCAGCACCAAAATCCATCGCTGAGCGGCCAAAGGCGGTGCAGCCAGGCGGTTTTGCGATATGAGGCAAACCGCCGGGCGGTACAACTCACCGCCGGGCGGTGGCGCGATTAAGGGTAAACCGCCGGGCGGTCAAAGTGTGATGCCGGGCGGTTATCTACTGGGCTTGGGCCTAAATTTTGTGACGCTCCTAAACTATAAGTAGCCCTAGTGCGAGTTTAGATGCATTCTTTTGATAGAAAGGGGCGACCAGACCTAGTTTTCACTCCTTGGAGAAGATCTCTTGGATGCTTAGGCTCCTTTTTATCCAATCTAGGGTTTGTTTTTCCATTCTTCCATCATTTTTCATCTAGTTTCACCATGACAATGGTGAACTAAACCCTTTTGTTGTTGGGGAACAATGTAATCTTTTGAAACTCTCTTTTATTGAAACTCTTATTTATTTATATGCTTGTCGTATGCTTTGATTATCAATTATTGGGTTTCTCACCTACGCTTAATGCTTTTATCATTTAACTCATTCGGTAATTGTTGTTTGTCTTTATTGATACGGGAATGTACGGTACTGTCATGAACTGAGGGAAATTCCTTGATTAAGCAATACCACCTAGGGATAGGGGGTAGGACGATCAATTGTATTTTGCTTCCGCTCATTATGCATTATTAGTTACTAAGGGAGGCTAGTTTATTTAAGTTGTAAACTCGAATCACCATAAGCCAGGAGCAACTCGAGAGGCCTCAAGCGGAGAAAGATCCTATCAAATACGGTGACATTTTAGACGTCTAACCTATAGAATCCGACGTCTATATAGACGTTTGACCTATTGATGAGTCGTTATTTCTTGAACCATATTTAGTTTATTGCACTTAAATAAACCAGGGAATTGTGTTTAATTGTCTGTTATTTCCCCGTTTTCCGAATTCTGCTTAATTTGGTCGGAAATTCGTATTTTCGCTAATTTGGATATTTTGAGCTGATTAAGCGTATTTTTGGTTACAGGGAAATTGTGGAAATATCATCTGGAGAATTAGGATATGGTGTGACACATTCAAGACTCAATATTTAGTCATTTAGATTTTAATTAAAGTTGTAATTTCGTTTTCTAGAAGCCCTTGATTAGAATTAGGTGTTTTGGACCCTTTTAGGGGCATTTTTGTAAAAAACCAATTGTGGGGGCCATGTGGCATCTCTTTAGGGCTGACTTGTAGTGTGTGGACCCCACCAAAATGTGAAACTCTCGGTATTTGGGGTGTGAAAACCGAACCACACAAAGGGGAGACCCATAGCTCATGGTTTTTGCTTCTTTCTTCTAGGGTTTCTCTTGTTTTGAATATGCTCTCATGGTGCTTGTTTGGTGCTACGGTTTTGAGCCATTTTCAATGATATGATGCAGATTTTCTTCTTCCCTTGACTTACTCTTGGTTGTCTTAACTCATTGGTGGTGAAAATCCATTCATTCCTTCTTCCATTTGCTTGCTTTTTGATGTTTGAAGCTTGAGCTTTTAAGCTTTTCTTTGCATTTCCATGGTGATTGTTGGGTTTGAGTGACTTTATATTTTCCTTTTTCCTCTCCTTTACTGCTGTTCCTCACGTTTTTCTTTGCATTTTGGTTGGTTGGTTGATGAAAATGAGGTTCTATGTGAGTTTTGGGTTAAAGAGAGCTTAAGGTGTTGTGTGGGTGTTGTGGGTTTGGCTCTTTTCTTCCATATTTCGGTTTTGATGTTTGAAAATAGTTTGGAACCAGAGTTTGATGATGTTATTGGGGCTGGACAGTGCTTGAGTTGAATGGTATAATGTTATTTTCGTTTTTTGCACAAGAGCTTGAAGAAATGGAAGATTGGGTGGAGTTGAAGTAGTAGTAGTATGGGTTTATGTTCTTGAATGGAGTTGCAACTTGAAATGGGGTCTCTTGGGTGTGTGTCTTCGGTGTGAGGAAGAAGAAAGAGCTGGAAGAGTGTGTTGGAGAGTAACAAAACCGAAATGGACAAGGAAAAGAAGAGAGAGGAGTGCATTTAAGTTTTTACCACTTTTGGGCAAACAAAAAAGATGCTTATTTTCATTCTAGGAAGATTTCCATTTTAATCTTTGTCTCTTTGCTTGCAATTGCCGAGACTTACCTTGTGGTGGAGAATATTTTGTGTTTGCTTTCTTACATTTGACTTTGCTTACATGGCACATTGGTTAGATCATCCAAGTATATTCCATTTGCACATTGGTTTTTGAAGCAACTTTTGTAGAAGTTCCTTGCATTGCTCACGTGAATTGTATGACTTGTTGTGTGCATTCAGAATTTTGCTTCATGAAGAAGGATAAGGCACGGTTTTCCATTGGATGTTTAAGTATATTTTAATTCCTTTTGAGAAATGGTGCACATGGGGACTAAAAGACAACAAATTGGATGGTTTCTTAAAGAGTAAAAATTGAAGTGAACTTGTTGGAGTGTGGGTCACGGCCATGTGCCTTTTCTTGGTCATTTGGACTTTTAAAATTAATTGTTAATTGTCATTTAGTCAAAGTAATTTGCTAGGATTAAATTAGGCTTGTTGGTTTCCTTGGTTTTTAATTAATTTAGTTAATAGGTTGAGTTTTTGTGTTTAAGTAGTTTTACATTTAATTATTTTTAACTGTGTTTGCTAATTAATTGGTAGCAGTGTTTGATGTTTAAATGTTGTCTAATTTGTTTAGTCGTTTTAATTTAATTTCCATGGTAGCTTAATTTAATTCAGTCGGTCATTAGCCATATTGCAAAGTTTCCCTGAGGTTTCTGAACTGTGACTGTGTGGCAACTCTGACTTGGTTAATATTAATTTTGTATTTGCACCTGCAATTGGGTATACGCTTAGTTGCCTAGTTGGTGTGACATCTTCGCTTAGTTGATGGAACTATATGGTGTAAATCAGAGTTGATATTAACACTGCGTTCGCTTAGTTCGCAGTTATGAAGACAGATTTAACCGTCGCTTAGTCGGTTAACTCTGTTGGATTAGATGTCCGAGTAGCAACTGTATTTTGATAATCAGTGATGGGAACATTGTGATTAGGTTAATGACTGACTGTTTTCATTCCGTGTTGATCCCATATTTTTTACAGTACTGTTTGCGTTTTCGTCGTTAAATTTCTGTATTTGTCGTAATTAAATTCTGTTTTCATCTGTGATTCCCCAAAACGATTTCAAAACTCCCCCTCGTGTTAGACTCGATTCTTGAACCACATTTGGTCCTTGAGAGACGACCTATGAGTCACTTCCTAGCTATACTGCATTTCTAAATTGCACATTAAATTTGTGTGGGTTGCGACAACCCATCACCTATATAGTCCGACGTCTACATAGACGTCGGTCATATCCTGACCGATGTGTAATTAACGTCACCCGAATAGACGTCGGTTCCATATGTGACGTTAAAATCCCAAAATAACCGACGTTAAACAACGTTTTTACACTAGTGCTCCTTCCCTCTACTATCCAAATGTCACATAGAACAAAATTGCCTTTCATTTGCCACAATCATTCATACTTGCACACAAATGTCATCACAAGGGCTTTTCATGGCTTGTAACATGGTTGGGCTAAAAAGAAAAAAAATTGGCTTTTCATGGCTTGTAACATGGTTGGGCTAACAAGAAAATCCTTGAGTTAAGAGAGTCATACATGCATTCATCATTCAAATTCAAACTCTCTTTTTACAACCAATCTCACTCATGCCCAACTTTTCCCCTTTTTGCATTGAGCTTTTCTTTCTTTCAATATATCTTTTCTATCTTTTCTATCTTTTCATGCTTTGCTCAACACGTTAGCTCATTATTTTTCTTTTTTCAGCTTTCCCAACAATCCCAAACTTGAACCTTTATCAATACCATAAAATAATTCTCAACTTAACTCATGGTAAAGATTTTCAAAAAGGATTTTCTGTTTAAGGCTTAGGTTCAAAAATGGTGGAACACATTATGCTCTTTTGTTTTGGTCAAAAATTTATGCATTGGCTAAGAAAGGGTTAATAAAAAATGGCCTTGGTCATGTGACATAAACATGCAATCCAATCAATCATAAAAATTTAGGCAAAACCATTCATGCTTTCAAGTAGATAGCAATCATTCACAGCAAATAATCTGAAGCTAAAACCTCACATATAGGCTCACTCAATATTCCAAATATCCTAAACATACATCTTGCTTAGCATCATAATCACAATCATGAAATCATGCATCTGTTCACATAGCTTGTGAACAACCACTTGTATATAAGCATATAAAGCACAATCTCAACATCATCAATATCAAGCATCATCAAGCAATACCCACCATGCAAATCAATCATAAAACCATCATGAGGTAAAGCATCCAACTAAGTACATCAAACCCTAAACTAAAATAGAAGCAAATATAATTCAAATTACAAAACCAAAAGATAGAAAAATCTTGCTCTAGTGTAGATGGCATCCATCAGTAGATGCTATCTCATCTCCTCAGCCCATGCTGTCATTGGAGTCCTCCTCCTCTCCTTTTTCTGCATCTTCAAAATCATCGTCCTCATCATCTTCCTCCATAGCTGGAGCTTCAGCTGCTCCAACTCTGCTTCCTTCCTCTTGTTCCCCACAGTCTTGATCCTCTTTCCTGATGAGGAGGCCATCCCTATATCAAGTACAATTCACAAAACCGCAAGAAATATCATTAAGCATTAGTAATTCACGCAACACCCTTTAAACATAATGCCAATCATCACTTAGGGAAAAACACTACCCCCTAGTGTCACCTACACACATAAAAACACAAAAATTCACAATCTGCACAAGTCGCGCTTAGCAGTAACCGACGCTCAGCGGTGACAGTATTCTTCTACATAAAATGCCCTAGCTGCTTGTAATCTCCACCCACACACAATTTTTCCAATTCCATACCTCAATCATACATTTTAATTGGTCTAAACAGTGACTTTTTCAATCAATTATGCACAATCATCAAAAAACCCTAAAGAATCATGCCTAGACAACCATTCTCATACAAAATCATGCTCTCAAAACCCTAGAATATAAAATGTATGTACTTACTTGGGTGGAGATACTCAAATGTCTGCAAGATGCTTTATGAATATGGAGGAATCAACCCCAAACTGATGTGCTCTCACAAAACCCCAAAACTTGGATGAAAAAATGGTGCTAAAATGGTGGAGGAAAGGTTTTTGTGAAGAGGGGTGAAGGGAAAAGTGGAGAGAGTATTTTGGAGAGAGCTTTGGAGTGGCTAAAATAAGTGAGGGACAAATGGAAAGGTTAGGGCGAGACCTAGGGTAAGTGAAGTGTGCAATAGGCCAACTCACGCTGGACCCAAAATGTTAAAACCCAAAAATCAGTCTACAATGCCAGCGCTCAACGCTACTTGCCGCTGAGCGATATATGCGATACTCACTCTCCTTCTTCCTAACTCACCCTTAGCGTTCATGATCCAATGCCAATCAAATTCAACTCTCAAATTTTGAATTTCATGCAATTTCCACTCACTCCACTTATGCATATAACAACCAAACCCTAAAATGCAACTAAGACAGAATTAAAACAAGAAACAAAATTAAATCAATCAACTGGGTTGCCTCCCAGGTAGCGCTTATTTAACGTCACGAGTCTGACCCAATAATCCTCTAGCATCCTTCAGTAGATGCACATCTTTCTCCTTAGGACCCATTAGTAGATGTTAATCTTTCTCATCTTCATCAGCATTCATCAGTAAATGCTGTCAATGACACCCATCAGTAGATGCCTAATCACATAGTGATAACGATTGAAAAATTGTTATTTTAAAAATCGTTATTTTTATACTTAATTTGATACTTAATGCACCCTTTTTGGCTTAGAAACTTGCTTGGACTCATGATTTTGCTTTAGTTTTGTGAATAAGAGAGTTAAGGATATGCTTTATGATTTTATCACTAAATTCCCTTGATTTTGTAGGTTTTTGGAATGATTTGAAAGAAGGGTTGAAGTATCAAGGAGTTGCAGTGCAGAAAAGTCAATCAGTCAACTAGTCAACCAGAATGCTGAAAAGTCAACCATAGTGCAGAAAAAGCAGCACTGAGCGGAAAATAAGTGCTGAGCGTTAGAACTAAGCGGTAATGGGTGCTGAGTGTCGGCTTCGGGACCATTTTTTCGCCTCGACACCATCGTTGGGCGCCATTTTGGGTCTCGCACTTACTGTTGAGCGATAGCCCAATGCTGAGCGCTAGTTTCTTGGGCTTGGGCCGATTTTTCTGTTATTTTTATGAATTATAAGTAGAGTGGCACGACCTGGATGGTCTATCTTTTGACATAAATCTATGAAATCTAGGGTTTATCTTTTCATTATTTTCATTATTTTCATCTAATTTAACCATGTTTATGGTGAACTAAATCTCCATTGTTGTTGGGGAATTGATGTAATCCTTGAAACTCTCATATATTGAATTGATACTTTTTTCTTATGCTTTTATTCATTAATTGTTAGGGTTTTTCCTCTTTACTCTATGCATGATTTGTTTAATTCATTCCATAGCGTGATCTTTGATCTTATCTTTATGGACACATATAGGTAGATCTAGACATGAGGGAATTCTCTCGGGAGCAATATTACCTAGACATAGGAATAGGAGGACCGATTACCTTTAAGCTTCTGTGCGAATAATGTAATGCATGATCAATTTCTAGGGAGACAAGACATTGTAAACTAGTAATTAGGAGTAAGATCTTTTGACCAAGACATTGGGATTAAGGTAAAGCAGAAAGTGACATTGACATTAATGAAGGAGTGAAATTCTTAAATATATGAGAGTGGATAGGATGAAATCATAAACCCCAACAACATAATTCATTCATACATCATCCAACTGCGTATTTTCTTTGGTCAATTGATCAAACCTTTGCATGCATATTTAATTTTCGTTTTGCATTATAAAAACCTAAGTTTCATTATTGTAGTCTTAAATAATCAACAAATCACAGGAAAGTCTAGGCCTATGAGTCTCTAGGGAAACGATACTTGGTCTTACCATTTATATCAGTAAATGTTGTCAATGACACCCATCAGTAAATGCCTAATCACATAGCATGCTTCAGTTTATGCTTAATCACATAGCATCCTTCAGTAGATGCTATTATTCCTCATCCTTATCATGGCAACATCCATCAGTAGATGTTGTAGTAGCATCCATCAGTAGATGCTTTCATCACTGCCATCAGAAGCAACATATAACCTAAAAAAACTTAAACACACAAAGAAAAATCAAATCCAAATCACACAAATAATCAATTAAAAAGAAAAAGTCAGAAACTGGGTTGCCTCCCAGCAAGCGCTTCTTTAACGTCACTAGCTTGACCCAATTAAGCCCAATCCAGATTTTTGATGTTGGCGTTCTTCCTTCCTTCATGAAACCAACAAAATATCAGCAATTTTCTTGTCACCAACTTTACTCTTCTAGAATAAGGAGCCTCAATCTCAAGAACTCCGTTTGCTTTAATAGTCTTGACAACCCATAACCTATTCTTGAATTTCACTAGTGTGCCAGGTTTGGGTTCATCACTTTTCACATCAGGGTGTTGGTGAACCGATTCTCCTTTCTTATCTACCTTCTTCATTATATATCTTCTTTATCTACTACTGACAGTCTTCTCTATTTCTAAACCTAGAAAGAGAGGTCGTGATGATCTTGTGCTCCTAGTACAAATTTTATGCTGCACAAACTAAAGAACACTGCACTAGAGCACACAATTAGCCCAAAATAAAAATAGTAAAAGATAGAAAGATAGAAAGATAAAAAGATAAAAAGATACAAAGATAGAAAGATAGAAAGATAAAAAGATAGAAAGAAAAAAAGATAGAAAGATAAAAGGATAGAAAGATAAAAAGATAAAAAGATAGAAAGATAAAAAAATAAAAAGTCTAATCGGTTAAGAATCACACAAATAGAATAGTTATACCATGAGTCCCCGACAACGGCGCCAAAAACTTGTTAAGGATCCGACAAGTGTACCGAATCGTATCAAGTAATATAAAATGGTAAGACCAAGTATTGTTTTCCCAAGAGACTCATGACACTAAATAGTTGTGCTTTTGCTTAACCAATCAAGACTATAAGAACAATATTTTTGGGTTTTTGAATGCAAAGTATGGAAAAATAAACATGAATGCAATTCGATCAATTGAAGCTAAACATAAAAGTGAATGGATGATGTTGATAATATGAGATGAATATGTTGTTAGGGTTTAGATTTCACCTAATTAATCACTCTCATGCATAAACAAATTCATCTTCTTCATTAATGTTATTGCCACTTTCTAATTTAACCTAATCCCAATGTATTGGTGAAAAGAGCCCCCAAAAGGGCGCTGGGGCGAGGTGCAGTGCAAATTCTACGCTTTGGTTGACTTTTATGAACTTTGGTTGACTTTTCTGCATTCTAGTTGACTTTTCTGCACTCTAGTTGACTTTTTTGTGTTCTGGTTGACTTTTATGCATTCCAACTATTTGGTACTTTAACTTTTCTTTCAATTCAATCCTTGCCTACAAAATCAAGAGAATTTAGTGATAAAATTATCAAGTATAACCTCAACTCTCTTATTCACAAAACTAAAGCAAAATCATGAGTCCAATCAATTTTCTAAGTCAAAAAGGGTGCATTTAGTATCAAAATTGAATCACAGATAACGGTATTTTTAACCGTTATCACAACCCCAAACTTGAAACTTTGCTTGTCCTTAAGCTAAATGTAACTTGACTTACATAAAATAGATATACTACAACGGTTTAACACATCAAAAAACATTTTTCTCTAAGACAAGTAAATCACTCATGTATGATCATCATAGAAAGATCAGTCGAGAAATAATGATGTCTTAGCCATTTAAGCTTCAATTATGGTGCTCACACAACAATGAACATACAACATGTTGAAAATATAATGGCTTAGTTTCAACACCAAGAGGGGGGTGAATTGGTGAAAATAAAAAATCAGAGTCTTTTCAAAATCTTTTTCGTAAAGTATAAAACTTCCAAAAGTTTCTTTAATCTCAAGGAAAAAGATAAATCAAGTGCAGCGAAAAATAGTTGACTGTGCAGAATATATAGTCGACTTGAAATTTAAAGAGTTCAGGGATAGAAGATTCAAACGCAGTTTTTATACTGGTTCGGCCAAACTGCCTACATCTAGTGTCCTTCCTATACCCGAAAGCAAATGCACTTTAATGGTCAAGTTTTTTACAATAAGGTTTCTTTAGAGACCTCCACGTCAAAAAATAAAACACTTCTCTAACCCTCTAACCAAAATATAGGCATACAACATACAAAGAACAACAACAAGATATCCCCTCTTCTGCAGTCTTTATCAACTTTGAACAATCCTCAAAGTTCCCAAAACGCAGCACGTCCTCTTCATGTAATCACAACAGGGCAGCCACAATCTTCACAAGATTGAGAGAAGTGTCTGATCACCTATGAGCACCTTCAGTGCAGAATGATCAAGCAGTCTTAAGAGCACATCAATACTTGCTCTTCAAGCAACTCTTCAAAGAATGATCACCACGGTCTTCTTGATGAGTTCTTGGAGCTTTTCACTTTCTACCAGAGATCAAGATCTGAAACAAATCAATGAAAATGTTAGAATTACCAAAACTCTCTCTAGAATACAGAATCACGTCTATATATAGATTTTTGTCAAAACAGACGCTCCCAAAGTTGACTATGCTACTAATACAGTCGACTACAGTCAGACAGTTATGACAGTTAAAACATTTAGTAGCAGTCAGGCCAACTAAATTGATTGCACATTTAATTCAGTTGACTAACAATTAATGCTTGGTCAAAGACACAAAATATAGCCGTTCTAGTTCACAAGCATCAATAGAAATTCAAAACATAACTAACTAAGTCGAGTAGCTTGTGCATACAGTCGACTTTGTCACTTCAATGCATTTTTGAAAATCTTTCTTTGCAAAAATACTCACAGCACTGTTTTAGAATATCTGTGCAAGGCCACGAGTTTTAATCGACTTGCTTCATAATGAAGTCGACTTAAAACTTGCAGTTTTGCCACACAATATAAGTTCAACTAAAGTGCATGTTGTTTTCTTTTCTAAATCATCTGTTATGAAATCACAGATGATATCTCATGTAGAACGTAGTGAATATGCACACATAGACAGAATTAACACAAACATGTTCTCAAGAAATCATACATATGAAAGTAATGAACATGTAACACATATGAACATGTAACAATACATGTTGTTATTAATAATGTGTTGTCATCATAAAAAACCAGAAGCTATCTGGAGCCCAATCTCTCACAGGTTAACTCAAGTTCCACAATTTTTAATATACATCCTACCAAGCATATCAATCACAATTGAAACCATGCATCTGTTTTAAACAATTATGAGCGACCAATATTTGTGCTTAATAAATAATTCAAACATTAACTCAACCATGCATTTCAAGCAGTAGAGCAACACAAGACAATATTACTTATCACAAAACAGTTCATCATATGACCATTGCATAACTACTCTTTCAACCAAAACTTCAAAAACAAAAACAACAATAAGAAAACTTCAAACAAAGCATAAAAATAAAGAAACACAAGTCCCGATTCTCATAGCATCCATCAGTAGACGCTATCACACATCGTCAGCCCTTGCTATAACAACATCCATTAGTAGATACTGTCATTTGAAACTTCATCATCATAACATCCATCAGTAGATGCTTTAACCTAGTAGCATCCATTAGTAAATTCTGTCAGTAACATCCATTAGTAGATTTGTAATCACATCCCCTACTATAACAGCATCCATTAGTAGATACCGTCATATCAAACTTCATCATCATAGCATCCATCAGTAAATTCTTTAACCTAGTAGCTTTTAAGACTCCGACAAGTGTACCGAATCGTATCAAGTAATATAAATGGTAAGACCAAGTATCGTTTTCCCTAGAGACTCATTGGCCTAGACAATCATGTGATTTATTGATTATTTAAGACGTGAGAAACGAAAATCAATGTTTATAATGAAAAAGGTAAATATGCATGCAAATGTTAATCAATTGACCAAAAGAATATGCAGGTGGATGAAGTATGGATTAATTATGTTGTTGGAGTTTCCGACTTATTGTTAAACCCCTGGCAAGTGTATCAGATCGTATCAAGTAATAATAGACCGGTAAGTCCAGATATCATTTCCCAAGGGACTCACGGCACTAAACATTTGTGCTCTTGCATAACCAATCAAGACTATAAAAATAATATTTTGGGGTTTTTGAATTCAAAGTGCGGAAAAATAAACATGAATGCAATTTGATCAATTGAGGTTAAACACAAAAGTGGATGGATGATGTTGATAATATGAGATGGGTTTGTTGCTAGGGTTCAGATTTCACCTAATCAATCTCATATATCTATTATTCTTATTAAATTCGCTTTATTATTAATGTCATGCAACTTTCTAGACTACTCTAAACCCGATTCCTCGGCGAAAAGAGCCTATTACTAATTACTAGTTTACCATTCCTAGTCTCCCTAGTAATTACCAACGCATTACAGTACAGAAGCTTAAAAGCAATTGATCGTCCTACCCCTATTCCTAGGCGGTATTTCATTATCAAGAGAATTTTAATCAGTTCTAGATTTCCCCATACGTTCCCGTATCGACAAAATAAAAAATCATGACATCGAATGAGTTAAACGATGCAAGCTTTATAGCACAGAAAAGAAACCCAAACAATTGACAATATAAGCATATGAATAAAATAAGAATTTGAATATAAGAGAGTTTAGACGCTACATCTTTCCCCAACAACAAATAAGGTTAGTTCTCCATCATCATGGAGAAACTAGGTGAATAATGGAATGGAGGAGATAGAAACCCTAAAATGGAGAAAAGGAGAGTTATCACCATCTCCGAATCTGCCGCCAAAGGGGTGAAAAATGTGTTTCTGTGCCTAAGCCATCAAAAGATGCAAACCCTAAGACGTTCTGGACTTTAAATAGAGCATAAAAATAACAGAAAACGGGTCCAAGCCAAAAACAGATCATAAACATAACAGAAAATATGGCCCAGATCCATGAAAATGGCGCTCAACGCTCAAATACCGCTTAGCGGTAGGTGCAGGACTCATAATGGCGCCCAACGGTGTCGCCCTAGGCAAAAACAGTGAAAACTGGTCCCGAGACTGGCGCTCAACGCCCAGTTCACCGCCCAACGTTTGTCTTTCTGCACTCTGGTCAACTTTTCAGCATTCTGGTGAACTGGTTGGCTTTTCTGGTTGACTGGTTGACTTTTCTGGTTGACTGGTTAACTTTTCTGCACTCCAACCATTTGATACTTCAACCTTTCTTTCAATTCATTCCAATAACCTACAAAATCAAGGGAATTTATTGATAAAATCATAAAACATGTCCTCAACTCTCTTATTCACAAAACTAAAGAAAAATCCTGAGTCAAAGCAAGTTTCTAAGTCAACAAGGGTGCATTTGATATCAAAATTAAGTATAAAAATGACGGTTTTTGAACCGTTATCACAACCCCAAACTTAGAACTTTGCTTGTCCTCAAGCAAACAAGATGAAACTTAGCCTTCCACCAATCATCACAATGGTTCAATCACATTCAAAAGCTCTTTCTTTCAAGATAAGTAATCACTCAAATCAACTCATCAATAGAATTAGTCGAGATGTGCACATGCTTTAATTCAGATTACTTATCATGGTGTTCACACAATCACATAATCTTCCAACAGTTGCTATTCTCATGAATGATTAATTAGCTAAGTAAGATGTAATCATAAATTCATGGAATTCTTGCTCACCGAGTGTTTCACTCAAGCAGTCAAAAGTATAAAACTCAAGCACTCAAAAGTGTTTCACTCAAAGGTGTATAAAGGTCACTCCTTCCCTCTACTATCTACATGTCACATAGAACAAAATTTCCCTTCATTTGCCATAATCAAACATCATCACATACACATGTCATCACAAGGACTTTTTCAAGGCTTATAATGTGGTTGGGCTAACAAGGAAAATTGGTTTTTCTAGATCACAATATCCTTGAGTTAAGAGAGTCATTCACATAATCATGGTTCAAGCACAAACTCTTTTTTTACCAATTTCACTCATTCCCAACTTTCCCGTTTCTTCACATTGAGCTTTTCTTTTCATGTTTTTTCTTTTTCTATCTTTCTCATCTTTTCTCATGCATTTTCTTTTCAACTCAATAGCTCAATGCCTACTTTTCTTTTCTTTTTCAATTCTCCCAACAACCCCAAACTTGAACCTTTAACAATACTACAAAATATTTCTCAACCTAACTCAAAGCAAAGACTTTCAAAGCAAGGGTTTTTTATCCTGTTTCAGGCTTAGGTTCAAAACGGGTAGAACATAAGGTGTTCTTTTTCATATGGGACGAAAATTTCATCTTGCTAGAAAAAGGGCTTATAAAAAACGGCCTTGATCATATGACACATACATGCAATTCAATCAATCACAGAAATTTAGGCAAAATCATTCATGCTTTCACATAGATAGCAAATATATCAACAAAAACTCTGGAGTTCAAAACCTCACTCATAGGCTCAATCACTATTCCAGATATTCTAGATAAACATCCTACTTAGCATCATAATCACAGTCACAACATCATCATGCATCTGTTCACATAGCTTGTGAACTACCACCTGTATATCAGCATATTGTACAATCTCAACATCATCAATATCAACTCATCATCAAGAAATACCCATCATGCAAAAATATCAATATCAAACCACTGCATCAGATATAATGTCCAACCAAGTTCCTCAATCCTACACTACTAAATAGAAACAAATAAATACAAAAACAAAAGATAGAAAATCCTGCTCTAGTGCAGATAGCATCCATCAGTAAATGCTATCTCATCTCCTTTTTCAAAATCTTCATCCTCAACATCTTCCTCCATAGATGGAGCTTCAGCTGCTCCAACTCTGATTCATTCCTCTTGTTCCCCACAGTCTTGATCCTCTTTCCTGATGAGGAGGTCATCCCTGCATCAAGTACAATTCACAAAACCACAAGAAATCTCATTAAGCGTTAGTAAAATACAAATTTTCTTCCAATTAATGTGGAGGAATCAACTCCAAATAGTTGTGCTCTCACAAAACCCCAAACTTGGATGGAAAAGTTGATAAAAAATGGGTTTTCAAGAGAGAGGATGGTAGGAGAAGTGATGGGAAAACTTTGAAAGAGTGTTTGAAAGTGAAAGAGAGGTTATGGGTCTGTTAGAGAGTGCTTGGGCGAACCCTAAGGGGTAGAAAAAATCAAATAATCTTATAAAAAACATATACCCCCTCAGCGACGCCACCGCCCGACGGTACAACCCAACGCCCAGCGGTACAAGCCAGCGCCCGACGGTGTGCGCAGTTTACACCTTTTTTTTTTGTTTAAAACATTTTAACCCTTTAAACCTTCAAATTCAACTTTCAAAATTTAATTTTTATGCAATTCCCAATCACTTAACTCACATATGCAACTAGAACAAGATTTAAAACATGCAAAAATAAATCAATCAACTGGGTTGCCTCCCAGGTAGCGCTTGTTTAACGTCACGAGCCTGACCCAAACCTTTCTAGCACCCATTAGTAGGTGCAAACCTTACCGTCACCCATCAGTAGGTGTACCTCCCTGTATCCTTCAATAGATACCTAAATCTTCTAGCATCCCTCAGTAGATGTTATCCTAGTGGCATTCATCAATAAATGTTGTTAATGACATCCATCAGTAGCTGTCTATTCATCACTGCCATTAGAAGCAACATATAACCTAAAAAACTTAAACACACAAAGAAAAATCAAATCCAAATCACACAAATAATTATAAAGAAAAAGTTAGAAATTGGGTTGCCTCCCAGCAAACGCTCTTTTAACGTCATTAGCTTGACCCGGTAAATCCCAAACACCCATCAGTAGGTGTTGATATTTTATGTTGGCTTTCTTCCTTCCTCTATGACAAAAACAACATCTCGGAAATTTCCTTTATCACCAACTCTAAGGTTCCTCAATCTCAAGAATTCTTGTTTGCTTTGATAGTTTTGAAAACCCATAACTTATTCTTGAATTTCACTGGTGTGCCAGGTTTTGGGTTTGTCATTTTTCACATCAGGGTGTTGGTGAACCAATTCTCCTTTCTTATTTGCCTCTTGATGATCTTGTGCTCCTAGTACAAATTTTATCCTGCACATACTAAAGAACACTGCACTAGAGCACAAAATTAGCCAAAAAATAAAAACAGTAAAAGATATATATATATATATATATATATATATATTTTAATAAAATAAAAATAGTAAAAGATATTATTATTTTTTTTCGTTTTTTTTATCAATAACAAGATAGAAAGATAAAAAAAAAGATAGAAAGAAAAATGGATAGAAAGATAGAAAAATGGAAAGATAAGGAGAAGAATAAGGAGAAGAATAAGGAGAAGAATAAAAACAAAAAAAGATATATTATTATTATTATTATTTTTATTGTTATTTTTTTTAAAACAAAAAGATAAAAACAGAAAAATAAAAACAGAAAAAGATATATTTTTTTTCGGTTTTTTAAAATAAAGATAGAAAAATAAAAACAGACAAATATTTTTTTTTCTTTTTTTTGTTCGTTTTTTTAGAAAGATAAAGAATAAAAACAGAAAGATAAAAACAAAAAAAGATATATTATTATTATTATTTTTAATTTGTTTTAGGAAGATAAAGAATAAAAACAGAAAAAGATATCATTTTATTTATTTATTTTCGTTTTTTTATAAAGACAAAAAAATAAAAACAGAAAGATAAAAACAGAAAGATAGATAGAAAGAAAGATAGATAGAAATTGAGATAGAAACATAGAAAAATAAAAAGTCTAATAAGTTAAGAATCACACACATAGAATAGTTATACCACGCGTCCCCGGCAACGACGCCAAAAACTTGTTAAACCCCGGGCAAGTGTACCAGATCATATCAAGTAATAATAGACCGGTAAGTCCAAATATCGTTTCCCAAGAGACTCACAACACTAAACATTTGTGCTCTTGATTAACCAATCAAGACTATAAAAACAATATTTTGGGGTTTTTGAATTCAAAGTGCGGAAAAATAAACATGAATGCAATTTGATCAATTGAGGTTAAACACAAAAGTGGATGGATGATGTTGATAATATGAGATGAGTTTGTTGCTAGGGTTTAGATTTCACCTAATCACTCTCATATATCTATTATTCTTATTAAATTCACTTTATTATCAATGTCATGCAACTTTCTAGACTACTCTAAACCCAATTCCTCGGCGAAAAGAGCCTATTACCACGAGTGGAAAAACGCTGTTTAACGTCGGTTATTTTGGGCTTTTGACGTCACTTACGGAACCGACGTCTATTCCAGTGACATTAACTTTACATCAATCAGGTAATGACAGACGACTATCTAGACGTCGGCTGTGTACACATCCGACGTCTACATAGACGTCAGGCGTAGCCACAATAGACGTTAACATAGACGTCAATGATCAACAAAAGTGGCGTCTGTACACGCTGGATCGTTTTGTCCACTGTTACTTATTGGACGTCGCCTTGTGCATTGACTGACGTCTATAGACGTCAGTTTTGCATTAACCGACGTCTACTGGGTATTTGTTTTTTAATTAATATTTTATTTTTCGAATATAACCACACCTGAAAATCAGAAAAATTTCCCAGAACAATTGTTTATAATAAAGAATTGTTTGTTTTAGATATAAATAGAAATATGAATGAGGTTGTTGGGGTTTACAATTTCATCTTATCCACCCTCATATATCTACTCTTCTTATTTACTTTGCTTATTTATCAAATTGCCATGCAAACTTTCTTGGTTTACCCTTAACCCAATCCCTTGGTGAAAAGAGCCTATTACTAATTACCGGCTTGCTATCCCTAGCCTCCCCTAGTAACTAATAATGCATGATGAGCGGAAGCAAAATACAATTGATCGTCCTACCCCTATCCCTAGGCGGTATTAACATAATCAAGGAATTCTCCCCAGTTCATGACATTACCGTACGTCCCCGTATCAATAAAGACAAACATCATCTACCGAATGGGTTAAACTGTAGAAGCATTAAGCATAGGTAAAGAACCCAACAATTGATAAATCAAGCATATGCAAGCATATAAAGTAAACAAGAATTTCAATATATGAGAGTTTCCAAAGATTACATTGTTCCCCAACAACAAAGGGTTTAGTTCACCATAATCATGGTGAAACTAGATGAATTAAATGGAACAATGGAAAAGCAAACCCTAGAATTGATAAAGTGGAGCCTAAGCATCCAAGAAATCTCCTCCAAAGGTGTAAAGTTGTTGTGGACTTTGTTCTCTGCCAAAAGAATTACATGATTCCTTAAACACTTGAGTGATTGAGTGAAACATTTGCTTGGTAAGAATTGTTGAAATCCATGTTTACATCTATGCTTAGTGGATTGATCATTCATGAATAAAACATCTGTTGGGAAATATTGAAGTAGGTGAACTAGATTGGATTGAAAGCATGCTTACATTTTGGTAGGATTCCACTGAAAATCTTAATTGGAAAATAACTTGTCATGAAGAAAAGGGTTTTGAAAAGTGTAGAACTATTTGATGAAAAATTGGAAGGCCAAGTTTTGTTTTGTTTTGCTTGAGGACAAGCAAAGTTTTAAGTTTGAGGTTGTGATAACGGTCTCAAAACTGTTATTTTCATGCATAAATTTGATATTAAATCATACCCTTTGTAGTTTAAAATGAGCTTAGAATCAAGTAAAACTCTTAAGTTGTGTTACATGAGAGTCAAAAGTTGTTTTTAGAGATATTATGCTTGTTTTGCATTGTTTTGCAGGGTTTTTGATGAAAATTGAGGATGGCAATGAAGTAGGAAGGTCATAGACTCAAGCATGAAGGAGAAAAAGGAAGAAAAAAAGAGTCTGTGAACCGCTCAGCAGTAAATTCCACCGCTGAGCGTCCTAGTGCAAGGAAAAGTTTCTGTCTGGCGCCCAGGCAGCGAGGCTGAGCGTCCAGGATGATAAGAGGCAAACCGCTCAGCGATCATTTTAGACGCCTGGGCGGTGGCTTGTGTTAAGGCAAACCGCTGAGTGGCCAATTTTGGGGCCTAGGCGGTTGTCTGCTTTTATATTTTGGATTCTGAAATCTTTCTGTTATCTTTTTGGCTTATATATAGCCTTAGTGCGAATCCAAATGCAATTCTTTTGGCAGAGAACAACGTCCACAATAGCTTTACACCTTTGGAGGAGATTTCTTGGATGCTTTGGCTCCAACTTATCAAATCTAGGTTTTGTTTTTCCATTCTTTCATTATTTTCATCTAGTTTCACCATGACTATGGTGAACTAAACCCTTTGTTGTTGGGGAACAATGTAATCTTTCGAAACTCTCATATATCCAAATTATTGTTTACTTTATGCATATGCTTGATTTATCAATTGTTGGGTTCTTTACCTGTATTTAATGCTTTTACCGTTTAACTCATTCGGTATATGTTGTTTGTCTTTATTGATACGGGGACGTACAATAATGTCATGAACTGGGGAGAATTCCTTGATTATGTTAATACCGCCTAGGGATAGGGGTAGGACGATCGATTGTATTTTCCTTCCGCTTATCATGCATTATTAATTACTAGGGGAGGCTAGGGATAGCAAGCCGGTAATTAGTAATAGGCTCTTTTCACCAAGGGATTGGGTTAAGGGTAAACCAAGAAAGTTTGCATGGCAATTTGATAAATAAGCAAAGTAAATAAGAAGAGTAGATATATGAGGGTGGATAAGATGAAATTGTAAACCCCAACAACCTCATTCATTCATAGTTTCTTTTAGCCAATTGAATTCTTGCATTTGCATGTTTATTTCTGTTTTGCATTCAAACCATTTAAACTAATTTTCTTTTACTGAAGTCTTAAACAATTTGTTTACACAAAAGATGAGGCCTTAAGAGTCCTCTGGGAAGAACGATATTGGGATTACCGATTATTATCACTTGATACGATTTAGTACACTTGCCAGGGGTTTAACAGTAGGTTCAACAGTAGAGCAGGATCATTTGGTGCTGGTAGGAGGTGGTGTAGGACTTTCAGTGGGCACATCCACGGTGGCCTGCGTCATGGATTGCAGCTGCTCTTCAAGCGATCTATGTATTTGTTTTTGTTCTTCTAGCTGCTCAGTGAAGCGTTGCTCCATTTGACGAATTCTTTGTTCCCACTGAAGATCCATCTGCCTTAGTGCCTCCTGATTCGTTGATTGAGTTGTTTTTTGTACAGGGCCAAAGTACTCACGAAGACCAATGGACCTAGGAACTGCACGTACACGTCCTGGGTGCTCCGGTTTGCCAATGGCCGTTGTTAAAATGTCTTCCCTACCTTGGGGAGTAAATGTTCCCTGTCTCTGCTGCTCAACCAACTCATCCTGCACATTAAAAAATTTACGTTACTTAAATTGCAAGATATGATAAAAATACAATAAAGTAATGTTTACAATTTTAACTTACAATTCTCTATGAGATCGCTACGGTTGAGGCAGATGTCATGTTCCCATCAAATTTCGTCCGAGCAGCCTTCCACATCTCGTACCTTGTAGATTGAGGTGCTAGGTCCGGGGACTGAAGCCCCAACTCATCCGCTCGATCCTTCCTAAGTTTCTTCTCCAGTTTCGCATAACCACCTTGTGATAACACGTGTGGTGCACCCTGTAAAACAATTTTTACGCATAACAATATAATAATAAAAATTGTTTTGAAGACGGTTTTGGTTAAGATAAATACCTTCCATTTCTCAGTCTCTCTAGATTGACGAAACTGAATCCATTCTTCTTCTATGAAGGAATAATTCTGAGATGGATTCTCATGTTGACTTTTCCCAAATACATACAGGTGTCAGCCTTGTCTTGAAATCCCTCCATCTCTTACATATGTGCGATAAGATTTTCTGCCTCTGATAACGGTTCAAAAACCCTTATTTTCATACTTAATTTTGATATCAGATGCACCCTTTTGACTAGGAAAATTACTTGGAATCATGATTTTTCTTTAGTTTTGTGAATAATAGAGTTGAGGTCATGTTTTATGATTTTTTCGTTAAATTCCCTTGATTTTGTAGGTTTTTCGAATTATTTGAAAGAATGGTTGAATTATCCAATGGTTGGAGTGCAGAAAACTCAACCAGAAAAGTCAACCAGTTGACCATAATGTTGAAAAGTTGACCAGAATGCAGTTGACCAGCGCCCAGTAGTGGAATTGACCGTCGGGCGGTGGCGCGGCTTGGGGGAAACCGCTGGGCGGTTTTCAGATGGGCCTGGACTTGTTTTCTGCGATTTTTATGATCTGTTTGGCCTTGGACTTGTTTTTTGTTATATTTATGCCCTATTTAAAGGCCAAAACGTCTTAGGGTTTGTATCTTTTGATGGCTTAGGCACAGAAACACACTTTTCTCCCCTTTGGGGTAGATTTGGAGATGGTGACAACTCTCCTTTTCTCATTTTTAGGGTTTGTATCTCTTTCATTCCATTATTCACCTAGTTTGTCCATGACGATGGAGAACTAATCTTATTTGTTGTTGGGGAAAGATGTAACCTCTAAACTCTCATATATTGAATTTCTTATTTATTTATATGCTTGTCGCATGCTTTGATTATGAATTGTTGGGTTTCTCATCTGCGCTTAATGCTTTTATCGTTTAACTCATTCGATAATTGTTGTTTGTCTTTATTGATACGGGAACGTACGGTACTGTCATGAACTGGTGGGAAATTCCTTGATTAAGCAATACGACCTAGGGATAGGGGGTAGGACTATCAGTTGTTTTTGCTTCCGTTTATCATGCATTATTAATTATTAGGGGAGGCTAGGGATAGCAAGCCAGTAATTAGTAATAGGCTCTTTTTGCCGAGGGATCGGGTTAAGGGTAGATTAAGAAAGTTTGCATGACAATATAATAATAAAGCGAATCTAATAAGAATAGTAGATTTATGAGAGTGATTGGGTGACATCTGAATCATAGCAACAAATCCATCTCATTTTATCAACATCATTCATCCACTTTTGTGTTTAACCTCAATTGATCAAATTGCATTCATGTTTATTTTTTCGCACTTTACATTCAAAAACCCTAAAAATATTTTGTTCTTATAGTCTTGATTGGTTAAGCAAAAGCACAACAGTTTAGTGTTGTGAGTCTCTTGGGAAAACGATACTTGGACTTACCATTTATTATTACTTGATACGATCTGATACACTTGCCAGCTTGTTAACAAGATTTTGGCGATGTTGCCGGGGACTCATGGTAGAACTATTCTATATGTGTGATTCTTAGCTGATTAGAATTTCTATCTTTCTAACCCTTTCCTTCTATCTTTTTATCTTTCTATTTTTATTTTTCTTTCTTTTTTTTTAAAAATATATCTTTTATTGTTTGGGCTAATTCTGTGCTCTAGTGCAGTGTTCTTTAGTGTATGCAGGATAAAATTTTTGGTACTAGGAGCACAAGATCATCAGGAGGCAGATAAGGAAGGAGAATTGGTTCACCAACACCCTGATGTGAAAAGTGACAAACCCAAACCTGGCATATCAGCGAAATTCAAGAATAGGTTATGGGTTGTCAAGACTATCAAAGCAAACAGAATTCTAAAGATGGAGGATCCTTAGAGTTGGTGACAAGAAAAGTCCCGAGATGTTGTTGGTGTCATGGAGGAAGGAAGGACGCCAACAGAAAATATCAACACCTACTGATGGGTGTTTAGGCTTTACCGGGTCAAGATAATGACATTAAAAGAGCGCTTGCTGGGAGACAACCCAATTTCTGAATTTTTTTTATCTTTTATTTCATTTTGATTTGATTTGATTTGATTCGATTTGATTTGATTTTGTTTTATTTTATTTTATTTGATTTTATTTGATTTGATTTGATTTGATTTTATTTTATTTTGGGTTATGCGCTGCTTCTGATGGCAGTAATGATAGCATCTATTGATGGATACTTCTACAACATCTACTGATGGATGTTAGGTGATTTGGTGTCGACTGATGGATGCCAATGAAGATAAGAAAGATTAGCATCTACTGATGGATGCTATATGGTTAGACATTTACTGATGGATGTCACTAACGGCGTTTACTAATGAATGCTACTGGGATAGCATCTACTGAGGGATGCTAGAAGATTTAGGTATCTATTGAAGGATACAGGAAGGTACACCTACTGATGGGTGATGGTAAGTTTTGCACCTACTGATGGGTGCTAGAAAGGTTTGGGTGAGGCTCGTGACATTAAACAAGCGCTACCTGGGAGGCAACCCAGTTTTCTGAACTTATCTTTTTAAATTGTGTTCTATTTGCTTCTGTTTTTAGAATAGGTATTGATGTACTTGGTTGGACACTATATTTGATGCAGTGGTTTGATATTGATATTTTTGCATGATGGGTATTGCTTGATGATGCTTTGATATTGATGAAGTTGAGATTGCAAAATATGCTGATATACAGGTGGTGGTTCACAAGCTGTGTGAACAGATGCATTGTGGTTTTGTGATTGTGATTATGAGGTTAAGCAGGGTATTTGATTGAATGATTGGAATAAGCTTGTGTGAGGTTTTTGAGCTCCAGAATTCTTATTGATATATTTTCTATCTATTGGAAGCATAAATGATTTTGCCTGAGTTTCTGTGATTGATTGAATTACGTGTATGTGTCACATGATCAAGGCCATTTTTGATAAGCCCTTTTCTAAGCCAAAAATTTCGTCCCACATGAAAAAGAACATCTTATGTTCTACCCTTTTTGAACCTAAGCCTTAAATAGGATGAAAACCCTTGCTATAAAAATCTTTGCCTTGAGTTAGGTTGAGAAATATTTTTGGGATATTGTTAAAGGTTCAAGTTTGGGGTTGTTGGGAGAATTGAAATAGGAAAAGAAAAGTTAGGCATTGAGCTTATGAGTTGAAAAGAAAATTCATGAGAAAAGATGAAAAAGATAGAAAAAGAAAAAGCATGAAAAGAAAAGCTCAATGTGAAGAAAAGGGAAAGTTGGGAATGATTGAGATTGGTAAAAAGAGAGTTTGTGCTTGAACTATGAATGTATAATAAATCTCTTAACTCAAGGGTTTTGTGATCTAGAAAAACCAATTTTCCTTATTAGCCCAACCACATTATAAGCCTTGAAAAGTCCTTGTGATGACATGTGTATGTGATGATGTTTGATTGTGGCAAATGAAAGGTAATTTTGTTCTATGTGACATATAGATAGTAGAGGGAAGGAGTGACCCCTTGAAACACCTGTGTGATTGAGTGAAACACTTTATCTGGTGAAGAATGATTCCATGAATTCATGATTATATCTATGCTTATATCTGTGGGAAGATTATATGATTATGTGAACACCAGGATGAGTAATTTGAATCAAAGCATGTGCACATCTTGACTAAATTTTATTGATGAGTTGATTTGAGTGATTACCTATCTTGAAAGAAAGAGCTTTTGAACGTGATTGAACCATTGTGTTGATTTGTGGAAGACTAAGTTTCATCTTGTTTGCTTGAGGACAAGCAAAGTTTCAACTTTGGGGTTGTGATAACGGTTCAAAAACCGTTATTTTCATACTTAATTTTGATATCAAATGCACGCTTTTGACTTAGAAACTTGCTTGGAATCATGATCTTTCTTTAGTTTTGTGAATAAAAGAGTTGAGGACATGTTTTATGATTTTTTCGTTAAATTCCCTTGATTGGAGTGTAGAAAAGTCAAACATAATTCAGAAAAGTCAACAGTCAACCAGAAAAGTCAACTAGTTGACCAGAATGCTGAAAAGTTGACCAGAGTGCAGTTGAACAGCGCCCAACGGTGAAATTGACCGTCGGGCGGTGGCGCGGCTTGGGGGAAACCGTTGGGCGGTGAAACTAGGCGCTGGGCGATTTTCAGATGGGCCTGAACCTGTTTTCTGCGATTTTTATGATCTGTTTGGGCTTGGACTTGTTTTCTGTTATATTTATGCCCTATTTAAAGGCTAGAACGTCTTAGGGTTTGTATCTTTTGATGGCTTAGGCACAGAAACACACTTTTCACCCCTTTGGGGTAGATTTGGAGATGGTGACAGCTCTCCTTTTCTCCTTTTTGGGGTTTGTATCTCTTTCACTCCATTATTCACCTAATTTGTCCATGACGATGGAGAACTAATCTTATTTGTTGCTGGGAAAGATGTAACCTCTAAACTCTCATATATCGAATTTCTTATTTATTTATATGCTTGTCGTATGCTTTGATTATCAATTGTTGGGTTTCTCATCTGTGCTTAATGCTTTTATCGTTTAACTCATTCGATAATTGTTGTTTGTCTTTATTGCTACGGGAATGTACGGTACTGTGATGAATTGGTGGGAAATTGCTTGATTAAGCAATACAACCTAGGGATAGGGGGGTAGGACGATCAATTGTTTTTGCTTCCGTTTATCATGCATTAATAATTACTAGGGGAGGCGAGGGATAGTAAGCCAGTAATTAGTAATAGGCTCTTTTCGCCGAGGGATCGGGTTAAGGGTAGATTAAGAAAGTTTGCATGACAATATGATAATAAAGCGAATCTAATAAGAATAGTAGATTTATGAGAGTGATTGGGTGAAATCTAAATCCTAGCAACAAATCCATCTCATTTTATCAACATCATTCATCCACTTTTGTGTTTAACCTCAATTGATCAAATTGCATTCATGTTTATTTTTCCGCACTTTACATTCAAAAACCCAAAAAATATATTGTTCTTATTGTCTTGATTGGTTAAGCAAAAGCACAACAATTTAGTTCCGTGAGTCTCTTGGGAAAACAATACTTGGACTTACGATTTATTATTACTTGATACGATCTGGTACACTTGCCAGTTTGTTCAGTCTCATGTCCTGGGTGTTTAGAACATCATATTTTAACTATTTAAAACAAGGAACGTGTGAATGACATAATAAGATCAAAGAAATAATTATATCAAATTTCTTTTAAGTAACCATACCTGAACATCTTGCCATAAAAGGTTCTTCTCGACCTCTGGGACGTCATCCCAAGTTGCATGAAGGATAGAAACATGGGTTTTGGCTATGTTACCCAGATAATTATTAAAATTATCAGCATTTGGCCCTGATGCCACACCAGTTCTTGGGTCAATCTCAAGATGTTTCCTCTGCCTAGGAACCTGTCTGGATGTCACTTCTGGCAAACGTGTCACTCCTCGTGTACCTTTGCTCTGTGCTGATGCTGAGTCTGAGGTCGACATACCTGAAAAATATATACAAGGTTAGTTATTATGAATTGAAATTGCTGACGTAGAGTATTTGCCTTGCTTGACTTGCCATAATAAATGGTTCATTAGTGAAACTCATTTTTTTAAGATCTACCAATGTGAAACCAGAGCCATCTGTAATGATTCCAAAATTTATATCAACCTATTTACACTTGAATACGGGGACTCTAAACCTCACATAATCCACCTCCCATATTTCTTGTATTACTCCAAAATAACTAATTGATGCAGTGATTGGATTTTTGTCTTTAGAACTAGAGAAGTGCACTGACTCAGCTTTTAGTGTAACCCCACTATTTTGAACTCTAGTTTTGTCATCTTATTCCTTTGTTTGAAAAGAGATATTCTTAATATAGTACCCACCATATGTAATGACATCTGTGTTCGGCCCCCGAGATAACCTCAACAGAGTTTCAGAAACATTTGGGGTCGCATAAATCTTTTTCTTAAACCATGGTAAGAAGCTTTTGACATATTCATTAAGCTGCCATTTTTCACTCATTCTTGGGTGTGATACCTTTATTTCTTTAACGTGTTCAGATATGTAAGGAATAACATCATCAGTGTTGTTTAAGATGTACAAATGAGCTTGATCAACTTCTTTTCTACTCACACGATGAATCCTCACACCACGACCCTTACCTTCACATTTTCCTTTGATGAGTCGATATTTTATTGATTTCACTTAGTTTATTGTGCTAGAATTAATCAGGGAATTGTGCTTAATTGTTCGGTATTTTCCCGTTTCTGTTAATTATGCTTAATTTGACCGAAAATTCTAATTTTAATTAATTTGAATATTCTGAACTAATTATTTGCATTTTTAATTGCAGGGAAATTTTTGGAGATATATTTTGGAGCATTGGGATGGAGACAAATTAATTCAAGACTCTCCAATTAGACATTTTCAAATTAATTGTATTGTAATTTAGTTGTTTAAAACTTTTTAGACAAACTCTTTGCATCTTGGGCCAATTTTGGAAAAATGTTGTTGAGCCCAAATTAGTAGGAGGACACTTGACAACTTTAGGGTTTTATGGTGGTCCCCACCCTCTCATTTTTGAGACAACACATGGCCTTTATCTTTTGGAGCCGACACTTCAAGAGGGGAGTCTCTCACGCTCGGCAGATTTGAGTGGAGGCAACGTTTATGTTGATTTATGGAGAAATGGGATGACACGGGCTGAAAGGGAGGTCGTCACTTGTGCTTCGGGTAGAGCTTGGGTGGGAGCATTTTCTTTTAATTTTGGAGAAATGGGAAGTGGTGCTCGGTAGGAATGAAAAGGGATCCAGCCGACACCACTCCATACTACTACTATGCTGGAACGTTTTTCTTTAGATAATGTATTTTCTTCTTTCAACAAGGTTTATCTTGTTGGGATTTTGGTTGAATGTAATTGTCCAAGCGTCACTATTTGCTTGCTGCCACTCACTTTTTACTTCATTTTTGCTGGAAAACGTTTTTAGAGGTAGCAGCCGACGCACACACATAGGAGGTTTTGCTTTTGTTGAGAACTTGGATGCTGATACTGAAACCAATTACGCTGATTTAATAGAATGAATTTTTGAGCACGGGTCAACACTTTTGCTTGGCTATTCTCTTATTTTCTTTTGATTCCAGCTAGCATTGGCTTTTGTTAATTTGTACAAAACGTCTTGGGAGGCGGAAAGCCTGATTATTTCACTTCATCTTCCTTTATTGGGAGCAATGTTAGAATAGAGTAGGAAGTTGGTGATCTCTCACTTCATCCAACTGTTGCAACGTCCGAAGTTGAATGGAGAAGCATTCATTTTCTCTTCTTCTAGAAAGGTGTTGGACGGTCACAACCACCAATTCCATGAATTTATTTTGATGAGAATGGTATTTAGAAAATGGTGCAGCGTCCGGTTTCTGGGAGTAACTAAGGAGGACTTTTATTTCTTCTAGTGATGTGAGGCTTGATAATGATGAGATGAGGGCTCCACTAGGTGTACGGTGGTGGATTTGGAGAAATGAAATTTTACTCAATTGCTTGGAGTGAAGGAAGGTCACGGCTGCTACCAATTCCTAGTTTCAAAATTTCGGATTTAAAATTTAAGAAAATGAAATGGTTATGGTGCAAGGGAGGTCACGATCAAGAGGTTTTCTTAGGCCATTTTGCAATTTTAATTTCTTTTGGTAGATTTAATTGAGAGTTGGATCTTAATCGCTTTGATTATGTTTGAATATTTATCTATTGCAGTGTTAGGTTTAGTATTTTCATTTACTTTAACGTTATCTAGTATAATCAATAGAGAGAATTTAACTGTCATGTTAGCTTAGGTTAGTTGGTTGGTTATTAATAAAATTATTTTGCTTCTTTGAGATTCCCGGACTGTCTTTATGTTTATTCTGCTCTGCCAAGCACTATGTGAAATCTGACTGTGTTCTTGCAACGAGTATACGCTTAGTTGCCCAGTTGGTGATTGTGTCTTCGCTTAGTTGATCAGTTTGGATAGAACACATAGGATGGAATTTGTGCATTGCATTCGCTTAGTCTGCAATTTTGGAGAATGAATTAGCCTTCGCTTAGTTGGGTTATTCGTGTCAGATTTGGATTAGAGTAGTGTGTATTTGTCGTGGATATGTGATTGGAAGCATAGTAATTGAGTTAATGACCAACCGTTTTTATTCTGTAGTTGATTCCGTTTTTACATTTCTATTTCCATTTCTGTTTACATCTGTGTTTGCATTTCTGTTTGCATCCGTATTTCAATTTTATTCATCTGCATTCACCCCAAAACCTTTCAAAACCCCCCCACTTCGTGTTTGACTTAATTCTCGAACCACATTTGGTCCTTGAGAGACGACCTAGGAGTCACTTCCTAGCTATACTGCATTTTTTTAATGCACATTAAATTTGCATGGGGTGCGACAACCCATCAAATTTTGGCGCCGTTGCCGGGGACCAACGGTTCGGTTTTAGGTCTTTGTTGTGTTAGTGTGTGTTGTGTTTTGTCTTGTGTTGTGAGTGTGACGTTCTGTTTTATGTGTGATGTTATGTGTTGTTACATTTAGATAGCCTTAGTTGCATATTTTCATTGCATTCTTCATTTCCCCCTTTCTCCCTTTCTACATGTCTACCTATTTTGGCTGTGTAAGTAATTCTTATTATGCCTGTGTCTATGATTCTCCTCCTGCTTGTTACTCTGATTACATTTCGCCTGCTGATTTCTGTGTTGAGAACAATATGATTCCTCCTCCATCTCACGAGAGTGCTCCTAGGGAGCCGTTTCCACTTGATGAGGAGGATATTCGTTTTGTTTTCAACATTGGACTAATACATTTGCTGCCTAGGTTTCATGGTTTTGTAGGTGAATGCCCACGTAGACATTTGGAGGAGTTCTACACATTATGCTCTTTAATGAAACCTCTAGATGTCCCGGATGAAGACATGTTCTTAAGGGCATTTGAGCACTCATTACACGGAGCAGCTAAGGATTGGTGTTGTTGTCTTACTCCAGGATCTGTCACCAGTTGGGAAGATCTGAAGCATCACTTTCTAGATAAATTCTCCCCTGTGCGGTATGGTTATAGCGATGATCCTGGGTGGACTGATCCTAACTTGGGATGGTATGGTACTTCACAGCATCAATATCATCAACCATCATTCCAGACTCCTTGTATGCCTCCCCTTGTCCAGCAACAACAGCAGCTGCAGTTTCATGAGCCTGCCCAGTCTTCATCAACTGATGATAGGAATTTGGAAAGCAAGCTTGATTCTCTTTTGAGTTTGGTGACACAGTTGGCATCCAACCAGAAACCTGCACCTCCATCTGCATCTGTTGCACGGTTGTGTGTTGTATGTCCTTCCAATGACCACTATACGGATACCTGTCCTTCTTTGCACCACTCAGTTGTTCTTGATGTGCCTCAAGCTTATGCTCCAAACATCTTCAACAACAGGCAGTCACCACAGCAAAATCAGAGGCAACAACAACAGCAAGAGGCACCTGCCCAACCTTCCACTACTTTTGAGCCTACATTGAAGGAGTTATTAGAGCAGATGACTATTCAGAACATTCGGTTCCAACAAGAGACCAGAGCTTCCATTCAGAGTTTGACTAATCAGATAGGACAGATGGCTACTCAACTCATCGAGGAACAGTCTCAAGTTTCAGAGGAATCACCATTATAGATTGTTCAGCTTCCAGATGATGTCAGTGCCATCCACATAGGAGATGGGGAGCAGAGTCATGAGCTTACTACTATGCCATCTACTTTCCCACCCTCCTATGTCCCTACTCTTGCACCTGAGGAGACTGATGAAGATTTGGAGGACTAGGCAGGTATGAGCAGTAATTTTGAGTCAGGTAGACCATTCTCATCTTCCACCACTTTACCAATCTTCAGGGAAGTGGAGGTAAACATACCTCAAATTGATTATGCCGTTGATGATTATGCTTTTCATGATTATGATGTTGAGGGGTATGTTGATTATTATGATGTTGATGAGCATGCTTTTCATTTCCACTATTTGCATGATGAGAAACAACTTTTTCCATCTTGTCTGAATACTTCTTCTCCATGCACTGAACATGAATTTAAGCCTGTAGTTGATATTGTTTCTAAATTTGAAATTGATTCATGTTCTGAGAGCGTATCTGAGGTTCAGCCTGTTACATTGGGATTGGGTGTTATACCCCTGCATGTTATTTATGTGGAACCACATTACACTAACCATGTTGCAGGAGGTACATATGAATTTGTCCAACAAGCACCTACAATGGAGAACAAAGGTGCTCGCATATACGACAATTTGAATATTAATAGGCATCAGCTGAACCCGCTCATCAACAACCACTGCTTCTTAGATCCAGCTATGGAGGACATTTCCCTGCTTGATCAAATTTGGCGGTTGAAGCAGTTTTTCCTCAACACTTCCTTGCTGAATCCGATGGTGGAAGATATCTCCCTACAAGTCCAAAATTGGCAACTGCCACCATGATCAAGGGAGTTTACTTTTCCCTTCTCCTCCCTTTCCCGTTTTTATTGCACTTGTCCATGATCTGTAGACTGTTCTGATTTCTGATCTGATGATTGTGACACACTAAGGACATTGTGTAGTTTAAGTGTGGTCTATTGGGGGAGATTCTGATTTTTTGTTGTTAGTTTATGTTTTCTACGTTAAATTTTTTGTTTTATAGGTAGTTTATGTTTTGTTTGTGTACAGTTTTGCTTGTCTCTCTTGATTTCTGGACTTTGTTTAGGTTGTCAGTTTTTCCTCACTTCATTGATACTCTGATTAGCTTGAAATCCTTATTTTTCTTTGCTTGGAAAGATGATTATGATGTTTGAGAGGGTGATTGATTGTGACAGAAATACCCTGTGGGAGAATTTGAGCCACTTTATGTTCTTTCTTGTGTGATATGTCTCTTGATTGCTTTCACATATGCCTTGGCTTGACTCTTGTTGATGTTTCTTGATTGATATGCATGTTTGGAAGTGATAAAGACAGTTTTGTTGTTGAGCCTCTCTAGCTAGATGAGCCTACCTTGTTGTGATACCTTGATAACCCTTTTTGAGCCTATACTTTCCACATTTCTTTGCTTTGAAGCTGATACACTAGCTCTAAGTGAAAAACCTTGATTACCTTAACCTTAGGGAATTTTGGAGCTTTGGAAGTGTTTTGGGAACAAGTGTGGTCTCCTTGGGGATTCATATGAATTGGCTAGTTGGTTTTTCTTCTTGTTTTGTTTTTGTAATTATGTTGTGTATCTTGTCTCTTACACTTGTGTTTTGAAAAGAGAGAAAAGAAAAAATACAAGATGAAAAAAAAAAGAGAAAAAAATACAGAAAAATGAGAAAATTAAAAAAAGTTGTTGTGTGAATAATGGAGTCAAGAAGAGGATTGAATTAGAGGGTTTGGGTGTTATTTGACTGTGTTTACACTTGTTCCCCATTGCTCCTCTATTCCTTTTGGTTTGTACCTTGTCATCCATATTTATCCTCCCTTTTCCTTGACCCCATTGCATCCATAAAAGACCTTTTGATTTGAACATGCATATGTTTTTGAGTGTTGACATTAGAGGCTTGCCAAGTCTGTTTGTGTTTGCTTTCTTGAGTGCATTGAGTTGACATTGTTTACCTTAGACACTTGAGAGAAACACTGATAGTGTGCATCTGTGAGGTTTCGTTGCTTTTGATTCATCTCGTGAGCTGATTGATCATTTTGTCATGCTTTGAACCGCATGGATGATTTCATGAGTATCTGCTTTCCTTGATTCTGTGTTGGATACAATTTATTTCCTTTCATTGTCCAGATTTCTTGAGAACTGTGTAATTCTATTTCTGTCCTTATGAGTCTTAGTTTTCTGTATGTTGAGTCTGTCTATTCCCTGATGTCCGTTGAACTGTTCCCTGATTTGCGTCTTGATTTTGCCTAGGAGTGCAAAAGACTAAGTGTGGTCTATTTTGATGAGTCGATATTTTATTGATTTCACTTAGTTTATTGTGCTAGAATTAATCAGGGAATTGTGCTTAATTGTTCGGTACTTTCCCGATCTGTTAATTATGCTTAATTTGACCGAAAATTCTAATTTTAATTAATTTCAATATTCTGAGCTAATTATTTGCATTTTTTTGCAAGGAAATTTTTGGAGATATATTTTGAAGCATTAGGATGGAGACAAATTAATTCAAGACTTTCCAATTAGACATTTTCAAATTAATTGTATTGTAATTTAGTTGTTTAAAACCTTTTAGACAAACTATTTGCATCTTGGGCCAATTTTGGAAAAATGTTATTGGGCCCAAATTAGTAGGAAGACACTTGGCAACTTTAGGGTTTTAGGGTGGACCCACCCTCTCAATTTTGAGACAACACATGGCCTTTATCTTTTGGAGCCGACACTTCAAGAGGGGAGTCTCTCACGCTCGGCAGATTTGAGTGGAGACAACGTTTATGTTGATTTATGGAGAAATGGGATGAAACGGGCTGAAAGGGAGGTCTTCACTTGTGCTTCGGGTAGAGCTTGGCTGGGAGCATTTTCTTTTAATTTTGGAGAAATGGGAAGTGGTGCTCGGTAGGAATGAAAAGGGATCCAGCCGACACCACTCCATACTACTACTATGCTGGAACGTTTTTCTTTAGATAATGTATTTTCTTCTTTCAACAAGGTTTATCTTCTTGGGATTTTGGTTGAATGTAATTGTCCAGGCGTCACTCATTGCTTGCTGCCACTCACTTTTTACTTCATTTTTGCTCGAAAACGGTTTTGGAGGTAGGAGCCGACGCACACACATAGGAGGTTTTGCTTTTGTTTAGAACTTGGATGCTGATACTGGAACCAATTACGCTGATTTAATAGAATGAATTTTTGAGCACGGGTCAACACTTTTGCTTGGCTATTCTCTTATTTTCTTTTGATTCCAGCTAGCATTGGCTTTTGTTAATTTGTACAAAACGTCTTGGGAGGAGGAAAGCCCAATTATTTCACTTCAGCTTCCTTTATTGGGAGCAATGTTAGC
Source organism: Vigna reflexopilosa (assembly GCA_027742785.1). NCBI lineage: Eukaryota > Viridiplantae > Streptophyta > Magnoliopsida > Fabales > Fabaceae > Vigna > Vigna reflexopilosa. The sequence goes on from CM050918.1 coordinate 20,742,062, forward strand.
ATAGAGTAAGAAGTTGGTGAGCTCTCACTTCATCCAGCTGTTGCAACGTCCGAAGTTGAATGGAGAAGCATTCATTTTCTCTTCTTCTAGAAAGGTGTTGGACGGTCACAACCACCAATTCCATGAATTTATTTTGATGAGAATGGTATTTAGAAAATGGTGCAGCGTCCGGTTTCTGGGAGTAACTAAGGAGGACTTTTATTTCTTCTAGTGATGTGAGGCTTGATAATGATGAGATGAGGGCTCCACTAGGTGTACGGTGGTGGATTTGGAGAAATGAAATTTTACTCAATTGCTTGGAGTGAAGGAAGGTCACGGCTGCTACCAATTCCTAGTTTCAAAATTTCGGATTTAAAATTTAAGAAAATGAAATGGTTATGGTGCAAGGGAGGTCACGATCAAGAGGTTTTCTTAGGCCATTTTGCAATTTTAATTTCTTTTGGTAGATTTAATTGAGAGTTGGATCTTAATCGCTTTGATTATGTTTGGATATTTATCTATTGCAGTGTTAGGTTTAGTATTTTCATTTACTTTAACGTTATCTAGTATAATCAATAGAGAGAATTTAACTGTCATGTTAGCTTAGGTTAGTTGGTTGGTTATTAATAAAATTATTTTGCTTCTTTGAGATTCCCGGACTGTCTTTATGTTTATTCTGCTCTGCCAAGCACTATGTGAAATCTGACTGTGTTCTTGCAACGAGTATACGCTTAGTTGCCCAGTTGGTGATTGTGTCTTCGCTTAGTTGATCAGTCTGGATAGAACACATAGGATGGAATTTGTACATTGCATTCGCTTAGTCTGCAATTTTGGAGAATGAATTAGCCTTCGCTTAATTGGGTGATTCGTGTCAGATTTGGATTAGAGTAGTGTGTATTTGTCGTGGATATGTGATTGGAAGCATAGTAATTGAGTTAATGACCAACCGTTTTTATTCTGTTGTTGATTCCGTTTTTACATTTCTGTTTCCATTTCTGTTTACATCTGTGTTTGCATTTTTGTTTGCATCCGTATTTCAATTTTATTCATCTGCATTCACTACAAAACCTTTCAAACCCCCCCCACTTTGTGTCTGACCTAATTCTCAAACCACATTTGGTCCTTGAGAGATGACCTAGGAGTCACTTCTTAGCTATACTGCATTTCTTTAATGCACATTAAATTTGCATGGGGTGCGGTCCTTGAGAGATGACCTAGGAGTCACTTCTTAGCTATACTTCATTTCTTTAATGCACATTAAATTTGCATGGGGTGCGACAACCCATCATCCTTCATGTAGGCTCTTCGGTAGACCCACTAGTTCACAACTTGGCATGTAAGCTGAACAAAATTCAATGGCTTCTTCTACAACGTATCGCTCTATGATTGAAGCTTCTGGTCTATACTGATTCTTGACATATCCCTTTAATATTTTCATGTATCTTTCAACAGTATACATCCACCTTAGGTAAACCGGCCCACATATTCGAATTTCTCGGACTAGATGAACGATCAAATGAACCATGATATCAAAAAAAGAAGGTGGAAAATACATCTCCAATTCACATAGTAGTCTTATTCCTTCATTTTCCAATTGATCTAAACATCGAGGGTCAACAAGTTTCTTGCAAATGGCATTAAAAAAAAAGGACAGACGTGTCAGAATACCCCTAACAGAAGGAGGTAATATGCCTCGAATAACAACTGGTAATAATTGTTGCATCAATATATGACAATCATGAGACTTTAAACCAACTAACTTTAGCTCTTGCATAGAAACAAGGTTACTAATATTAGAAGAATAACCTTGTGGAACCTTCACACTTCTTAAAGATTTACAAAAACTTTGTTTTTCTTTTTTAGAAAGAGTATGACAGGCTGGGGGCAAATAGATGCGTCTACCTATTGTCTGTGGATGTAACTCTGTTTGGATTCCCATGTCAGCCAAATCTTGTCTTGCTTCTATTCCATCTTTGGTCTTCCCTTTGACGTTTAATAAAGTTCCGATGACACTGTCAGAAACATTTTTTTCTACGTGCATCACATCAATACAATATCTAACATCAAGTAAAGACCAATAAGGAAGATTAAAAAATATTGATCGTTTCTTCCAAACATTTTTTGCATATGTACTTTTACGATGTTTTCCAAATACAATGTCAATGTTTTTGACTTTGTGGTACACCTCTTCACCATTGCAAGGTCTGCATACAACCTCATCCTCGACACTTCCATTCAATTCTTTTTTCAATCTACGATAAGGGTGATTGCGAGGAAGGAATTTTCGATGTCTTGTATAAACCGTCTTCTGACCATGCTTCAATTGAAGGTAACTAGTGTTTTCTTCCCCAATCGGACATGCAAAATGTCCTTTAACACTATAACCTCTCAAGTTTTCATAGGACAAAAATATGTCCCGTTCACAGACTTTGTAATTTCTTTAACATATTGCTAGAACACCGAAACACCCTTCTCATATTCTTCAGAGATGCGACGTGCATTCATCCAGCTTTGATCCATACTATGTTCGTAACATAGTTCATCAGTATAAAATTGGACAATTGGACAATTGGAAAATTCAAAATTTAATACAAACGATTAATCATCGTTTGTGTTAAATTTCAAACGGGAACTAAGTTTCACTCAGTGATTTCATACTAATGCATGTCAATTATAATAACACAACTAAACTTAATCACATGCATATACTAACAATCTGCAAACACATGCATATACTAACAAATTGCAAACACATGCGTACATAAACATCAATATCAAATCATACAAAAAAAACTAATAAAATGCATATTCAAAGTGCCAACATCATACACAAAAGCCAATAATATCCATACAAATTAAGTTTTCAAGAAACAACCTAACCTTTTTAGCAGATTATATATAACCAAATGAAATAGATGTCGTAGTGCACACCCAAATATAGGTCAGAAAAGCAGTCCAAAACGCAACCCAACAACACGTTTGAAACTGCAACAAAACGCAACAAAATGAAATTATGATCGGTTCAAATGAAAGCTTTTCCATCAAAGACTAATTCAATCGGAGCAAAACTAAATTGAAACGGTCAAAAACACAGAAAACGAACCTCTAATGGCGCGGCGGAGAAAAGCTTTCAACGAAGAAGACGATGAATAGTGGAAACTTCTCGCGGGTTCGCATTCTGAAGTTTATGTTACTATAGACGTTGGTTAGCTACCGCGACTGACGTCTGTAAGGTTATAGACGTCGTTGATCTCACTAATTTGACCTCTATATGATTTAAATATTAATATTGGCACAGATTATAAACATCAGGTATGTGCACAACTGACGTCTAGTTGGACATAGTCGTTGGTTGCATGGTAACCGACGTCTAGTTTATAGCATAATCATTACAGTTTCACCTAACTGTCACGTTATAGATGTCCCGTTAGGGCGGGCACCGACGTCTATGTCTCAGACCATTAATGACACTCAACTACCTGTCAGGTTATAGACGTCGGTTCGATAGAACCGACGTCTACCTCGCGACTGTTCACCACCTCTGAGACCTTTAGACGTCGGTGGTTGTCATGTTGACGTCGATAGGTCGACTATTCACCTTACTTGGCAGACCTTTAGGCGTCTCTTTTTAGGGGCACCGACGTCTATTGTTCTTCACTCATCGGGTGGAGCATCGTTTTACGTCAGTGGACCTAATAACCGACGTCTATGTGGTGATGTTAAACAGCGTTTTTCCACTAGTGTACCAATTACTACTTTACCATTCCTAGTCTCCCTAGTAATTACCAACGCATTACAGTACAAAAGCTTAAAAGCAATCGATCGTCCTACCCCTGTTCCTAGGCGGTATTTCAATATCAAGAGAATTCTAATCAGTTCTAAATTTCCCCGTACGTTCCCGTATCGACAAAATAAAAAATCATGACATCGAATGAGTTAAACGATGCAAGCTTTATAGCACAGAAAAGAAACCCAAACAATTGACAACATAAGCATATGAATAAAATAAGAATTTCAATATAAGAGAGTTTAGAGGCTACATCTTTCCCCAGCAACAAATAAGGTTAGTTCTCCATCGTCATGGAGAAACTAGGTGAATAATGGAATGGAAGAGATAGAAACCCTAAAAAAGAGAAAAGGAGAGCTGTCACCATTTCCGAATCTGCCCCCAAAGGGGTGAAAAGTGTGTTTCTGTGCCTAAGCCATCAAAAGATACAAATGCTAAGACGTTCTGGCCTTTAAATAGACCATAGAAATAACAGAAAACGGGTCCAAGCCCAAAATAGATCATAAAAATAACAGAAAATCTGGCCCAGATCCACAAAAATGGCGCTCAGCGCTCAAATACCGCTCGGCGGTAGGTGCGAGACTCATAATGGCGCCCAGCGGTGTCGCCCAAGCGAGAAACAGTGAAAACTAGTCTCGAGACTGGCGCTCAGCTCCCAGTTCACCGCCCAGCGCTGGTCTTTCTGCACTTTGGTCAACTTTCCAGCATTCTGGTTAACTAGTTGACTTTTTTTGTTGACTGGTTGACATTTCTGGTTGACTGGTTGACTTTTCTGCACTCTATTTGACTTTCCTGCACTCCAACCATTTGATACTTCAACCTTTCTTTCAATTCATTCCATTAACCTACAAAAATCAAGGGAATTTATTGATAAAATCATAAAACATGTCCTCAACTCTTTTGTTCACAAAACTAAAGCAAAATCATGAATTCAAGCTAATTCTAAGTCATAAAGGGTGTGTTTTAATATCAAATTTAAGCATGAAAATAACGGTTTTTGAACCGTTATCACTTATCCTATCCACTCTCATGTATTTATGATTTCAACTTCTTCATTAATGTTAATGCCACTTTCTAATTTACCCTAAACCCGATGTCTCGGTGATGAGAGCCTACTCTTAATCACTAGTTTACAATGTCTTGTCTCCCTAGCAATTAATCATGCATTACATTCGTACAAAAGCTTAAAGGAAATCGGTCTTCCTATCCCTATGTCTAGGTAATATTACTCCCAACAGAATTTCCCCAAGTCTAGATATTCCCGTATGTGTCCATATCGACAAAATCAATGATCATGGAATTGAATGAGTTAAACAAACCATGCTGATAACGGTTAAAAAAACCGTTATTTTCATACTTGATTTTGATACAAAACTCACCCTTTATCACTTAGAAACTAGCTTGAAATCATGTATTTTGTCTTAGTTAGGTTTTAAGAGAGTCAAAGGTGGTTTTATGGGTATTATGCTTGGTTTTCCTTGTTTTGACAAGACTTAACGAGAATTGAATGAAGGATATTGAAGTAGGAAGGAGTTGGACTCAAGAAAGGATGAAAAAAGGTGCAAATGAAGAGTCGCAACCACTGCTCAGTGCTAGTTCAGCGCTGAGCGCCGACTTTGCTAAATAAAGACTCTATTAAACGCTTAAGCGCTAACACTAAGGGGAGAAGATAGAGTCGCGCCTACCGCTGAGCGCCAGAATCAGCGTTGAGCATTGGCCTCTCCAGTGAAGTCACTGCCGCTCCAGTGTTGCACCCACCGCTGAGCGGTGAACCCAGCACTGAGCGTTGTAATTATGGGCCTGGGCCAAAATTCTGTTATTTTTCTGAGTTATAAATAGACCCTAGACGAACCAGAAGGGGGATCTTTTAGCAGAAAGGACGTAGAAACACGGTTCTCACACCTTGGAGGCGGATCTTGGATGCGGGAGCTCCAATTTCACAAATCTAGGGTTATCTTTTATCTTCTTTCCATTCAATTCATCTAGTTTCACCATGATTGTGGTGAACTAAACCCTTTGTTGTTGGGGAACGATGTAATTCTTTGAAACTCTCTTATATCGAATTTCTTATTTTATTCATATACTTGTGTTATTCAATAGTTTGAGTTTTTCTTCCATTCTTGCCAATGCTTTGTTTAAGACGTTATTCAAATGCATCACCTTTGATTCTTTCTATATGGAGACGTATAGTTAGGTCTAGACATGAAGAATTCATCTTAATGAAGACATATTACCTAGAGATAGGAATATGAAAGTCAATTGCTTTAACCTTCTATGGATATTGCATGAGTGATTACTAGGGAGACTAGAGATATGTAAACTAGTAGTTGTGATTAGGCTCTTTTCGTCGAGAGATTGGGTTTAGAGTAAAATAGAAAGTTGCATGAACATTGATAACAAAATTGAATCTAATAAGAATAATAGATATTTGAGAGTGGATTAGAATGAAATCGTAAACCCCAACAACTCCATTCATCCATATCTTTTTCTTGCAAATTGATCAAAACCTTTGCATGCATGTTTAATTTTTATTTTGCATTTACAACTCAATTTATTATTTATTCAAGTCTTGTGATTTTCATTAATCACATGAACATTTAGGCTTAAGAGTCCTTCGGTAGACGATTCTCGGACTTACCGTTTATTTATTACTTGATACTATCTGGTACTCTTGCAAATGTGTTAACAAGGTTTTGGCGCCATTGTCGGGGACTCATTGGTTTAACTATTCTAGTAGTCTGATTATTGATTGAGATTGACTTGATTTTTGTTTTGTTGTTCGTTTTTGTTTTTATTTTTATATAAAAGTGTTTTTCAGGGTTTTTGTTTGTTGTGTATGCAGGAGGAAATTCACACTAGGAGTAAGAAAACTCAACAACCTCTTCTTGAAGGATAAAGTGAAAGGAGGGGGAAGAAAGTCAGAAAACCATCTAGAGAATTATTCCCCTCTCCTGAAGGACTTTTGCAACCCTCACCGGAAGCATCACAGCAAAGCAAAGAAGAGATGGTTGAGGAGAGAGAACCTCCTCCTAGACGCACATCAGCAGACGCATCTAATGTGGTTGGTCCTTGTTAACACTCTGGCAAGTGTACCAGATCGTTTCAAGTAATATAATTGGTAAACCCAATATCGTTCTTCCCAAAGGACTCGCAGGCCTTATCGTTCGTGCAAATTGAAATCGTAAGACTTGTAAAGAGAAATGAATTGGTTTGAATGCAAGAAACAAAAAGTAAACATGCAAATGCGATTAATTCAATTGACTAGAAAATGACTATGGATGAATGGAGTTGTTGGGGTTTACAATTTCATCTTATCCGTTCTCTCTTATCTACTCCTCTTATTTAATTTGCTTTGTTATCTAATTATCATGCAAACTTTCTTAGTCTACCCTTAGCCTGATCCCTTGGTGGAAAGAGCCTATTAATAATTACTGGCTTGCTATCCCTAGCCTCCCCTAGTAATTAATAATGCATTATAAATGGAAGCAAAAACAATTGATCGTCCTACCCCCCTATCCTTAGGTGGTATTGCTTAATCAAGGAATTTCCCCCAGTTCATGACAGTACCGTACGTTCTTGTATCAATAAAAAAAACAACAATTATCAAATGAGTTAAACGATAAAAGCATTAAGCGCAGGTGAGAAACCCAATAATTGATAATCAAAGCATACGACAAGCATATACATAAATAAGAGTTTCAATAAAAGAGAGTTTCAAAAGATTACATTGTTCCCCAATAACAAAAGGGTTTAGTTTACCATTGTCATGGTGAAACTAGATGAAAAATGATGGAAGAATGGAAAAACAAACCCTAGATTGGATAAAAAGAAGCCTAAGCATCCAAGAGATCTTCTCCAACGAGTGAAAATTAGGTCTGGCCGCCCTCTTCTGCCAAAAGAATGCATCTAAACTCGCACTAGGGCTATTTATAGCTGAGGAGCGTCACAAAATTTAGGCCCAAGCCCAGCCGACAACCGCCCAGTGTCACACTTTGATCGCTGCGCGGTTTACCCTTCATTGCGCCACCGCCCGGCGGTGAGTTGTACCGCCCGGCAGTTTGCCTCATATCGCAAAACCGCCTGGTTGCACCGCCTAAGCGCCAGACAGTGGCTTCTCCCCGCATTTGGCCGCCCAGCGGTGGATTTTGGCGTTGGGCGGTTCCTACACTCTTCCTTTCTTCATGTTTCTTCTTCTTCCTTGAGTCTAAGACCTTCCCTCTTCAATCCCATTTTTCCTTTTCATCAAAAAGTTGTAAAGCAATGCAAAACAAGCATAATATCTCTAAAAATAGCTTTTGACTCTCAACTGACTCAACTTACGTGTTTTGCTTGATTCTAAGCTCATTATAAGTCTTGAAGGGTGTAATTTAGTCTCAAATGAAGCATGAAAATACTTGTTTTTCAACCGTTATCACAACCCCAAACTTAGAACTTTTCTTATCCTCAAGCAAACAAAACAAAACTTGGCTTTCCACTTTTTCATCCAATAGTTCAACACTCCTATCATTTATAACAAGAACTACTCAATTTCAGATTCTCAGTACAATCAAATCAAGATGCATGCATGCTTTCAATTCAATTAAGTTCAGATGATAACATATTTCTCAACAGATGTTACATTTATGAATGATCAATCCACTAAGCAAAAATGTAAGCATGAAATTTATCAATTCTCACCAAGCAAGTGTTTCACTCAATCACTCAAGTGTTTAAGGTAACACTCCATCTCTCTATTATTCACAAGTCACAATGAAACAAAATTACCATTCATCTCAAACAATCAAAATCTTCACATGCAAATGCCATCATAAGGACTTTTCTTAGGCTTGTATTGAGGCTGGGCTAACAAGAAAAATTGGTTTTTCTGGAATGCAAAATCCTTGAGTTAAGAGAGCTACAATAATATTCAAAGTTTAAACACAACTCTCCATCTCACCAAGCTCACTTATTCCCAACTTCTTCCCTTTTCTTTTATTTTTTTCATTGAGCTCATCTTCCATGCTTTTCTTCTTTTCTTTTCTTTTTCTCATGCATTTTTTTCTTTCTTCACAATTGAGCTCAATGTTTTTCAATTGCCTTTCCCCCATACAACCCCAAACTTGAACCTTGTCAACACATACAGTTAAGCTCAACCCAACTCAAGGTAAAGAATTTCAAACCAAGGGTTCTCATCCTGTTTAAGGCTAAGGTTCAAAAAGGTTTAATATTTCAAAAACTTTGGGTGAAATTTTGGCTAGAGAAGGGTTGTCAAAAATGGCCTTGATCATATGACATTCACATGCAATTCAATCAATCATCAAGATTAGGGAAATATCATTCATGTTTTCCTGTGAATAATACATACAACAATGAAAACTCTGAAGCTCAATACCTCAGACAACATGCTTTCTCACACAACATTCATTCATACACCCTGCTTAGCATCATAACCACAATCATAATTCATCCCACATTTGTTCACATTGCTAGTGAACTTTGTTACTTGAATATCAACATGCAACACAACTCAATTATCATTCCAATCCAATCATGATCAAATAGACTTATCATGCATGTCATTCAGTCAAACATTGTTAGAAAAGTCTTCAAGCGAAGCATAAACACTGAAAATAAAATAAAAATAAAAATTCAACCTATTCTAAGAATCCAAAATGAAATAAGGAATCTAGGTTGCCTCCTAGTAGCGCTTGTTTAACGTCACAAGCCTAACCCAAACCTGTTCTAGCACTTGTCAGCAAGTGCTTCCCAACACCCTTCAGTAGGTGTACTATCCTGTGTTCTTTAGTAACTTCATAGAGATTAGCATCCCTCAGTAGATGCTACCCAAAAATTGTTCAAAACTCCAAAAATTACATGTCCAATCAAACAAATAAAAATAAACAAAATGTTTTATAATACAAAATATGCTTTCCAGCAAATCAAATCTTTTTCTTCATGTTGGGATCTTCATCACCCCAATTCTTCAACTGTCTTTTGTCCACTCTTCGAATTGTTGTGGAGTAAGGCCTTCTGATCTCCACCATTCCTTCCTCCTTAAGCTTTCTATTCACAATCCACTTCCTGTTTTTGTATCTTACTGCCATGCCACGTAGGAATGGTATGTCCCCTGAATGGGTTGACTCTCCTTTGTCTACCTTCTTATCCTCAAATATCTGCAAAATATTACAACTATTAAGATGATCAATACCTATGGTGTTCTTCCAACCTTGGCTAGAATTGCCTTGGTTAGCGTTACCTTGCCTGTATTGGAATTAATTTCCCATGTAGTTGACTTCCTGCTGTATTTCTTCGGGAAAAGCACTTTGACCATTAATATGGTCACCACCACACAGATCACAAAGCTGTTGAGTTTGAGAGATATTCCTTATCCCCTTTGGAAGTTCAGAGAGGACCTTTGTTAGCTTATCCAGTTTTTGAGTAAGGAGATGATTTTGAGCAGCCTTAGCATCGTCAACAGGAAGATGCAAAAGTCCTCCTTTTTGTACACCCCTTTCACTTTGCGCCACTTCATTTATAGCCATGTCTTCGATCAATGCGTAGGCCTCATCTTCAGTCTTTCTGTTTATGCTGCCTCCAACTGAAGCATCTAGCATCATCTTTGACTGAGTGTTGAGGCCTCCAAGGAAAGCAAGTATATAAGAGGTCTTGTCAAACCCATGGCCTGGGGTCTTCCTCAACAGGCCTTTAAATCTGTCCCAAGCCTGTCCAAGAGTTTCTTCCATTCCTTGCTTGAATGAAGAAATTTCCATCTTCCCTTGATTGATCTTTGTCTGCAGAAAGAATTTAGTGATAAATTGTTTTGCCACTGCCTCCCAATTTCTGAAAGTACCTTCTGGGAATGAATGCAACCAATCTTTAGCGTTTCCTCCAAGAGAGAAAGGAAACAAGCTTAGTCTAACCCTGTCATCCGAAACTCTGTTCATCTTGACAGTATTGCAAATTTCACCAAAAATAGTCAAATGATTATAAGGATTCTCATTTGACAACCCATGGAATTGGTTACTCTGTACTAGCTGGATGAGTGCAGGGTTCATCACCATGTTTGTTGCATTATCTGCTAGTATGGCTATACTGTTAAAATGCAAAGGACCTACTGTGTTTGATGTGTCCCCTACTGTGCGTCTTGGTGGAAGTTGGTCCGCCATCTCCTTGATGGGTGTCGCACCCCATGCAAATTTAATGTGCATAAAGAATGCAGTATAGACTAGGAAGTGACTCCTAGGTCGTCTCTCAAGGACCAAATGTGGTTCGAGAATTAGGTCAGACACGAAATGGGGGGCGGTTATGAAAGGTTTGTGAATGCAGAGGAATTAAATTAAAACACAGATGCAAACAGAAAGGTAACAACAGAAATGCAAAACGGAATCAAATACAGAATAAAAACGGTTGGTCATTAACTCAATCACTATGCTTCCAATCAAAGATTAACGACAAGTACACACTACTCTAATCCAAATCCGACACGAATCACCCAACTAATCGAAGGTTAATTAGGTCTTCAAAATTGCAAACTAAGCGAATGCAATGCACAAATTTAATCAGTCAAGCACCATACAGTCTAATCAACTAAGCGAAGATTAAACACCGATTAGGCAACTAAGCGTATACCCAATCGCAAGCACACAACAGATTAAATATTGAGCCAAATCAGAGCAGTAATATGATAATTAAAGTGCAAGAGACTCATGAATAAACTACTCTAGCCTCTAATCCAGCACAGCTAACCAACTAAGCGAAGGCTACTCATGCTATCATAATCACGAACTAAGCGAACGCGATACACCTATTCCATCCTATGTGTTCTATACAGATCAATCAACTAAGTGAAGATGCAATCACCAATTGGGCAACTAAGCGTATACCCATTGCAAGAACACAGTCAGATTTTATAGAATGCCAGGCAGAGCAGAATAAACATAAAGACAGTCCGAGAAATCTCAAAGAAGAAATGCGATTTTATTAACAACCAACCAACTAACCTAAGCTAACATCACAGTTAAATTATCACTACCAAACATACTAGATAACATTGAGACAAAATAAAATACTAGATCCCAAAAATGTTACAAACAAATATCTAGCACAATTAAAATTATTAAAATGCAACACTAAATTAAGAAGATAAACAATACTCAACATTTAATGTAAATATTCTAAAGCAAAACAATTTGAAAACACAGGGTTGATTCTACCATTTTCACGTGACTTCCCTAACTTCTAAAATAAAGAAAATAAATTCCTCCTTTCTCCTAAAACCCCAACGTCAGATGCACTTCCCAAGAACAATGGAAATTAAAAAAAACACTTCTAAAAAGTCCTCCCCTGCCGTGACCTTCTTCTAAAAGCCAAAAGCTATTTAATAAAATTTTCTCCTCCAATCATCAGCAAACCGTAACAGTGCTCCAATCACCAAGTCCATCTAATCTACTTCTTACTTTCAAGTGAAATGAAGGCAACCAAAACATCTAATCAACTCTTCATTCTTCAACTAAAGAAAATAAAAGAAAAGAAATCAAGAGCATCGGACCCCACCGTCACATCAATGGACTATCACCTATTCACTTTCTCATTCACTCCATGGAAGCAGCTAGAGCTAGCATGTTCCACACCTACCAGCTCACGGTATTGCACCAATTGATAAAGGAGGAAATGCTACTTCCAATAAAGAATGAGCAGCTTTTTCTTGCAGCCAAAAACAACAAAATCAAGTGCATTCTCTATAGCAAAGAAAAGATTCCAGACTTGTAAATGAAAGCGAAAAGTAAAATTGCTTCTTCATTCCATCATGAGAAAAATAAACGTTCCAGCCCTTGCATAACTCTCGGTGACATTAAAAAAAACAAAAGATAAATGCATAGTAAGTGGCGGCTGCAGCTCTGCACCTCAACATCATTTTCTTCATTTTGTTATCCACGTTCAAAGCAAAAAAAAAACTCTCCATAATAAATTGTGCCGAGAATGTGCCCAAACGTTGCAGCAGAAAAAGAATGTCCTATGCAAGTGACGGTTGGTTCCTTCAATCCCTAGGCCGTGAGTGCCATATAATGAGGGTGGGGTCCACCCTAAAAAACCTAGGGAGGTGCCAAGTGTCTTACAACTAATTGGGCCCATCATATTTTTGTCAAAATTTGGCCCAATGTGCACAAGCTTGTCTAAAAAAAAACTAAACTTCTAAATTACAATTTTGATTAATTCTAAACTACTAAATTAAAATATAACTAATACTAAATTGTCCATGTGGAGAGTCTTGAATTAATTTGTCTCCATCCCAATGCTCCAAAATATATCTCCAAAATTTTTCCTGCAATTAAAAATGCAATTAATCAGCTTAGAAAATTCAAATTAACTAAAATAAGAATTTCTGATCAAATTAAGCATAATTAGGAAAAACGGGAAAATACCGAACAATTAAGCACAATTCCCTGATTAAATTCGGTACAATAAGCTAAGTGAAATCAATTAAGCACAATGCCCTGTGCAAAAGTCTCTAGTGAAGATTGCAAAAATCGTTCAGGAGAAGAAAAATTTTCACGTGCAGGATGTCTAATTTTTCTTCCTCTCCTGTCTGATAGCCCTTCTAGAAGAGGTTTATGGTTCTTTTTACTTCTAGTGTGTATTGTTTCCTGCATACACAAGAAACAAAAACCCTAAAAGCACTTTTAAAGAAAAATAAAAAACAAAATTTAAACAAAACAAAATATAAACAATAATTACAAACAAGTCAAATTTCAGTCAATTCACACTACTTGAAAAAGTTAAACCACGAGTCCCCGGCAACGGCACCAAAAACTTGTTAACACTCTGGCAAGTGTACCAGATCATTTCAAGTAATATAATTGGTAAACCCAATATCGTTCCTCCCAAAGGACTCACAGGCCTTATCGTTCGTGCAAATTGAAATCGTAAGACTTGTAAAGAGAAATGAATTGGTTTGAATGCAAGAAACAAAAAGTAAACATGCAAATGCGATTAATTCAATTGACTAGAAAAAGAGTATGGATGAATGGAGTTGTTGGGGTTTACAATTTCATCTTATCCGCTCTCTCTGATCTACTCCTCTTATTTAATTTGCTTTGTTATCTAATTATCATGCAAACTTTCTTAGTTTACCCTTAACCCGATCCCTTGGCGGAAATAGCCTATTAATAATTACTGGCTTGCTATCCCTAGCCTCCCCTAGTAATTAATAATGCATTATAAACGGAAGCAAAAACAATTGATCGTCCTACCCCCACTGTCCCTAGGTGGTATTGCTTAATCAAGGAATTTCCCCCAGTTCATGACAGTACCGTACATTCCCATATCAATAAAGACCAAACAACAATTACCAAATGAGTTAAACAATAAAAGCGTTAAGCGCAGGTGAGAAACCCAATAATTGATAATCATAGCATACGACAAGCATATAAATAAATAAGAGTTTCAATAAAAGAGAGTTTCAAAAGATTACATTGTTCCCCAACAACAAAAGGGTTTAGTTCACCATTGTCATGGTGAAACTAGATGAACAATGATGGAAGAATGGAAAAACAAACCCTAGATTGGAGAAAAAGGAGCCTAAGCATCCAAGAGATCTTCTCCAAGGAGTGAAAATTAGGTCTGGCCGCCCTCTTCTGTCAAAAGAATGCATCTAAACTCGCACTAGGGCTATTTATAGCTGAGGAGCGTCACAAAATTTAGGCCCAAGCCCAGCAGACAACCGCCCGGCATCACACTATGACCGCCCGACGGTTTACCCTTAATCGCGCCACCGCCTAGCGGTTTGCCTCATATCAGAAAACCGCCTGGCTGCACCGCCTAGGCGCCAGACATTGGCTTGTCCCCGCATTTGGCCGCCCAGCAGTGGATTTTGACGTTGGGCGGTTCCTAGACTCTTCCTTTCTTCATGTTTCTTCTTCTTCCTTGAGTCTAAGACCTTCCATCTTCAATCCCATTTTTCCTTTTCATCAAAAACATTGTAAAACAATGCAAAACAAGCATAATATATCTGAAAACAACTTTTGACTCTCAACTGACTCAACTTACGTGTTTTGCTTGATTCTAAGCTCATTATAAGTCTTGAAAGGTGTAATTTAGTCTCAAATGAAGCATGAAAATAAGTGATTTTCAACCGTTATCAGTCCTCAACACTTTAGCAGCATAGCAATGCCAAGGAACAATGCACTGAATATGGTGATGAATGCTGCGGTGATACACTTGGTACAAAGCAACAAGTTTAATGGACTGTCAAATGAAAGTCCATATGATCATCTCACCACGTTTAGTGAGATCTGTAACACGGTGAAGATCAACGGAGTTTCAGATGATTTAATTAAGCTTAGCTTGTTTCCTTTCTCAATGGGAGGCAATGCTATATTGTGGCTGAACTCTTTTCCAGAAGGAAGCTTTACTACATGGGAGGCTGTGGTGGCTAAATTTTTGAATAAATATTTTCCACAGGCTAAAATCAACAAAGGAATGATGGATATATCTTCTTTCAGGCAGGGCATGGAGGAAACCCTAGGTCAGGAGTGCGACAGATATAAAGGTTTGTTGAGAAAGACGCTTGTGCACGGTTTTGATGAGACAACTATGGTTCTTGCATTCCTTGGAGGTCTTGGTACGCAGTCAAAGATGATGATGGATGATGTAGATAGAGGTAGCATTAAGAACAAGATTGTTGAGGAAGCCTATGAGCTTATAGAGAATATGGCAGCCAGTAACAAGGAAATGAACAGTGAAATTGTTGATTTTATCCAACAACAGGGAGCTTCATAGTCACATTATCAGGATGTTATATTGGAGCAGAACAAGATGATCACTCAACAGTGGGAGGCAATTATATAGAGACTTTCTCTACTTTCTCAAAGGTAGTCTCAAGTCATGTCGTTTAAGAAAAATACAGATTCTGAAGAGCTTTTTCAGCAAATTATGAATAGAAGTCTATTTTATATTAAAAGCTTGGAGGACATGAACACTAGATTGAAAGAGCACGGGTGTGAGAGGAATGTGAGAAGTGTTGCAAGGGAAGAATGTAAGACTGTTGTTACTACGAGTGGTAGAGTGCTAGAGGAGAGAAAAATTGAGAGAAGAGAAAAAGAAAAAGAGAGTGAAGAAAAAAAGAGTGATCAGAGGGAGAAAAGAGAGGAAGAAGAAAGTATGATGAGAAAAAAATTGAGAGTTCAGGGAGAAATAAAGAAAGAAGAGGTTGAAAAATTAAAAGAAAGAGAGTTTGAAAAACCCCTTCCTTACCCAAAGATATATTCAAGGAAGGAAAAAGAAAAAGAGTTTGAGCGATTCATGGAGATTTTTAAGAAGCTGGAGATCACCATACCGTTTTCCGAGGCTCTATAGTAAATGTCGTCATATGAAAAATTGTTGAAAGAACTTCTCATGAAGAAAAGGAAGTATATTGAGAAGGAAACTATTGAAGTGCAAGGTAATTGCAGTGCAATCATACAGAAGATGTTACCTCCTAAATTGCAAGATCTAGGGAGCTTTACCATTCCATGTACCATAGGGGAGTTAGAAGTTGGAAAAGCTTTGATTGACTTGGGAGATAACATTAATTTAATGCCTCTTTCTATGTTCAAGAGGATTAAAGGATTGGAACTTAAGCCGACAAGAATGACTCTTCAATTGGTGGATAGATCTCTCAAACATCCATATGGAGTCGCTGAAGATGTGATAGTAAAGGTGGATAAGTTCTTGTTCCCAGTGGATTTTGTTATAATGGAGATGGAGGAGAATGGAGATGCGCCTTTGATTCTTGAAAGACCATTTATGAAGACAGCCAGGATCTTGATTGATGTAGAGAATGGCAAGCTTAAAGTCAGAGTGCAAGATGAAGAGGTGGACTTTGACGTGTTTCAAGAAATGTCACATCCTAAAGATGATAAAGCACGTTTTCAGGTTGATATTGTTGATGAACTCTATATGGTGCAAGGGAATAAGATGCGTAAGGTGTCTCCACTTGAAAAAACTCGTATTGATGATCGTGAAGACTTGAATGAAAAGGAGGAAAAGTTGATTGAAGAATGCTTGAGGGATTTGGAGGTGTCAAAAGAAATCCCAGCAGAGAAGGAAAGTTTTGAGAGGATTGAGCCCAAGGAGAAAGTTAAAGAAAATAAGCTTGAGTTGAAGGAGTTACCACCACATTTGAAGTATGTGTTCTTAGAGGATGAAGGAGAAAAGCCAGTCATTATTAGTAACTCATTATCTCCAGTAGAAGAAGAGAAGTTGGTTGGGGTTTTAAAAGTCAATAAAGGTTCTATAGGGTGGTCAATTTCAGATCTTAAAGGAATAAGCCCTACATTTTGCATGCATAGAATTTTTATGGAGGATGATTATAGGTCAGTAGCTCAACCACAAAGGAGGCTTAATCTGGTAATGAAGGAAGTAGTTAGAAAAGAAGTGTTGAAGCTCTTGGAGGCTGGTATCATTTACCCAATTTTTGACAGTAAATGGGTAAGTCCAGTACAGGTAGTTCCAAAGAAAGGAGGCATGACAGTGATTTATAATGAAAAGAATGAGCTTATTCCTACGAAGACGGTTACTGGGTGGCCGATGTGCATTGATTATAGGAAGTTAAATACAACCACTAGGAAGGATCACTTTCCTCTTTCTTTCATGGATTAGATGCTAAAAAGATTGGCTGGACAAGCTTATTATTGCTTCCTAGATGGGTATTCTAGATATAATCAGATTATGGTGGATCATGATGATCAAGAGAAGACAACTTTTACATGTCCTTTTGGTGTATTTGCATATAGAAAAATGCCCTTTGGATTATGTAATGCCCCAGCCACATTTCAAAGGTGTATGCAAGTGATTTTTGCAGATTTTATGGACAGGACTATATAAGTGTTCATGGATGATTTTTCAGTGTTTGGAGATTCCTTTCAGAAGTGCTTGACCAACCTAGACGTTATTCTTAAAAGATGTGTTCAAACAAATCTTGTTCTAAATTGGGAAAATTACCATTTCATGGTAACAGAAGGAATTGTTTTGGGGCATAAGATTTCGGCTAGGGGGATTGAAGTGGACAAAGCAAAAGTGGAGGTCATTGAAAAACTTCGACCACCTATGAATGTAAAAGGAATTCGGAGTTTCTTAGGTCAAGCTGGGTTTTATAGAAGATTTATCAAAGACTTTGCAAAGATTGCTAAACCTTTGAGTAATTTACTTGTCAAAGATACACCATTTGTAATGAGTGAAGAATGTCTACAGGCTTTTGATGTTTTGAAGAAAAGCTTGGTTTCTGCCTCGGTGATTGTAGCTCCAGATTGGAGTAAAGATTTTGAGCTCATGTGTGATGCTAGTGATTATGCTATAGGCATTGTGCTTGGTCAAAGGAGGGAGAAGGTGTTTCATGCTATCTACTATGCTAGCAAAGTCTTGAATGAAGCTCAATTGAATTATGCCACTACAGAGAAGGAATTTTTGGCCATAGTCTATGCATTGGAGAAGTTTAGATCCTATCTCATTGGATCTAAAGTAATTATTTACACTCATCATGCAACCATAAAGTATTTGTTGACAAAACCAGATTCAAAGCCACGGTTAATGAGATGGGTGCTCTTGTTGCAAGAGTTTGATGTGGAGATTCATGATAAAAAAGGAAGTTAGAATTTGATTGTTGCTCATTTATCTCAGTTAGTCAACAAAGAAGTCTCAAACAAGGAGAAGGAAATTTGGGAGTCTTTTTCAGATGAAACACTTTTTGTATATTCAGCAAAGGCCATGGTTTGCTGACGTGGCTAATTTTAAAGTTGCAGGAGTTATTCTAGAAGAATTGAATTGGCAACAAAAGAAAATTTTTTTACATGATGCTAAGCAGTTCATATGGGATAATCCTTATTTATTCAAAATTGGAGCTGATAATCTTTTGAGCAGATGTGTGACGAGAGAAGAAGGAGAAGGAATTCTTTGGCATTGTCATGATTCACCCTATTAGTAGATGTTAATCTTTGGCATTGAACCGTTATCAGTAGCGTCCATTAGTAGATGTTGTCAGTAACATTCATTAGTAGATGTCTAATCACATAGCTTCCATCAGTAGATTTTAATCTTTCATATCTTCATTGGCATCCATTAGTAGACATCAATCTTTCTCATCTTCATCGACATCCATCAATAGATGTCATCCAGCATCCATTAGTAGATTTTGTCATTACTGCAAAACAAAATCAAATCACACCACACAAGTAAATCAATAATAAAAAACACAAAATCAGAAATTGGGTTGACTCCCAGTAAGCGCTTGTTTAATGTCATTAGCTTGACACCATTAAGCCCAATCCGGATTTTTGATGTTGGCGTTCTTCCTTCCTTCACGACACCAACAAAATCTTGGCAATTTTCTTGTCACCAACTTCACTCCTCTAGAAGAAACGATTCACTCATATTGTAAATTATCTCATTGCTCTCGGGAAAGTATTTGACAGAGAAGAGATCAATATCAAGATTCTGAAAAGTCTGAACAGAAATTGGCAACCAAAAGTCATAGCAATCTCTAAATCCAAAGACCTCACAACGATGAACATGGCTACCTTGTTTGGCAAGTTACGTGAACATGAATTGGAACTTGGTAGATTAAAGGATGAAGAGGAGATTGAAGAAAAGAAGTCCATAGCTCTGAAGGTTACAAGCAAGAACAACACAAAAACAGACATGGACGAGAAAGAACTGATGACCTTGATGGTAAGGAAACTTAGTCGACTGTTAAATAATGATAGTCAACTGACTAACCATGCAGGTTAAGGAATAAAGAAAAGCTTCAGTACAAATGTTATCCATTGTTACGAATGTGGAAAGGAAGGTCACATCAAATCTAATTGCCCTGATCTAAAGCCTAAGCAGAAATGAAAGAAGAGATTTCCTCAAGGCAGAAACATGAAAAGAAAAGGAGCATACATTGCTTGGGAGAACTCAGATTCTGAAAGCTCAAGTGATGAGGATGCTGATCAAGAGGAGGAATCCAACATCTGCCACATGGCTGGAACATCAAGAGATGAAAGTGATAGCGATGAAGAATTTGACAAGCTTCCTATAAAAGAGAAGTATCAGAAACGTGTAGAAACATTCAGAGAACTGCATGCTGAAGCAATGTGACTGGAATACAAGTTTAATCGACTAAACTCTGAAAAAACAGACTATGAATATAGAATTAACAACTTTGTTGCTGAAAATGAAAGATTAGAGAAAGAATTAAATGAAGCTTTGTTATCTGCTAAGGATGTTGAAATTAAAACTGTTATTGTTTAAAAAGCTTGTGAAAATTGTCCTACTCATATTGAAAAAATTAATTACTTGACTAGTACTTTAGCTAAGTTTACTCAAGGAAGAGACAATTTAAATGTTGTATTAAAATCATCTAGCAGAGCTATATACAAGCAAGGAATTGGTTACAAAGCTCAATCTAACAGAACCAATGCTAAGAAATTTACTGATTTAAGTAAATCTGCTAGAAATGCATGTTTCTATTGTAATTTTGTTAGCCATACTGTTAGAAACTGTTATTATAGAAATGTTGCTATTCCTAAAGGATTATATGTTTGGATACCAAAGGAAGAAGTAACAAAGATTGACAATCATGGACCCAAAGTTAAATGGGTACCAGCAACCAAAACTTAAACTGTTTTGCACGATACATAGCAGATGCAGTTGATCTCAAGGATGAATCAATTATGGAATATATAAAAAATCTTGAGTATCTACAACTGGTAAAACTGTATCTATCTGCTGCATTATGCCTAAATTGATTGATTGTTGTTGTTTGATTGCATGAATATATTGTCCGATTGTTTGATTGATTGAATGAGTCTGAAACTCTGTTTTCACGATGGTTAGTCGACTACATTTTTAATTCATTCGACTATACATTCTGTATATTTTAAATTCTGTTTTAAAATCTCTTATGACATACAATAGTCAAATAAGTGTTTAATCAATTCGACTATGCCTCTGTTTTCTATCAACTATATTCACTGAATTTTACTAAAATGAGTCGTGTTTTGACTACTTCCCTTCGCGCCCTTTTTTATATGGGTCTGCTTGAGACAAACATAAAATTCTTAAATCTGTATCTTCTCATTCCCCGTCACACTTAATCACTTCTATTTTTTCCTTTTTTCTGTTTCCTTAATTTGAGAAAGAAAGTTTCAAGAATCCTCTCTCTTTATGGCATCTTCAAGTCGCTCTGTGAGTAGGAACAAGGGAAAAGGTGTTTGAGAATCAGGAATGTCTGATCTGACAGGTTGGATTAGCGATGAAGCAACTCGTGAAAGATTCCTTAGTGCAACTATGAAGACTGTTGTTTCTCCTATGAACATAAACTTGAATTTTTTTGAAAAAGAAGGATTTATGTTTCCTGATTGGATGGAAAAGTAGGTGTTGGCAATCTTTGTGCAGATGAAGGGGTGTTGGTTCCTAGATTAGGTGAAAGTATTCTATCACAATCAAAGAGTAGTTAATGGCAACATCTGTTCAAGAGTAAAAGGAGTCGACATTCTCATTGATGACTTCATATGGAACATCGCTACAAATTTACCATCAGAAGGAACTTTATCAAATTTGGCAACTGCTCAAACCAATACAGTGATTAACAAGAGAAAGGTATACAAGGACTGGCTGAGATTTCCTGGAATATATTCAACTGAAAGGCTTTTTGCTCATGAGGGTTTAATGAAAGAGGAAAAGATTATTGCCCATTTATTGGCTCGCATCATATTACCGGGACGAATAAAAACTAATAGAATGACCGAAGAAGACATTTATCTTCTACATGCAATAAAGAACAATATACCAACAAACTGGTTGGAAGTGGTGAAGAATCACATGAAGAGTGCTGCTCTAAACAGATGACTGTACCTTCCATATGCGGTATTTGTGAGCAAATAGTATTACAAGGTGTGGATGTTAAAAACGAACATAAATACTTATGGTGCTCATCAAATGTGTTTGACCTTGACTCAATTGTATCTTTGGGAATTGTGAAAAGTGTCAATGGCTGGAATTTCATTGGAATTAATGCAGAGCACAATACAAGAAGTTCCTCTGAAACAAACTTCTTTCCTGAGACAAACTTTGAGAGGTTTACGACTGAGCAAATAAGGATCCTGCATGATAAGTACAATGATCTTGCAAAAAGGAATCAAGATGAAAATTCTTCTGAAGAGGATTCTACAGAATCTTTCTAACTCAGCTTAGGGGAATAGAAGAAATGTCATGTTTTGTGTCTCTTAGAATAGAGTTCTCTTTTGAGTATGGCTTAATATGCCATCTTTTTGTTTTTGGTTCCTTGTTTGCTTTTATCAATGTAATATCTTTTTAACAAGGAAATGAAATATGGTTTGAATCAATTTCAGCTACTTAACCTGTGTGATTGAATTTTGCTGTGCTGAATGGTTATTGATTTGATTGTTAAATGTGTGAAGTCAAATATGCTTAATCTGTTTTACATCTTTACATATTGACTTCTGTTACTATTAATTATCTTTCTTGCTTAACTAAAATGCTTGATCTAGAAATGATCTTTGAAAGGTTTTGCAGGAAGAACATTGCTTTTGGAACTGTAAGTGGAATTCAACAACCATGGAAAGCACTGCATTCGACTGAGGAAATAATGCAATCGACTGTTCTAAACAGGATTATAAATTCCAATTCTGGAATTTGGTTTTTCTTTTATTAATTGCTTATTCTGAATATCTGCTATTATCTCTGATATAAATTGATTTTAAATATCCTTTTTGAGATAATATTGTGACATTGTTGATGATTGTATCATTGCTTGACTAAGTTGTTTGATATCTTGTCTTTGATACAAATCTGCACTATACTGTTTTGTATACTCTGTGTTATACTAAATTGTGCATTTGATCTGGTTTTGATATGTATGCATAAGGCCAGGGGGAGTATCACATATTACACATTTTTCTTTCACATGCCTGCATTTCAGGGGGAGTTATCATGTACATGAGATTAAATGTGCTAATGAGAACATCATTGCATCTTGAAAATTGCATACACTTTTTGATGCATCTCGGTTTGAAATATCAGCATAAATATCTAGAGCATTCCTTTTGTTAATGCACAAAGGGGGAGAGAATTTATGAAAGCTTTATGAAAGGGGGGGAATGTTTATTCTATCTCATACTTGCTTGATATTTTTCTGTTTGACTGTGTTACATACAAAGTTACTTGAACTGTGATATATTTGTTGTTACTCTGTTTTATATTTGATTGTGCAAACATGGTTGGTTATTAATCATGGTTGTGCATCATCAAAAAAGGGGGAGATTGTTGAGATTGTTGACAACACAATTTCTATATCAATCTAGTTTTTGATGATGACAACATATTGCTTAATAACTGATAGAGGTTGAAAAACCGTTATTTTCATACTTAATTTTGATATCAAATGAACCCTTGTTGACTTAGAAACTTGTTTGGAATCATGGTTTTTCTTTAGTTTTGTGAATAAAAGAGTTGAGGACATGTTTTATGATTTTATCATTAAATTCCCTTGATTTTGTAGGCTTTTGGAATGAATTGAAAGAAAGGTTGAAGAATAAACGGGTTGCAGTACAGAAAATTCAAATAGAATGCAGAAAAGTCAACCAGTCAACAAGAAATGTCAACCAGTCAACCAGAAAAGTCAACCAATCAACCAGAAAAGTCAACTAGTTGACTAGAATGTTGACCAGAGCGTTGAGCGGCAGTTTTGGGCACTGAGCGCCAGTTTTGCCTGTTTTTCACTGTTTTCCGCCTGGGGGACCGTTGATCGGTCCTACGATTATAAGGCAAACCGCTGAGCGCCGTTTTTGATTGCTGAGCGTTGGGGACGCGGGCTTGGACCTGTTTTCTGTTATTTTTATGATCTGTTTAGGCTTGGACTTGTTTTCTGTTATTTTTATTCCCTATTGAAAGGCTAGAATGTCTTAGGGTTTGTATCTTTTGATGGGTTAGGCACAAAAACACACTTTTCACCCCTTTGGGGGTAGATTTAGAGATGATGACAACTCTCCTTTTCTCTTTTTAGGGTTTCTATATCTTTCATTCCATTATTCACCTAATTTCTCCATGACGATGGAGAACTAACCTTATTTGTTGTTGGGGAAAGATGTAACCTCTAAACTCTCTTATATTGAAATTCTTATTTTATTCATATGTTTCATATGCTTATATTATCAATTGTTGGGTTTCTTATCTATGCTTAATGCTTTTATCGTTTAACTCATTCGGTAAATGTTGTTTGTCTTTATCGATACGGAGACGTACGGTAATGTCATGAACTGGTAGGAAATTCCTTGATTAAGCTAATATCGCCTAGAGATAGGGGTAGGACGATCAATTGTATTTTACTTCTATTTATAATGCATTGCTAATTACTAGGGGAGACTAGAGATAGTAAGCCAATAATTAGTAATAGGCTCTTTTTGTTGAGAGATTGGGTTTAGGGTAGACTAAGAAAGTTTGCATGACAATATGATAATAAAGAAAATTTAATAAGAAAACTAAGTATATGACAGTGATTAGGTGAAATCTGAACCCTAGCAACAAACCCATCTCATATT
This sequence comes from Vigna reflexopilosa, assembly GCA_027742785.1. Taxonomy (NCBI): domain Eukaryota; kingdom Viridiplantae; phylum Streptophyta; class Magnoliopsida; order Fabales; family Fabaceae; genus Vigna; species Vigna reflexopilosa. Next base: position 20,766,383 of record CM050918.1, read on the forward strand.
ATCAACATCATCCATCCACTTTTGTGTTTAACCTCAATTGATCAAATTGCATTCATGTTTATTTTTCTGCACTTTACATTCAGAAACCCCAAAATATTTTTCTTATAGTCTTGATTGGTTAAGCAAAAGCACAACAGTTTAGTGTCGTGAGTCTCTTGGGAAAACGATACTTGGTCTTACCATTTATTATTACTTGATACGATCTGGTACACTTGCCAGGGGATTAACAAGTTTTTGGCAGCATTGCTGGGGACTCGTGGTATAACTATTCTATGTGTGTGATTCTTAACCGATTAGACTTTATAAAAAAAATGAAAAAAAAATCTTTTACGGTTTTAATTTTTGGGCTAATTTTGTGCTCTAGGGCAGTGTTCTTTAGTATGTGCAGGATAAAATTTGTACTAGGAGCACAAGATCATCAGGAGGCAGATAAGGAAGGAGAATTGGTTCACCAACACCCTGATGTGAAAAGTGACAAACCCAAACCTGGCACACCAATGAAATTTCAGAATAGGTTATGGGTTGTCAAGACTATCAAATTAAACAGAGCGTGTTCTTGAGATTGAGAATTCGTAGAGTTGGTGACAAGGAAATTTTCGAGATTTTGTTGGTGTCATGAAGGAAGGAAGAATGCCAACATAGAATATCAACACCTACTGATGGGTGTTTGGGCTTTACCGGGTCAAGCTAATGACGTTAAAAGAGCGCTTGCTGGGAGGCAACCCAATTTTTAACTTTTTCTTTTTAATTATTCGTGTGATTTGGATTTGATTTTTCTTTGTGTGTTTAAGTTTTTTTAGGTTATATGCTGCTTCTAATGGTAGTGATGATAGCATCTACTGATGGATGCTTTTACAACATCTACTGATGGATGTTACTATGAAAGAGGATGATGAATAAACATCTACTGATGGATGTCACTGACAGAATTTACTGATGAATGCTAATGGGATAGCATCTACTGAGGGATGCTAGAAGATTGAGTATTTACTGAAGGATACTAGGAAAGTACACCTACTGATGGGTGTTGGTAAGGATTGCACTTACTGATAGGTGCTAGAAAGGTTTGGGTCAGGCTCGTGACGTTAAACAAGCGCTACTTGGGAGGCAACCCAGTTGATTGATTTATTTTTGCATGTTTTAATTCTTGTTCTAGTCGTACATGTCAGTTAAGTGATTGGGAATTGCATAAAAATTAAATTTTGAAAGTTGAATTTGAAGGTTTAAAGGGTTAAAATGTTTTAAACAGACAAAAAGAGAGGGGTGTAAACCGCGCACACCGCCGGGCGGTGAACTCACCGCTGGGCGGTGGCGTCGCTGAGGGGTATATGCGTTTTAAAAAGATTATTTGTTTTTTTTTACCTCTTAGGGCTCGCCCAAGCACTCTCTAACAGACCTATGACTTCTCTTTCACTTTCAAACACTCTTTCAAAGATTTCCCATCACTTCTCCTACCATCCTCTCTCTTGAAAACCTAATTTTTATCAATTTTTCCATCCAAGTTGGGGGTTTTGTGAGAGCACAGTTATTTGGGGTTGATTCCTCCACATTCATTGGAAGAAATTTTATTTTCCTAACGTTAAATGAGATTCCTTGTGGTTTTGTGAATTGTACTTGATGTAGGGATGTCCTCCTCCTCATCAGGAAAGAGGATCAAGACTGTGGGAACAAGAGGAAGGAATTAGAGTTGGAGCAGCTGAAGCTCCATCTATGGAGGAAGATGTTGAGGATGACGATTTTGAAAAAGGAGATGAGATAGCATTTACTGATGGATGTGATCTGCACTAGAACATGATTTTCTATCTTTTGTTTTTGTATTTATTTGTTTCTGTTTAGTAGTGTAGGATTGATGAACTTGGTTGGACACTATATCTGATGTAGTGGTTTGATATTGATATTTTTGCATGATGGGTATTGCTTGATGATGCTTTGATATTGATGATGTTGAGATTGCACAATATGCTGATATACAGGTGGTGTTCACAAGCTGTGTGAACAGATGCATTGGGAATTTGTGATTGTGATTATGAGGCTAAGCAGGGTATTTGATTGAATGATTGGAATAAGCTTATGTGAGGTTTTTGAGCTCCAGAGTTCTTATTGATATATTTGCTATCTACTGGAAGCATGAATGATTTTGCCTAAATTTCTGTGATTGATTGAATTGCATGTATGTGTCATATGATCAAGGCCGTTTTTGAAAAGCCCTTTTCTAGCCAAAAATTTCATCCCATATGAAAAAACAACATCTTATGCTCAACCCTTTTTGAACGTAAGCCTTAAACAGGATGAGAACCCTTGCTTTGAAAATCTTTGCCTTGAGTTAGGTTGAGAAATATTTTTGGGGTATTGTTAAAGGTTCAAGTTTGGGGTTGTTGGGAGAATTGAAAAAGAAAAAAAAAGGATAGGAATTGAGCTTATGAGTTGAAAAAAAATGCATGAGAAAAGATGAAAAAGATAGAAAAAGAAAAAGCATGAAAAGAAAAGCTCAATGTGAAGAAAAGGGAAATTGGGAATGGGTGAGATTGGTAAAAAAAGAGTTTGTGCTTGAACTATGAATGTATAGATAATTCTTTTAACTCAAGGGTTTTGTGATCTAGAAAAACCAATTTTCCTTGTTAGCCCAACCACATTATAAGCCCTGAAAAGTCCTTGTGATGACATGTGTATGTGATGGTCTTTGATTGTGGCAAATGACATGTGGATAGTAGAGGGAAGGAGTGACCTCTTGAAACACCTGTGTGATTGAGTGAAACACTTTATCTGGTGAGGAATGATTCCATGAATTCATGATTACATCTATGCTTAGCTAACTGATCATTCATGAGAATAGCATCTGTTGGAAGATTATGTAATTGTGTGAACACCATGATGAGTAATTTGAATCAAAGCATGTGCACATCTTGATTATATTCTATTGATAAGTTGATTTGAGTGATTACTTATCTTGAAAGGAAGAGCTTTTGAATGTGATTGAACCATTGTGTTGATTTATGGAAAACTAAGTTTAATCTTGTTTGCTTGAGGACAAGCAAAGTTTCAAGTTTGGGGTTGTGATAACAGTTGAAAAACTGTTATTTTCATACTTAATTTTGATATCAAATGCACCCTTGTTGACTTAGAAACTTGTTTGGAATCATGATTTTTCTTTAGTTTTGTGAATAAAAGAGTTGAGGACATGTTTTATGATTTTATCATTAAATTCCCTTGATTTTGTAGATTTTTGGAATGAATTGAAAGAAAGGTTGAAGTATCAAAGGGTTGCAATGCAGAAAAGTCAAATAGACTGCAGAAAAGTCAACCAATCAACCAGAAAAGTCAACCAGTCAACCATAAAAGTCAACTAGTTGACCAAAATGTTGACCAGAGCGATGAGCGGCGGTTTTGGGCGCTAAGCGGCAGTTTTGGGCGCTGAGCGGTGGTGAACACCAGTTTTGCCTGTTTTTCATTGTTTTTTGCCTTGGGTGACCGTTGAGCGGTCCTACGATTATGAGGCAAACCGCTGAGCGCCGTTTTTGAGCGCTGAGCGTTGGGGACGCGGTCTTGGACCTGTTTTTTATTATTTTTATGATTTGTTTGGGCTTGAACTTGTTTTCTGTTATTTTTATGCCCTATTTAAAGGCCAGAACGTCTTAGGGTTTGTATCTTTTGATGGCTTATGCACAGAAACACTATTTTCACCCCTTTAGGGGTAGATTTGGAGATGGTGACAACTCTCCTTTTCTCTTTTTAGGGTTTCTATCTCTTTCATTCCATTATTCACCTAGTTTCTCCATGACAATGGAGAACTAACCTTATTTGTTGTTGGGGAAAGATGTAACCTCTAAACTCTCTGATATTGAAATTCTTATTTTATTCATATGTTTCATATGCTTATATTAACAATTGTTGGCTTTCTTATCTATGCTTAATGCTTTTCTCGTTTAACTCATTCGGTAAATGTTGTTTGTCTTTATCGATACGGAGACGTACGGTAATGTCATGAACTGGTAGGAAATTCCTTGATTAAGCTAATATCGCCTAGAGATAGGGATAGGACGATCAATTGTATTTTGCTTCTATTTATAATGCATTGCTAATTACTAGGGTGGACTAGAGATAGTAAGCGAGTAATTAGTAATAGGCTTTTTTCGCCGAGAGATCGAGTTTAGGGTAGACTAAGAAAGCTTGCATGACAATATGATAATAAAGCGAATTTAATAAGAAAAGTATATATATGAGAGTGATTAGGTGAAATCTGAACCCTAGCAACAAACCCATCTCATATTATATCAACATCATCCATCCACTTTTGTGTTTAACCTCAATTGATCAAATTGCATTCATGTTTATTTTTCTGCACTTTACATTCAAAAACCCCAAAATATTTAATTCTTATAGACTTGATTGGTTAAACAAAAGCACAACAGTTTAATGTCGTGACTCTCTTGGGAAAATGATACTTGGTCTTACCATTTATTATTACTTGATACAATCTGGTACACTTGCCAGGGGATTAACAATAACATGCATATGTTGTTTCCTGTTATTACATGTTCTTATGCAAATTGATTGTTATATCTGTGAACATGCTTATGTATGTGTTACATGTTCCTATGTTGATTGATTGATATATATGTGGAACGTGTATATATGTTGTATGTGCTATGTGTAATGCATCATTACATATGTTTTTCTGCACATGTTTTAAAGCTGAAAACCACAAGCACTTTCACGAACTTATAATTGTGTGACGAAGTTCTAGTGCAGTCGACTACATTATTAATGGATTCAACTATGCTAAAATCTTTGTACAGATTTTGAGAATCAGAGCTCTATGAATTTTTGATAGGAAAGAATTTCAAAATGTTTTACATGATTGAAGTGGACTATGTGCGCCACACATTCGACTGTATTAGTCATCTGAACTGAAATTCTGTTATGCTATTGCACTCTAACGACTATACTTTTAAAAGTTTGTTGATCATTAATGTCTTGGTCAACTGCATTAAATGTGTTTTGTTTTTGGTTGACTGTATGCTACCAGGTTGACTAAATGTTATAACTGTCTGATTAACAGAAATCTATAAATTGACTGATCACGAATCAGTTAAGAGACTTTTGATGAACTGACAATTTCATTTCTGTTTCAGATTGAATTCTTTGTTGTAAGACCTCCAAGAATTCTCCAAGAAGACGGTGGTGATCTCTCTTGAAAGAGATTCAAAGGGAGGTTCTTCTGCACACCCAAAGATTGATCAGTATCTGCACAAGAAGGTGCTTCTGAGTTGATCACGTTCAAGCTTGGAATCCTTGAAGACTGCTGCATTGTTTTTCTGGCTTGGCATCCATAAAGACTGCTGGTATTTGAACCTGTTGGTTATAGGGGATTGTTCACTTTGAGGATTGTTCAAAGTGGTGTTGCAGATTACAGAAGAGGGGATTCTTGCTGCAAGTTTGGTTGTATTGTTTTGCAGCTATATTTTGGTTTTGGGTTAGAGAGGAGATTTATATTTTTGACGTGGAGGTCTTCTATAAATTCCTTGTTGTAAAAACCGCAACCATTATAGTGCATTTGCTTCTTGGGTTGGAAAGACACTGAATGTAGGCATTGTTGGCCGAGCCAGTATAAAAATCAGGGTTTGATTTTCTCTATTCCTACACTTTTATTTTGCAGTCGACTTTACTTTTCACGCAGTCAACTACATTTTTCCGCTGCATATGATTTTTCATTACTTGCATTTCAAGAAAGTGTAAAAAGTTTACTACTCTGATTGCAAGACTGCGAAAAGATTTTGTTTTTGACAAAACACTAATTCACCCCCCACCCTCTTGGTGTAAAAACAAAGCCAACTTGTTTTCCAACATGTGTGTGTGATGATGTTTAATTATGTCAAATGAAAGGCAAATTGATCTTTATACACCTTTGAGTGAAACACTTTATACACCTTTGAGTGACCGATGGATAGTAGAGGGAAGGAGTGACCTTTATACACCTTTGAGTGAAACACTTTTGAGTGCTTTACACTTTTGAGTGCTTGAGTGAAACACTTGGTAAGGAAGAATTCCATGAACCTATGATTACATCTATGCTTAGCTAATTGATCATTCATGAGAATAACATCTGTTGGAAGATTATGATTGTGTGAACACCATGTTGAGTAATTTTAATCAAAGCATGTGCACATCTTGACTAAATTTTATTGATGACCTGATTTGAGTGATTACTTATCTTGAAAGAAAGAGCTTTTGAATGTGATTGAACCTTTTTGATGATTGATGGAAGACTAAGTTTAATCTTGTTTGCTTGAGGACAAGCAAAGTTCTAAGTTTGGGGTTGTGATAACGGTTCAAAAATCGTTATTTTTATACTTAATTTTGATATTAAATGCACCCTTTTTGACTTAGAAACTAGTTGTGACTCATGATTTTACTTTAGTTTTGTGAATAAGAGAGTTGAGGATATGTTTTATGATTTTATCAATAAAATCCCTTGATTTTGTAGGTTATTGGAATGATTTGAAAGAAGGGTTGAAGTATCAAGGAGTTGCTGTGTAGAAAAGTCAACCAGAATGCAGAAAAGTCAACCAGTCAACCAGAAATGTCAACCAGTCAACCAAAATGCTGAAAAGTCAACCAGAATTCTGTTATTTTTATGATCTGTTTTGGGCCTGGACCCGTTTTCTATTATTTTTTCTACTCTATTTAAAGACCAGAACGTCTTAGGGTTTGTATCTTTTGATGGCTTAGGCACAAAAAGACACTTTTCACCCCTTTGGGGGCAGATTTGGGGAATTGACAACTCTCATTTTCTCCTTCTAGGGTTTTCTCTCTTATATTCCATTGTACACCTAGTTTCTTCTTGATGATGGAGAACTAATCTCATTTGTTATTGGGGAAGATGTAACCTCTAAACTCTCTTGTATTTGAATTGATTCTTGTTATTGATATATGCTTCTTTCATTAATTGTTAGAGATATTCTTCTTTACTTAAATGCTTGGCATAAGTCTTATGATTTGTAAATATCATGAGGAGATATCGCACTCTTAGGGTAGGTGGATTTGGGGAAGGTGACAGCTCTCCTTTTCTCTCCCTAAGATTGATATCATGAGATATCTACAAATCACGATCTGGGGAATTCTCTTGATGATGAACTATTACCTAGAGATAGGAATACGAAAGTCAATTGCTTTAAGCTTCTATGGGTATTCCATGAATAATTACTAGGGAGACTAGAAATAGTAAACTAGTAATTGTGATTAGGCTCTTTTCACCGAGAGATCGGGTTTGGAGTAAAATAGAATGTTGCATTAACATTAATGAAGAAAATGAATTTGAGAGTGATTAGGTGAAATCTAAACCCTAACAACATATTCATCTCATATTATCAACATCATCCATTCACTCTTATGTTTAGGCTCAACTGATCAAATTGCATTCATGTTTATTTTTCCGCACTTTGAATTCAAAAACCCTAGAATATTGTTCTTATAAGTCTTAATTGGTTAAGCAAAAACACAACAGTTTAATGCCTTGAGTCTCTTGGGAAAACGATACTTGGACTTACTGTTTTATTATTACTTGATACGATCTGGTACACTTGCCAGAGTGTTGTTAAACCCCTGGCAAGTGTACCGGATCGTATCAAGTAATAATAATCGGTAATCCCATTATCATTCTTCCCAAAGGAGTCTTAAGGCCTCATCTTTCGTGTAAACTAATCGTTTAAGACTTGAGAAAAGAAATTAATTTGAGTGTTTCAAATGCAAAACAAAAATAAACATGCAAATGTAGTGATTCAATTGGCTTCAAGAAAATATGGATGAGTGAAGTTGTTGGGGTTTACAATTTCATCTTATCCACCCTCATATATCTACTCTCCTTATTCACTTTGCTTATTTATCATATTGCCATGCAAACTTTCTTGGTCTACCCTTAATCCAATCCCTTGGTGAAAAGAGCCTATTACTAATTACCGGCTTGCTATGCCTAGCCTCCCCTGGTAACTAATAATGCATAATGAGCGGAAGCAAAATACAATTGATCGTCCTACCAATATCCCTAGGCGGTATTAACATAATCAAGGAATTCTCCCCAGTTCATGACATTATTGTACGTCCCCGTATCAATAAAGACAAACAACATCTACCGAATGAGTTAAACGGTAGAAGCATTAAGAAAAGGTAAAGAACCCAACAATTGATAAATCAAGCATATGCAAGCAGATAAAGTAAACAAGAATTTCAATATATGAGAGTTTCAAAAGATTACATTGTTCCCCAACAACTAAGGTTTAGTTCACCATAATCATGGTGAAAATAGATGAATTAAATGGAAGAATGGAAAAGCAAATCCTAGAATTGATAAAGTGGAGCCTAAGCATCCAAGAAATCTCCTTCAAGGTATGTAGAGCAGCTCTGGACGTTTCTCACTGCCAAAAGAAGGTGTTTCAATTCGCACTGGGGCTATTTATAAGTCAAAAAGATAACAGAAATATCTCAGAATCCAAAATATAAAAACTGACAACCGCGAAGGCCGCAATTTAACTGCTCAGCGGTTTGCCTCAAGCCGCAAGACCGCTCAGCGCCCAAAACTGTTGCTCAGCGCCAAAAACTGACCACTCACCGCCCAAAACTGCCGCTTAGCGCCAAAAACTGACCGCTCAGCGCCATGGTCAACCGCTCAGCGCTCTGGTAAACTTTTCTGGTTGACGGGTTGACTTTTCTGGTTGATTGGTTGACTTTTCTAGTTGACTGGTTGACTTTTCTGGATTCTGGTTGACTTTTCAGCACTCCAACCATTTAACACTTCAACCTTTCTTCGAATTCATTCCAAAAACTACAAAATCAAGGGAAACAAAGCATAAAACCAAGAAAACAACCTTTTGACTCTCGCATGACTGAATTAAGTGTTTATGGATGAGTGGAGTTGTTGGGGTTTACAATTTCATCTTGTCCACCCTCATATATCTACTCTCCTTATTCACTTTGCTTATTTATCATATTGCCATGCAAACTTTCTTGGTCTACCCTTAACCCAATCCCTTGGTGAATAGAGCCTATTACTAATTACCGGCTTGCTATGCCTAGCCTCCCCTAGTAACTAATAATGCATAATGAGCGGAAGCAACATACAATTGATCGTCCTACCCCTATCCCTAGGCGGTATTAACATAATCAAGGAATTCTCCCCAGTTCATGACATTATTGTACGTCCCCGTATCAATAAAGACAAACAACATCTACCGAATGAGTTAAACGGTAGAAGCATTAAGAAAAGGTAAAGAACCCAACAATTGATAAATCAAGCATATGCAAGCATATAAAGTAAACAAGAATTTCAATATATGAGAGTTTCAAAAGATTACATTGTTCCCCAACAACTAAGGTTTAGTTCACCATAATCATGGTGAAACTAGATGAATTAAATGGAAGAATGGAAAAGCAAACCCTAGAATTGATAAAGTGGAGCCTAAGCATCCAAGAATTCTCCTCCAAGGTGTGTAGAGCAGCTCTGGACGTTTCTCTCTGCCAAAAGAATGTGTTTCAATTCGCACTGGGCCTATTTATAAGTCAAAAAGATAACAGAAAGATCTCAGAATCCAAAATATAAAAACTGAGAATCGCCCAGGCCCCAATTTAATCGCTCAGCGGTTTGCCTCAAGCCGCAGGACCGCTCAGCGCCCAAAATTGCCGCTCTGCGCTAAAAACTAACCGCTCAGCGCCCTGGTCAACCGCTCAGCGCTCTGGTCAACTTTTCTGGTTGACTGGTTGAGTTTTCTGGTTGACTGGTTTACTTTTCTGGATTCCGGTTGACTTTTCAGCACTCCAACCATTTAACACTTCAACCTTTCTTCCAATTCATTCCAAAAACCTACAAAATCAAGCCAAACAAAGCATAAAACCAAGAAAACCAAGTTTTGACTCTCGCATGACTCAACTAAGTGTTTTACTTGATTTTAAGCTCATTCTAAGCCATAAAGGGTGTGTTTTAATATCAAATTTAAGCATGAAAATAACGGTTTTTAGACCGTTATCACAACCCCAAACTTAGAACTTTGCTTGTCCTCAAGCAAACAAGACAAAACTTGGCTTTCCACTTTTTCATCAAATAGTTCAACACTTTTCAAAAATCCTTTTCCTCACAATAAGTTATTATTCAATTCATATTTTCAGTGGAATCCTATCAAGATGCATGCATGCTTCCAATCCATTTCAATTCACATAATCACATATTTCCCACCAGATGTTTTATTTATGAATGATCAATCCTCTAAGCAAAGATGTAATCATGGATTTCAACAATTCTCACCAAGCAAGTGTTTCACTCAATCACTCAAGTGTTTAAGAGGTCACTCCACTCTCTACTATTCACATGTCACATAGAACAATATTGCCATTCATCTAAAACAACCAAAATCCTTTCATGCAAATGCCATCACAAGGGCTTTTCCAAGGCTTGTAATGAGGCTGGGCTATCAAGAAAAATTGGTTTTTCTGGATTACAAAATCCTTGAGTTAAGCAAACTATTTCATCATTGAAAAGGTTCAAGTTTACACTCTCTCTTTGTCACCAATTTCACTCATTCCCAACTTCTTCTCTTTTCATTAATTTTACATTGAGCTCATCTTTCATGTTTTTTTTTCTTTTCAATACTTGAGCTCAATGCTTTTCTTTTGCGTTTCAATTTTCCCCATACAACCCCAAACTTGAACCTTTTCATAACATATGATTATTCTCAACCCAACTCAAGATAAATAATTTCAAATCAAGGGTTTTCATCCTGTTTAAGGCCAAGGTTCAAAAGGGGTATAAAATTTTAAACTTTTTGGGTGAAAATTTGGCTAAATAAGGGCTTCCAAACATGGCCTTGATCATATAACATAAGCATGAAAATCAATCAATTATCAAGACTAAGGCAATATCATTCATGATTCCCTGTGAATAGTACATATATCAGTGAAAACTCTGGAGCTCAAGACCTCACACAACATGCTTTCTCACACATCATTCATTTATCCTGCTTAGCATCACAATCACAATCATAAATCACTACACATCTGTCCACACAATTAGTGAACCACTCACCTGGATATCAACATGCAAAACAATCTCAACCATCATCCACATTCAATCATCATCATTGAATAACTCATCATGCAATATAATCATCAAACCATCATCAGAATCAGTGTATAAGCCAAGCATAGACACAAAAATAAAATTCAACCTATTCTAAAAATTCAAAGTACAAAAGTAAAAGAAAGATAAAACCCTGCTCTAATGCACTGGCATCCATTAGTGGATGCCATATCACTCCATGTCGTCATCAGAGTCCTCATCCTCTCCAGCCTCTGTATCCTCAAAGTTATCATCCTTGTCATCATCCTCCATGACTGGAGCTTCAGCTGCTCCAGCTCCACTCCCTTGTGCCTGCTCTTGCCAAGCCACTCTGTTGTTGAACTCATCCATTGTCCACCTATGAGCAGGAGGTGTGTTGTACATGCCTATGATCATCTCGGCAATAACAACCTGTCCTTAGGGTGGAAAGACCTTGTATGTATGCAAAATTCTTATAACTGATGATGGATGAAACCAAAATTCACTGCTCTCTCAAAAACCCCAAACTTGGATTATGAATGATGCAAAAGTGATAGAGAATGGATTTTCTAAAATGCAACAATTGAACCCTAAATACAATTCCCACTCACTTTACTCACTTATGCAACAATTAAGCCCTAAATGCCACTAGAACAGTATTAAAACATGCAACAATAATAAATCAATCAATTGGGTTGCCTCCCAGGTAGCGGTTGATTAACGTCACGAGCCTGACCCAAACCTGTTTAGCACTTATCAGTAAGTGTAAATCCTTCCAACACCCATCAGTAGGTGTACCTTCCTGTATCCTTCAGTAGATACATAAAATTTAGCATCCCTCAGTAGATGCTACCCAAAAATTATTCGAAAATTCCAATATTTACAAGTCCAAGTAAAATAAAATTAATGTACAACAATCATTGGGGTGCCTCCCAGTAAGCGCTCTTTTAACGTCATTAGCTTGACCCGGTAGAGTTCAAACACCCATAAGTAGGTGTTGATACTCCCTTTGCTTGATATTCTTTTCTTCTTCTTCTTCCTGCTAAATTTCTTCAAAAAGTTGATAACGCCAAGCACCTGTTTCCATGTCTCCATCATAGGAACTTTAATCTCCAATTTCTTGAAGATCTCCATAAAGCACTTGAAGTTCATTTTCTTCCTATGATACTTCTTTGGATGAGGAAGAGGTTTTTCATATGATCTTTTTTTCTTTCCTCTCTTCCTCTTTTTCTCACTCTTCTCCTCCTCTAACTTTCTCTTTTTTTCTCTTTTTATTTTCTTCTTTATTTTTCCACATTTTCTATTTTCTTTTTTCTTTCAACCACTTGAATGGTAAAGCTCCCTGGATCTTGTAATTTAGGAGGTAATGTTCTCTGTATGACTGCACTGCAATTTCCTTACACCTCAATAGTTTCCTTCTCAATATACTTCCTTTTCTTCATGAGAAGTTCTTTCAAAAATTTCGCATATGAGGGCATTTGCTGAAGTGCTTCAGAAAATTGTATGGTTATTTCCAACTTCTTAAAAATTTCAATACATCGCTCCAACTCCAACTGCTTTTCTTTTTCCCTCCTAGAATATGTCTTTGGATAGGGCAAGGGTTTTTCATACTCCCTCTCTTTCAATTTTACAACCTCTTCTTCTATCTTTTCTTCATCTATCTTCTCCTCAACAACAACCTTTTCTGTTTCTATCTCTTCTATCTTTATCACCTCTCTCTCTATCTTGTCCTCATCAACAACCTCATCAATTTATGTCTCCAAATTCCTGAAGGTAACTTCATAGCTCTAGGAATCGTACTTCTCCAAAAATTTGTCGAACTTTTCATTAAGGCTTTTGACTTCTTCTGTCACATCAGCTATCTGATGAAATAGTTGTTGATCATACTCCCACGCTTCTATTGGTAAAGAGATTTGTTGCTGCCACTGATATTGTTGCATCTCTTCCATGCTTCTATGAGAAGAAAATCTTGTATACTTGCCCTGTGGAAAAAATTCGTCATTTGTGGTCTCCCTGAGTGGAGTAATTTGTTGCTCAACAGCTTGCCCAAATTGGCTTTGATCCATATATGAGTGAGGTTCCCACCAGTGGTTGAAATTATTTTGGTAGAATTGAGTGCCCATATAGTAAAATTCTTGTCCAAACTGCATCCTGCAAACATTAGGCACAGAACCCTAGAAAACATTTATTAGAACAAAAATAAAAATAAACATAAAAATCAAGTCAAAGTTAATCAGTTTACACTACTTGAAAAAGGTAAACCAAGAGTCCCCGACAACGGCGCCAAAAACTTGTTAAACCCCTGGCAAGTGTACCAGATCGTATCAAGTAATAATAATCGATAATCCCAATATCGTTCTTCCCAAAGGACTCTTAAGGCCTCATCTTTCGTGTAAACTAATCGTTTAAGACTTGAGAAAAGAAATTAATTTGAGTGTTTCAAATGCAAAACAAAAATAAACATGCAAATGCAGTGATTCAATTGGCTTCAAGAAAATATGGATGAGTGGAGTTGTTGGGGTTTACAATTTCATCTTATCCACCCTCATATATCTACTCTCCTTATTCTCTTTGCTTATTTATCATATTGCCATGCAAACTTTCTTGGTCTACCCTTAACCCAATCCCTTGGTGAAAACAGCCTATTACTAATTACCGGCTTGCTATCCCTAGCCTCCCCTAGTAACTAATAAGGCATAATGAGCGGAAGAAAAATACAATTGATCGTCCTACCCCTATCCCTAGGCGGTATTAACATAATCAAGGAATTCTCCCCAGTTCATGACATTACTGTACGTCCCCGTATCAATAAAGACAAACAACATCTACCAAATGAGTTAAACGGTAGAAGCATTAAGCAAAGGTAAAGAACCCAACAATTGATAAATCAAGCATATGCAAGCATATAAAGTAAACAAGAATTTCAATATATGAGAGTTTCAAAAGATTACATTGTTCCCCAACAACTAAGGTTTAGTTCACCATAATCATGGTGAAACTAGATGAATTAAATGGAAGAATGGAAAAGCAAACCCTAGAATTGATAAAGTGGAGCCTAAGCATCCAAGAAATCTCCTCCAAGATGTGTAGAGCAACTCTGGACGTTTCTCTCTGCCAAAAGAATGTGTTTCAATTCGCACTGGGGCTATTTATAAGTCAAAAAGATAACAGAAAGATCTCAGAATCCAAAATATAATAACTGACAACCGCTCAGGCCCCAATTTAACCGCTTAGTGGTTTGCCTCAAGCCGCAGGACCGCTCAGCGCCAAAAACTGCCGCTCAGCGCCAAAAACTGACCGCTTAGCACCCTGTTCAACCGCTGAGCGCTCTGGTCAACTTTTCTAGTTGACTGTTGACTTTTCTGGTTGACTGATTGACTTTTCTGGTTGACTAGTTGATTTTTCTGGATTCTGGTTGACTTTTCAGTACTCCAACTATTTAACACTTCCACCTTTCTTCCAATTCATTCCAAAAACCTACAAAATCAAGGGAAACAAAGCATAAAACCAAGAAAACCAAGTTTTGACTCTCGCATGACTCAACTAAGTGTTTTACTTGATTTTAAGCTCATTTTAAGCCATAACGGGTGTGTTTTAATATCAAATTTAAGCATGAAAATAATTGTTTTTAGACAGTTATCAAGTGTTAACAGATGCATCAAACCAAAAGCCAAAGATCGAGAAAAGACAATGTGTATCGAGAATTGTCAGGTTTTATCGAAGTACAAGACTCGTCCTGAGTTAAAGGTAGAGACAGACCTATCTCGGCCAAAAATTAGGACAAAATGAGTTGGTTCGAAGATTAAGGCAGGTTAAGTTTGATTAACGATCGAGACTGGTTGACCCTATAAATGAATGTTGGGATTGGTGATTCAGACTAAAGGTCGGGACAGACTAACATAAGTATAAGTTAAAGGTCAACCGAATGTCATTGGACTTTCTTTTAGGGTTTCTTAGGTGCCTTAAACATTTATACCTATATATAGGGCACGAAATATATATGTAGCCACTTTGGAAGTCATAATATGCATTTGCATTTTGCTTATTGGTTTAGAACTCTAATTCTTATAAAGACTAACATCTTTGGTGCGATTCTTCCGTTACTTATCAACTTGCTAGATTGAGGCGTCTCCATCTCTTTCTTATCAACCTCCAGTCTAAGCAAATAGTCGAGACGGCCAGGCCAGGTTATGATTGTACAACAAAAATTTTGTTAAGGACCATGATATTTTAACAACTTTTTGACAATACACAATGTATCACTATTTTATTGATCTGTATATTTGAAACGGACCAATCACCAATGTTAACACTCTGGCAAGTGTACCAGATCGTTTCAAGTAATATAATTGGTAAACCCAATATCGTTCTTTCCAAAGGACTCGCAGGCCTTATCGTTCATGCAAATTGAAATCGTAAGACTTGTAAAGAGAAATTAATTGGTTTGAATGCAAGAAACAAAAAAGTAAACATGAAAATGCGATTGATTCAATTGACGAGAAAAAGACTATGGATGAATGGAGTTATTGGGGTTTACAATTTCATCTTATCCGCTCTCTCTTATCTACTCCTCTTATTTAATTCGCTTTGTTATCTAATTATCATGCAAACTTTCTTAGTCTACCCTTAACTCGATCCCTCGGTGAAAAGAGCCTATTAATAATTACTGGCTTGCTATCCCTAGCCTCCCCTAGTAATTAATAATGCATTATAAATGGAAGCGAAAACAATTGATCGTCCTACCCCCTATCCCTAGGTGGTATTGCTTCATCAAGGAATTTCCCCCAGTTCATGACAGTACCGTACGTTCCCGTATCAATAAAGACAAACAACAATTATTGAATTAGTTAAACTATAAAAGCATTAAGCGTAGGTGAGAAACCCAATAATTGATAATTAAAGCATACGACAAGCATATAAATAAATAAGAGTTTCAATAAAAGAGAGTTTCAAAAGATTACATTGTTCCCCAACAACAAAAGGGTTTAGTTCACCATTGTCATGGTGAAACTGGATGAAAAATGATGAAAGAATGGAAAAACAAAACCCTAGATTGGATAAAAAGGAGCTTAAGCATCCAAGAGATCTTCTCCAAGGAGTGAAAACTAGGTCTGACTACCCCCTCTTGTCAAAAGAATATATCTAAACTCGCACTAGGGCTATTTATAGCTGAGGAGCGTCACAAAATTTAGGCCCAAGCCCAGCAGACAACCGCTCGGCGTCACAATTTTGGAGCCCAACGGTTTCCCCTTAATCGCGCTACCGCTCGGCGGTGAATTGCGCCGCTCGGCGGTAACCCGCAAAACACCTGGCTGCACCGCCTGGGCGCCAGACAGTAGCTGCCCCTCGCATTTGACCGCCCGACGTTGGATTTTGGAGCTGGGTGGTTCCTAGACTCTTCTTTTCTTCATGTTTCTTCTTCTTTATTGAGTCTAGGACCTTCCATCTTTAATCCATTTTTCATATTCATCAAAAACGATGCAAAATAATGCAAAACAAGCATAATATCTCTAGAAATAGCTTTTGACTCTCAATTGACTCAACTTACGTGTTTTGCTTGATTCTAAGCTCATTCTAAGCCTTGAAGGTTGTATTTTGATCTCAAAGGAAGCATGAAAATAACTATTTTTCAACAGTTATCAACCAACAACTACATAAGAGGTTATAAAAAGTCAAATATAGAAAGTCCACAACGAAGATAAAAATTGAAACGAACTCTTAGAACAAAAATTTGTTCACATTCAAATAAATTACTTTGAAAAATTTTATAGTTATAATAAGTTATTAATATAAATAAAATAGTATGATTAACATTATTAGAAAAACAAATTTGAACTCTCTCATGCATTTTTTCTATGCTTTTTAATATTTTAACAAACGTGTTATCAATAACCAGCTACGTTGTCACCATAAATAATCATTAAAAACTCATTTGCATTTCTTAATTTATAATGCTTTGAATCGATTCTTTATTATTTAGAATCGATTATATTAACTTAACAAAATTTAAAGTGGAATTATATAAATATAGATGGGCACAACAAACTTTTTAACTTCCATCCCTCCAAATCTCACCTCGATAATTGAAAAGTACACAATTTCTTGGGGGCGGGTAGTCAATTTTTTATCGTATGAATCAAATAAAATATATTAATTTTTCTATGATTGATGTATGAACGTCAAACTCGACAAGGCTTCGACGTCCATATGAAATGGTGTTAGTTAGTTACTGAGCATTATTACACGATGTACGTCATCTATAATTACAGTTGATGTCTTCTTCAACCACAAGTCAAAGGTCGACAATTTTTTATTTTTTTTTAATTATACTTTTTAATCATCCAATATAGCGTCCCATGCCGTTGGCATTCAACGTTATGGGTCAATTTCTTCTTATCTGAAACAAACAAGATGTATTATTAACTTCTTTACTGAATGATGTTTGAACGTCGAATCCTCCATTCCGTACGTTCATGTATAAATATGGCTTGAATATCACGTAATGACTTGCTTTTGGTTTCGATATTGAACATATTAGGATTCATGTTTTTTATCTCTTGGCTCGTTCCGTTTCCTTAGATTTTGAAACATGTATGTTCTTCAAATTGCAATTTGCTCGGTTTAATGTCAAAGTGCCTCATTCATGTCTCAGTTCATATGAAGGTGTCCTTTGACATTCAATTGAACAAAATGCTTTTTATAGTACATAAATGATTAAGTTATCTTACTGAAAGGGAAGTGCTTAGGAAAAAGAAATATTGTTCACAATATGTTTAATGCCGAAACAATTTTGAAAACTAAAATAATGATATAAAAAAGTTGTTAATCCTTTAACAACGTATGGTTCGTTTTTTAAATGGCTTGTAGTTGTTTGCTACCATTAGAATTCAAAGCTATCTGATTTCCTATGCTGGAAACAACTTCAAAATATTTTAAATTTATACAGTTGACGTCGAATATTGAGTACATTCGATGGAAAGGCCTGGAGATTGACGTCATTTTTTTGAGATAACCGACGTCCTATTAGAGGATTTCAAAATGAAATCCAATTTACAAATCACAACATCTAAAATGAAGACCGAAGATGATGCAATACATTATAACCAAAAAGAGGAAGTAAAAAAAAAATAATAAGCAAAATAATGGAGAATGTTTTTGAAATTCATAAATGTTAACATTTTCCTCTGGTTTTCCGCCACGCCTTCATGGATAACAAAGAAATGACTTTGTTTAGAGGAAGAATTGATGGAAAACCAAAGGAAAAAGTTAACATGAATTTGGTTGCGGAAGTTATGTAGGATAGGTTTTCAAAGGGTCTACTTAAAATTCATAAGTGTTAACATTTTCCTCTGTTTTAGCCCTTTTCCTTCATGGATAACAAAGAAATATCTTCGTTTAGTGCAGGGAAAGAACTAAAACAGATAAAAAATGTTAACATGAATTTGATTACCGAAGTTATGTACGGTAGGTTATCAAAGGGTCTACTTGAAATTCATAAGTGTTAACATTTTCCTCTTCTTTTCCACTATGCCTTCATTGTCGACAAAGAAATGTCTTCGTTTAGTGAAGGAATTAATAGAAAAGAAAAGGAAAAAGTTAACATGAATTTGGTTACGGAAGTTATCGAGGATAGGTTTTCAAAGGGTCAAATTGAAATTCATTAGTATTAACATTTTCCTCTGGTTTGCTGTTAACACTCTGGCAAGTGTACCAGATCGTATCAAGTAATAAAAATTGGTAAACCCAATATCGTTCTTCCCAAAGGACTCTTAAGGCCTCATCTTTCGTGTAAACAAATCTTTTAAGACTTGAGAAAAGAAAATAGTTTTAATTGTTTAAATGCAAAACAGAAATAAACATGTAAATGCAAGAATTCAATTGACGAGAGAAACTATGAATGAATGAGGTTGTTGGGGTTTACAATTTCATCTTATCCACCCTCATATATCTACTCTTCTTATTTACTTTGCTTATTTATCATATTGCCATGCAAACTTTCTTGGTCTACCCTTAACCCAATCCCTTGGTGAAAAGAGCCTATTACTTATTATCGGCTTGTTATCCCTAGCCTCCCCTAGTAACTAATAATGCATAATGATCGGAAGCAAAATACAATTGATCGTCCTACCCCTATCCCTAGGCGGTATTAACATAATCAAGGAATTCTCCCCAGTTCATGACATTACCGTACGTCCCCGTATCAATAAAGACAAACAACATCTACCGAATGAGTTAAACTGTAGAAGCATTAAGTACAAGTAAAGAACCCAACAATTGATAAATCAAGCATATGCAAGCATATAAAGTAAACAAGAATTTCAATATATGAGAGTTTCAAAAGATTACATTGTTCCCCAAGACCTAAGGGTTTAGTTCACCATAATCATGGTGAAACTAGATGAATTGAATGGAAGAATGGAAAAAGAATACCCTAGAATTTATAAAGTGGAGCCTAAGCATCCAAGAAATCTCCTCCAAAGGTGTAAAACTGTTGTGGACTTTGTTCTCTGCCAAAAGAATTTCATTTGAATTCGTACTAGGGCTATATATAAGCCAAAAAGATAACAGAAACGATATCAGAATCCAAAATATAAAAACAGACAACCGCCCAGGTGCCAGAAATGACCGATGAGCGGTTTGCCTCTTGTCGCTCTGGACGCTCAGCGTCACCGCCTGGGCGCCTGACAACAAATTTTCCTTGCACTAGGACGCTCAGCGGTGAAATTGACCGCTGAGCGGTTCACAGACTCTTCTTTTCTTCCTTTTTCTCCTTCATTCTTGAGTCTCTGACCTTCCTACTTCATTGCCATCTTCCATTTTCATCAAAACCCTGCAAAAAAAGCATAATATCTCTAAAAACAACTTTTGACTCTCATGTAACACAACTTAAGAGTTTTACTTGATTCAAAGCTCATTTTAAGCTACAAAGGGTGTGTTCTAATATCAAATTTATGCATGAAAATAATGGTTTTGAGACCGTTATCATTTGCCACCATGCCTTCATCGTTAACAAAGAAATGTCTTCGTTTAGTGAAAGAATGACGACAAAAAAAGGAAAAAAGTTAACATGAATTTGGTTAGGGAAGGTTTTCAAATGGTACAACTTGAAATGAAATCCAAATCTGTGAAGCTATTTATTCGGTTACTCCCTTTTATTTCATTTTTCTTTTAATCAAATATTAAACGTCTAATGCAAGCAACGGTTTGACGATATATTTGCAATAGAACGTCAAAGCATTTGGCAGCGTTGGCGTGATGGGCATGTGAGTGGTTGACACCATTAATTGTGTGCTTTACACCAATATTACGTCGAATTATATTTGACTTTGACGTTTCAACTTCATCAAGATACCAAAGGTCGCTCCAATTTTTTTATATTTTACTTTTTTCTTTTAAACTCTCACTTTAACGTCAAGGCTCATGGATCTTCGATGTATTTGTCGTTTGCAAGGAGGTCATATCGTTATCCAAAGAGATTTTTTACTTTTGCTCTGAATGATGTTTGAACGTCAAATTTGGAAATCATTTGACGTTCATACTAGATGTGGACTGTGAAAATTAATTGTTTGCCTTTACCAAAGCACCAATATTAGTTATGTGCCTTTTCCAAAGCACCAATATGATGTTTCAACTCGATGTACTGCTTTTTTGATGATGAAATGATATTGCACGACTATTGTGTGGAAGTGTGACGACATCGTTTCATCTATAAATATACATGTTCTTTTCTTATTATTCCATTCGTCCTGTTTACGTATTGAACATATTAGTATTGCAATTTGCTGACTTCAATTGTAAAGTGTCGCATTCAGGCCTAAGTTCATATGACGATGGCCTTTGAAATTGAAGTCAACAAAATGCTTTTAATAGTACAGAAATGGATTAGTTATCTTATTGAAAGAGAAGTGTCGAGGAAAAAGAAATATGGTTCACAATATGTTTAATGCTGAAACAATTTTGAGAACTAAAATCAATTTATAAAAAAAAGTTGATAACTTCATCATTTAGCAATGTATGATTCTCTTTTTAAATTGTTTTGGAGTTGTTTTCTACCGTTAGATTTTAGAGCTTTCTGATTTCTTAGGGTGAAAACCAAAATAAAATGTTAAAATTAATTTCTTTGGATTTCTTTGGTTTTCACCCCTTTTAAAATGTCATTTATTTGTAAAGTTTAATGTAAAAAAAATTCAAGGATTTCAAAAAAAAAATTATTTCAAGTAAAGAAATCAAATGACACAGTTTTAAACATTAATCACTCAACTTTATAAATAAAACACACTTTAACATTACCAAATTACAATACAACAACCTGTATGGAGAGATCAACCAAGTTTCATCAACATACATATTACAATTACATTAAAAACACATATAACATAGACCATCCCAGTAACACCTTCAACAACTTTTCCAACATAACAACACTTTTCTCTAAACAAGCTATTTTCATCTTTTCATCTTCAACTTCTTCCATCTTCATCACACTTTGTTCCATCATCATCAAGCTTCCACCTGCTTGTTCATTTCTTCCACTTCTACTCCTTTCTTCTCCATACAGCACATTTCCTTCTTCTATTGCTTCTTCACTGCACCAGTGAAAGAAGTTGCAGCCAACGAAATCTTTGCCCCCACCCTATTGAACGACAATAGGCACACTCTCTCGTCAAAACCCACAAATATAAACAAACATTTATGCTTATATTAAACTGACCTTGAAGTTAAGGCAACCCCAGAATTTTTTGCCCTTGTTTTTAGGGGTTCTCGCAATGCATAAAACTGCAATGTGACCACAGAAGCAAGTGTGTTTTATACCCAACCTCCTAGCACTGGCACTACTGTGTTGGAAGTTCGAACCCAAACACTTGCAAGACGAAGATGAACGAGACATTTCCTTAGCTGCACAGTGCTTCGAGAACCCCTTCTTCCCCAAGACGAACACGAACATAAAACACTAGCTACCAACAATATTATTATTCCACGTGACTCACATTGAATTTAATGCACAATGCCAACCGAGGGTTTTTAAACCAAACAAAAACATAAGAAAAGCATAATAACACCAAATATAGGAAAAATATGAAAATATAACCACGAAAAGTATATACTAAAATTTCAAACAGAGTTCAAACATAGAAAAAAATACTAAAATATATTAAAATATTACATTAATTTAAGAAAAATAAACTAAAATGGACTCTTCTTCCTAATCTGAGACAAATGTCTCCATAGACTCATCTTCTGTCGTGTCGTCTTCATCATCAGATTGACTTGTTGTGGTTTCAACTAAACTGTCTTCATGTCATTTGTTGTAAATCATGATTAAAGAATTTTCAACATTTGAAATTCTTGTTGAAAGCCTTCGAAATTTATCCCCAACAAATCTTTCAAGCTCAGTCTGTGGAGTGAAGGTAGGAGGAGTTTCGTCAACATGCTTGAACACCCAGCCATCTTTTTATTTTCTTTAGACCATTAAAGGTCAATGCCTCTTTTCCTATTTCATTTGATTTGGTGAATCCAATTTTTTTTTCACTAGTAAGATCAACTTGATGATGCTTCAATACACTGCTGATAAAAACACCATATGGTAGATTATGTCCATGATTATTTCCAATTTCAATCATGTGCTCACTCATAACAGCAACCCAGTTGGTTGGTATCCATGTTTTTATGGCATGAACCAAAAATAAATCTTCAGTAGTTAGACGATCACGTATATATCTTCCAGATAGTATTACCCAAGTAAGTACAAAAGCACACAATTTTTCTTCCATTTTCAAACCATCAAGTAGATACGACTTGTATACCCTTAGTCCTTTTGGATTTCTCAGAAATTCCTTATAAATCTTCTTCTTGTTGGTCCATTGGTTGAGTTCAGAATTTCTTTCATGAGACCTGAAGCCTTGTGCTTTGAGACCAGTATATTTCATCATTAATTTTAATATCGACAACTTTCACCCGAGAGCATATAACACCATCGACAACCTTCAGATTGTGGTAGAACACTTCTACCAGGTCAGGATAGCAATCACCGGTCATTTCTTCAAATTTTGCAAGACCAACATCTACAAGCCAATCTTGAAAAAGAAACCCTTGCTTTCTGAATAATTCCATATCCAAGTACTTGTGATGGACCACCTGGAAGAGTTTTCTATAACATCCAAATTTGTATCGTGTTTCGTCATCACTTATCCACCCATTTGGACTAGCATTTCTTACAACCTGTGCAGTCTTCTTTCCACGCTGTGAAGATGAAGAAGCCATTTGAGAATAGGATTTAGAGGTTTCGGGAAAGGTTACAGTTTCAATATAAGTTCAAAAATATATTTAGTTTCAATATAACTTCAGAATAACACGTCTTCAACATAACACGTCCTATACCATTACAATTTCACGTTCTATAGTTGAAATACTTGGAAGTTTAAATCAAAACGTCGAAGCCCCATAAAACTCGACGTTCATTCACGGTTAATATTTAAACCAGCGCGCATTCTTTTATTCTTTTTTTTTTCTTTTAAAACACAAATAGTACGTCCATATCTAAAGCCATGCATGGACGTATTATTGTGAGCCAGAAGCCAAAGAATTACTACCATTTTAATTCTTTTTTCTTTTTTCTTTTAAACCACCAAGACTACGTTGAATTCTTCGGCTATTGACGTATTATTTGTCAGTTAGAAGCCAAAGAGTTTCCCCCTTTTTAATTCCTTTTTGTTTTTTCTTTCAAAACCCCAAGATTACGTGGGGATTAACGTATTACATGTCAGCCAGAAGCCAAAGAGTTTCTCCCTTTTTAATTCCTTTTATTTTTAATCAAACAATAAATGAAGAATTACTCCATTTTTAATCCAGCAATAAACGAACAGTTGTAATACTTGGACGTTTCAATTTAAAAACCATCAATAGTACGTCATATGCTTAAGCTATTCAAGGTATTATTGTCAAAGGCTTACTCCAATAATTGCTTAATCGCATAGTAAACATGACAACTTCAAAATTGATGAAGAAGACATAATCCAACAAGAGACAATGTCATGAAAGCCACTAGTATGCTCATTTCATTGTAATGGAAGAATCAGTTCAAAGAGATAACAAAATACAATGCACACAAGATGACAAATCTACACTGTTTCCAATCAAATCACTTCCCACATACTTATTGCTTAATGTGGTTGCAAAGGTAAGTTCTGAATCTTGGATTGATCATTACAACATGAAAGTATGTTGCAGAGATTTTTTGCATGCCACAAAAGACAATTATATGTGGCAGCAAATTTCTTTAGAAAATTTTTCGATGATTTCATGGTCATGTAAGGAAAAAGCAAGGGCATTTGATATTTTCATGCAAAGTTGTAAAGAGGGTGGAAATATTGAAGCTTTGTATAGAGAGGGATTAAGAGAAATAATTAGATATAAGGGAAATATGTATATGGTTTGATCTTATTATGTTCATACGATAGTGATTTAAGAAAAGAAGGGGTTGAGTATATGCAATTTTTGAGAAATGCCAAGTGTGTTGTAAGGTGTAGAAATAAGGTGGTAACTTTGTTGGGTAATATATGGAGAAAACCTCATGGAACACTGTTGCGCAATCCAACTACTTTATGTTCCCAGAGACAATGCAATGGTTGGAGAATGAAGAAGTCTTATTTTTGGAAATAGTGGATACCTAAGATGATGATGATAATATTAAAAAATCATGTGAAAATTGTAGGTGGGATGTTGAGTTAGACTTTTTTTATAATATTTTATTCTATTCTATTTAGTTTTAGTTATCTTCCAATCATGCAAATTATTAGTTCACTGATCAACAATAATTCTTCAATAGAGAATATGAATTTCGTTGTTTGATTTTAGTTTTGTAATCAGTGGCTTCTTAAGCCATATTTTGTTTTGCTGGGTGTAATCATCTTTTGAATATTAATGAAATTCTCTTTTGGCAAACATTAATGAATGGTGATTGAATTGTTCAAATTGATTAAATATGATTAAATCACTTTTATGATTGCAATTGTCCATTTTAATGTTACATCATTACATTGCATGCAATATATATTATTATTTCTTTTTAAAACACCAATATTACCTCAAATGATAAAGCTACTCGACGTATTATTAAGATATGGACGTTAACAAAGGGAAGTCGACGTATTATTTAATATTACGGCAAAAGGTCTCCCCTTTTTTTTTACTTTTATCTTTTTTTCTTTATCCTTTTTAACCTCCAATAACACGTCGATTTTGAAAATATTCGATGTCCTCTATTCATTTCTAGAAGGAGTTTATGAATTTTATTATTTTACAAGAAATTTTATGAATGGATGTCTACTTAACTAATTACTATTGGGAAAGGCCTGATATGGGCCTGATATGGGCTTCAATAATAAAAGGCAGTCTACTAAAATGATGTATGGGAAATTGTAGTTTGTTGCTAGAACCAAAGAGTTTGACGTCAATTTCTTCAGACTTCCAAAGTGTCTTTTTGGTTTAATTCTTTTTTTCTTTTAATCGAATAATAAACATCGAATTCCTTGTGCATCTGACGTATTATTCATTATCCGAGGTCGCTCTTTTTTTTCTTTTTCGTTTTTAAATTCCCATAGAACGTCAAAATTTAGGGGGCTTCGACGTGAAAAGCATTTGACTGGTTGTGAGCATTAATTTTGTGCTGTTACCAGAGTGGTTGTGAGCATTAATATTGACTCTATAAATATAATGCTTAACTCTATACAATTGCACAGTTTGATCGTCATTGAATGACTCATTTTTTAAGGTTTCATGAAGTTGTTTTCTCCAAAATCAGATCCACTAATTCGGTAGAAAACAACTTCTTGAAACTTAAAAATTGAATCATATAATCAAGAAACTTCAAGTTATAAAAGCAGTTCTGCCCCTCCAAGGGTTCTACAGATTTTGAAAAAGCACTTATCTTCTTAATATTTTTTTTTCCTCCAGATTTTTGTTGTTCAAATTCTTCTTCCCGTCAAATATGTTCTCTATCAGAAGGAGATTAATAACAATCCTAAAATAGAGGATTCTGACGAAAAGTCTACTGAAGAAGATTCTAGGAAGATGCCTGAATAAAAATAAGGTCTTAGAGTCATAGTACTAAGTTGTGATGTCCTTGTTTTGTTCTGTATTAGATAGAAAAACAAAGAAAAATGTTAATAGATTGTTACGAGAAATTAAATGAATGGAAGTTGTAAAGTTTTGAAAGGGTGCCCAATATCCAAATGTAATAACCTCTTCTTTGTTTCTGTTGATCACTACTTCAAGCATTTCAACAGGACAAAGAATCAAACCACAAAGAAATGACTTGTTTTTGTCACCTTGAAAGATTTGATAGAAAAACAAAGAAAAAATTAACACAGGAATCGAACATGTTGGGAGGCCTTCAAAACGTCAAAGCCACAATTACAAGGATTTTTTACCGGTTGGTTTAAAGAAAAAATAAAAACATAGTATCTTGAAAATAAAACGTTGAATGCGAAGAAGAATTTGACGTTTTGTGGTTGGTTTAAAAGAAAAATAAAAAATAATAAAAAAGAACTAAATAATAAAACGTCGTTTCCACTTTAAAACTGACGTTTTATTGGTTGATTTAAAAGAAAAATAAAAGAATAACTACTAGCTGTAATATACAACGTCCATCTTTTGTTATTGTTGACGTCATATTATTTACAACAAAATTTAGTATTTATTTATTTTGTATTGGACGTTAGTTGTTTCCTTAACTGAAGTTATGTGATTACGTAGGTTTCGTACACCAAGGACCATCACGTCAGACCTGAAATTGTTTGACGTTCTACATTGGTATAAACGTCGAAACAATAAAGTGGGCGACATTCTGTTTGGTTTGAAAGAGAAAAGAAATAAAGAATAAAAAACGGATTCACTCTCTGTCATATAAAACGTCGAATATTTAGCATGGTGGACGTCAAATGTGGGTAGGAGTAATACTGCTGGAAGCAAACCACTATTTCATTATTTTTTTATTTTAAATTGAACGGCAATTGTTTCTTAAAATGATGTTAAGTGTTTCTAAGGTCATTGTTTTTGTCGTTCTGGCCGTTGTGTTGACATTAGCACATTTTAGAGTACGTCTATATGGGCTTTATTTGTTGTTAATAAATATTAGATGACAAACTGTTATAATAAAGGACGTGGAGCAATTGAATTTATTTACAGTAGTGCCACCGGTCATTTTTAACGTTGCGTGTTGGGCGGTGAGATGTTGACTGCGTGACGTTATAGGCAGTTTTTGCACTAGTGAAGCCCACATCGTTGGTGCTCAGCGCCCCAGTTAGGGTGCCCGAGCGTGAATGCGAGAGTAGTGGCGCTGATGGCCCCTTAGAGGGCGTTGAGGGCCCTTAGAGGGCGCCCAGGCGTGGTCTGCGGAACTTAAAAATACGCTCAACACCCCCAAAAGGGAGCCCGGGCGAGGTGCAGTGCAAATTTTGCGCTCTGGTTGACTTTTCTGCGCTATGGTTGACTTTTTTGCGGTCTGGTTAACTTTTCTGCATTTTGGTAGACTTTTCTGCACTTTGGTTGACTTTTCTGCATTCTGGTTGAATTTTCTGCATTCCAACTATTTGGTACTTTAACTCTTCTTTCAATTCATTCCAATAGCCTACAAAATCAAGGGAATTTAATGATAAAATCATCAAGTATAACCTCAACTCTCTTATTCCCAAAACTAAAGCAAAATCATGAGTCTAAGCAATTTTCTAAGTAAAAAAGGGTGCATTTAGTATCAAAATTGAATCATAGATAACGGTATTTTTAACCGTTATCACATATCTTTTACACAAAGTTGTGATCTTACAAAGAGAGGAAAAGTTCCAAGAAATAAGATTGACGGTGGTGATCAAGAACTTGAGATTTCTTGAAGCGTAAGACTGTTGTGTTTCAAAGACTGATCAATTTGCACATTTAGGTGTTACTGCACGATCAAGAATTGAAATCTTTTGAAGATTGGTGTGAGTTCCCTATTGTAATTACAGGAAGAAGAACATGTGGTGTTCTTGACTTGAGGGTGCCTCAAAGGAGTTAGACGGCATGAGAGGGGATTCTTGCTGCTGGTCTTGTTGTGTATTTCCTATATTTTGATTATAGGGTTAGAGAGGTGTTTTACATTTTTATAGTGCGGTCTTCTGTAGAAACTTTGTTGTAAAAACCTTGATCATTATAGTGCATTTGCTTCCCATGGTTGGAAGAACACTGGATGTAGGCAGGTTCGCTGAACCAGTATAAAAATGCAGTGTTTGAATCTTCTGATCCCTACTCTCTTTTATTCAATTGATTACTTTATGTACATATTCGATTAATTTTTCGCTGCATTGATAATCTTTTACCTTGCGATTTAAGAAAAGTATAAAGGCATCACTTTTTGTGAAAAAGATTTTAAAAGGTTTTATTTTTACACTTCACCAATTCACCCCCCTCTTAGTGTGAGAAGTTGAGGCATTCTATTTTAACAACAAAGAAGCCTAACATGGAACAAACTTACTATTTACAGATGAGAAAATTTTCAAAAGCAAGAGCTAGACACAGAATGCAAAAAGAAAAAAAAAACTAAAGATACACAAGACCAACTAGACACATAAAAAGATAAAGCTAACAAGACTAACCTAACACTCTTAAACTCAATTCGCCGAGTCCCCATCAATGACACCATTTGTTAAACTCATTTTGGTCGCACAAAAAGAGAAGAAACTATATTTTCCCACTAATGAAGTATAGGGATAACCTAGGTCAAATCCTTGGACTCGGTACAATTAAGTTTTAGGAATGTTTAGTTAAAATCTTGTATTATTTATTTACTAACGCAAGGTGGGGAAAGAAATTAAACAAAGAAATCGGTTCAGGTATTTAACAATTCAGTTCATATTATAGTTTAATGTAATTTAGTGCAGTGTAGTTTGATAGAACAAAAAATAGTTCAGTTGAGTTTGTCTAAACTAATTTCCAGTTTAGTTTAGTTCAAGCAAACTAACATTTGGTTCAGTGCAAATTTTAATAGTTCAGTTTGTAACACCCCGATTTTTGAGATGTCACGGTATAAAAATTTCACAAAATATTTCGATAAAACAATTCCTTAACACAATTAAAATATATTTGATTAAAACGCAGAAGCAAAACATAATTATAAACGTTGTCTGAAATTCTAGAATATAATTTTTACATAAAAATACCAAGTCTGAAAAGTTTTAAACATAATAAGTAATTGTTGGTACCAGTGATGGTATGATTTGAAGAGTAAAGCGCAGCGGAATAAAACTTAGAGTAAGCGGAAAGCGTGTTCGGTCACCTTTTTAAAAATCAATTTGGTCCTTTTTAGAAAATCAATTTTCTTTCAGAAAATTTGTCGAACAGTTGATATACGTAAAAGATAAAGAGTGTAGGGAATAGAAAATCACACGAGTAATTTTTATACTGGTTCGATTCAACATAATCTACGTCCAGTCGTTAATCACTATAAAAGTGATTAACAGTTCCACTAAAAATTTGTTTCACAGATTACAAATATAATGAATAACAATTGATAAAATAAACCTTCCTTCGACGAACGAACCGGAAGAAGAACACTCTGCCAACTCGAAGAGAACCGCTCCGGCAATCGACCAACGATTCGCGAGCTTCTCCTTTTCACGAGACCAGGCAGAGCACCTTGCTAACTCGAAGAGAGCTTGCTCCGACTATCGGCACACGAAACGCGAGCCTCTCCTGTTCACGAGATCAAGCAAGGGAACTTTGAACTATAGCTTCTGAGGACTTCCTCTGTCAACCAGTATTCTGCTAAGCTTCTGTTCAAAAACGTTAGTTCTGAAAATTTCAGAAGTCCAATATATAGCCAGCTACCCTGAATATCAAAGGTCAAGTCCCAACTGCCACTGATAATCGATTATTGTAAGTGATAATCGATTATTCAAGTCCGTTAAAAGATTTTCAAAATGTGATAATCGATTATTTGGAAGTGATAATCGATTATCCCTGAAAGACTCATGATAATCGATTATTGCTTCTCATAATCGATTATTTCAGTAAAAATACAGGTTTTTACAAAATTTAAAGACTTTCCTATTACACTTATATTCTACAAAAGTGCTTTTAAACATTTCTTCAAGTGAAACTTCTTGTAGCATCATCAAAACTAATTTCTTCAGGATTTACCAATGCTCCTCATTGGTAACAATCTCCCCCTTTTTGATGATGATCAAAAATTCAATTTTTAAAAGCAACTTTGACTTCCCTGCAAAATATACAAGCTACAACAACAACAAAGTTAGCAATACCTGTATCAATTTAAATTAATCCTCTCCCCTTATATTATACTTCTCCCCCTTTTTGATCATAAGCAAAAAGATTAAGGTAACAGACTCCCCCTAAATATGATCTCCCCCTCAATTAGTCAAGGTATGAATATAATCAAGAGATCATTTTCATTGATGAAAAGAAGGATTACATCATAATAAGAAACATAAAGGACATAAATTTATCATAGATGAAAGAACAACAACCAATCAACAAAGCATACAAACATAAAATCCTATTTCTAAAATTCAGGACTCGGGGATCTCTCGGGAGGTTGAATGTGAAGGTGATTCTCGATGTCAGATAGACGAACATCAAGATCAAGAAACTGATCAACCATATACTCATCAATAGATTGCTGCCACTCATAAATCTCCTCAAAGTGTGTTCTTTGTGCTAGACTCATATCCTCCAATTGCTTAGATAAATTAGCAAAATGTTCTTCCATAGATAGCGTGGAGGATGAGGGCATGGTAGAAGGACCAGCATCAGAAGGAGCAGCAGCACTAACTGGTTCTGCCATATGAGTATCGATGTCATCATCTTCATCTTCATTAGGATGGTCATCATCTTTATGGATGAGAACTCTTCCTCTGGTAATGAATCCCATCTGACGGAAGGTAGTATCTCCAATTTCCGAGCCAACAGCTTGAATGGCTTGGACAAGTTCTCCTTCAATATTTACACCTTTGTACTCCAAAATTCTAGAAATAAGAAGAGCATAGGGAAATTGATAGGAATGAGATTTCTTGGCTTTTACCATTGTGTCAGCAATGAGAGCAGGTCAATCAATGTGTATGTGATTTAAAATCCCATACAGAATAAGCAGATCCTGCTCAGAGCATTGAGCATGGTTGGTTGCTCTAGGACACAGTATCCAGACGATCAAGTAGTGAAGCATGCGTTCTTCAATTTTGAAACCCCCAACTAGCAATTGCCTTCGATTTGCCTGTTGTTCAGGATGACGCAAGAAGGATTGGAAAGTCATCAGCCTATTGAAATCTTCAAGTCCTAGATGGACTTTTACAGCATCATCCCATATGGTAAGTTGGGCAATATTTATCCACACATCATCATCTAAGATTATGCGGACACCCTTGACTTTAGTGGATATAATCCCATCTCTATATCTCAAGTTGAAGTAGAAAACTCTTATGAGATCAGGATAAATGCAACCTTTTTGCTCCACCAGATTCGTGAGTCCTTGATCAACAAACAGATCTGGAAATTGAAATCCATAGAAACGAAAAAAGTCAAGGCGAATATACTTTACCGCCATGATTCTTCTCTCTTGCCAAGAATTAACATATTCCGCATGTTTTCCTTGATCTGAAATCCAACCATCGATGGTTGCAGGACGTGGTTGAGAGGAAGAAGATGCTCCAGCAGTTCTGCGGCGATGTCTTCTTGAATCCGCCATGAAAATATTTGAGGTAGAGAGACTTTGAGAAAATGAGGATAAATGGAGAGAATCTTAGCTCTAGATTTTGATTTTAGCAGAGTAAGGATATAAAAGAGTGACTAACAATCGATTATGGGAGGCTTTTTATAGGAAAAATGGAAAAAACTAGCCGTTTATGGCCGTTTATAGCCGTTAAGGGACGCTCCAACGGCTCCTTTTTTGAATCTGTTAGCGTGATAATCGATTATGGCTCGAGATAATCGATTATCTGCTCAAAAGTCACTGCCCAGATATTGCATGATAATCGATTATCCTTGATGATAATCGATTATCTGTTCAAAAATTTCTCAGATTTGAATTTCAAGTATGAATAATCGATTATATCCTTTTGATAATCGATTATGAAGCGTTAATTTTTACGAAAATGCAAAACTTTTCATAAGCATTGATCCTAAGACATGTCTAACACTCCTAACTCTCTTCTAAGCTCAAAAAATCTATCCTTAGGTAGTGCTTTGGTGAAAATATCAGCTAATTGATGTAAGGTATCAACATATTCAATTTGACAATCCCCCTTTTGAATATGATCTCTTAAGAAATGATGTCTAATCTCAATGTGTTTAGTTCTTGAGTGCATTATGGGATTCTTAGTCAGATTGATAGCACTAGTATTATCACATTTTAATGGAATATTATCAAGGAAAATATCAAAGTCTTCCAGTTGCTGTTTCATCCACAGAATTTGGGCACAACAATTGCCAGCAGCAATGTATTCAGCTTCAGTGGTAGACAAGGCTACACACGCTTGTTTCTTTGAGTGCCAGGACACCAAAGAACAGCCCAGAAAATGACAGGTTCCACTAGTACTTTTCCTATCTATTTTACAACCACCATAATCTGCATCAGAATAACCTATTAGACTAGGTGAAGCATCAGAGGGATACCAAAGTCCAAAAGAAGTGGTTCCTTTAAGGTATTTTAAGATTCTCTTGACAGCAGTCAAATGAGATTCTTTAGGATTGGCTTGATACCTAGCATATACGCATACACTTTGCATAATATCTGGCCTACTAGCAGTTAGGTACAACAAAGATCCTATCATACCTCTAAACATAGTTTCGTTTACTTCTTTTCCAGATTCATCCTTATCTAAATAGCAAGAAGTTGCCATAGGTGTACTAGCTTCTTTGCAAGTATCCATGCCAAATTTTTTAAGAATCTCCCTACAATATTTTGTTTGAGAGATAAAAGTACCTCCATTTATTTTCTTTATTTGTAGTCCTAAAAAGAAATTCAGCTCACCCATCATGGACATCTCAAACTCACCTTGCATTACTTTTGCATATTCTTCACACAAGGAATCATCAGTTGACCCAAATATAATATCATCTACATAAACTTGCACAATCAGGATGTGTTTTCCTACTTTCTTTATGAATAAGGTTGAATCAACCTTACCTCTAGAAAAATTATTATCAATTAGAAAGGTACTAAGTCTTTCATACCAAGACCTAGGTGCCTGTTTAAGACCATACAAAGCCTTTTTTAACTTATAAATATGATCAGGATATTTGAAATCCTCAAAGCCAGGAGGTTGACTAACATACACCTCTTCTTTTATAAAACCATTCAGAAACGCACTTTTCACATCCATTTGATATAATTTAAAATTCATCAAAGATGCATATGCAAGTAATAATCTAATTACTTCTAACCTGGCCACTGGTGCATATGTTTCATCATAATCTATACCTTCCTCTTGACAGTAGCCCTTTGCAACTAGCCTTGCTTTATTCTTTGTGATGTTTCCATCCTCATCAAGCTTGTTCCTAAAAACCCATTTGGTTCCTATGATTTGATGATTATCTTCCCTTGGAATAAGTTCTCAGACTTCATTCCTTTCAAATTGGTTTAGCTCTTCTTGCATAGCAACGCACCACTTATCATCTTGAAGAGCTTCCTTAATGTTCTTAGGTTCTATCTGAGACACAAAAGCTACAGTTAAACAGAAATTATTAAGCTTGTGTCTAGTAGTTACCCCTTTTGATATATCTCCTATGATGTTGTCCAAAGATAGTCCTCTTGGTTGTTGAAAACTTTTAGGATCAATCGCTTGAGGTGTTTCTTGAAGTTCCAGAGGATAGTTTTCGTTTAGGTACATCTCTTCAAAAGCTTCCCTCAAATAATCCTCATCTCCTTTAGACCTTTGTCACACAACTGACTTATGCTTAAGAGGTTATGCTTGAGGCCTTCAACATATAGGACATCTTTTATGATCAATGTGTTTCCCCCTCCAATGTCTCCGGTACCCATGATTCTACCCTTGTTATTGTCCCCGTAAGTCACAAATCCTTGCTTTTTCTTCTCAAAGTGGATGAACCTTTTCTTGTCACCGGTCATGTGTCTTGAGCAACCACTGTCAAGATACCACAATGACTTCTTTGACTTAGAAGGTTCCTGCAAAACAAATTAGAAAGAGTTTTAGGTCCCCAATCTAATTATGGGTCCTTGGGGTTAGTTCATGCAAGTGTAAATCATTTCACAATTTTAATCCATGCAAATTTGCCATTTGGAATACCAAAATGTTTAATGTTGCATTTGTTTGATGTATGACCATGTTTCATACAGTAAAAACAACAAACATCATTTACTTTATTTTTAACAAAAGTCTCTTTTTTAACCCAAACTTTATGAGTTCTTCTAGTTTTAGACTTTTTGTTTTGATGCAAGTTCCTATTTCTAATATTGCTTCTTTTAAGGTTTGTTTTTACATTCGGGTTTGTCTTGGTTGACTTTGCAAGTAGGTTTTCAAGTATGTCAATATCAAACATATGACTCTTACAAGACAAGCATTCAACAGGTTCAACAGTAGTGTTTGCATCAGATAATTTTGTTTCTAAAGTACTAACTTTATTTCTTAAAACAACTTCATCATCAAGCAATTTATCATATTTCAATTTCAAGTCATTGTGCTCTTTTTTTAGCTTTTTATGTGCAGCATCAAGTTTTTCAGATTCATTCATTAGTTCAAAGAAAGCTTTTTGTAAGTCTATTTCACTAGATTCAAAGCTAGAATCACTTACTTGACTTTCAGTATCATCTGAGTCAGCCATTAGACAAATATTAGCTTCCTCATCTGAATCACCTGAGCTTGTTGAACTGGAAGCGTTGTCTTCCCAAGCTATGTAAGCTTTCTTTTTCTTTTGAAATTTTCTTTCCTTCTTTTCCTCACTTTTCCTGTTCTTTGGGCATTCAGATTTCATGTGTCCTCTTTCTCCACAACCAAAACATTTTACACTTAAAGGTGATTCTTGATTTTCTTTCCTTTCTTTGCGGAATTTATCTTTTCCTTTTGCCTTCATAAACTTGGCAAACTTCTTTATCATAAGGCTCATGTGCTCCTCATCATCAGAATCATCATCTTCAATCCTTTTAGAGATCTTTCCTTTAGAGATCTCTGAATTGAAAGCTAGTGTCTTTCTCTTGCCTTGATCCTCTTCAGCAGTTAGTCTCCTCAACTCTAGCTCATGCTTACGAAGATTTCCAAACAGAATTGGCATTGACATCTGAGTGAGGTTTTGAGACTCCGAGATGGCAGTTACCTTTGGTTGCCAAGACCTGTCTAATGATTTTAAAATTTTCACATTTAATTCATCATTATCAAAAGTCTTACCCAACCCAGTCAAGTGGTTCACTATGTGAGTGAAGCGCTTTTGGACATCAGAAATTGTTTCTCCAGGTTGCATTCTGAACATCTCATACTCCTGAATAAGAGTGTTCTTCCTTGCACGTTTCACGTCCTCTGTTCCTTCATGTGTGACTCTGAGGACTTCCCACATTTTCTGTGCTGTCTTACATACTGAAATTCTATAGAATTCATCAAGTACAACAGCAGATGATATAATATTGCGAGCTTTAATATCAAACTGAGCTCGTTTATTTTCTTCAGCAGTCCAATTAAAGTATGGTTTTTCTACCTCTACACCATCAACTGTGCTCTTAGGAATATAAGGACCATTTTGTAGAGCTTCCCAGATGCCTCTGTCAACAGACCCCATAAAAATTTCCATTCTGACTTTCCAGAACGCATAGTTATCACCAGTAAAAAGTGGTGGTCTGTTAATAGAAGCACCCTCGGCATATACAAGGTTATGGTTGTGACCGGCCATTTTCGCAAATTTTGAAAAACTATCAAACAAGCTCTGATACCAATTGTTGGTACCAGTGATGGTATGATTTGAAGAGTAAAGCGCAGCGGAATAAAACTTAGAGTAAGCGGAAAGCGTGTTCGGTCACCTTTTTAAAAATCAATTTGGTCCTTTTTAGAAAATCAATTTTCTTTCAGAAAATTTGTCGAACAATTGATATACGTAAAAGATAAAGAGTGTAGGGAATAGAAAATCACACGAGTAATTTTTATACTGGTTCGATTCAACAGAATCTACGTCCAGTCGTTAATCACTATAAAAGTGATTAACAGTTCCATTAAATATTTGTTTCACAGATTACAAATATAATGAATAACAATTGATAAAATAAACCTTCCTTCGACGAACGAACCGGAAGAAGAACACTCTGCCAACTCGAAGAGAACCGCTCCGGCAATCGACCAACGATTCGCGAGCTTCTCCTTTTCACGAGTCCAGGCAGAGCACCTTGCTAACTCGAAGAGAGCTTGCTCCGACTATCGACACACGAAACGCGAGCCTCTCCTGTTCACGAGATCAAGCAAGGGAACTTTGAACTATAGCTTCTGAGAACTTCCTCTGTCAACCAGTATTCTGCTAAGCTTCTGTTCAAAAACGTTACTTCTGAAAATTTCAGAAGTCCAATATATAGCCAGCTACCCTGAATATCAAAGGTCAAGTCCCAACTGCCACTGATAATCGATTATTGTAAGTGATAATCGATTATTCAAGTCCGTTAAAAGATTTTCAAAATGTGATAATCGATTATTTGGAAGTGATAATCAATTATCCCTAAAAGACTCATGATAATCGATTATTGCTTCTCATAATCGATTATTTCAGTAAAAATACAGGTTTTTACAAAATTTAAAGACTTTCCTATTACACTTATATTCTACAAAAGTGCTTTTAAACATTTCTTCAAGTGAAACTTCTTGTAGCATCATCAAAACTAATTTCTTCAGGATTTACCAATGCTCCTCATTGGTAACAGTAATCAACCCCGATATAAGGATCCCAACTCTCTTCAGCTACTTCAATCCAGCTTTTATCTGCAACGCCATCTACTCCCGTATAGGTACGATCATCGTAGATGGAAACCACAACCACAACATGCTAGGGTGAGAAACCAGAAATATCATAGCATACCAAATATCATATTCATATTAAACATAGAATAATATAACCATACAACATATTCCATAATAACATTTTCATCATAGTCATTTTATTCATGACCCAATGTCGTTTCGTTCTACTGTGTCATCATAACTTATTCTACAAAACAGGGAAATTCGAGTCGTCTTTCATCTCCCCGACTTCTCAAGGAATTACGAGTAAAAACATCGATTAGGCGCACTTACCAAGCACTATACTCACACGAGCCAAAGTCGTTTTGGGCGAGACATCCACATCCCCCTGCAAAGGGAAGTGACACTCGAATCACTATCTCTAAACGAGAGTCCAACACAATATTACCATACCGCAGTATGAAAAGTTCATCCATGACAACCACAGTACAAGGAAAAACATAGTTTCATATTCACATCACACTCTCATAAACATTCTCAACATTATGTATTAACCCAAACAATCATCGATACATTCATATATCAATACAATACATATTCTTAATAACATGCATCGCTCATCCATCAGAGAAACTTAACATAATCTCAAATACATTGCACACTTAATCTCAATAACATGTGTTATAAAACTAACCACAAGATTTAAACACAATTATCATTACATAAGACATATAATCTCATCATTTGTACTATTTCATCAAATAAGAATATTTATAACAACAATATTCTCGATAATCTGCGTTTGCCAAACATCCATCAATCAACATCATCGTTACCCGTTTTCATTATCTAACTCATCACAAAAGACCATATTGTTCTATAACAATCTCCAAAGATAGACTTCACCGGATCTACCAAGTCACCAAACCTTCATCACGTCATAACTAACGTTCATCAACACAATACATACATTCTACAAAAACTAGTTAAACCATTATATTGGGTTTTAATACCATGTTAAGACTTCGACAAGTGCACGAAATCGTATCAAGTAATATAATTGGTAAGTCCAAGTATTGTTTTCCCTAGAGACTCATGGCCTAAACAGTCATGTGATTTTTTGATTATTTAAGACTTGAGAACAAAAACATTTGGTTTATAATTGATAACAGTCTAAAAACCGTTATTTTCATGCTTAAATTGATATCGAAATACACCCTTTATGGCTTAGAATGAGCTTAGAATCAAGTAAAACACTTAAGTTAAGTCATTTGAGAGTCAAAAGTTGTTTTTAGAGATATTATGGTTGTTTTGCATTATTTTGCAGGGTTTTGATGAGAATTAAGAATGGAATTGAAGAAGGAATGTCTTAGACTCAAGGAAGAAGAAGAAAAATGAAGAAAAGAAAAGTCTATGCACCGCTCAGCATCAAAATGCACCGCTGAACGCCATTATTCGTGGGAAAGCTGCTGTCTGGCGCCCAGGCGGTAACGCTAAGCGTCCAGAGCGATTAGAGGCAAACCGCTTAGCGGTGAAACTGACCGCTGAGCGGTGGTGCGGCTTGAGGGAAACCGCTGAGTGGTAAAGTTTGATGCTGAGTGGTTGTCTGCTGGGCTTGGGCTTAAATTTTATTACTTTTATGCTCTAAGATAACCCTAGTGCAATTCAAATAGTATTCTTTTGGCAGAAGAGGACGTCCAGAATACACATCTAGGCTAATTCAACGTTCCACATACTTCAGATACACATCCTGCTTAGCATCATAATCACAATCATAACATCATGCATCTATTCACATAACTTGTGAACAACCACTTGTATATCAGCATCTTGTGCATCATCTCAACATCAATCAATATCAAAGCATCATCAAGCAATACTCATCACACACATTAGATATAGGTCTCAAACTGAGTACATCACAACCTATTCTAAAAACATAACAAAAATCATGTTCTACTGCAAATAGCATTCATCAGTAAATGCTATAATCATCCTCTGCTATCATCTGAGTCCTCTTCCTTTTAGTCTTCTCCTACACCATCTTCATCATTGTAATGACCCGACAACTTACAAGGACAGTTGATTGCCCCCACACATCAACACAAGGCTTTCATACACCGGAATGAGAGCGATCTAGTGATTGTATAGGTATGGGACTATACGGTTGAAGGATAGCTTAAAGGAATTAATTTGGCTACTCATATCAACAAATGCATTTGATTTTCGTTAGCCTAACCCATAAGAACTCCATGGTTAAGCGTGCTTAGCCTAGACTAATTTAGGGATGGTTGACCTTCTGGGAAATTTTCCCAAAAAGTGTGCGAGTGAGGACAAAGCACACTGGAAAGCCTCGTGTTGATGTGTGGGGGCAATCAACAGTCCCTATAAGTTGTCGGGGCATTACAATCATCATCATCTTCCATGGCTGAAGCTTTAGATGCTCTAGCTTCGCTAGCTTGTGCCTGATCCTCCGGCCATCCCACCATAGTGTTAAACTCATCCATTATCCACTACCATTTAGGAGGTGTATCATACAACCCTATAATCATCTCTACAGTGGTCACCTACCTCTATGCAATGCCTGCATCCTAGACTCCATCAGGGACATATACATGTCACTCATCTGAAAAGGCT
The DNA here is from genome assembly GCA_027742785.1 of Vigna reflexopilosa. Lineage (NCBI taxonomy): Eukaryota > Viridiplantae > Streptophyta > Magnoliopsida > Fabales > Fabaceae > Vigna > Vigna reflexopilosa. The sequence goes on from CM050918.1 coordinate 20,806,031, forward strand.
TTGCATCCTGAGGGTGCGCCTGTACTAGGGATGGTCCCCTCCTATGAACTCTAGGAGGATGTGGTGGTGGCACTGGCTGAGCCGCCTCATCCAGCACACAATATTAGGTGTAGCAAGAAGCATCGATCTCCTTCCTTGGTCGCTCCATCGGTGGTGGAAGTGTTCACCCCAACTAACTCACAAAGATGTGTGATCAAAGATGGTTTCCCCAGAGGCGCTTTGTTGTTCACAACACTGACACAAGTCTGAATCTCATTTGTAATGACCTGCTCAATATTAATATTTAACCCTTTGAGCACACAATACAGGAAAATGGCCCTACTGAAAGTGATATCAGACACATGTTAACATGGCTGAATGTTGGCATGAGTGAATGCCATTTAGTACTTCGTCACAGGAGTCAAATAAGATCTCCAAATATGAATGGGCGCATCATTCCTATTCCTCTGGAAGCGTCCTCCAGGTACACACAATGTCCTCTCTATATCATCAAAATCTACTCCCTCCTCTATATTCAGTGTAAACTGAAACTGTTCACCACCCCACTCAGTATGCAGAAACCTCTTAATAGTATCAGGATCGTACCGAATAATCTTTCCTCTCACATAGCTTATGTAGTCCTCTTTATGAGTGTTGCCAAATGCCCTTGCATTGGTGTAGAATTCCTTGACTACTGCTATGTTTGCTCGTGTAGGGTAAGCAACTACATTCTCTCATTCTCTTCTTTCTAATTCCTCTCAAATTGCGGGGCCAAGGATGGTATCCACCCCACTTTTCGCTCCACCAAAACTCTTCGATCTTGGACTATTTTGAAATGTTGCTCATGCTTATGAGAAAGGAACTTGTTTGAATAGAAACGTTCTTGCTCCTTTCTCTTGTTTCCCATAGTTTTGAACCGCTTTCTCGATGAGGAGGCCATCCCTACATCAAAAACAATTCTCAAAACCACAAGCAGCATTATCAAGGATTAATATATGAGCATCAAAAACAATCCAAACCCACTCTTCTTATCATCGCTGAGGGAAAAACAGGGGCCTTCAACGTCACCTACAACAAGAAACATCCAACCACAAAGCACACAAATGGCCAGCAACCAGAAAAAGAACATTCTGCAGAAACCGTGTTGAGCGCCCCTCAAAGGGCCCTTAGCGTCAATCAGTTCAAATTAAAAATAGCCCTAACTGGCCTTCAATGCTACTCACATTCATTTTTCACAGTTCCAGTCCTCAATAAAACAATTTAATCGGTCCAAATAGTGATTATTTCAATAATTTATGCATAAACATCAGAGTTCCTCAAGAATCATGCTTAAACAACCACATTCATTCAAAACCATGTTTTCAAATACCCTAGAATGTAAAATGTGTTAAGATTGTTGATAAGGGAAGCACTGGTTTAGCTAACCTTAATCTCACAATGATTAGTTCACTCTGTTTTTGATGATGACAACACATTATTAATAACACATGCTTTGTTATGTGTTACATGTTCTGTTGCTTATTGATTAATATCTTGTTGAACATGTTTTGTGTTGATTTTGATATGTGAATGCACATTTACTCAGCCTGTGTATGTTACATCATTTCTGGTTGCATTACACATACATTCGAAGAAGAAAACCACATGAACTATAGTGAAATTAAACTGTGTGGCAAATCTGATAGTTCAAGTCGACATCATTATTAATAAAATCGACTAAGACTGAAGACTTTGAACAGATTTTCAAAGATAGTGCTATGTGAGATTTTGCATTGAAAATAATTTCAAAATGTACAGTTGTGTCAAAGTCGACTCTGTTCGCTTTGCATTCGACTTTGCTAGTTGTTTTATTTGAAATTTTGTTATGCTTGTGAACTGTAACGTCTATATTTTTAAAAGTTAGTTAAGCATTGAATGAGAGTCAACTCTATTGAATGTGGAATTAATTTGTTTGACCTGACAGCTACTAATTTGACTTAATTACTATTATTGTCAGAAGACAGTCGACTATATTAGTCGCTTAGTCGACTACAGGAGCGTCTGATTTATAGAAATCTATAAATAGATGAGACCTGAGTTGTTTCAGAGAACTTTTAGAAATCTAACATTTTCATATTCTGTTTCAGATTGTTTCTATGTGATTTAGAACTCCAAGACAAAATCAAGAAGACAGTGGTGATCATTCTTTGAAGAGGTTCTGAAGCAGGATTCGGTTGTGCTTACTGCTTGATTATTATCTGCACAATTGAGGTGTTCTTTGGTTGATCAAGAATCATGTTGCATTTCGTGGTGATTGTTGTTGTACCTGTTGTGATTATAGTGGGTGACTCGTGGAGTCTGGTACACTTTGAGGATTGTTCAAAGTGGGTTGCAAATTGCAGAAGAGGGTATATCTTGCTGTAAGTCTTGTTGTTTGTATTGCCTATATTTTGGTTAGAGGGTTAGAGAGGTGTTTTATATTTTTGACGTGGAGGTCTCTATAAAAGCCTTGTTGTAAAAAACTTGACCATTATAGTGCATTTGCTTCCTGAGATTGGAAGGACATTGGATGTATGCATTGAGGTCGAACCAGTATAAAAACCTGCGTTTGAATTCTCTATCCCTACACTTTTACATTCAGTCGACTCTGCTATTTACGTAGTCTACTTTGATTTTCCGCTGCACTTAAATTTTTATTACTTGCGATTCAAGAAAATTGAGCAAAGGTTTATGTTTTGTGAAAAATATTTTGAAAAGACTCTGATTTTGAAAAATCACCAATTCACCCCCCTCTTGGTGTTAAAACGAAGCCTACCTGTTTTCCAACAATTTGCACTAGATATGGTTTTCATAAGATATTTGAAAAACTAGTCGACTTCTATTTTTCTTTAATTGACTATATACTTGGGAATGGCTTCCGTTATTTTCATGCATAAATTTGATATTAAATCACACCCTTTGTAGCTTAAAATGAGCTTAGAATCACGTAAAACTCTTAAGTTGTGTTACATGAGAGTCAAAAGTTGTTTTTACAGATATTATGCTTGTTTTGCATTGTTTTGCAGGGTTTTTGATGAAAATTGAAGATGACAATGAAGTAGGAAGGTCATAGACTCAAGAATGAAGGAGAAAAAGGAAGAAAAGAAGAGTCTGTGAACCGCTCAGTGGTAAATTCAACCACTGAGCGTCCTAGTGCAAGGAAAAGTTGTTGTCTGGCGCCCAGGCGGTGACGCTGAGCGTCCAGAGCGACAAGAGGAAAACCGCTCAACGGTCATTTTAGGCACCTGGGCGGTGGCGTGTGTTGAGGCAAGCCAGTCAGCAGTCATTTTAGGAGACTGGGCGGTTGTCTGTTTTTATATTTTGGATTTTGAGATCTTTTTGTTATCTTTTTGGCTTATATATAGCCCTAGTGCGAATCCAAATGTAATTCCTTTTTTGGCAGAGAACAACGTCCACAACAGCTTTAGACCTTTGGAGGAGATTTCTTGGATCCTTAGGCTCCACTTTATCAATTCTAGGGTTTGCTTTTCCATTCTTCCATTTAGTTCATCTAGTTTCACTATGATTATGGTGAACTAAACCCTTTGTTGTTGGGGAACAATGTAATCTTTTGAAACTCTCATATATTGAAATTCTTATTTACTTTATATGCTTGCATATGCTTGATTTATCAATTGTTGGGTTCTTTACCTTTGCTTAATGCTTTTCCCGTTTAACTCATTCGGTAGATGTTGTTTGTCTTTATTGATATGGGGACATACAGTAATGTCATGAGCTGGAGAGAATTCCTTGATTATGTTAATACCGCCTAGGGATAGGGGTAGGATGATCAATTGTATTTTTCTTCCGCTTATTATGCATTATTAGTTACTAGGGGAGGCTAGGGATAGCAAGCCGGAATTAGTAATAGGCTCTTTTGATCAAGGGATTGGGTTAAGGGTAGACCAAGAAAGTTTGCATGGCAATATGATAAATAAGCAAAGTAAATAAGAAGAGTAGATATATGAGGGTGGATAAGATGAAATTGTAAACCCCAACAACCTCATTCATTCATATTTTCTCTTAGTCAATTGAATTCTTGCATTTGCATGTTTATTTCTGTTTTGCATTTAAACCATTCAAATTATTTTCTTTTACTCAAGTTTAAAACAATTTGTTTACACGAAAGATGAGGCCTTAAGAGTCCTCTAGGAAGAACGATGTTGGGATTACCGATTTTTATTACTTGATACGATCTGGTACACTTGCCAGGGGTTTAACAAGTTTTTGAACAATTCCTTGATTATGCGATTACCGCCTAGGGATATGGGTAGGCGATCAATTGTATTTTGCTTCCGCTTATTATGCATTATTAGTTACTAGGGGAGGCTAGGGATAGAAATCCGGTAATTAGTGATAGGCTCTTTTCACGAAGGGATTGGGTTAAGGGTAGACCAAGAAAGTTTGCATGGCAATATGATAAATAAGCAAAGTAAATAAGAAGAGTAGATATATGAGGGTGGATAAGATGAAATTGAAAATCCCAACAACCTCATTCATTCATAGTTTCTCTTAATCAATTGAATTCTTGCATTTGCATGTTTATTTATGTTTTTCATTTAAACCATTCAAATTATTTTGTTTTACTCGAGTCTTAAACAATTTGCTTACACGAAAGATGAGGCCTTAAGAGTACTCTGGGAAGAACGATGTTGGGATTACCGATTTTTATTACTTGATACGATCTGGTCCACTTGCCAGGGGTTTAACAACTTTTTGAAGAATTCCTTGATTATGTTAATACTGCCTAGGGATAGGGGTAGGACGATCAATTGTATTTTGCTTCCGCTTATTATGCATTATTAGTTACTAGGGGAGGCTAGGGATAGAAAGCCGGTAATTAGTGATAGGCTCTTTTCACGAAGGGATTGGGTTAAGGGTAGACCAAGAAAGTTTGCATGGCAATATGATAAATAAGCAAAGTAAATAACAAGAGTAGATATATGAGGGTGGATAAGATGAAATTGTAAACCCCAACAACCTCATTCGTTCATAGTTTCTCTTAGTCAATTGAATTCTTGCATTTGCATGTTTATTTATGTTTTTCATTTAAACCATTCAAATTATTTTCTTTTACTCGAGTCTTAAACAATTTGTTTACACGAAAGATGAGGCCCTAAGAGTCCTCTAGGAAGAACGATGTTGGGATTACCGATTTTTATTACATGATACGATCTGGTACACTTGCCAGGGGTTTAACAAGTTTTTGAAGAATTCCTTGATTATGTTATTACCGCCTAGGGATATGGGTAGGACGATCAATTGTATTTTGCTTCCGCTTATTATGCATTATTAGTTACTAGGGGAGGCTAGGGATAGAAAGCCGGTAATTAGTAATAGGCTTTTTTCACCAAGGGATTGGGTTAAGGGTAGACCAAGAAAGGTTGCATGGCAATATGATAAATAAGCAAAGTAAATAAGAAGAGTAGATATATGAGGGTGGATAAGATGAAATTGTAAACCCCAACAACCTCATTCATTCATAGTTTCTCTTAGTCAATTGAATTCTTGCATTTGCATGTTTATTTATGTTTTACATTTAAACCATTCAAATTATTTTCTTTTACTCGAGTCTTAAACAATTTGTTTACACGAAAGATGAGGCCTTAAGAGTCCTTTGGGAAAAACGATGTTGGGATTACCGATTTTTATTACTTGATACGATCTCGTCCACTTGCCAGGGGTTTAACAAGTTTTTGAAGAATTCCTTGATTATGTTAATACAGCCTAGGGATAGGGGTAGGACGATCAATTGTATTTTGCTTCTGCTTATTATGCATTATTAGTTACTAGGGAAGGCTAAGGATAGCAAGCCAATAATTAGTAATAGGCTCTTTTCACGAAGGGATTGGGTTAAGGGTAGACCAAGAAAGTTTTCATGGCAATATGATAAATAAGCAAAGTAAATAAGAAGAGTAGATATATAAGGGTGGATAAGATGAAATTGTAAACCCCAACAATCTCATTCATTCATAGTTTCTCTTAATCAATTGAATTCTTGCATTTGCATGTTTATTTCTGTTTTGCATTTAAACCATTAAAATTATTTTCTTTTACTCAAGTCTTAGACAATTTGTTTACACGAAAGATGAGGCCTTAAGAGTCCTCTAGGAAGAACGATGTTGGGATTACCGATTTTTATTACTTGATACAATCTGGTACACTTGCCAGGGGTTTAACAAGTTTTTGAAGAATTCCATTATTATGTTAATACTGCCTAGGGATAGGGGTAGGACGATCAATTGTATTTTGCTTCCGCTTATTATGCATTATTAGTTACTAGGGGAGGCTAGGGATAGCAAGCCAATAATTAGTAATAGGCTCTTTTTACGAAGGGATTAGGTTAAGGGTAGACCAAGAAAGTTTGCATGGCAATATGATAAATAAGCAAAGTAAATAAGAACAGTAGATATATGAGGGTGGATAAGATGAAATTGTAAACCCCAACAACCTCATTCATTCATAGTTTCTCTTAGTCAATTGAATTCTTGCATTTGCATGTTTATTTCTGTTTTGCATTTAAACCATTCAAATTATTTTCTTTTACTCAAGTCTTAAACAATTTGTTTACACGAAAGATGAGGCCTTAAGAGTCCTCTAGGAAGAACGATGTTGGGATTACCGATTTTTATTACTTGATACGATTTGGTACACTTGCCAGGGGTTTAATAAGTTTTTGAAGAATTCCTTGATTATGTTATTACCGCCTAGGGATATGGGTACGACGATCAATTGTATTTTGCTTCCGCTTATTATGCATTGTTAGTTACTAGGGGAGGCTAGGGATAGAAAGCCAATAATTAGTAATAGGCTCTTTTCACGAAGGGATTGGGTTAAGGGTAGACCAAGAAAGTTTGCATGGCAATATGATAAATAAGCAAAGTAAATAAGAAAAGTAGATATATGAGGGTGGATAAGATGAAATTGTAAACCCCAACAACCTCATTTATTCATAGTTTCTCTTAGTCAATTGAATTCTTGCATTTGCATGTTTATTTATGTTTTACATTTAAACCATTCAAATTATTTTCTTTTACTCGTGTCTTAAACAATTTGTTTACACGAAAGATGAGGCCTTAAGAGTCCTCTGGGAAGAACGATGTTGGGATTACCGATTTTTATTACTTGATACGATCTGGTCCACTTGCCAGGGGTTTAACAAGTTTTTGAAGAATTCCTTGATTATGTTAATACCGCCTAGGGATAGGGGTAGGACGATCAATTATATTTTGCTTCCGCTTATTATGCATTATTAGTTACTAGGGGAGGCTAGGGATAACAAGCCAATAATTAGTAATAGGCTCTTTTCACGAAGGGATTGGGTTAAGGGTAGACCAAGAAAGTTTGCGTGGCAATATGATAAATAAGCAAAGTAAATAAGAAGAGTAGATATATGAGGGTGGGTAAGATGAAATTGTAAACCCCAACAACCTCATTCATTCATAGTTTCTCTTAGTCAAATGAATTCTTGCATTTGCATGTTTATTTCTGTTTTGCATTTAAACCATTGAAATTATTTTCTTTTACTCAAGTCTTAAACAATTTGTTTAAACGAAAGATGAGGCCTTAAGAGTCCTCTGGGAAGAACGATGTTGGGATTACCGATTTTTATTACTTGATTCGATCTGATACACTTGCCAGGGGTTTAACAGTGCATCTACAAACAAACCACCTTTTGTTTGCTGGTGAAAATTATCCTTTTTGGAAGATCAGAATGCAAATATTTCTTAAATCCGTGGATAGAGGAATTTGGGATGCAACTTTAAATGGTCATTTTGAGCCTACTCACACTGTTGAAGGAAAAACTATTTTGAAAACTTTTTCTGAGTGGTCTCAAGATGAATATAGAAAAGCATAGTATGATGTTAAAGCTAGAAATATCATTGCCTCTACACTAACTGTTGATGAATTTTTCAGGATATCTCAATGCAAATTTGTCAAGGAAATGTGGTATGTCTTGGAAGTCACACATGAAGGCACTAATGAAGTCAAGAGAGAAAGGAAGAATTCTCTGATTCAAGAGAATGAACTTTTCGGGATGAAGACTGGAGAGACAATCTATGATGTCCAGAAAAGATTCACACACATTGTAAATCACCTTATGGCTCGTAGCAAAGAGTTTGACAAAGAGGAAATCAATATCAAGATATTGAAGAGTCTGAACAGAAACTAGCAACCAAAAGTCACTACAATCTCATAATCCAAAGACCTTACAAGCATGAACATGGCTACCGTTTTTGGGAAGTTAAGAGAACATGAATTGGAACTTGGAAGGCTGAAGGATGAGGAAGAGATTGAAGAAAAGAAGTTCATTGCTCTGAAAGCAATAGGCAAGAAAGCCTCAAAGTTAGAGGATGATTCAGATGCAGAGATGGACGACAAAGAGATGATGACCATGATGGTAAGGAAGTTTAGTCGACTTTTGCAAAATAATAGTCAACTTACTCACAATGCAGGTCAAAGCAAAGCAAAGAAAGGCTTCAAATCAAATGTTGTCCAATGCTATGAATGCGGCAAGGAAGGACATATCAAACCAGATTATCTAGAATTAAAGCCGAAGGAGAAAGCTAATAGAAGATTTTAACAAGACAAAAGCAGAAAGCAGAAAGGAGCTTACATTGCCTGGGAAAACAGTGATTCTGATGCATCAAGTAATGTAGATGCTGATCAAGAGGAAGAATCAAATATATGCTATATGGCTGGAGCAACATGGGATGACTATGACAACAATGCAGATCTTGAGAATGAACCAATAGAAGTGAAGTATGATTTGCTGATTGAAGCATTCAAGGAAATACATGTTGAAGCTATGTGACTACAATACAAGGTTAATCGACTTAACTCTAAGAGGAGAGATTATGAGCATAGAATAAATAACCTTGTTTTGATAATGAGAAATTACAGAAAGAACTAGATGATGCTTTAATGTCTGCTAAAGAAGTTAAAATTGACACTGTTACAGTAGAAAAAGATTGTGTTAAATGTCCTACTCATATTGAACAAATTGATTACTTGACTAGCACGCTAGCCAAATTTACTCAAGGTATAGACAATTTAAATGTTGTATTAAAGTCTTCTGGTAGAGCTATTTACAGACAAGGAATTGGCTATAAAGCTCAAACTAACAGAACCAATGCAAAAAAGTTTATTGATTTAAGCAAACCTGCTAAACATGCTTGCTTTTATTGTAATTATGTTGGTTACATTGTTAGAAACTATTACTACATAACTGTTGGTGTTCCTAAGGGATTGTATGTGTGGAAACCAAAGGAACAGCTAACTAAAACTGATAGTCAAGGACCCAAAGTAAAATGGGTACCTACAACAAAAAATTTGAGTTGTTTTGCAGGATAGCAATCTGATGCAAGGATGTGCAGTGAGAGCTCAAGGATGAACTACATTGGCTATACCAATCATCTTGAGTGTCTACAACGGGTAACAAGTATTACATCATTGCATCATGCATTAATTTATTGATAGTTTGATGTCTGATTGTATGTATGATTGTCTTTATGCTTGAATGATTGATTTGTTTTGAAAAACAGATTTCACAAATATTAGTCGACTTTATTATGAACCAATTCGACTATGGGTTTTAGTGTGTACAACTTTGTTTTTGGAAACTCTATTCAAAACTTGATTCAACTTTCATTTTATTTGAATCGACTTCAAACCTCTGTATTAGGTTTTCTAAAATTTGAATTTTTAAATATGTCCTTGCTTGGTATGTTCGCGCTTGTACGTATATATAGGTGTCTTGTATACCCTTGGTTCATACACTCTGAAAAACAAAACCCTTATTCTGATAAAAGAAGGTTCTGCACTGCTGAATATGGCTGCCTCTTCATCTCATCCTGGAAAACGTCCAATGTCTGCTATACGTGAAGCGAATCCATTTGGTTGGTTTAGTGATGATGACCAAAGAACTGAATTCATCTGCAAGTGGGGTTTCAAAGAAGTAATGAGGCATAAATGCATGAGCATTCTTTTCTACCGCAATGAAGGATTCACATTTCAAGAATGGTTGGTTAAGGCTGGACTGACGAAGTTTTTTTAAATGCAAGGTAATTGTTATCAAAATTTGTCAAAGTTTTCTATTCTAACCTGAGAAGAGAAGGAAACAGTCTGATGACAAGATTGAAAGGTGTTGATATCACCATTGACTACTTCCTCTGGAAGAATGTAGCAGGTCTTCAACAAGAAGGTCTATTAACACATCATGGAATTCCAGGCTTTCAGAAAGAGGACTTGTACAATTGCCTCTTAAAGAATCCTAATATGGCTAATAAAGGTGAATTGTTTAACATCAGGGACTTAATGATGGATGAATGCCTATGTGCATATATGATCACTTGGATACTGCTTCCAAGGGATGATGATCAATCATTGCTGAACGGAGAAGACATATATTTGTTAATTTCTCTGCTTTCTGATACTCCAACGAATTAGGCCTTTGTAATTCGTGATCGCATGATGAAGTTCACAAAAAGAAAAGGGCTTTGTCTGCCATATGGGGTCTTCATAAGCACTGTATTAAAAATGCAAAAAGTGGACCTCACAAATAAGAAGGTCATCCACTACAACAAGAGAAACTTAATGGGAAAGTTTTTCTTGGACTCTGTTGGTTTCAGAAAACTAAAGGAGGATTGGATTATGATTGATGATATTCCTACTACAAAAGAAATGAATTCATTGAATATTGACTCTTCCAGATATAAGTTTCATCCTCATACCATATTTGAAAGATATGCAGATAAAAGATTTGACAGACTGGATGATAAAATGATTATGCTGCAAAAGTCTTTATCTAAGTTGCACAGAAAAATGGATCATGCTCTACGGATAAATGCCTTTGGAGACACATCAATACATGACTCAGACAGTGGAAAGAACAATGCTGATAAAAAGATTGAAGAATCTTCTGAATCAGAATAAAGTCTTACTTACTCAGACGTGTTTTGTGTCTTGGGGTGTCTTAGGTGTTTTGATGTTCATTTTTATAATGGCTTAGTGTTAAACCCCTGGCAAGTGTACCAGATCGTATCAAGTAATAAAAATCGGTAATCCCAATATCATTCTTCCCAGAGGACTCTTAAGGCCTTATCTTTCGTGTAAACAAATCTTTTAAGACTTGAGAAAAGAAAATAATTTTAATTGTTTAAATGCAAAACAGAAATAAACATCCAAATGCAAGAATTCAATTGACGAGATAAACTATGAATGAATGAGGTTGTTGGGGGGTTACAATTTCATCTTATCTGCCCTCATATATCTATTCTTCTTATTTACTTTGCTTATTTATGATATTGCCATGCAAACTTTCTTGGTCTACCCTTAACCCAATCCCTTGGTGAAAACAACCTATTACTAATTACCGGCTTGCTATCCCTAGCCTCCCCTAGTAACTAATAATGCATAATGATCGGAAGCAAAATACAAGTGATCGTCCTACCCCTATCCCTAGGCGGTATTAACATAATCAAGGAATTCTCCCTAGTTCATGACATTATCGTATGTCCCCGTATCAATAAAGACAAACAACATCTACCGAATGAGTTAAACTGTAGAAGCATTAAGTATAGGTAAAGAACCCAACAATTGATAAATTAAGCTTATGCAAGCATATAAAGTAAACAATAATTTCAATATATGAGAGTTTCAAAAGATTACATTGTTCCCCAACAACTAAGGGTTTAATTCACTATAATCATGGTGAAACTAGATGAATTGAATGGAAGAATGGAAAAAGCAAACCCTAGAATTGATAAAGTGGAGCCTAAGCATCCAAGAAATCTCTTCCAAAGGTGTAAAGCTGTTGTGGACTTTGTTCTCGGCCAAAAGAATTACATTTGGATTCGTACTAGGGCTATATATAAGCCAAAAAGATAATAGAAAAGATCTCAGAATCCAAAATATAAAAACAGACAACCGCCCAGGCGCCTAAATTGGCCGCTCACCGGTTAGCCTCAACACACGCTACCGCCCAGGCGCCAGAAATGACCGTTGAGCGGTTTGTCTCTTGTCACTCTGGATGCTCAGCGTCATCGCCTGGGCGTCAGACAGTAACTTTTCCTTGCACTAGGATGCTCAGCGGTGGAATTGACCGCTGAGCAGTTCACAAACTCTTCTTTTCTTCCTTTTTCTCCTTCATTCTTGAGTCTATGACCTTCCTACTTCATTTCCATCTTCTATTTTCATCAAAGACCCTGCAAAACAATGCAAAACAAGCATAATATCTCTAAAAACAACTTTTGACTCCCATATAACACAACTTAAGAGTTTTACTCGATTCTAAGCTCATTTTAAGCTACAAAGGGTGTGTTTTAATATCAAATTTATGCATGAAAATAACGGTTTTGAGACCGTTATCACTTAGATTGACTTTTTGTTTTGTTGTCTTGTTTTTTTTTGTCTTGTTCTGTTCATCAAGTGTAATATCCTTTTTGAACAAGTAATGAAATCAATAGTTTGATTCAATATCATTATCTTTAATCTGATTGACTAAATCTGCTCTAATTGAATGATTGAATCGACTGTGTAATGAGTGAAGCTAACTAGGCATGTTTTTTACTATTACATTAAACTGTTCTGCATATTCACTTCATGATTAAGTATTTTTCTTGCATTTCAATGATTCTGAAATGCTTGATCTTCAAAACATCATGAAAGGTTTTGCAAGAAAACATTGCTTTGGGATTCACAGCTGGAATCAAAACTCACTGGAAAGCAATGAAATTGACTGGGATAATAATTCAATCGACTTGATTTTAACAGGATTATAAATTCCATCACTGGAATTTGGTTATTTTGTTGATTGATTATTCTATTCTGCTTATCTTCAATATAGCTCTACTTCATAATGATTGCTTATTTCCTATATGAGATTATATTGTGAGATTATGTATTGTGAAATTGCTTGAATCATAACCATGATACAATACTATGTTATAGTTGTTTGTATGCTCTGATTCTTACTGTACTGCATTATGCATCTGAATATGATTGAGAAAATTATGCATGATAATAGGGGGAGCATTACACACTTACATATTTCTTCATATGACTACACTTCAGGGGGATGTTATCTTTTTAATGTGAATATATATGATAGGGGGTGCATCTCTAATTGTGGTTATCAGCATATCATATCTAGAAGCATACCTTTTTTGTTAATGAACAAAGGGGGAGAAATGGTTGATTATATGTTTGATTGCTTACAAAGGGGATAAATAGGCTTGATTTGTCATTGCTTGATATTGCTTGACAATGCTTTTCAGAGTTATATTGCTTGTTATTACTTGTTACTCTGAAAACTGCTCTAATACACTGGAGAGTTCTTTTAATCACTTGCTATTACTGATTGCTTGATTTTGAGTGGTTAATTGACTGGTTGAGCTGTTTGTGTACAAATATGGTTGTGTATTAATCATTGTTCATAAAAAAAAGGGGAGATTGTTGATAAAGGAAGCACTGGTTTAGCTAACCTTAATCTCACAGTGATTAGTTCACTATGTTTTTTATGATGACAACACATTATTAATAATACATGCTTTGTTATGTGTTACATGTTCTGTTGGTTATTGATTAATATCTTGTTGAACATGTTTTGTGTTGATTTTGATATGTGAATGCACATTTACTGACCTATATATGTTACATCATTTATGGTTGCATTAGACATAAATTCGAAGAAGAAAACCACATGCACTATTGTGAACTTAAACTGTGTGGCAAATCTGATAGTTCAAGTCGACTTCATTATTAATTGAATTGACTAAGACTGAAGACTTTGCACAGATTTTCAAAGAATTTCAAAATGTACAGTTGTGTCAAAGTGGACTGTGTGCGCTTTGCATTCGACTTTGCTAGTTGTTTTATTTGAAATTTTGTTATGCTTGTGAACTGTAACAACTATATTTTTAAAAGTTAGTTGAGCATTGAATGAGAGTCAACTGTATTGAATGTGGAATTAATTTGTTTGACCTGACAGCTACTAATTTGACTTAATTCTTATTACTATGAGAAGACAGTCGACTGTATTAGTAGCTTAGTCGACTACATAAGCGTCTGATTTATAGAAATCTATAAATAGATGATATTGAGTTGTTTCAGAGAACTTTTGGAAATCTAACATTTTCATATGCTATTTTAGATTGTTTCTCTGTGATTTAGAGCTCCAAGAACTCATGAAGAAGACTGTGGTGATCATTCTTTGAAGAGGTTCTATGGAGGATTCTGTTGTGCTTACTGCTTGATCATTATCTGCACAATTGAGGTGTTCTGTGGTTGATCAAGAATCGTGTTGCATTCCGTGGTGATTGCTCTTGTACCTGTTGAGATTACAGGGGGTGGACTCGTGGAGTCTGGTACACTTTGAGGATTGTTCAAAGTGGGTTGCAAATTGCAGAAGAGGGGATATCTTGCTGCAAGTCTTGCTGTTTGTATTGCCTATATTTTTGTTAGAGGGTTAGAGAGGTGTTTTATATTTTTGACGTGGAGGTCTCTATCAATGCCTTGTTGTAAAAACCTTGACCATTATAGTGCATTTGCTTCCTGAGATTGGAAGGTCACTAGATGTAGGCATTGAGGAAAAAGCAGTATAAAAACCTGCATTTGAATTCTCTACCCCTATACTTTTACATTCAGTCGACTTTGCTATTTACGTAGTCTACTTTGATTTTCCGCTGCACTTAAATTTTTATTATTTGCGATTCAAGAAAATTGTGCAAAGGTTTCTGTTTTGTGAAAAGATTTTGAAAAGACTCTGATTTTGAAAACTTTAGATGTTTGGATCCTCCTTTTTCTTCTACTTTCGTTTAGCCCTTCAAGAAGAGGTGAAAAGTGTTTCTTGCTCCTAGTACGAATCGTATCATGCATACACAAGAAAACAAAACCCTAGAAAGCAATTATTAGAACAAAACAAAAACAAAATAAAAATAAAAATCAAGTCGAAGTTAATCAATAATCACACTAATAGAATAGTTAAACCACGAGTCCTCGACAACGGTGCCAAAAACTTGTTAAGACTCCGGCAAGTGTACCGAATCGTATCAAGTAATATAATTGGTAAGACCAAGTTTCGTTTTCTCTAGAGACTCATGGCCTAAACAGTCATGTGATTAGTTGATTATTTAAGACTTGAGAACAAAATCATTTGGTTTATAATTGAGAAAATAAACATGAATGCAAGTGTTTGATCAATTGACTAAAAGAATGCACAGGTGATTGGTGTATAAAATATGGAATGATTATGTTGTTGGAGGTTTTCGACTTATCCTATCCACTTCATGTATTTATGAGTTTGTCTCTTTCATTAATAATGCCACTCTCTAAAACACTTAAAACCCGATGTCTCGGTGAAGAAAGTCTATCCTTAATTACGAGTTCATACAATATCTAGAATCCCTAATAATTAATTCTAAAACACAGGAGTGTATATGCAACCAACCCTCATATTCCTATGTCTAGGTAATACTACCTTTGGGAGAATTTCCCCAGTTCTAGATTTTCCTGTATGTGTCCATATCGACAAAATCAATGATCATGCAATTGATTGAGTTAAACAAAGCATGTGTAGAGTGTAGAGGAAAAACCCTAACAATTAATGAAGTAACGCATTTATAATATAAATCAATTAAATACATGAGAGTTTCAAAGGATTACATCGTTTCCCCAACAACAATGGAAGTTTAGTTCACCATAGACATGGTGAAATTAGATAAAATATGGAAAAGAATGAAAGATAAAACCCTAAAAGTTGAAGATCGGATCTTCCACATCCAAAATCCGCCTCCAAGGGGTGAAAGGAGTGTTTCTACGCCTCTTCCTGTCAAAAGATACCCTCTCTAGGTCGTCTAAATCCTCACTACAACAAAAGACGGTATTACCGACGGTCAAATTTCGTCGCTATGTGATACATTCCGTTGGTAATCACATTTTATCGACGAATTACCGACGGCCAGTATTCTGTCGGAAAAACCATTGTCAGAAACGATTACTGGCGAATTCTGGCCTTCGGTAATTATTGAAGGATTTATCCTTCGGTAATTACCGAAGGATTATATTTGGACTTTAGGATATAAGGAAGGAGTATAAATCAGTTTTTGATAGGGTAAATTGAGGAAAACCTTAACTGCAGTCGGGAGACTACTGGATATGAAACCTTAGCGTTGTTGGTGAGTGATAGTTAGTGGTTGATCGAGCAAGGGTAGAAGAGTTGTTCGTCACATCAAAACCGTGAGGGAGCAAAGACTTAGCGATCCTCGGAGTCCAGATTAGGGGAGCAACTAGATTAATTGATATGTATAATGAATTTTTAGATATGTTTTCAAGCACTGCTTTGGTTTTACTTTCTATGAAATATGTTGTTACATGATTGGTGTTAAGACCCTGGCAAGTGTACCAGATCGTATCAAGTAATATAATTGGTAAACCCAATATCGTTATTCCTAAAGGACTCTTAAGGCCTCATCTTTTGTGTAAACTAATCGTGTAAGACTTGAGAAGAGAAATTAATTTGAATAGTTAAATGCAAAACAAAAGTAAACATGCAAATGCAGTGATTCAATTGGCTTAAAGAAAATATGGATTAATGGAGTTGTTGGGGTTTACAATTTCATCTTATCCACCCTGATATATCTACTCTCCTTATTTACTTTTCTTATTTATCATATTGCCATGCAAACTTTCTTGGTCTACCTTTAACCCAATCCCTTGGTGAAAAGAGCCTATTACTAATTACCGGCTTGCTATCCCTAGCCTCCCCTAGTAATTAATAAAGCATGATAAACAGAAGCAAAATACAATTGATCGTCCTACCCCTATCCCTAGGCGGTATTAGCATAATCAAGGAATTCTTCCCAGTTCATGACATTATTGTACGTCCCCGTATCAATAAAGACAAACAACACCTACCGAATGAGTTAAATGGTAAAAGCATTAAATACAAGTAAAGAACCCAACAATTGATAAATCAAGCATATGCAAGCATATAAAGTAAATAAGAATTTTGATATATGAGAGTTTCAAAAGATTACATTGTTCCCCAACAACCTAGGGTTTAGTTTACCATAATCATGGTGAAACTAGATGACAATAACGAAAGAATGGAAAAGAAAACCCTAGATTTGATAAAGTGGAGCCTAAGCATCCAAGAAATCTCCTCCAAGGTGTGTAGAGCTGCTGTGGACGTTTCTCTCTGCCAAAATAATGTGTTGCAATTCGCACTGGGCTATTTATAAGCCAAAAATATAACAGAAAGATTACAGAATCCGCAATATAAAAACTAACAATCGCCCAAGCCCAAATTTAACCGCTCAGCGGTTTCCCTTTAATCGTCGGACCGCTCAGCAGTCCCCCAGGCGAAAACAAGCAAAATTGGCACTGCTTAGCGCCCAAAACTGTCGCTCAGCGGTTTGGTCAACCGCTCAGCGCTCCGGTCAACCGCTCAGCGCTCTGGTCAACTTTTCTGGTTGACTTTTCTGCACAGGAACCTTTCTTTTCATGCTTTTTCTTCATCGTTCACGTGTCTAAGTCCACCTTGCTTTACTTCCGTCTTCAATTCATCTCAAAACCCTGCAAAACAATGCAAAACAAGCATAATATCTCTAAAAACAACTTTTGACTCTCATGTGACACAACTTAAGAGTTTTACTTGATTCTAAGCTCATTCTAAGCCAAAAGGGAGTGGTTTGATATCAAATTTATGCATGAAAATAACATGTTTTAGACCGTTATTAGTTGGGAGTGTGGGTTCTAAGGTCTGGATGATGACCGTATGGGGACAATGGTAAGGGTAGGGTAAGGATGGTGATCGAAGTGAGGGTCATGGTCTGTGTGGGAAAAGAAGTTTGGATGGTAGCGGGAAGTAGGTTTCGGTATTTTAAAATAAAGGAGGTATTAGGTTGGCGTGGCTCTTAGTATTATATAGTGAAAATTGTAGGAAGATAAGTTTTACACATTGAAAGGGAGTTATTATCAGTTAGTGAGTTCAATGGAATGATCTTGGGATATATAGTGTATTTATATACAAAGGTGTGCGTGGGGGGAATTAAAGTGGGGGAGAAAAGTTAACATGCAAGACACGTACTTGCGATAGTATGACCAAGAATGGGTGTGATATTTGCATGGGAAAAACAGGGGGTTATTGTACTGGTAGTATAAAAGAAAGGTAGAGAGGGTTTTATGCAAAGTGTAGTTTAAGGGTGATAACGGTCTAGAAACTGTTATTTTCATGCTTAAATTGATATCAAAATACACCCTTTATGGCTTAGAATGAACTTAGTATTAAGTAAAAAGCTTAAGTTGAGTCATTTCAGAGTCAAAAGCTGTTTTTAGAGATATTATGCCTGTTTTGCATTGTTTTGCAGGGTTTTTGATGAGAATTAAGGATGGAATTGAAGAAGGAAGGTCTTAGACTTAAGGAAGAAGAAGAAAAATGAAGAAAAGAAGAGTCTATGCACCGCTCAGCGTCAAAATGCACTGTTGAGCGCCATTATTCAAGGGAATGCCACTGTCTGGCGCCTAGGCGGTGACGCTGAGCGTCCAGCGCGATTAAAGGCAAACCGCTCAGCAGTGAAACTGACCGCTGAGCAGTGGTGCGACTTGAGGGAAACCGCTGAGCGGTAAAATTGGATGCTGAGTGGTTGTCTGCTGGGCTTGGGCTTAAATTCTGTTACTTTTATGTCCTATATATAGCCCTACTGCGATTCAAATATTATTCTTTTGGAAGAAGAAGACGTCCAGAGCTGTTCTACACTCCTTGGAGAATATTTCTTGGATGCTTAGGCTCCATTTTATCATATCTAGGGTTTGCTTTTCCATTCTTTCATTGTATTTCATCTAGTTTTACCATGTCAATGGTGAACTAAACCCTTTGTTGTTGGGGAACAATGTAATCTTTTGAATTGTTGGGTTCTTTATTTATGCTTAAAGCTATCATCAATTAACTCATTTGATACATAGATGTTTGCCTTTGTCGATACGGGGACGTACGGGGAAGTCATGAACTGATAGGGAATTCCTTGATTAACAAATACCACCTAGGGATAGGGGGGTAGGACGATCAATTGTATTTTGCTTCTATTTATAATGCGTTGCTAATTACTAGGGGAGACTAGGGATAGTAAGCCAGTAGTTAGAAATAGGCTCTTCTCGCCGAGGGATCGGGTTTAGGGTAGACTAAAAAAGTTTCCATAACAATTAGATAATAAAGCAAATTTAATAAGAAGACTAGATATAAAAGAGTGGATAAGATGAAATTGTAAACCCCAACAACTCCATTCATCCATACCTTTTTCTTGTCAATCGAATCAATTGCATTTGTATGTTTACTTTTTGTTTTTGCATCGAAACCACAAGTAAATTTTCTCTACAAGTCTTACTATATTGATTTACACGAAAGATAAGGCCTTTGAGTCCTTTGGGAGAACGATATTGGGTTTACCATTTATTATTACTTGATACGATCTGGTACACTTGCCAGGGGTTTAACAAGTTTTTGGCAACGTTGCTGGGGACTCGTGGTTTAACTTTTCGAGTAGTGTAAATTGATTGAATTTGACTTGGTGTAATTATTGTATTTATTGTATATATTTTGTTTTTGTTTTATTTTCCTTATTTGTAAAAGTGCTTTTAGGGATTTTGTTTCTTGTGCATGCAGGAAGGAATACAAACTACAAGTAAGAAAAGCCAGCAACCTCTTCTTGAAGGTATATCAGATAGGAGAGAAAGAAGAGTTAGACGT
Source organism: Vigna reflexopilosa (assembly GCA_027742785.1). Lineage (NCBI taxonomy): Eukaryota > Viridiplantae > Streptophyta > Magnoliopsida > Fabales > Fabaceae > Vigna > Vigna reflexopilosa. The sequence continues at coordinate 20,825,772 of CM050918.1, forward strand.
CCATCATGTGAACTCTTTCCCTCTCCTGAAAGACTCCTACAATCTTCACCAGAGGCTTTTACACAGAACTTAGAGGAGATGGAAAATCAACCTCCTCCAAGACGCACACTTGTGGATCAGTCTAATGTTGTGGGCCCTTTCCACTTCAACAGCATAGCCATGCCTACAGATCATACAGTTAATATGGTGATGAATCGAGCATTACTCCATCTGGTACAAAGCAACCAATTTCACAGATTGTCAAATGAAAACCCATATGATCACTTGACGACATTCAGTGAAATTTGCAACATTGTGAATATAACTGGAGTATCAGACGAAAGAGTAAAGCTTAGCTTGTTTCCATTCTCATTGGGAGGCAATGCTAAGACGTGGCTTAATTCCTTTCCTGAAGGAACATTCACTACATGGGAGACTGTGGCAACCAAATTTGTCAACAAATATTTTCCACAGTCCAAAATTACTCAGGGAAGGTTGAAGATCTCATCGTTCAAACAGGGCATGGAGGAAACTCTCGGCCAAGCATGTGATAGGTTTAAAGGCCTATTGAGAAAGACACCAGTCCACGGGTTTGACAAGACAACCTTAGTTCTTGCTTACCTAGGTGTCCTGAACATGCAGTCAAAGATGATGTTGAATGTTGCAGCCGGAGGAGACATAAGAAGGAAGACTGAGGATGAAGCTTATGATTTGATTGAAAGTATGGCAGATAATGAGGAAACACATAGTGAACATTTTGATGTTGTTAATGAAGCTTCAATGTTACAAAATAATAGTTTGATGATGGAGCAGAATAAGATAATTGCTTAGAAATTGGAGATAATTACGCAAAAATTATCTAATTTATCACAGGCAGTTATAGAAGCTTCAAGAATCCCACAATAGCCTCAATTCATGCCAGTACAAAGAAGCGCAAAATCTGAAGAAATTTTTCAGAGAATTGTGAATAGGAATGTGTTTGATGTTAATTGTGTGGAGAAAAGTAATGTGGGAGAAGCATGTGAGATTGTTACTAGAAGTGGGAGAATATTAGAGGAAAGAAGGGTTGAGAAAAAAGAAAAAGAAAAAGAGAGTATTGAAAAAAAGAGTGATCAGAGGGAGGAATGTGAGATAGAGAAAAATATGATGAATCAAAACCAGGAAGAGAAGGTTGTAAAATTGAAAGAGAGGGAGTATGAAAAACGACTGCCGTATCCAAAGATATATTCAAGAAAGGAGAAAGAAAAGCAGTTTGAGCGTTTTATGGAGATTTTTAAGAAATTGGAAATAACCATACCATTCTCTGAGGCACTTCAGCAAATGCCATCATATGCGAAGTTTTTAAAAGAACTCCTCATGAAGAAAAGGAAGTATATTGAGAAGGAAATTATTGAGGTACAAGGGAATTGCAGCGTAGTCATACAAAGGTCATTACCTCCGAAATTACAAGATCCAGGGAGTTTTACCATTCCATGTACTATTGGGGAGTTAGAGGTTGGAAAAGCTTTGATTGATCTGGGAGCTAGTATTAATCTAATGCCTCTTTCTATGTTCAAAAAGATTAGAGGATTGGAAATCAAGCCAATAAGAATGACTCTTTAGTAAGCAGATAGATCCCTCAAATATCCATATGGAGTGGCTGAAGATGTAATAGTCAAGGTAGATAAATTCTTATTCCCAATGGATTTTGTTATAATGGAGATGGAAGAAAATGGAGATGCACCTTTGATTCTTGGAAGACCTTTCATGAAGATAGCCAGGATAGTGATTGATGTTGAAAATGGCAAGCTTAAAGTCAGAGTACAAGATGAAGAGGTGGATTTTGATGTGTTTCAAGCAATGTAACATCCTAAAGATGATAAGTCATGCTTTCAAATAGACATTGTTGAAGAACTTTGTATGAGGCAAGAAAATAGAGTTTGTAATGCATCCATGTTGGAAAGAACTCTTATTAATGAATGTGAAGATTTGAATGAAGAAGAGGACAAAATGAAGGAAGAATGCATTCATGATTTGGAGGCAGCAAAAGAAATTCTAGCAGAAAAGGCTCTTTTTGAGAAAATTGAGCTTAAAGAAAAAGTTCCAGAAAGTAAGATTAAACTTAAAGAGTTGCCACCACACTTGAAATATGTGATAATGGAGGAAAGCCAGTTATTATCAGTGCTTCATTATCTCCAAAAGAAGAAGAAAAGCTGGTGAAAGTTTTAAGAGCAAATAAAGGTGTTATAGGCTGGTCAATTGCAGATCTTAAGGGTATAAGTCCCACATACTGTATGCACATAATTCTTATGGAGGATGATTATAGGCCAGTCGCTTAACCGTAGAGAAGACTTAATCCTGTTATGAAAGAGGTTGTGCGAAAGGAAGTATTGAAGTTATTGGAAGCAGGAATTATTTACCCAATTTCTGACAGTAAATGGGTGAGTCCAGTACAAGTTGTACCAAAGAAAGGAGGTATGACTGTCATTTATAATGAAAATTATGAACTTATTCCTACACGAACAGTTACAGGTTAGCGAATGTGTATTGATTATAGGAGATTAAATACAGCTACCAGAAAAGATCATTTTCCTTTACCTTTTATGGATCAGATGTTAGAAAGATTGGCTGGACAAGAATATTATTGCTTCCTAGATGGCTATTCTGGATATAATCAAATGTTGGTAGATCTGGAAGATAAAGAGAAAACAACCTTTACATGTCCTTTTGGTATATTTGCTTACAGAAAAATGCCATTTGGACTATGTAATGCCCCTGCTACATTTCAGAGGTGTATGCAAGCAATCTTGGCAGATTTCATGGAAAAAAGAATAGAGGTCTTCATGGATGATTTTTCAGGTTTTGGGGATTCCTTTCAAAGATGTTTGATCAACTTGGATGCGGTCCTTAAACGATGTGTTCAAACAAATCTTGTTTTGAACTGGGAGAAATGCCATTTTATGGTTACAGAAGGGATTGTGTTGGGACACAAGATTTCAGCAAGGGGGATTGAGGTGGATAAGGCAAAAGTGGAGGTTATTGAAAAACTTCCACCACCAACAAACGTGAGAGGAATTCGAAGTTTCCTAGGTCATGTTGGATTCTATCGAAGATTTATTAAGGATTTCTCAAAGATTGCTAAACCATTGAGTAATTTGCTTGCTAAAGATACACCGTTTGTAATGAGTCCAGAGTGTATACAAGCTTTTAATGTTTTAAAGAAAAGCTTGATTTCTGCTCTAGTAATGGTGGCTCCAGACTGGAATAAAGAGTTTGAACTTATGTGTGATGCTAGCGACTATGCCATAGGTGCTGTGTTGGGACAAAGAAAAGAAAAGGTATTTCATGTTATTTATTATGCTAGTAAAGTTTTGAATGAAGCCCAACTGAATTATGCTACTACAGAAAAAGAATTTTTGGCTATAGTCTATGCATTGGAGAAATTTAGATCTTACTTCATTGGATCTAAAGTGATTATTTATACGGATCATGCGGCTATAAAATACTTGCTGACAAAGCCGGATTCAAAGCCACGGTTGATGAGATGGGTGCTTCTGTTACAAGAATTTGATGTAGAAATTCGTGATAAAAAGGGAAGTGAAAATCTAGCTGCTGATCATCTGTCTCGGTTAGTCAATAGTGAAGTAACGAGCAAGGAGACAAAAATTTCAGAGTCTTTTTCAGATGAAACTCTCTTATATATTCAGCAAAGGCCATGGTTTGCTGACCTGGCTAACTTTAAAGCTGCAGGTGTTGTTCCTGAAGAATTGAATTGGCAACAGAAAAAGAAGTTCTTACATGATGCTAAGCAATTCATATGGGATGATCCGTATTTATTTAAGATTGGAGCATATAATCTTTTGAGGAGATGTGTAACGAAAGAAGAAGCAGAAGGAATTTTGTGGCATTGTCATAATTCTCCTTATGGAGGTCATTATAGTGGAGAGCGAACTGCTGCAAAAGTTCTCCAAGTAGGATTTTACTGGCCAACTTTGTTTAGATGCTCATAATCATGCTAGGAGTTGTGACAAATGTCAAAGGACAGGGGCTATTTCACGAAGGCATGAGATGTCGTTGCAAGGCATTCTGGAAGTTGAAGTTTTTGACTGTTTGGGTATTGATTTTGTTGGCCCCTTTCCTCCATCTTTCAATAATGAATATATTTTGGTGGCCGTTGATTACGTGAGTAAATGGGTTGAAGCTCTAGCATGTCCTAAGAATGATGCTAACACTGTAATCAAATTCTTAAAAAGGCAGAACTTTTCACGTTTTGGAACTCCCAGGATACTCATCAGTGATGGGGGGTCTCATTTTTGTAATTCTCAGCTGGCTAAGGTACTCAAACACTATGGGGTGAGACATAAGGTGGAAGCACCTTATCATCCACAGACAAATGGTCAAGCTGAAGTTTCTAACAAGGAGATCAAAAGAATTTTAGAAAAGACTGTCACTTTTTCACCAAAAGATTGGTCACACAAATTAGATGATGCTCTCTGGGCATATAGGATGGCCATGAAAACTTCCATGGGATTATCACCTTTTCAGTTGGTATATGGAAAAGCATGTCACCTGCCAGTAGAGATGGAGCATAAAGCTTTGTGGGCTTTGAAATTTCTAAATTTTGATCCTCATGAAACTCAAAGCAAACGAAGAAATCAATTGTTGGAGCTTGAAGAAATGCGGTTACATGCATATGACTCATCCAAGAGTTATAAAGAAAAGGTAAAATTTTATAATGACAGGAAGCTAGTAAAGAGAACTTTCTACCCAAGGGATTTGGTGTTGCTATTCAACTCACGGTTAAAGCTATTTCCTGGAAAATTGAAATCAAAATGGTCAGGACCTTTTGTGATAAAGCGTGTATTCCGAAATGGATCAGTGGAATTGGAGCATTCAAATGATGATGATCAGCAGCGGAGCTGGGTGGTGAATGGTCAGAGGCTCAAACGTTATTTGGGAGGAGATGTGGAACAATTCTCCTCAGTGATGATCTTGGTGGATTCATGAGGTTTGGGTCAGGCTCGTGACGTTAAACAAGCGCTACTAGGAGGCAACCTAGGGTTTTATCTTGCACTTTTGTATTTTTGTTTTTTTAGAATAGGTTGAATTTTGATTCTCAGTGTCTATGCTTGGCATGAACACTATTTCTAAAAATGTTTTGACTGAATGAAAAGCATGATGAATCTATTTGATGATGATTGGACATGGATGATGATTGTGTTGCGTGTTGATATTCAGGTGAAAAGTTCACTAGCTATGTGAACAGATGTGTGATGAATTATGATTGTGGTTATGATTCTAAGCAGGGTGTATGAATGAATGATATGTGAGAAAGCATTTTGTGTGAGGTATTGAGCTCTAGAGTATTCATTGTTATATGTACTGTTCACACGAAAGCATGAATGGCATTGCCTGAGTCTTAATAATTAATTGTATTGCACGTTTATGTCATATGATCAAGGCCATTTTTTGGAAGCCATTACCTAGCCAAATTTTCACCCAAAGTGATTAAAAAGTTATACCCTTCTTGAACCGTGGCCTTAAACAGAATGAAAACCCTTATTTTGAAATTATTTACCTTGAGTTGGGTTAAGAATAATTGTTGAAAAGGTTCAAGTTTGGGGTTGTTGGGTGTTAACACTCTGGCAAGTGTACCAGATCGTTTCAAGTAATATAATTGGTAAACCCAATATCGTTCTTCCCAAAGGACTCACAGGCCTTATCGTTCGTCCAAATTGAAATTGTAAGACTTGTAAAGAGAAATTAATTGGTTTGTATTCAAGAAACAAAAAGTAAACATGCAAATGCGATTGATTCAATTGACGAGAAACCAAATATGGATGAATGGAGTTGTTGGGGTTTACAATTTCACCTACTCCTTTTATTTAATTCGCTTTGTTATCTAATTATCATGCAAACTTTCTTAGTTTATCCTTAACCCGATCCCTCGGCGAAAAGAGCCTATTAATAATTACTGGCTTGCTATCCCTAGCCTTCCCTAGTAATTAATAATGCATTATAAACGGAAGCGAAAACAATTAATCGTCCTACCCCATATCCCTAGGTGGTATTGCTTAATCAAGGAATTTCCCCCAGTTCATGACAGTACCGTACGTTCCCGTATCAATAAAGACAAACAACAATTATCGAATGAGTTAAACGATAAAACCCAATAATTGATAATCAAAGCATACGACAAGCATATAGATAAATAAGAGTTTCAATAAAAGAGAATTTCAAAAGATTACATTGTTCCCCAACAGCAAAAGGGTTTAGTTCACCATTGTCATGGTGAAACTAGATGAAAAATGATGGAAGAATGGAAAAACAAAACCTAGATTGGATAAAAAGGAGCCTAAGCATCCAAGAGATCTTCTCCAAGGAGTGAAAATTAGGTCTGGCCGCCCCTTTCTGTCAAAAGAATACATCTAAACTCGCACTAGGGCTATTTATAGCTGAGGAACGTCACAAAATTTAGGCCCAAGCCCAGCAGACAACCGCCCGATGTCACACTTTGGCACCCGACGGTTTCCTCTTAATCGCGCCATCGCCCAACGGTGAGTTGTACCGCCCGGCGGTTTGCCTCATACTGCAAAACCGCCTGGCTGCACCGCCTAGGCGCCAGACAGTGGCTACCCCTCGCATTTGACCGCCCGGCAATGGATTTTGGAGTTGGGCGGTTCCTAGACTCTTCTTTTCCTCATGTTTCTTCATTTTTATTGAGGCTAAGACCTTTCATCTTTAATGCATTTTTCATATTCATCAAAAACGCTGCAAAATAATTCAAAAACATAATACCTCTAGAAACAACTTTTGACTCTCAATTGACTCAACTTACATGTTTTACTTGATTCTAAGCTCATTCTAAGCCTTGAAGGTTGTATTTTAATCTCAAATGAAGCATGAAAATAACTATTTTTCAACCGTTATCACAACCCCAAACTTAGAACTTTGCTTGTCCTCAAGCTAACAAAACAAAACTTGGCTTTCCACTTTTTCATCCAATAGATCAACACTCCTAACACTTATGACAAGAACTACTCAATTTCAGATTTTCAGTGGAATCAAATCAAGATGCATGCATGCTTTCAATTCAATTCAGTTCACATGATAACATATTTCTCAACAGATGTTACATTTATGAATGATCAATCCACTAAGCAAAAATGTAAGCATGAAATTTATCAATTCTCACCAAGCAAGTGTTTCACTCAATCACTCAAGTTTTTAAGGTGACATTCCATCCCTCTATTATTCAAAATATCCATTCATCTCTAACAATTAAAATCTTCACATGTAACGCCATCATAAAGACTTTTCTAAGGCTTGTATTAAGGCTGGGATAACAAGAAAAATTAGTTTTTCTGGAATGCAAAATCCTTGAGTTAAGAGAACTATAAAAAATTCAAAGTTTAAGCACAACTCTCTATCTCACCAATCTCACTAATTCCCAACTTCTTCCCTTTTCTTTTATTTTCACATTGAGCTCATCTTCCATGCTTTTCTTCTTTTCTTTTCTTTTTCTCATGCATTTTTCTTTCTTCACAATTGAGCTCAATGCTTTTCAATTGCCTTGCATTTTCCCCCATACAACCCCAAACTTGAACCTTGTCAACACATACAGTTAAGCTCAACCCAACTCAAGGTAAAGAATTTCAAACCAAGGGTTCTCATCCTATTTAAGGCTAAGGTTCAAAAAGGGTAAAGTATTTCAAGCACTTTGGGTGAAAGATTTGGCTAGAGAAGGGTTGTCAAAAATGGCCTTGATCATATGACATTCACATGCAATTCAATCAATAATCAAGATTAAGGTAATATCATTTATGTTTTCGAGTGAACAATACATACAACAATGAAAACTCTGGAGCTCAATACCTCACACAGCATGCTTTCTCACACATCATTCATTTATACACCCTGCTTAGTATCATAACCACAATCATAATTCATCACACATTTGTTCACATTGCTAGTGAACTTTGTCACTTGGATATCAACATGCAACACAACTCAATTATCATTCACATCCAATCATCATTAAATAGACTTATCATGCATGTCATTCAGTCAAACATTGTCAGAAAAGTCTTCAAGCCAAGCATAAACACTGAAGATAAAAATAAAAATTCAACCTATTCTAAGAATTCAAAATGCAAAAGTGAAAGAAAAATCCCTGTCTAAGTGCAGGCATCCATTAGTAGATGCCATATCAATCCATATCCTCATCTAAGTCGTACTCATCATCAGCTTGAGCATCCTCAAAATCATCATCCTCCTGGTGATCACCTTCGCCTGGTGCTCCAGCTGCTCCAGACCCACTGCCCTGTTTCTGCTCCTGAGGCCAAGCCATAGCTCCATGAAACTCATCCATCGTCCACCTATGAGTAGGAGGTGTGTCGTACATGCCTATGATCATCTTGGCAATAACAACCTGTCCTTGGGGTGGAGAGACCTTGAATGTATGCAAAATTCTTATAACTGATGATGGATGAAACCAAAATACAGTGCTCTCTCAAAAACCCCAAACTTGGATTATGAATGATGCAAAAGTGATAGAGAATGGATTTTCTAAGATGCAACAATTAAACCCTAAATACAATTCCCACTCCCTTTACTCACTTATGCAACAATTAAGCCCTAAATGCAACTAGAACATTATTAAAACATGCAACAATAATAAATCAATCAACTGGGTTGCCTCCCAGGTAGCGCTTATTTAACGTCACGACCCTAACCCAAACCTTTCTAGCACTCATCAGTAAATGCTTCCCAACACCCTTCAGGAGATGTACTTACCTGTATCCTTCAGTAGATACATAAAATTTAGCATCCCTCAGTAGATGCTACCCAAAAATTGTTCAAAAAAAAACCAATATTTACAAGTCCAAGTAAAAGAAAATTAATGTACAACAATCACTGGGGTGCCTCCCAGTAAGCGTTCTTTTAACGTCATTAGCTTGACCCGGTAGAGTTCAAACACCCATCAGTAGGTGTTGATACTCCCTTTTCTTGATATTCTTTTCTTCTTCTTCTTCCTGCTGAATTTCTTTAGAAAGTTGATAACACCAAGCACCTGTTTCCATGTCTCCATCATAGGAACTTTAATCTCCAATTTCTTGAAGATCTCCATAAAGCACTTGAATTTCATTTTCTTCCTATGATACTTCTTTGGATGAGGAAGGGGTTTTTCACATGATCTTTTCTTTTTACCTCTCTTCCACTTTTTCTTACTCTTCTCCTCCCTTAACTTTCTCTTTTTATTTTTCCTTGATTTCTTCTTTTTTATTTTCGCACTTTTTTTCTTTTTTTCTTTTCTCTCAACCACTTCATTCTCTTCCTCACTTAACCTTTCTGTTTCTATCTCCTCTATCTTTTCCTCTTTTATCTTTATCTTTTCCTCATCAAAAACCTTTTCTGTTTTTATCTCTTCTCTCTTTCCGTCCTCTATTTTCTCAACATCTGTTGGGAAATATTGAAGTAGGTGAACTAGATTGGATTGAAAGCTTGCTTGCATTTGGGTATGATTCCACTGAAAATCTGAATTCGAAAATAACTTGTCATGAAGAAAAGGGTTTTGAAAAGTGTAGAACTATTTGATGAAAAATTGGAAGGCCAAGTTTTGTTTTGTTTTGCTTGAGGACAAGCAAAGTTTTAAGTTTGGGGTTGTGATAACGGTCTCAAAACTGTTATTTTCATGCATAAATTTGATATTAAATCACACCCTTTGCAGCTTAAAATGAGCTTAGAATCAAGTAAAACTCTTAAGTTGTGTTACATGAGAGTCAAAAGTTGTTTTTAGAGATATTATGCTTATTTTGCATTGTTTTGCAGGGTTTTTGATGAAAATTGAAGATGGCAATGAAGTAGGAAGGTCATAGACTCAAGAATGAAGGAGAAAAAGGAAGAAAAGAAGAGTGTGTGAACCGCTCAGCGGTAAATTCCACCGCTGAGCGTCCTAGTGCAAGGAAAAGTTGTTGCCTGGCGCCCAGGCGGTGATGCTGAGCGTCCAGAGTGACGAGAGGCAAACCACTCAGCGGTCATTTTAAGTGCCTGGGCGGTTGTCTGTTTTTATATTTTGGATTCTGAGATCTTTCTGTTATCTTTTTTGCTTATATATAGCCCTAGTGCGAATCCAAATGTAATTCTTTTGGCAGAGAACAACGTCCACAGCAGCTTTACACCTTTGGAGGAGATTTCTTGGATGCTTAGGCTCCACTTTATCAATTCTAGGGTTTGCTTTTCCATTCTTCCATTTAGTTCATCTAGTTTCACCATGATTATGGTGAACTAAACCCTTTGTTGTTGGGGAACAATGTAATCTTTTGAAACTCTCATATATTAAAATTCTTGTTTACTTTATATGCTTGCATATGCTTGATTTATCAATTGTTAGGTTCTTTACCTTTGCTTAATGCTTTTACCCTTTGTCTTTATTGATACGGGGACGTACAGTAATGTCATGGACTGGGGAGAATTCCTTGATTATGTTAATACCGCCTAGGGATAGGGGTGGGACGATCAATTGTATTTTGCTTCCGCTTATTATGCATTATTAGTTACTAGGGGAGGCTAGGGATAGCAAACCGGTAATTAGTAATAGGCTCTTTTCACCAAGGGATTGGGTTAAGGGTAGACCAAGAAAGTTTGCATGGCAATATGATAAATAAGCAAAGTAAATAAGAAGAGTAGATATATGAGGATGGATAAGATGAAATTGTAAACCCCAACAACCTCATTCATTCATAGTTTCTCTTAGTCAATTGAATTCTTGCATTTGCATGTTTATTTCTGTTTTGCATTTAAGCCATTCAAATTATTTTCTTTTACTCAAGTCTTAAACAATTTGTTTACACGAAAGATGAGGCCTTAAGAGTCCTCTGGGAAGAACGATATTGGGATTACCGATTTTTATTACTTGATACGATCTGGTACACTTGCCAAGGGTTTAACACCCACATTATTTTTCTTTTCTAAAACGTCCAATACAGGAAGAGGAAACCCTCTTCTTTAACGCCTTTTGCCTACATGTGGGCCATCCACGCTCTCATCAAACCCACTCATGGGACAACCCAAAATAATATAAACGAAAACATTCAAAAGCCAATTTGGTTTTGAAACCATGAAACCTACCAAATCACCCACCAACAATTACCACTAGACCTAATTGAAATTGTTAAAATAATAATACAAGCATTGACTTATAATCTAACTTTAACAAATTCCGCCAATTTAAAAAATAAAACAATTATAAGTAAATTTTCATACAACTCCTTAACACTTTTATCATCCAATAAAATACCATAATTAAATATTTAGTATTAGGAATTATAGAAATATAAAATAAAAGATATTTTTATTTCACGATTCAATGTACTTCATTTTGCCTACCCTTATATATGATAATTTCTCAACACTTTTTTCTTTCTTTGTTCTCTTGTTCGTGGCTTCTCTTACGGCTCTGCATCCATTACTTTAGCTAACCATTGAGAATTTGAGACACAGTTCTTCATCACAATTTAAGAACTAAAACACTAACTTTATATATAAAAATGTACTAGTATCAAAACTATGTACAATGCTGGTGTATGAAAAGTCCACCAAGAGACTAGAAGCATTAATGAAAATAAATCTAATAACTTTACACATTAGCACTCCCTCCGCCTAAAGCTTTCTCGATGGACACATCATCTTGCTCTGCTCACACCCACCAGATGATCATCGCCAAAGAAAAAAACACAAAGAACAAACAACCAAGAAACATACAAGAAGGGTAAGCTAGCTGAAAAAGAATCATGCATATTAAAGAAAATAAAATATACAAGTCCAGGCACACCAAAAATTTTCACATTATTTCTCTTCACCCATACTAACTCGGGCTTGGCCAAACCTTTTACCCTCTAGTATAACTATCAAGCAATGAATAGTTCTGCACCTGTGTGGTGGAACAACTGACTCACTCAAAGCTACCACACAGGGTTAGTCCTTAAAATGCCCTTTGCCACCACGAAGAAAGGCCCCTAGGCTAGGACCTCATGCTCCTCTCACGACATGACTCATCTCTCTCTAAGTGAGCACAAATGATCATTAGAGGTTCAAGATAACCATCATATTGTCTTGTTACAACTTATACTAGTTTCTCATGAAATCACAAATAAGATATTCCTCCTTGGAACCCTTTCTACAACATTGAAACCACAACCTTTCATTTTGAATCTCAACTCAGAACTTTGATAATCATATAAACTCAATACACATTCATACATAATCCACAATGAATTAAAACATCATTCAAATCAATAAGGATAAAGAAGGAAAAAAGTAAATAAGAACCAGGATTGGTCGCTCATTGAACCCCCTCGTTGAGCGACCCCAAAATTCTCTCCTTCAATGACCCTACTCGCTGTGCGAATCCACAAATAGTACCTTCAGACTCCAAACCACTCTCTCAGCGACCCAACTCGCTAGGCTGATAAACTCACAGTGATACCAACCCCAACCTCTCGCTCAGAGACATAACTCGCTAGGCAAATCCCCCAAACAGTGGTCAAAACCCCCAACTCACTCGCTCAACGACCCTGCTCGCTATGCGAATAGAAATCACAGTGCTCCCAGACCTCCACCTCTCGATTAGTGACCCTACTCGTTGAGCGAATTTATTGTAACTCCTTTCAGGACTTTCCATCCAAAGAAGTATCAACTTAGACTAAGACTAAGAAAGGGAAGTGAATAAAGCCTTTTAACAAAAAGCTTTTTCCTTATCTTAGTCTTAGATGAATTACTTTGCTAAATAACATTAGCATTTTTTTGTAGGCCTTAAATAAAGGTTGAAGACCATGGAGAATCAACCAAAATAGCTTGGTGAGCCAAAGGAAGCAAAGGAGTGAAAGAAGGGATGAAAAAGGGTGTTTTCCGGATTGAGAAAGTTACGTTCCGATTTGGGATAACAAAGGAATTTAGGTTTCGGATTGGAAATCATGCCCAGCCACTGCCATCATGTGCCCAGCCAAAACGCACCATAACTCAGCTTTTAAAAACACATTTTTAATGTGTTTCGTGTGAGACTTGTGAGCCAAGCTTCGATTAAGTCTTCAACACACTTCTTTTGTCATTCTTTAGAGCTTGATAGATCAGCTATAGAGCCCTCTCTTCACCTATAAAAGAGAGGTTCATCTCCATGTAAAAACCAACTTGAAAGATATATTGAAGTGCAGTTGAGATTACTCCAGACCTCTATACTTGGTGATGGCAACTCCTTTAAGGACTTCCCATCCAAAGAAGTATCAACTTAAACTAAGACTAAAGAAAGGGAAGTAGAATAAAGACTTCTAAAGATCTTACCTTATCTAAGTCTTAGATAGATTCTCCTTAAACTAAATACTTTTACCTTATTTTGTAGGTCACCAATAAGGATGAAAAATCATGCCACGTGTGTCAACCAAAGGAAGCCAAGAAAGGTGCAATTGCTGAATGGAAAGGATGCATTACGGATTGGAAAATCAGCACCAAACGCTCAGCCAAAAGCCTACATGGCCCAGTGATAACGGTTTAAAACACTGGTATTTATGAAATGATTTTAATACTAAAAGCACCATTTTTCACTTAGAAACTTGCTTGGACTCAACCTTTTTGAATAAATTGTGTGAATAGGAGAGTTGAGGTTGATTTCAATGATTTTATGTCTAATTCCCCTTGTTTTGATGAGATGAAAAGGGAGCTCAAAAGGGGTCAAAAAGGCACCAGAATGAGGGAAAACACGCAGCCCGGGCGTCTAGAAGCGTAGCTGAAGCGAGAAAAATCGACGTCTGCCGCCCGAGCGGTGGCCCTCGACGCCCGGTAGGCGGAGCTTCGTAGCCTGGGCGACCATTTTCGACGCCCAAGCCTTACATGACCCTCAATTCACACTCGGGCGGCCCCTCTGCGACGCTAGAGGGTGAATTCACGTGGATCGGGCCCTGTTTCTGCTCTGTTTTGATTCTTTTGGATCGGGCTTCGTTCTGGCACGCCTCTGACACTATTTAAAGGACCCTGGGACTCTAGGTTTTGCATCCTTGGCAGAGAAGAGCATAGCAATACACTCTTAGCCTATTCTTAATCTTCCATTCTCCTTCTTTCTTCCATTGTTCATAGAGTTCCCCCATGTCTATGGGGAACTAATTTCTATTTGTTGTTGGGGAATGATGTAACCTTGTAAACTCTCATCTATTGGAATTGATTCTTATACAATAGCATTATTTATGAATTGCATGAGTAATTCATTTGTTTTATTCTTGCTTATACAATAGCATTATTTATTAATTGCATGAGTGCCGAGAGGTTCCCTTCAATTCAGGTTCTTGTTGAATTACTCCTAAGGGTTATATTTCTTAGGGATGAGGGTATGAGTCTTAGTCATCTTAACCTCTTGATCTTCACATCTTTTTACCAGGAATGCTAGGAATTGTATGAACTGGTAATTAAGGACATGCTTATTTACCGAGGGATCGTTGGCATTAATGCTTAAAGAAGAATTCTTATATACATGAGAGGGAACTTGGTGAAATCTAACTCCAACAACATATCCATCTCATATAAATCAACCTCCGTTCATCTCTGTGCTCCTTTGCCATTGATCAATTGCATTTTATTTTATTTTATTATTTTTGCCCAAACCCAATTATCTCTTTTTTATTTTTAAGTCTTAATTAATCTTGTTTTCACATAATTGTTCAGCGCCGAGAGTCCTTTGGGATATGATACTTGGTCCTACCATTTTATATTACTTGTGCGACTCGGTACACTTGTCGATTTGCCCAAACACCCAGCGGTTTTCAACCAGCAAAACACAAATTCAATCACGTGTTAATTGTGTTTTGTATGGAACATGTAGCCAACTATCCAGTTTCTCCTGCACGCTTCCTTTTCCTTCAAGCACCTTGTAAATATGCATCTTCCTTGGCACGCTTCCAAGCTTGTCTTCATCTATAAAAGAGAGCTTGATCCATTGTAAATATCAACTTCAATTGATATAGTGAATTGATGTTGGATTGCAATCAACCACTACTTCTTCGAGTTCATTGATTTATGCCTTCTTAGCACACTTATACTCTAGCTTCCTCCCCCCTTGGAAGGTCTTCTTAGTTAGAGAACCTTCCTACACACTTCCAAAACTACACCAAACAATTCATCGAACACCTTCAGTGCACCAGAACCTCCATCAACTTCGCCAATCCATTGCGTCATTCTGCTTAAAGGAGAGCTTTGTCGTGAATGGTGGAGCTGCTTCCATCATTTGGCATCAAGAGCCAGGTCGTCCGCACATGATTTCAAATGCTAAGCCATTCTTCCTTTCATTTTCTTCACTTTTGTCATGTGATGTCTGTTGTCACACTATTTTTCAATTCTATTTCTTCACTTTTTCAATTCTATTTGGCTTAATTCTTGTTTGTGATTGTTGTTTTAGTGCATTCACATGTTCATTAGTATCCTTCAATCATTTTAATCGATGCAATTCTTTATTTGAGTTTGAATTCAGCTTTACAAATCATTTTTTTTTTCAGTTTTGTTTCACAGTCATGTGCTGTTTGTGCAATTTTCAACTCTATCATCATGTATTTGATTCTGTTCTAGCTTTCATTTTCGTTTTCAGTGTGTCCTGTGCATTTTCTAGCTATATGTTGATCATATAAAGCAATGGCATCATGTCCAACTTTGATCATTTGAGCTAATAGCAATGCAAACATTGTTTCCAGTGGAAAAATCTGCATAAGAACGTGATTTTGGTTTGGTAGTGTACAATCTGTGTTGTCCAAGTTTTTCTGAGTATGAAGCTTCAAACTAGTTTGCTTAATGATCTTACATGTGTCCAAAGTGATTGCAACTCATATTCATCACAGAAATGCAACATGAGTAGTTGAGTTCATCCAACTCTGATTTCAAATTCTGTGTCAAAAGTCACTTCTGGTTTGAACATGTGCACACTATTTTTTCCAAATTTATTGATTCTAATGCTTGAGACAAGTTTATTTGATGAATTTATATATGTTTCAAGTGCTAGAAATCTGAATTCACCATTGAATTTCAAAAGGAGTAGTTGAGTTGCTGAAAACTCTGATTTTCCCGAAACTGTCACTGTTTCATTAAGTGTATGCATCGTGCTTATTGTTTTGGCTTGTTCTTAGGTTCTTTAAAATCTTCTAGCTGATATTCTGCAGTTAGATCTAGTGTTAGGACCTTTCTTAAGTCATTGTTTGATCTATCCACCTTTGATTCTACTAATTTAGTCGTCTAAAGTGTTGTTTGGCCACTTCTTGCTACATAATTAGCAACTACGATGGTGATTTAAAGAATTTGTGTGTTTCTGTGCATTGTGAACATTTGGAAAAGTTTATTGTACCATTTAAAACTTGTACACACTGTTCATTTGGTCATTTTCCAGACAATGTGCAAAATCACCATTTAAACCACCAATTTTGCTTAAAATTGGAAGTGGACCATTCATTTTGGGAATCTGAGTGTTGTGGTATTGTTTAAATGTTTGTGCACGTATATTTGGTGATTTAAAATCGTTAGCTTTGCTTGAAATTGGGAAGTGGACCAGTGTTATTCTGTTGTGGTCAATTTCTTTGTTGTTTAAGTGTTTGCATACATCAAAATTGATGATATAAACTTGTTTGACGCATCCATTGAGTCTTTGAACCACTGCCAATCAATTTCGCCACAGAAAGCACCATTTTCCAACCAATTTTTATGGTGCAGGGTTCACTTTTGTCGCTGTTTATATTGCACTAGACCACCAAGCCATGCTTCATGTGCAAGATGAATTGGAAGATGTTCCATGGAATCAAAGAATGCAGGAGGGAATATTCTTTCCAATTTGCAAAGAATAATTGGAATATTTTCCTCCAATTTTCTCAAGGAATCTGCCTTGAGCGTCATTGCGCAAAAATCCTTGAAGAAACGACTGATTTCTATAAGTGGATTTAACATGTGCATGGGTCAACAGCTAAATGCAATAGGGATTAGAGTTTCCATAAAGACATGGCAATCATGACTCTTCAACCCTTGAATACTGCCCTTATCAATATTAGCACATCGGGCCAAGTTTGAAGAATAGCCATCTGGCATTCTAAGCTCATTTATCCATCGACAAACTATTTTGGCATCGTCTTTTGATAGGGTGTAATTTGCTTTTGGCTTTAGCAACCTGCCATTATCTTTGGGCTTCAACTCTAAGTCTGTTTGTGCACAATACAAAATTTCCTTTTCATTATCTTTCGTCTTGGCATTGACATTCATGACTGTGTTGAAGATGTTGTCAAAGAAATTCTTTTCTGTATGCATGACATCCAGGTTATGTCTCAGCAAGTTATCCTTTCAATACAGAAGATCCCAAAAAATGCTTCTCTTGGTCCAGTTATGTCACTCCCCGAACCCTTCAATCCTATTGATACCACTTTCATTGACTTTTGGAAAATGTTTCACTCTTCTCCAAACTTGAGATGGATTAAGCCTAGGAGGTGGCATATCTGTTTCAAGTTGCCCTTTGCGAAAAGCCTTTTTGTTCCTCCTAAACATGTGATCAATGGGCAAGAACCTTCTAGTGCAGTCAAACCAACAACTTTTCCGACCATGCGTCAATAAGAATGACTTTGTGTGTTCCATGCAATGTGGAAAAGTTAATCGACCATGCGTGCTCCAACCAGATAACATGCCATATGCTGGAAAGTCATTAATAGTCCACATCAAAGCTGCCCTCATAAGAAAATTTTGCTTCCTTGATACATCATATGTCCAAATACCGGTCCACAACTTCTTCAAATCATTAATCAAAGACTCTAAATAAACATCAATCCCTTATTTAGGATTAGATGGACCTGGTATTATACACATTAAAAACATGTAAGGCTTTGTCATACACATCTTAGGTGGAAGATTGAATGGGGTAACAATTACCGGCCAACATGAATATGGTGATGCAAACGCCTGAATGTATGGAGTAAGCCCATCTGAACATAGACCAAGTCGCACGTTACGAGCGTCACTAGCAAAGGATGGATGTTTACGGTTGAAGTGCTTCCAGGCTTCACCGTCAAAAGGATGACATAACACTACTTCACTTTTGTTACCATCATGCCATGTCATGTGTTCTGCGGTTTGAATTGAAGCGAACATCCTTTGTAATCTTGAAATGATTAGCAAATAGAACATGGACTTGAATGGAATTGGTTTTTTTTTGCCTCCGTCCTGGATGCAATGTCTGAAATCGAGGATGGCCACAAAACTTGCATTCCACCAACGATGCATCATTTTTGCCATTATCGTTGTCATAGAAAAGCATACATCCATTCACACAACAATCAATCTTCTTCGCTTCCAATCCCTGCTTTGAAACACATCTTTTGGCTTCGTAATAATTCTTCGGCAAAGAATTGTTTGGTGGTGTTAGATCTAACACCAATTTTGTAAAGTGGTCTATCGCTTGATTGGGAACGTTCCAATTAGATTTACCAGCCATGAGTCTAATGCATACTAACAATTTTGACTCAGATGAACCTTCAAATACAGGTTGGTTTGCCTCAGCCAAGAAACTGTAAAACCTTAGAGTGCTTTCATTTGGAGACTCTTTTACTCTTCATCACGACTATCGTCTGCTTCTTGTTCAGCATGTCGATGAAGAGCATTGTTGACCATCTCTTGCATTTAGGTAAATTGATCTATCTCAGATGTATGTATAATAGTATTCGAACCTGATGCAGGTCGTTTTTCATGAGCAGTGGACGTAGAAGGCATTTCTTCACCATGAAATGTCCAAACCTTGTAATTTGGCATGAACCCTTTTTGGTATAGGTGAACTTTGACGACTTCATCTTTCAAAATCCTTGTACATTCACACTTGATGCATGGGCCTCAAATCCCTCCATCAAGAGCATAATATTCATATCATCGAGCCGTCTCCACAAACTCATCAACTCCAAGGACAAAAGCTTCCTTCAAACCTCTCCTTCCTTCAAACCTCTCCTTCCACAAACTCATCTGTAGTCTAACCATTCAAGAGGTTGTAAGGTGTATTGAGAGTCTGAGATGATATTAGAATTGGGGAAGGTTGTGTAGGAATTTGGGTGAATTTATAGAAGATGATGGCCGGAAAAGTGGGGTCAGTTTTGGAAGAGATGTACTACAAGAGTTTACATGAGCATAAATTCAACAATAATTGGTAAGTGCTCCTAATGTATGCATGTGGTATGAGATACAGATTCAGATAGCAGTGTGAATGTTTAAGTGTTGTAATTATTTTGCAAAGTATATACAAGGTGAGATGATATCTGTCGCAACCGGAATTCGCGACGGGACGACGATCCAAAAAGAAACGGGTTTTGAAAAAGAGATTTGGAGTCGCCACCATAGTTTATTCTGGAAAACTACGGAAAAAACCATAAAATGATAAGACACGGTCCACGAAAACCATATTCTGGGTTCGGGAGTCGGTTACGCGTAGGGAAGGTATTAGCACCCTACAACGCCTGCCCTAAGGCAGCACCTTTAACTAAATGCACGAATATGATGTGGTTTTCAAAATGTTTAACTCTCCCCTAAAATAAAACTCTAAAGAGACAAAATATATTTTTTAGTTTTTTGGGCCCGACAAGGATTGACCTTGCTCCTACGTATTCTCATTCAGAATGAGAAATCAGGGTTACGTAGTTCTTTTGGGAAACTATTTGAGAAATTTGTTTGAAAACTTGTTTTGAAATGACTTTAGATTTTTAGGAAGTGAGCCTGACAAGGACTGGCCTTGCTCCTACGTATCTCCATTTTTGATGGAGAATCAAGGATCACGTAGTTCTAGCTAGAAATATTGTTTGTTTGCTTAAAAGTGTTGTTTTTAGTTTTTGAAGATTTTTATATTTTTTTGATATTTTTATAAAAGACAGAGAGAGGTTTTTAGCACGAGGACAATGCGAGCGATCACACACGTGCTTAACCTTTAAAACATATTTTTGGTATTTTTTTATTTAAGAAAGGAAAAAGGTTTTTAGCGCAAGGACGATGCGAGCGATCACACATGTGCTTGACCTTTAAAATATATTTTTGTATTTTTATAAAAGAAAGAGAAAAGGTTTCTAACACAAGGACGATGCGAGCGATCACACATGTGCTTGACCTTAAAAATATATTTTTGTATTTTTTATAAAAGAAAGAGAAAAGGTTTTTAGCACAAGGACGATGCGAGCGATCACACATGTGCTTGACCTTAAAAATATATTTTTGTATTTTTTATAAAAGAAAGAGAAAAGGTTTTTAGCACAAGGACGATGCAAGCGATCACACATGTGCTTGACCTTAAAAATATATTTTTTGTATTTTTTATAAAAGAAAGAGAAAAGGTTTTTAGCACAAGGACGATGCGAGCGATCACACATGTACTTAACCTTTAAAATATTTTTTTGTATTTTTATAAAAGAAACAGAAAAGGTTTTTAGCACAAGGACGATGCGTGCGATCACACATGTGCTTAAACCTTTAAAACATATTTTTGTAATTTTTGTATATATATATATATATATTTTATTTTTTCTGTATTATTAAATATGCATTTAAAGTAAATAGATATTTAGAATAAATAAATAAAATAAAATAAAAACAATAAAAAAAACAATAACAACAATAAAAATAATAAAATAAAATAAAAAAACAAATAGGATAAAATAAATAAGGGAACAAAATAAAATAAATAAAGAAAAGCAAATAAATAAATAAGTACTAAAAATAAAACAAATAGTAGGGGTGCCTAAATGAGAAAATAGGGTGTCTAAACTATTTTTCTTTTTTTTTTTTATATAGATTGGGCCTAAACCCAAACTGAAAGGGGTGTGGAAGTGATAACGGGGATACCCAAACTAATTTTATTTCCAACAGCGAACTGGGCCTAAGCCCAGACAGACAGGGGGCGTGAAAAGGAAACCAGGGGGTGCAAGTGGTGCCTAAACCATTTTCCTTTCCAAAAACGGACTGGGCCTAAGCCCAAACGGAAAGCACTGTGAAAAGGAAAACAGGGGGTGCAAGGGAGAATATCTTTTTTCGTTTTAGGGCTTGGCCCAATTTCTATCCAGAAATCCTAGGGGTTCAGCATCTCCCCCTTCATTCCCAACACCCACACTCAGTTCTTTAGAGACCCGAGATCTCTTTCCCCTCCTGGAGGTTCGCCGCCGCTCCCAGCCAGAACCGGCCGTCACCAGCCGCAAAACCAGGACGCCACCTGTGCGCCGATCATGCCACAGACCCCACCGGTTGTCGCGCCAAGCTTCCCCTCCCCCTTTCTTCTCCGCTTCTTCGCGCGCGAGAGAGAGACTCTCGCCCCTTCGCGCCATGCCGACGCCTCCCTCAGTGAGGCCAACCACCGCAAGCCGCCGCGGCACCCCCTTGTTCGACCCTAACTCACGCCGGCGCAACTCCCAGTCACCGTCGCTGGCGTGGGCAGATGATTGTTCTACATATTTCTTTTATCTCTGTGTTTAGGTTTTCCTCTTTTGGTGATTTGAATCTGTTTTGGTGGTTTTTGATTGTTCCTATTGAATGCAGGTGGGTAGTGTGAGGTTCTGTTGAGTGAATGGAGAAATAGAAAGTTTGTGTGTGTGCCCGTGATGGCGAGTGGGAGTTGGAGTAGGGGGGAAGGTCAGTGTTGGACTCGAAAATGAAGAAGAAAAGGGATGATGATAGGGGCTGGCCGTGGGCGTTGACAGAGAATGGAGGAACCAGCTGAAGCAAATTTGGGTTTCTGCTTGTTGGGATGAATGAATAACAAACAATGTGCAGAAACAAATCATGTATACTCAATATAATTGCAAGTTCAATACGAGCAGACAAAGCCAGGCGTTATCAAGTCAAAACGGAAGCAGAAACCCAATTAAGAGTAGATTGTGATCATCTAACATTCATAACTTTTGCGAGAGATGAAGCGAAGGAGAACTTACCTTCTATGTTTGCGTTTTTCTCTCGTAAGTCCTTGTAATCCTTTTTCTTGTGATTCAACTTCACTTCTTTTCTTCAGTCCCCTCAGCATTAGACACAGGGAGGCACTTTTAAAGAAACACTATTTTTTTTGCTTCGTAAGTACCCGGGAGAATGGTCATGAGAGTGAACTCCAGTTGATGGTGATATCCAACGAGCGAAAGGAGGAGGATTTTGTTTTTGCAGTTAATGGTGTAGGTTGAGGGAATAGTGGTTTCCTGTGATGTGCGTGATGAGGAAATAGAGAAGAAGGTGAGAGGTGCATGATGGATGTAATGGAGGAGAAAGTGGGTTCATCAGAAGTTCACATATATGCTTCTCTGTGTTGAGGCCTTGGCAATGGTTATTGGGATGCTAGATGGATTTGTTCAACGAATGGCCAGGGGTTTTTTTCAGCTTCTCTGGGAAGACGGAGATATGAAGACAAACTCCGAATCCGTTTTTGTCTGTTCCCACTTGGTTCTTGATGGTTCTCACATGAATAGTCTGTGAAGGGTGAGTACCAGACTCAGGGAATATTTCTCCCAGGATCATTCTTTTTTGATTGACTTTTCTTTTTTTGTCTTTTTCCTTGTGTGAGGACTTCAGCCTCCCGACACTCCACTGCTTCATGCCACCCTATTGCTAGCTTTTCTTCTTATTGCAACTGGCTAAAGCTATTGCTTCTTGCTGCAGCAAAGGTCTGAGCCAAAAATTTTCACCAAAAAAAGATAGATGCGCAAAGATTTAAGACCAAAAATATAAAAATAAAAATAAAAAAGAAAAAAGTTGATAGCATTGAAAACAGAGATGAACGTTAAGTGCCGGTGATCACTTTTTGATTTTTGTTTATTTTTTTCTTAAAAGAGATTAAATAAAATACAATAAAATAAACTAATATTAAATAAAATCAGAATAATAACATAAAATGAAATAAAATAATTATATAGTATAATATGATAAAAAGTAGAATTAAAATAATAAAGTAAAGTGGAACAAAATGAAAAAGAAATAAAATACGTAAAATAAAAAGAATTAAAATAAAATAATATAAAATAAAAATAAATATAATAAGATCAAATAAAATAAAATAATAATAAAAACATTATTATCTTGTTATACAGTCATCCGGACGAAATTGGGTGTTGACAGCTGCCCCTCTTTACTTAGATATTACTAGATAATATGAAAATTTAAAATTTTTATATTATCAAAGTAAAAGATAAGTAAAGATAGAAACACTAATTTCGTCTGGATTTCAAAGGAGGCGAAAAAAAAGAGGATTAGTACAAAGCAAATTCAAGAAAAAGGTGAGATTGTAGAAGAATTCGACTATTTCCTAGCAGAGGACAGAAACGGAAAGAAAAAACTTCAGCGTAGAATTCCAGGTAAACTGGGCTTTGGGGGCCAGTGTGGAAACTGGGCTTTGTGGGCCAGTGTAGGAACTGGGCTTTAGGGGCCAGTGTAGAAACTGGGCTTTGTGGGCCAGTGTGGAAACTGGGCTTTGTGGGCTAGTGTGGAAACTGGGCTTTGTGGGCCAGTGTGGAAACTGGGCTTGGGGGCCAGTGTTGAAACTGGGCTTTGGGGCCAGCGTGGAAACTGGGCTTTGGGGCCAGTGTAGAAACTGGGCTTGGGGGCCAGTGTTGAAACTTGGCTTGGGGGCCAGGCGAGCTGGGCTTTATGGGCCAGTATAGAAACTGGGCTTTGGGAGCCAGTGTAGAAACTGGGCTTTGGGGGCCAGTGTAGAAACTGGGCTTTGGGGCCAATGTGAAAATTGGGCTTTGGGGGGCCAGGCGAGTTGGGCTTTATGGGCCAGTATAGAAACTGGGCTTTGGGGGCCAGTGTGGAAACTGGGCTTTGGGGGGCCAGTGTTGAAACTGGGCTTTGGGGTCAGGCGAGCTGGGCTTGGGGGCCAGGCGAGTTGGGCTTTTGGGGGCCAGTGTAGAAACTGGGCTTTGTGGGCCAGTGTGGAAACTGGGCTTTGGGGCCAGTGTAGAAACTGGGCTTGGGGGCCAGGCGAGCTGGGCTTTTGGGGGCCAGTGTAGAAACTGGGCTTTGTGGGCCAGTGTGGAAATTGGGCTTTGGGGCCAGTGTAGAAACTGGGCTTGGGGGCCAGGCGAGCTGGGCTTTTGGGGGCCAGTGTAGAAACTGGGCTTTGTGGGCCAGTGTGGAAACTGGGCTTTGGGGCCAGTGTAGAAACTGAGCTTTGGGGGCCAGTGTGGAAATTGGGCTTTGGGGCCAGTGTAGAAACTGGGCTTGGGGGCCAGGCGAGCTGGGCTTTTGGGGGCCAGTGTAGAAACTGGGCTTTGTGGGCCAGTGTGGAAACTGGGCTTTGGGGCCAGTGTAGAAACTGGGCTTGGGGGCCAGTGTAGAAACTGGGCTTTGTGGGCCAGTGTAGAAACTGGGCTTTGGAATTTTGAAATTCTTGAAACTTGTAATTTGTGAAATGTTTTGTAATTTTGACAGAAATTGATTTTTGAAAAGACCTGAAGGTGTTGAAACCTTTCATTACAAAGTGTTAAAAACTTGATTTGGGATCAGGATGCCAAGACCCTAATATGAGAGAAAAAGTTTGATCGACATGAAATAATATGGCTTGAAAGAGAAAATCTGAATGTTATTCTTTTCGTGTTTTTGAAGAAGGAATCGATAACCATTCATATGAATGAAGAGGGTTTCGATCAGAAATACTTCCTTTTTGATGGATTGATGGCAACTTATGTTATGCACATATGAAAACATTTGTTTTGTTTTGTGTGTTTTTTTTTTTGCTTGAGTCAAACGTCTTACTTGCAATCATCAAACTGGTCATTATTTTCAATGCTTCTAAAAGTGAGGAATGTCATACGTCCGAGATCTAACTTTGAGATTATTACATTTTTGACTTTTTCTTTCGAGACTTTAGTGCACACATGTTTGAAATTACCGGCAAGTGAAGAATGAGAGCTGTTTAGAATGGCTTGGAAGAAAATGGGATAGCCATGCAGGCACGTCACCTCATATGCTCCTTAAAGGAGGTGAGGGCCGAAGCGAAACACGATGTACTTAAAAGTTGCCCCGGTTTGGTGTAATGAGTATGGTGATGAATCCATGATAATTCAGGTGGAAAATTCAAGTAAGATCCGCAAAGCTGCCCCAGTCTTGAGATTACGGGCTGATGAATTTCAAGGAAAAGGCGTGCGGTGAGATCCACCAAGCTGCCCCAGTTTTTGTTGTTTTTTTTTTTTTTTTTTTTTTTTGGCATGGGGTTCGTTTGGGAGAGGTAGTGGGCATGAAAGGATCAGCTAAAAGGATGGCGCAAATTGGTTTGATTTTCTTTTGTACGCTTCTAACCAGTTGATAGGGAGATCCCCTCTTCTTGAGACATTAGTTTTTTTTCTTTTTTTTTTTCATTTTCAAATTTTTTGTTTTTGTTTTTTGGACACATTGCAAGTCATTTCTTCTTATCGCAAAATTAAGCTTTATGAAAATTTGAGCAAACATTATCCAATCTGTGTGGACTTTATTAGGCTTATAACGTGGCTAAAGGCTAAAAGGTATTCCAAGAAAGGGTTAAAGGTCCAAATGAATGCTTGTCGGTTATTATTTTTTTTGAAACAAGGGTTATCATCTGGCACTGCGTCAACTATTTGACCTTTTGAGCACTATGTTTTTCTTGAATCTCCATTTTTCATTTTTTTTTTCATCACTTTGTGATTTTTTGTTCTTTTTGTTTTTTCTTTGTTCACTCTTCTTGGTGAAATTTCTTCGTTTGATCATTGAGTGTTCTTCATTTGCATCATGAGTTGACTCCTACCTGATGACAACCCTTGCTTGGGGATAATTTTGAAAAAGAGTTTACTTTTGGCTCAAACAGGGTGACAATGGATATATATTTTTTGCTTTTTTAGATAAAGAAAGATGGCCACACATCATTTCAAATTCTGATTGCTTTATTTTCAAAAGATTAATTCTACGACTAGATGACCTCAACATGAGTTCTTTTTTCCTTTCTAGACTGCCCTTTCGCGTTTTCAATCTAGTGGGTTTATTTTCTTTTTGGAAGTTCTTTTGTTTGTCTCAATGGATTCAGGGATCACCCAACTAGCACAAGCGAGAGTAATTTTGGTCAAACCAATCTGCCCCAGTGTAAAGGTTCACTTTGTTAGTGAGGGCAGTGATAGTGTTTGTTGGGGGAAAATCCTTTATTTTGGAAAAGGTAAATGGTGAAGGTTTTCAAGCAACATGGGCACAAACGTCTCGAAAAAAACGTCAAATAGTTATTTTTGATTCAACATTTGACCTCGGAATAATCTGACACTGCAACTTTTGTTTTCGATTATCATTTTTTTTTATTCATTTTTTGCTATTTTCGAAAAACAAGAGTTTGACGATTTACAAGAAAGACGAGTGACTTGAGACTGCCTTCATTTTTTTTTGTTTTTTCGATTTGTTCTTTGCGGCTTTCATTCTCTCTGTGACACCCTATTAGGACATGATTTCCAGTAAACCTTGGAGATACCACGTAATGAAAGTTCTCATTAAAAGTCATGGATGGAAACATGATATCAATGAGCATAGCCCTCATAGCAAGACAATTCAAAACATGAGCAAAACAACATCGATTTCGCCTTTTTACAATAACATATGCTTTCCCATATAGTCCTAGAGCCCTCTTCATTTGTTCATGGCATTTGTAGAGGCGAACTCACACCTTGTCAGAGTGCTGGATTGACTTTCTTCAAACTTTAAGCATCCTGAATCGATTAAAGATTGCACTTTATGCTTTAGAGCCTTGCATGCCTCTGTTGAATGTCCACGCGCTCCTTCATGATAATCACACCTGGCATTTATGTCATAGTTCTTTGGGTAAGGAGGTCGTACAGGTCTGGTGGGACAAACCTCTATGAGGTTGTTGCGGAGAAGATCTGGTAGTAGCTCTGTATAGGTCATGGGGATAGGAGTAAAGTTGGCGACCTTTTCATCACGATTGTAATTTCTTCGCCGAATGGCTTGATTGGACCCATAGGAATGTGACACTTGAGGATAGGCAGTAAAATGTGAATTAGCTCTTCGTTCTTCATGTTTAGGACCATACTCATTTAAACTTGCTACTAGCTCTGGGCCTAGTGCAATTTTTCCATTTCTTATGCCACCCTCAACCCTTTCTCCAATTACTACTATGTCAGCAAAACTTGAGGAGACACTGCTTATCATGTGTTCATAAAATGGTGGTTGTAGAGTATTCAGAGATATGGTAGTCATCTCCTTGTCACTCAGAGGCGGTTCTACTTGAGCAGCAATTTCTCTCCACCTTTGGGCATATTCTCTGAATGATTCAGACTCTTTCTTCAACATGTTCTGCAATTGTACTCTATCAGGTGTTAGATCTTTATTATATTCATACTGCCTTAGGAATGCATCAACCAGATCTTTCCATGAGTAGATGTGAGTCGTTTCTAAGCGCATATACCAAGTTAAAGCCACGCCAGTTAAACTTTCTTGGAAGAAGTGAATCAAAAGTTTTTCATCGTTGGCACAAGCTGCCATTTTTCTGCAGTACATGGTTATATGGCTCCTTGGGCAAGTATTTCCCCGATATTTCTCAAACTCTGGCAACCTAAACTTTAGAGGTATCACCACATCAGGAACTAAACATAGTTTTCTAGCATCTCCAAATTCAAAACTTCCTTCGCCCTCTATGGCTCTCAACCTCTTCTCAAAGACTTTTAATTTACTCTTGTCGTCCTTAAAATCTGCTGGCGTAACGACATAAGATGAAGACTTCGTCTCGGGTTGTTTTTTCATTATCATGCTTTCAATACCTGGTTGGATCGTCTTCTCCGGAATTGTGAAAGTGGTTGCCCCAGGCTCGTCTTCTACTTCAACTGCATTATCTTCGGCCTTTTGAGCATCAAGATGTTCCAAGTCCACTCCTGAGGGTGGAGTGTAATTCGGGGGAAGACCATAGGAAGGGAAAGTTTGTGCCTCTGGAACTCTTTGTTGTGGTCGTTGTGCGCACGAATCTCCAGGGCTTTGTAAGGCATTCAGGGCCTCTAAGATTTGACTCATTTGTCCCTTCAGCTCTTGGATATCGGCTTTCATCCCTTCTTGAACTTCTCCTTGGTTCTCCATGATTTTTCCACTGGTTCGTGTCCCTTAGGGTGTTTTGGAGATTTAGCCGTATTATTATTTTTAAATCTGAATTTCATTAGATGAAATAAATTAAGAAACGAAAATAAAAATGAGAAGAAAAAGAGAAAAGACAAAGTAACGCAATTACTATAGTAAGAAATTATAAAGATGTGAAAACATTGCCAAATGTATAATCTGGAAATTAACATGAAACAAAGCCAATAGGATGGCTCATCATTCAGAAGTTCCAAAAAAGTGAGTCATAGGAAGTCTTGGTCAACTGACTCGGGCCTCATCCATCAGATTCTTGCAACAAATGAGGAAATTTTTAATCCCCTTGGGCGGGTTAGAGATCGGTATTGCAGACTCAGCATCAGCTAATAACTTTAGAAGACCTTCAATGGCTTCATTGGCGAGGGAAGCTAGTTATGAGAGACTTCTCTTTCAATTCCCCCTTGCTCAACAATATGCTTCTTCATCTGAACTATCAATTCTTTATGTTTCTTCTCTGATCCAGCCCGATGCCAACGTTCCTTCTTCAGTTTTGTCACTACTGCTTTTATCCACTACTCGTCATTTTGAAATTGTTTTTCACAATTTGGGTAGGTGAAATTAACGTGAATTACAACTTGATTGTCTTAACCCTTTCTACGTTCCCTTTCCTAAGGAAAACTTTCATTAATAATCCATAACCTTGAGCCTCCCTCCGACCATTGCCCCAAGTGTCTTTAACTTGATGAAGCAATTCAGCAAAGGTTCCTTCCTCTTAAGATCTGCGATATGGCCAGAGATGCAGGCGTGGGCGCTACCCAGATTGCTTTTGTGCTAACACAACATTGTGATTAGTACAACATCGAATACCCATGAGGGGCATATTAGGGTACTTCCCGCAATGATATATGATGTGTGGTCCTTGCTGCCCAGAAAACACGTCATTTAAACCTTTCCTCCTCTAAGCCCGCACAGAGTTGCGCTCATTCATTTGCCTCTTTCATCTTTGGTTTACACCGCAACAACTCCTCCACGTGACATGTGGCATTCAAAATGGCCTTACTCATGCGAGAGATCTTCTTTCTACATGGATCATAACCTTGACTAAGGGTCTTGGAAACTTCGGTTAAACAATAGTGAGTGGATTCTTTAGAGAAAACTTTGTATCCCACCAAATGCGTTCATGGTGACATAGCCGATAAAATCCGAGATATTAGCAAAGAGCGTGACACCATAGAGGAGAAGAGCCAATACATCCATAAATGTTTCCCAGTTTTCCTCTTCAGCCAAACGATGCAAGTATCCCTTTAAGTATGCTTGAGAAAGGACCCTCACTTTGTCCTTGATTGTAGACTTGGTCTCCAACTTCATAGGGTGTACTTTTATGATCCTCGCTAGCTGCAAGACAGGGGTATACTGCCCAAGGTAGTTGTATGGAGCTTTTCCCTCGAGAGGTATGTTTAAGATTTGCTCGAATTCTTCCACTGTTGGCACTAATTGGAAATCCCGAAAAGTGAAACATCTCAGTGGTGGATCATAGTACTGGGCTAAAGTAGTAATTGCTGATGTTTGGACCTCCACCTCTAACAGGCTCAACAAATTCCCATACTCCTTCTTGAATACATCTTTTTGGGATGTCATCATTTTTTTTACTAGTTCTCTCAGACCATCCATATTTCCTTCCTCGGCTTCAACGGCTATCCTTTCCTTTAAAATGTTTGAACTTGAAGGCCGGTCAACTTCAAATCTCATGTTAATTTCCATTTTACCTCAAGGGCTTAGTCACAAATTTATAACTTCCTACCTAGAACCAACAACAAGACCATAAAGTGCATGAGAAAAAGAAAGAAAAGAAAGAAAAAAATGTATCAAAAGATATGGTGATATGTACAAGGTGTTTAATTTTATTAAGCAAAAATAACGATTACAAGACAACACACATCCCCCTTTGTGCCCTCAGAGGGTTCAACGGTCAAGATTCAAGGTTAGGTACATGCAATCTCACAAGGATGGTTCCCTAAGCCTAAAGATCAATGGTCACTAGAGCTATGGCCCCCTTCACAGCATCTCCACAACAGTCGAGTAATCAACTAGATGTGAAAACACAAATGAAGAAGACAGACTCTAGCTGGGGTTCTCACGATAGCCAAACAGGAAGTACATCCCAGAGTGACACCGCTACACAACCCCTCTAATTCTAAGTTGCGCTCAGACCCGGGTATAGGGCCTCACTCATGATATGCATAAGGTGCGTGTGTGAAGGGAGAATGCAATGCATACCCAAACCCTCACCTGCAAAACAACCAGAAAAATTCCCAGGCAGGTATAAACATGGTTTCTACCCTAGGGTTCAATATCCAACCAACAAATTTATTCACATGCGATTATTCGAATATCAAATATAGATAAAGAAAAAGGGAAGAAAAACATAAAGAAAAACCACATTGAATTCGCGCATATAGTTAAATGGCTTGACTCTCTAGAAAGTTTCCCCAGTGGAGTCGCCATCTGTCGCAACCGGAATTCGCGACGGGACGACGATCCAAAAAGAAACGGGTTTTGAAAAAGAGATTTGGAGTCGCCACCATAGTTTATTCTGGAAAACTACGGAAAAAACCATAAAATGATAAGACACGGTCCACGAAAACCATATTCTGGGTTCGGGAGTCGGTTACGCGTAGGGAAGGTATTAGCACCCTACAACGCCTGCCCTAAGGCAGCACCTTTAACTAAATGCACGAATATGATGTGGTTTTCAAAATGTTTAACTCTCCCCTAAAATAAAACTCTAAAGAGACAAAATATATTTTTTAGTTTTTTGGGCCCGACAAGGATTGACCTTGCTCCTACGTATTCTCATTCAGAATGAGAAATCAGGGTTACGTAGTTCTTTTGGGAAACTATTTGAGAAATTTGTTTGAAAACTTGTTTTGAAATGACTTTAGATTTTTAGGAAGTGAGCCTGACAAGGACTGGCCTTGCTCCTACGTATCTCCATTTTTGATGGAGAATCAAGGATCACGTAGTTCTAGCTAGAAATATTGTTTGTTTGCTTAAAAGTGTTGTTTTTAGTTTTTGAAGATTTTTATATTTTTTGATATTTTTATAAAAGACAGAGAGAGGTTTTTAGCACGAGGACAATGCGAGCGATCACACACGTGCTTAACCTTTAAAACATATTTTTGGTATTTTTTTATTTAAGAAAGGAAAAAGGTTTTTAGCGCAAGGACGATGCGAGCGATCACACATGTGCTTGACCTTTAAAATATATTTTTGTATTTTTATAAAAGAAAGAGAAAAGGTTTCTAACACAAGGACGATGCGAGCGATCACACATGTGCTTGACCTTAAAAATATATTTTTGTATTTTTTATAAAAGAAAGAGAAAAGGTTTTTAGCACAAGGACGATGCGAGCGATCACACATGTGCTTGACCTTAAAAATATATTTTTGTATTTTTTATAAAAGAAAGAGAAAAGGTTTTTAGCACAAGGACGATGCAAGCGATCACACATGTGCTTGACCTTAAAAATATATTTTTTGTATTTTTTATAAAAGAAAGAGAAAAGGTTTTTAGCACAAGGACGATGCGAGCGATCACACATGTACTTAACCTTTAAAATATTTTTTTGTATTTTTATAAAAGAAACAGAAAAGGTTTTTAGCACAAGGACGATGCGTGCGATCACACATGTGCTTAAACCTTTAAAACATATTTTTGTAATTTTTGTATATATATATATATATATTTTATTTTTTCTGTATTATTAAATATGCATTTAAAGTAAATAGATATTTAGAATAAATAAATAAAATAAAATAAAAACAATAAAAAAAACAATAACAACAATAAAAATAATAAAATAAAATAAAAAAACAAATAGGATAAAATAAATAAGGGAACAAAATAAAATAAATAAAGAAAAGCAAATAAATAAATAAGTACTAAAAATAAAACAAATAGTAGGGGTGCCTAAATGAGAAAATAGGGTGTCTAAACTATTTTTCTTTTTTTTTTTATATAGATTGGGCCTAAACCCAAACTGAAAGGGGTGTGGAAGTGATAACGGGGATACCCAAACTAATTTTATTTCCAACAGCGAACTGGGCCTAAGCCCAGACAGACAGGGGGCGTGAAAAGGAAACCAGGGGGTGCAAGTGGTGCCTAAACCATTTTCCTTTCCAAAAACGGACTGGGCCTAAGCCCAAACGGAAAGCACTGTGAAAAGGAAAACAGGGGGTGCAAGGGAGAATATCTTTTTTCGTTTTAGGGCTTGGCCCAATTTCTATCCAGAAATCCTAGGGGTTCAGCATCTCCCCCTTCATTCCCAACACCCACACTCAGTTCTTCAGAGACCCGAGATCTCTTTCCCCTCCTGGAGGTTCGCCGCCGCTCCCAGCCAGAACCGGCCGTCACCAGCCGCAAAACCAGGACGCCACCTGTGCGCCGATCATGCCACAGACCCCACCGGTTGTCGCGCCAAGCTTCCCCTCCCCCTTTCTTCTCCGCTTCTTCGCGCGCGAGAGAGAGACTCTCGCCCCTTCGCGCCATGCCGACGCCTCCCTCAGTGAGGCCAACCACCGCAAGCCGCCGCGGCACCCCCTTGTTCGACCCTAACTCACGCCGGCGCAACTCCCAGTCACCGTCGCTGGCGTGGGCAGATGATTGTTCTACATATTTCTTTTATCTCTGTGTTTAGGTTTTCCTCTTTTGGTGATTTGAATCTGTTTTGGTGGTTTTTGATTGTTCCTATTGAATGCAGGTGGGTAGTGTGAGGTTCTGTTGAGTGAATGGAGAAATAGAAAGTTTGTGTGTGTGCCCGTGATGGCGAGTGGGAGTTGGAGTAGGGGGGAAGGTCAGTGTTGGACTCGAAAATGAAGAAGAAAAGGGATGATGATAGGGGCTGGCCGTGGGCGTTGACAGAGAATGGAGGAACCAGCTGAAGCAAATTTGGGTTTCTGCTTGTTGGGATGAATGAATAACAAACAATGTGCAGAAACAAATCATGTATACTCAATATAATTGCAAGTTCAATACGAGCAGACAAAGCCAGGCGTTATCAAGTCAAAACGGAAGCAGAAACCCAATTAAGAGTAGATTGTGATCATCTAACATTCATAACTTTTGCGAGAGATGAAGCGAAGGAGAACTTACCTTCTATGTTTGCGTTTTTCTCTCGTAAGTCCTTGTAATCCTTTTTCTTGTGATTTAACTTCACTTCTTTTCTTCAGTCCCCTCAGCATTAGACACAGGGAGGCACTTTTAAAGAAACACTATTTTTTTTGCTTCGTAAGTACCCGGGAGAATGGTCATGAGAGTGAACTCCAGTTGATGGTGATATCCAACGAGCGAAAGGAGGAGGATTTTGTTTTTGCAGTTAATGGTGTAGGTTGAGGGAATAGTGGTTTCCTGTGATGTGCGTGATGAGGAAATAGAGAAGAAGGTGAGAGGTGCATGATGGATGTAATGGAGGAGAAAGTGGGTTCATCAGAAGTTCACATATATGCTTCTCTGTGTTGAGGCCTTGGCAATGGTTATTGGGATGCTAGATGGATTTGTTCAACGAATGGCCAGGGGTTTTTTTCAGCTTCTCTGGGAAGACGGAGATATGAAGACAAACTCCGAATCCGTTTTTGTCTGTTCCCACTTGGTTCTTGATGGTTCTCACATGAATAGTCTGTGAAGGGTGAGTACCAGACTCAGGGAATATTTCTCCCAGGATCATTCTTTTTTTGATTGACTTTTCTTTTTTTGTCTTTTTCCTTGTGTGAGGACTTCAGCCTCCCGACACTCCACTGCTTCATGCCACCCTATTGCTAGCTTTTCTTCTTATTGCAACTGGCTAAAGCTATTGCTTCTTGCTGCAGCAAAGGTCTGAGCCAAAAATTTTCACCAAAAAAAGATAGATGCGCAAAGATTTAAGACCAAAAAAATAAAAATAAAAATAAAAAAGAAAAAAGTTGATAGCATTGAAAACAGAGATGAACGTTAAGTGCCGGTGATCACTTTTTGATTTTTGTTTATTTTTTTCTTAAAAGAGATTAAATAAAATACAATAAAATAAACTAATATTAAATAAAATCAGAATAATAACATAAAATGAAATAAAATAATTATATAGTATAATATGATAAAAAGTAGAATTAAAATAATAAAGTAAAGTGGAACAAAATGAAAAAGAAATAAAATACGTAAAATAAAAAGAATTAAAATAAAATAATATAAAATAAAAATAAATATAATAAGATCAAATAAAATAAAATAATAATAAAAACATTATTATCTTGTTATACAGTCATCCGGACGAAATTGGGTGTTGACAATATCAAATTATGAGTAAAATGGCAGTGAAATTATCGATTTATATATGATTCTTAATATAATATGTAGTTAAGTTAAAGTTGAAAATGAAGATATATAATAAGGTGCAATGATGAGTGATGGTGTGTATGAGTTTCATGATCCTTTTAGCTTTCTATGAAAACTGTTAATAATCTCTTTCTCTCCATCTCATGCTTCTATAATTGGCAGTTACGTAAAATAATTAAAATGATATATAATTTTGTAATTGTTTGCGCAAGAATTCTAAAATAACATATTCTAAATGAACAAAATTTGGTAGATGGAATATCTTAGTTTATTGGATAATGTTAACGTCACTTTTGTCATCTTGATTTTGTTTTTAAATTAGTGTTTAAATCTGTTTCTTCCAATTTTTTGTTAAATGGATAATTTTCATAAAACATAGGATAATCACTGCACTGATATATATTAAATTTATGGAATCTACATTATACATAAGTTATGGATTCCTTGAGAAAAGGTAAGCATTCTGTTGTTTGATTGGAAATCAAAGTTTCAAGAACAGAGTTATACAGAATATGAATCTATTCAGCACAATACAGAATATGATTAGAAATCAAATATGAATATTTGAGGGAAGGTAATTTGATGCTCGTCATTCATGCTCATTCTTGAATGAAATCAAACTAAGAACTGTTATGTTTCTGGATTGAATGAATTGTTCTTCAGTTTATTTGAGTCTTAGAGATTCTTTGCTTCTCACTGCAGACAGATACATGATTTTGAATACATAGGATTCCTTCATAAACAAGTTAGGGTTTGGCCATTCTTGCTACATTATGCTGAAACTATCACTGTTAATGTTCTAGTAATTGGTTTCATATATCGCAAGCATACAAAATGCAGGTAAGTATAATATGATATATGATTGATTATAAACCCATATGCCCTATTTTGCAATGATTTAAATTAGTTTATTCCATTGACGAAAGTGTTAAAGATATTATATTTAGTTTATATTGTGTTTATGTTAATTAGGGAAACATAGTCCCTATATGTTTATTAGAGAAATATTGTTTTTATTTTATTTTATTTTATTCTTACATATTCATTTATATTTGGGTTTTGCCCATATTTCTTCTATTATAAATAGAGAACCCTATGTGTGTATTTAACACAAGGGATTAATTCCAATATATAATTTTTCATTATATCTAACATGGTATCAGAGCAGGTTTTCTGATCCTTTTCTATTTTGTCTTTGTTGCCGCCGGTGGCCATCGCCACCGGCAGCCCCCAAAAAGTTTCTTTTTCAACCTGTGTCTTTATACTTCAATGGGCAATCTCTAGTTTCTGTCTCGCATTTGTCCAGTGTTGCTATTCGCCACTGCCCATTGCCGCTCGCCACTAGCAGCCACCGTCACCGGCCGTCCGCCGCCGCCGGCCACAGTCACCGGCCGTCCGCCGCCGCCGGCCACCGTCACCGGCCGTCCGCCGTCTCCCGCCACCGGCGCCGGCGCCGTCTCCGGTAACCTTCTCCGGCCACCGTCTCAGGCCACCGTCTCCGGCCACCGTCTCCGGCCACCGTCTCCGACCACCATATATCGCTGCCGGCGGCGCCATCGTCTACTGCTATTGTCTATTACTGCCATTACCGGAGTTTCAGTTTCGACCGACGATCATGGACTTTTGATCGTCTCGGCCAGGTGACTACCATGCCATTAACGACGCCTTCATCGGAGTTCCTTTCAAAGTTATGGATTTGCTCCCTTTTTCGTCGTGCGTTATGGCATGTTTGGTAGTTATTTAGAGCATCGAGGTTGCTCTTTTTCTTTTTTTTTTGCTTTTTTTCCTTTTTCAGGTGCCTTGATTGGAGAATTTTTATTTTTATAATTTCTCTCTCCTGTTTATCCATGGCTTCTTCCGCTGCTGTCTCTTCTGACCTTTCTTTTCACCATTGCGTTTGACCCGTCCATATATGCTTTTTTAATGGAAAAGATGGTTTGTTGTTAGTTTATTTATAGCCGTGGTGGCTCTCCAACAATTACCTTTTTATCCACTTGTGGCATTCTTCAAGGGCGATTTGCAAGAAGAGATTTACATGGAGCAACCTCCCAGATTTGTTGCTCAGGGGGAGTCTTCTGGGTTGGTATTTTGTCTTCTATGTCGTCTTGCAAATCATTAGCAATTTGGTATCTCTCGAGTGTAGAAGCAGATATTTTAAGTCTTTATGGATTATATTAGTAACAAGCTTGGTACATACAATCTGTATGCTCCAGCTTGAGGGGGAGTGTTAGAGATATTATATTTAGTTTATATTGTGTTTATGTTAATTAGGGAAACATAGTCCCTATATGTTTATTAGGGAAACATTGTTCTTATTTTATTTTATTTTATTCTTACATATTCATTTGTATTTGGGCTTTGCCCATATTTCTTCTATTATAAATAGAGAACCCTATGTGTGTATTTAACACAAGGGATTAATTCCACTATATAATTTTTCATTATATTTAAGAACGAGAAACGCACATGCCTTCCAGTGAATGGTTAAATTATACTTTTCATGCAGGTGTTGGCAGAAAATCTAACTATCTAGAAATGAAAGGATGGATGAATGGAGCTTTGTGGTCTGCCTCATTTCCTTGACAGGAGCTTCAAAGCTTGATTTCTGATCAATGGAAATAAATGGGGCAGGGTAGAGATATGTCTACTGATTTCAGGTTAATATGATTTCCTTCCTGGCATGCTTCCACATGCAGTTGTTTCACTACAAAAAAGAAGGGATGTCTAATCTGAATTTAATTCATTTTAGGTGATAATTTCCAGCTTGATCTTGTGTATTAAGACTTCCTTGAGTCATTTTCATTGTTGTTATATATTTTGAATCAATTTAACTTGATTTTTGTGGATTGATGGGGTATTTTTCTACATAAATTGGCCATAGCAAGGTCTGATTTTGATTTCTAATATTTCTTTGCTATTTGATAGCTTGAACAAGTTTAAAATGGTGTTTAAAAGTTGCTAGCACATTTCAATTAGTAATATCTTGGCCTAAGTGCAGAGTTGTGTCTTAAACCATCACATTTTGAGTTAAATTAGGAAGTGGCAAGGTGAATTTGAGTAGTAATAAGTCTTTAACTCATTTCAGAGTTTGAACACGCTTAAAATCACTAATTAAAGTTGCTGAAGTGAATCATTTTAAGTTTAAGCCACTTCCGTGCAAAGTTGAGTTTCAAACAACCAAAATCAAGCCAAGTTTTCTAATGTAGTGTTGAAAACTGAATCTGTTTTGATGATGGCTCATGCTAGTGGTAGCATCTTGAGGGGTGGAAACTTGTATAGTTCTATATCTAAGTGCCTCTACAACAAGGGAAAATAGCTTCCAGAAACACCATTC
Source organism: Vigna reflexopilosa (assembly GCA_027742785.1). Taxonomy (NCBI): domain Eukaryota; kingdom Viridiplantae; phylum Streptophyta; class Magnoliopsida; order Fabales; family Fabaceae; genus Vigna; species Vigna reflexopilosa. The sequence continues at coordinate 20,863,505 of CM050918.1, forward strand.
TCCAGCGAATTAAATTCTCAATTCTAAATTATGCACCCTAACAAATTAAATTCTCAATTCTGAACCATGCTTAGCCTAAAAGAAAATTAACATGGCAGGGTAACTACTACTACACTATAAACCAAGAAAATAAACTGCACAAAACAAGTTGATCATTTACTTGTTTCAGTAAAAAATTTGTTCATACAAAAAAGTGTAAGTTAAAAAAAAAACACAGTAACACATGAAACCAAATATCTAACCTTCATACAAAGAAAAAGAACAACCTGAGATGCAATAACAAAACAAAAACTTATAGATTTCGTTCTAGAATCTCAAAACTCATGAATTAGATTTTCACTTTCAGTGTTCATAACCTGTGTTTGGTCTATCTTTTTTAATACATTTTCTAATTGACCACAAAATTCCTATGACCTAATCAGCATGCTAGAGATAAGAGATTTAAATTATGATCCTGGACTTTGCACTTGTCTGCTCTGTATTCAAACTTATCTCACTTCACTCAGATAAACCTCAAAATAACCAATGAAAAAATTAATCAAATCTTACAAAACATCAATATTCTCATAGTCATTCAAAATACCTTAGATATGCATACAAAAGAGAATGATAATGTATCTTTGGTAGCAAGAAATTGAAGCCCAATTGAAGTGGAAACAAGTTCAGGAATTAGCAAAGGCAAAGTTAAATGCAGCCATAGCAAATGAGAAGGCAGCCCAAATTGAAAAAATGGCTGAAGCAGAAGTTAATGTGAGATTTCTGCTAAAATCAAGCATGTGTAGATCACTTTTAAATTTTCATTACTTAATTTCAACTAATTTATAGAAAAGGGTATAATTTGGATAGGTGTCATCTAGAAGAATAAAATAGCCAGAATAGTTTTATACGAGTATAAAAAGTTTCCGTAGCTATTATACTATAAGACTTTTTAACAAAGGTCTTGGAAATTAACTCATGGCGTGCAAAAACAATGTCTAATCTAATTATGTTTTTAGCTATCTCCATCAATTTTTATTGGTGTAGAGTTTTTGATACAATATGCATTCAACATTCCATCATTTTTAGCATATGAATTCTACTTGTTCATTATGTAGTAGGCTCATTATAGAGGAACTTTTACTATAATGTTCGGATCCAAATGTAAGTGCAGGCAGCAGAGAAATGGTGGAGGCAAAACGGGGCAGGCACTAAATCTACCTGGACTAAATCTACCTGGACTTCCATTCTGATCCAAACGCTCAACGCCCAGTCACCGCTCAGCGCTAGTCTTTCTGCACTCTGGTCAACTTTTCAGCATTCTGATCAACTGGTTGACTAGTTGACTTTTCTGAATGCTGGTTGACTTTTCTGCACTGCAACCATTTGATACTTCAACCTTTCTTTCAATTCATTCAAAAAAAAAACCTACAAAATGAAGGGAAACCAAGCATAAAACCAAGAAAACCAACTTTGACTCTCTTGTTCTCTAACTTAAGAAAAATGAATGATTTCAAGCTAATTCTAAGTCATAAAGGGTGTGTTTTAATATCAATTTTAAGTATGAAAATAATGGTTTTTCAATCGTTATCAAGAGGTGTTTTATATTTTTGACGTGGAGGTCTCTATAAAAACCTTGTTGTAAAAACCTTCACTATTATAGTGCATTTGCTTCTTGGGATTGGAAGGACACTAGATGTAGGCATTGAGGCCGAACCACTATAAAAGCCTGCGTTTGAATTCTCTATCCTTACACTTTTACATTCAGTCGACTTTACTATTTTCGTAGTCTACTTAGTAATTCCACTGCACTTAAATTTTTCATTACTTGCGATTCAAGAAATTGTGCAAAGGTTTCTACTCTGTGAAAAAGATTTTAAAAAGACTCTTTGAAACCTCACCAATTCACCAACCCCCCTCTTGGTGTTGACACTGAGCCAACCTGTTTTCCAACAATTGGCACCAGAGCTGGTTTTCATAAGATATTTGAAAAACTAGTCGACTTCTGTTTTTCTTGAATCGATTATATACCTAGGGATAGCTTCCAGTTTTCAAACTTTTGGTGAAGGTGCATCTACGAACAGACCACCTCTGTTTGCTGGTGAAAATGATCCTTTTTGGAAAATCAGAATGCAAATATTTCTTGAATCCGTGGATAGGGGAATTTAGGATGCAACTTTGAATGGTCCTTTTGAGCCTACTCATACTGTTGATGGAAAAACTGTTTTGAAAATTTTTTTTGAGTGGTCTCAAGATGAATATAGAAAAGCACAGTATGATGTCAAAGCTAGAAATATCATTGCCTCTGCACTAACTGTTGATGAATTTTTCAAGATATCTCAATGCAAATATGCCAAGGAGATATGGGATGTCTTGGAAGTCACACATGAAGGCACTGATGAAGTCAAGAGAGCAAGGAAGAATTGTTTGATTCAGGAGTATGAACTTTTCAGGATGAAGGCAGGAGAGACAATCTATGATGTCCAGAAAAGATTCACACAGATTGTAAATCACCTTGTGGCTCTTCGAAAAGTGTTTGACAAAGAGGAAATCAATATCAAGATATTGAAGAATCTGAACAGAAGTTGGCAACCAAAAGTCACTGCAATCTCAGAATCTAAAGACCTTATAAGCATGAATATGGCTACCTTGTTCGGCAAGTTAAGAGAACATGAGTTAGAACTAGGAAGGTTGAAGGATGAAGAAGAGATTGAAGAAAAGAAGTCCATTGCTCTAAAAGCTACAAGCAAAAAGGCCTCAAAGTCAGAGGATGACTCAGATGCAGAGATGGACGACAAAGAAATGATGACCATGATGGTAAGAAAGTTCAGTCGATTTATGAAAAATGATAGTCAACTTACTAACCATGCAGGTCATAGCAAAGCAAAGAAAGGCTTCAGATCAAATTTTGTCCAATGCTACAAATGCAGCAAATAAGGACATATCAAACCAGATTGTCCAGAATTAAAGCCAAAGCAGAAAGCCAATAGAAGGTTTCCACAGGACAAAAATAGAAAGCACAAAGGAGCTTACATTGCCTGGGAAAACAGTGATTCTGATGCATCAAGTGATAACGATGCTGATCAAGAAGAAGAATCAAATATATGCTATATGGCTAAAGCAACATGGGATGATTATGACAACGATGCAGATGTTGGGAATGAACCACTGGAGGTGAAGTTTGATCTGCTGATTGAAGCATTCAAAGAGATCCATGCTGAAGCTATGCGACTACAATACAAGGTTAATCAACTTAAGTCTGAGAGAAGAGTTTGTGAGCATAGAATTAATAACCTTGTGGCTGATAATGAGAAATTAAAAAAAGATTTAGATGATGCTTTAATGTCTGCCAATGAAGTTAGAATTGAGACTGTTACAGTAGAAAAAGCATGTGAAAAGTATCCTACTCATATTGAGCAAATAGATTACTTGACTAGCACGCAAGCCAGATTCACTCAAGGTAGAGACAATTTAAATGTTGTATTAAAGTCTTCTGGAAGAGCTATTTACAGACAAGGAATAGGCTATAAAGCTCAATTTAACAGAACCAATGCAAAAAAGTTTATTTATTTAAGCAAACCTGTTAAACATGCCTGTTTTTATTGTAATTGTGTTGGTCATACTGTTAGAAACTATTATTATAGACCTGTTGGTGTTCCTAAAGGATTCTATGTACGGAAACCAAAGGAACAACTAACTAAAACTGATAATCAAGGACCCAAAGTAAAATGGGTACCTGCAACAAAAGATTTGAGCTGTTTTGGAGGATAGCAATCTGATGCAAGGATGTGTAGTGAGAACTCAAGGATAAACTAACATGGCTATATCAACCATCTTGAGTATCTACTGATGGAAAATAGGTTGGCTTCTTTCTTCACCAAGAGGGGGGTGAATTGGTGTTGTTTCAAAACCAAGTTCTTTTTGCAATCTTGAAATCAAAGTCCAAAGCTTTTTAAACTTTCTTGAAATGTAAGCAATCAGAATATGTATGTAGCGAAAAATACGTAGTTGACTGCGTGAAGAATAAAGTCGACTGTAATATAAAAGATAAGGGATAGAGAAATACAAACACGGGTTTTTATACTGGTTTGGCCAACAATGCCTACATCTAGTGTCCTTCCAACCCAGGAACCAAATGCACTATAATGGTTGCGGTTTTTATAACAAGGAATCTGTAGAAGACCTCCACGTCAAAAATATAAATCTCATCTCTAACCCAAAACCAAAATATAGGAAATAAACAAGCAAGACTTGCAGTAAGAATCCCCTTTTCTATAATATGCCAACACCACTTTGAACAATTCTCAAAGTGCACTATCCCCTGCAATCAACAGGTAAAAAACCAGCAGTCTTATGGATGCCAAGCCTCAAAATCAATTCCAGTAGTCTTCACAGGATGCCAAGCCTTCACGATCACTGACAGAACACCTTCTTGTGCAGATATTGATCAGACAATGAATGCACAATATAATTTCCTCTTTGAATCTCTTTCAAGAAAGATCACCACCGTCTTCTTGGAGAATTCTTGGAGCTAAGAGAAATCTGAAAAAAAATTATGAAAATGTCAATTCATCAAAAGTCTTCTAACAGACTCGTGTTAAGTTTATTTATAGATTTTTGTTAGTCGGATGATTTCTTAGTCAAATACGCTACTAATTCAGTCGACTGGATTATGACAGTTATAACAGAACAGTCAACATAGTAGCTTTCAGTCAACCAAAAACAAACCATATTTAATAAAGTTGACTAAGTCACCAATGCTCAACTAACTTTCAAAAATATAGTCGTTAGAGAGCAAGAGCATAACAGAATTCCAAATCATACAACAGATACAGTCGAATGTGTAGCAAACATATGTGACTATCAACATGTAAAAGGTTTTGAATTTCTTTTCTTCTCAAAATAACACATAACACTAGTTCTCAAAGTCTGTACAAAGATTTTACAAAAGTCGAATCCATTAGTAATGTAGTCGATTGTACTATTACTTTGTCGCACAAGAATAAGTTCATAAAAGTGCTTGTGATTTTCAGCTTTAAAACATGTGCAGTGAAACATATGAAATGATGCATAGCACATAACACATAAAGCATGTAAACACGTTCCAGATATATATCAATCAATCAACACAGGAACATGCAATGCAACAACAACATGTGCTTGTTATTAAGCAATGTGTTGTCATAATAAAAAACCAGATTGATATAGAAACTGTGTTGTCAACAATCTCAACAATCTCCCCCTTTTTTGATGATGCACAACCATGATTAATAACCAACCTTGTTTGCACACTTTAATACACAACAGAGTAACAAAAGGAATATAACACAGATATCACAGTTCAAGTACTCTCCATGTAACATAGATTACAACAAATAATATCAAGCAGATTATGTATGAGATAGAATAATTATTCTCCCCCTTTCATATAGCATCATAAGGTCATAAATTCTATCTCCCTTTGTGCATTAGCAAAAAAGGTATGCTCTAGATATTTTTCTGAATAATCGAACAAACAGAGATGCATCAAAAAAAATATTCAAATTTTCAAATGCAATGATGATCCCTATATCACATTTAATCACATGTTAATGATAACTCCCCCTGAAATGCAGGCATGTGAACTAAAAATGTGTAATGAGTGATACTTCCCTTGTCATTATGCATATTTAATAAAATCAGATTAGATGCACAATGCAGCATATCACAGATTGAACAATCAGTTTAGCACATAGTTGTATCAAAGACAAGATAGCAAACAGTTTAGATATGCAATTATACAATCTTCAACAATCTCACAATATTATCTCAAGTAAGATATTTTCAACAGATAATAACAAAGATAATAGCAGATATATCAAAATACACAATTAGTAAATGAATAACCAAATTCCAGAATTAGAATTTATAATCCTGTTAAGAGCAGTCGATTGCACAGTTTCCTCAGTCGACTACATTGCTTTTCAAAGCTGTTGAATTCCTCTTGAAATTTCCAAAGCAATGTTATAACTACAAAACCTTTCAAAGATCCTTTCCAGATCAAGCATTTTAGTTAACCAAGAAATATAGTCATAAACAACAGAAGTCAGTATGTATAGATTCATAACAGTTCAAGCATAGTTGACTTCAAACATATTGCAATCGAATCAATCACTCAGATCAAGCCATATCAATCAAATTAAAAGCAATAATGTTGATTCAAACTACTGATTTCATTTCCTTGAAAAGAGGATATTACAATGATAGGACAAAATCAAGGAACAAAAGATAAAAACAACAAATGATGGCATTCTAAGCCAAACAAAATGAAATAAAACCTAGACATAGTCTATGACTTAAAACAAAAATAGGGTAAACAAAACTTTATTCTATTTCAGATGATTCCTCAATTTTTTGTCAACACTGTTTACACCACTGTCGGTGTCTCCAATTGATGATTCTTCAAATGCTCTTATATGAAGTGCATAATCCATTTTCCTGTGAAGATCCGATAGAGATTTCTGTATCATAATCAATTTATTATCCACTCTGTCAAATCTTCTATCAACATAGCCTTCAAAGGTGTTTAGAGGACGAAATCTATATCTTGAAGCATCAATATTTTGAGGATCCACATCACTTGTAAATGGAATATCATCAATCATAGTCCATTCATCTCTTAATTTGATTATTCCAACAGAATTTAAAAATCATGTATCCATTACATTGCTTTTATTGCAATGAATGATCCTCTCATTTATAAGATTCACTTGGTGCAGCTATAGCACTTTGCTGATGAAGACACTGTATGGTAGACGAAGTCCTTTGCTTTTGGTGAATTTCATCATGTAGTCACGAATTGTGAAGGGCCAGTTCACTAGAGTACCGGATAGTAGAGCACAGACTAAACTTATGTCTTCTTCATTCAATAAAGATTGATCATCTTCTCTGGGAAGAAGAATCTAGGTGATCACATATGCACAAAGAAACTCATCCATTAATAGATTTCTAATACTGAATTCCTCAAATTCGCTTACTAAAGCAGGATTTCTTAGTAGACATTTATACATGTCTTTACTGTTGAAGCCAGTCATTCCATGATGAGATAAAATTCCTTCTTGTTGAAGTCCTGCCACACTTTCCCAGATGGATCGATTCATAGCGATATCCACAACTTTCACTCTTGATTTAAGACCACTTCCATCTATCTTTAGATTGCAATAAAATACCTTAACAAGGTTAGGATAACATTCTCCTTGCATTTCCACAAAATTTGACACACCATTCCTGATAAGCCAATCTTGGAATTTGAATCCCTCTTTGCAATAGAAAGAAACACTTAAACACTTATGTCGCAAAATTTCTTTGAATCCCCATTTACAGATATGGTCTGCTCTTTGATCGTCATTACTGAACCAACTAAACAGATCTGCTTCTCTTCTTGCTGCCATGGGTCTCTTTCCAGGTCTTGATGATGAAGCAACCATTTTCACAAGAAGAGAAAGAGGTTTCACTTGAATCAGAATAAAGGTTTTGTTTATCACTGTGTTTGAGCACATCAGACTAGCATACTCATATATAGAGAAAGACACGCCAAAGATTTTCATTATAACCCCAAGTTTAAATTCTAACGGTCTGAAAATAAGAAATTTAAAATACTTGCAGACCATAGTCGAATGTATTAATAAAGCAGTCAACTACCACACATAAAAAAGAGAGTTTTACACTCAATCAATCAATTAGACAGACAATGTATTCATGTAATCACTCAACAACCAACAATTAATTTGAGCATAATGTAGTAGATTGATACAGATTTACCAGTTGTAGATTCTCAAGACAATAATTTTAATCCAGATTGATCCATCCTTGAGATCACACTGCATCAGCTTTGTATCTTGCAAAACAGATTAAGATTTCGTTGCTGGTACCCATTTAACTTTGGGTCCATGATTGGCAGTCCTTGTTACTTGTTCTTTTGGTATCCAAACATATAATTTTTTAGGAACAACAACATTTTTGTAATAACAATTTCTAACAGTATGACCAACACAATTACAATAGAAACATGCATTCTTAGCAGGTTTGCTTAAATCAATAAATCTCTTAGTATTGGTTCTGCTAGATTGAGCTTTGTAACCTATTCCTTGTCTGTAAATAGCTCTGCCAGATGATTTTCATACAACATCTAAATTGTCTCTTCCTTGAGTAAACTTAGCTAGCGTGCTAGTTAAGTAATCTATCTTTTCAATATGTGCAGGACAATTTTCACAGATTTTATCTATTGTGATAGTTTCAATCTTAACATTCTTAGTAGATAACAAAGCTTAATTTAAATCTTTTTCTTATTTTTCATTCTCAGCAACAAGGTTATTAATTCTATACTCATAATATCTTCTTTCAGAGCTTAGTCGATTTACCTTGTACTGCAGTCGCATGGCTTTAGCATGCAGTTCTCTGAATGTTTCAATTAGTTGCTGATACTTCTCTTCTATTGGTAGCTTCTCAAATTCTTCATCACTTGATCTTTCAGAATTTGAGTTCTCCCAAGCAATGTATGCTCCTTTTCTTTTCATGCTTTTGCCTTGAGGAAATCTCTGCTTTCCTTTCTGCTTCGGCTTTAGATCAGGACAATCAGGTTTGATGTGTCCTTCCTTTCCACACTCGTAACACTACGTTTTTGCTGAAGCTATTCTTTTTACCTTGACCTGCATGGTTAGACAGTTGACTATCATTTTGAATAAGTCGGCTAAATTTTCTTACCATCAAGGTCATCAATTCTCTTTCGTACATGTCTGTTTCTGAGTTATTCTTGCTTGAAGCTTTCAGAGCAATGAACTTCTTCTCTTCAATCTCCTCTTCATCCTTCAATCTACCGAGTTCCAATTCGTGTTCACATAATATGCCAAACAAGGTAGCCATGTTCATCATTGTGAGATCTTTGGCTTCAGAGATTGCTGTGACTTTTGGTTGCCAATTTTTGTTCAGACTTTTTAGAATCTTGATATTGATTTCTTCTTTATCAAAGACTTTCCCGAGAGCCATCAGATGATTTACAATGTGAGTGAATCGTTTCTGCACATCATAGATGCTTTCACTAGCTTTCATTCTGAACAATTCATACTCCTGTATCAATGAATTCTTTCTTGCTCTCTTTACTTCATATGTGCATTCATGAGTTACCTCTAAGACATCCCACATTTCCTTTGCGGATTTGCATTGAGATATCCTGAAAAATTCATCAACAGTTAGTGCAGAGGAATAATATTTCTAGCTTTAATATCATACTGAGCCTTTCTATTTTCATCAGAAGTGTACTCAGTAAAAGGTTTTAAAGTAGTTTTATCATCAACAGTTTTTGTAGGCACAAAAGGTCCATCTAATGTGGCATCCAAAATTCCTTCATCTTTCGATTCAAGAAAGATTTGCATTCTAATTTTCCAAAAAGGATAATTTTCACCAGTAAACAGATGTGGTCTGTTTGTTGAAGCACCTTCACCAAAAGTTTGAAAACAGGAAGCCAAGCCGCACAATCAATTCCAGTAGTCTTCACAGGATGCCAAGCCTTCACGATCACTGACAGAACACCTTCTTCTGCAGATATTGATCAGACAATGAATGTGCAATATAATCTCCTCTTTGAATCTCTTTCAAGAAAGATCACCGCCGTCTTCTTGGAGAATTCTTGGAGCTAAGAGAAATCTGAAACAAAATTATGAAAATGTCAGTTCATCAAAAGTCTTCTAATAGACTCGTGTTAAGTTTATTTATAGATTTCTGTTAGTCGGATGATTTCTCAGTGGAATACGCTACTAATTCAGTCGACTGGATTATGACAGTTATAACAGATCAGTCAACATAGTAGCTTTCAGTCAACCAAAAACAAACCATATTTAATACAGTTGACTAAGTACCAATGCTCAACTGACATTCAAAACTATAGCCGTTAGAGAGAAGGAGCATAACTGAATTGCAAATCAGACAACAGATACAGTCGAATGTGTAGCACACATATGTGACTATCAACATGTAAAACATTTTTAAATTCTTTTCTTCTTAAAATAACACATAGCACTAGTTCTCAAAGTCTGTACAAAGATTTTAGCAAAGTCGAATCCATTAGTAATGTAGCCGATTGTACTATTACTTTGTCGCACAAGAATAAGTTCATAAAAGTGCTTGTGATTTTCAGCTTTAAAACATGTGCAATAAAACATATGAAATGATGCACAGCACATAACACATAAAGCATGTAAACACGTTCCAGATATATATCAATCAATCAACATGGGAACATGCAATGTAACAACAACATGTGCTTGTTATTAAGTAATGTGTTGTCATCATCACAAACCAGATTGATATAGAAATTGTTGTCAACAATCTCAACATCTACTACTAGTAACATGTATTACTTCACTGCATCATGCATTAATTGATTGATTGTTTGATGTCTGATTGTGTGTAAGATTGTCTGTATACTTGAATGATTGATTTGTTTTGAAAAACAGATTTCACTAACTTTAGTCAACTTGATTATGAACTTATTCGACTATATGTCTTTACATGTACAACTTTGTTTTTGAAAACTTTGTCTGTTACATGAGCCAACTTTCATTTTAATCAAATCTACTTAAAACATCTATTTTGGGTTTACAAAAATTTTAAATGTGTCATTTTGTGATTTGGTCCTTCGCACCATTTCTGTCTGCACTATCTTAGTCGTACTTTATTCCTGACACTAGCACACACACTACTTGTGTATTTCCAATGACCCTTGACTGAATTCTGTGTATCCTGAGTGTGTGTGGGAATGGCCTCCTCGACTCATCCCTCAAGGAAAGGGAAAGCAAAATGCATGGCAACCACTAGAGATGCCAATGCAAATGGCTGGATTAGTGATGAAGACTCTAGAATGAGATTTACTGATGAATATTGATAACGGTCTCAAAACCGTTATTTTCATGCATAAATTTGATATTAAAACACACCCTTCGTAGCTTAAAATGAGCTTAGAATCGAGTAAAACTCTTAAGTTGTGTTACATGGGAGTCAAAAGTTGTTTTTAGAGATATTATGCTTGTTTTGCATTGTTTTGCAGGGTTTTTGATGAAAATGGAAGATGGCAATGAAGTGGGAAGGTCATAGACTCAAGAATGAAGGAAAAAAGGAAGAAAAGAAGAGTCTGTGAAAAAGGAAGTTGTTGTCTGGCGCCCAGGCGGTGACGCTGAGCGTCCAGAGCGACAAGAGGCAAACCGCTGAGCGGCCAATTTAGGCGCCTGGGCGGTTGTCTGTTTTTATATTTTGGATTCTGAGTTCTTTTCTGTTATCTTTTTGGCTTATATCTAGCCCTAGTAGGAATCCAAATGTAATTCTTTTGGCAGAGAACAAAGTCCACAGCAGCTTTACACCTTTGGAGGAGATTTCTTGGATGCTTAGGCTCCACTTTATCAATTCTAGGGTTTGCTTTATCCATTCTTCCATTCAATTCATCTAGTTTCACCATGATTATGGTGAACTAAACCCTTAGTTGTTGGGGAACAATGTAATCATTTGAAACTCTCATATATTGAAATTCTTGTTTACTTTATATGCTTGCATATGCTTGATTTATCAATTGTTGGGTTCTTTACCTGTACTTAATGCTTCTACAGTTTAACTCATTCGGTAGATGTTGTTTGTCTTTATTGATATGGGGACGTACGGTAATGTCATGAACTGGGAAGAATTCCTTGATTATGTTAATTCTGCCTAGGGATAGGGGTAGGACGATCAATTCTATTTTGCTTCCGCTCATTATGCATTATTAGTTACTAGGGGAGGCTAGGGATAGCAAGTCGATAATTAGTAATAGGCTCTTTTCACCAAGGGATTGGGTTAAGGGTAGACCAAGAAAGTTTGCATGGCAATATGATAACTAAGAAAAGTAAATAAGAAGAGTAGATATATGAGGGTGGATAAGATGAAATTGTAACCCCCAACAACCTCATTCATTCATAGTTTCTCTTGTCAATTGAATTCTTGCATTTGCATGTTTATTTCTATTTTGCATTTAAACAATTAAAATTATTTTCTTTTCTCAAGTCTTAAAAGATTTGTTTACACGAAAGATGAGGCCTTAAGAGTCCTCTGGGAAGAATGATATTGGGATTACCGATTTTTATTACTTGATACGATCTGGTACACTTGCCAGGGATTTAACAAGTTTTTGGCGCCGTTGCCGGGGACTCTTAGTTTAACTTTTTCTAGTAGTGTAAACTGATTAAATTTGACTTGATTTTTATGTTTATTTTTGTTTTAATAAATTATTTCTAGGATTTTGTGTCTAATGTTTACAGGATGCAGTATTTACAAGAATTTGGTTTTAAGGGCACTCAAGTCTATCAAAATAATTTCCACTACTGGTGGGAACCTCACTCAAGCATGGATCAAAGTTGGAATGGAGAAGCAGGAGATCCACACCAACAATTACTATAAAGGCAACAGGTGTCTGCTTTGAAATAGCAAGTCAACAAAGTGGACAAGACATTGGAACGACTTATCCAAATTACTCTCTCCTCTACAGAAGAAAATGAAGCAAGGAATAAAAGATTGGAGATACAGATTCGTCAATCCAATGAAATATTGAATCTAGGGTTAATACTGAGGTTAACCCTAGGGAGGAATGTCAGGCCACTTGTTTGGAAAGTGATAATGTTGATGAAAAGATAGAAGAAACAGAAAGGTTGACTGAGGAAGACCAAGATGAGGAGAAAGAAAAAGAAGTGGTTGAAAGAAAAGAAAAAAATAGAAAATGTGGAAAAATAAAGAAGGAAATAAAAAGAGAAAGAAAGAAGAAAATATTGGTATTTTTGAACAATTTTTGGGTAGCATCTACTGAGGGATGCTAACTTCTATGTATCTACTGAAGGATACAGGAAGATACACCTACTGATGGGTGTTGGTAAGAATTGCACTTACTGATGAGTGCTAAACAGGTTTGGGTCAGGCTCGTGACGTTAAACAAACGCTACCTGGGAGGCAACCTAGTTAATTATTTTTTTTTTAAATTTTGTCCTAAGGTCATTATATGTTTGCATGAGAATCTGAGAGGGGAAAGGCATGAAATTGAAAAATTGAAGGCTAGAATCAGGTGCAAAAGGGTGGAATTATGCAAAAGTAAGCAAAGAAGAGGAATTTTTTTCTCTGTCCACCGCTGAGCGGTGGCGGCGTAGACTACGCTTGGGCTTTTAAAAGCTAGCGTTTTTGGGTTCTGCACTTTTCGAAAACTCTCTTTGAAGCTCGCCCAAGCGTTCTCTGTGAACCCTAGCACCCAAATTCGCTTTGAAAGGTTTTCCAAAGGGATTTCCCCACTTTTTCTCATCACCCACTCACAAAAATTTCATCTTTCTATCATTGTCTTATCAAAGTTTGGGGTTTTTGTTGAGAGTTCGTACACTTGAGAGGCATTCGTCATCAATTAAAAGCAAGTTATCAAGCATCTAGTTTCTCCATTCAAGTAAGTTGTGCAATTTTATTCTTAGGGTTTCTAAATTTGAATTTGATGAAGAACATGCGTAGGAACATGATAAACTAGGGTTTTTGATTTCTATGCATGAGTTGATGAAATAAGAACTGTTTAAACCGATTGAACTGCATGATTTTGCTTTGGATTGATGAAATTAGTGTTAGAATATAGAATAGGGCGATTTTAAAAAGCTTTTTAAGAATCCCTAGTCACCACCGCCGAGCAGTCTCCTTTGACGCTGAGCGGTGCTGCAGCTTGAAGCAAACCGCTGAGCGGCCAACTATGGCGCCTGGGCGGTCTGCTGCAGATTTTGTTGAATGCTTGATTCTTGATGCAGGGACACTGAGGGGCCCTGTTTTTCTCTCAATGGTGGGATGTGATCAGTTTGGAATTTGATTGATGATATACTAACCTCTAATGATGTATCTCTGTGTTATTTTGAATATTATGCAGAAATGTCATCATCATCAAGAAGGGTGAAAACTCTTGGTAACAAAAGGAAGGAACTTGAGAGGCAAAGAAGATTTTATTCGCCTAGGTTCCTCTCCAGGAAACATGAGGAACATTTTGTGACTGTGTAGGAGAGGAGATTATTGATGGAGAGGAAGGCCACTTTTATCCCAAATCTAACTCCTGAATTTGGAGTAGAAATCATGAGGAGAGATTGGGAGAGGTTGGATACATATCCTGCACCTGCTAGCATTGAATTAGTAAAGGAATTCTATACTAATATTTTACCTAGAGGAGGAGTTGATGCTGATAGATATATGAGCTATGTGAGGGGACAAATCATCACGTATGATTCTGACACCATTAACAGCTTTTTGGGCACTGAATGGCTAGGGGAACAATGCCAGTATGCAGTCCTTGTTGGGGGGTTCAGAGATATAGCAGATATTGAGAGGGTTATGTGCCTTCCTGGAAGGCATTTTCAGAACAACCCTAATGGATTGCCCATCAACATAAAAAGGGTAGATTTGACGCCTTTGGCAAAATTCTGGATGGCATTTACTCATGACAACATTCAGCCATGCTCACATGTTTCCGACATCACCATGCATCAGATCATCTTCATTTACTACATGCTGAGGCAGTTGGATGTAAACATTGGAAAAGTCATTGCTGACGAGATTTATAGTTGCGCTACTACTATGAGTAGCAGGACACCGTTGGGACATTCGTCCCTGATTACTTTTTTGTGTCAGCAGGCTGGGGTGGACACTACAGTTCCACCATATGAGAGGCCTAGGAAGGCTATAGATGCTGCTTATTATCAACAATACTGTGAGGAAGAGGAGGCAGCCAGAGCACCTAGAAGACGTCCTAGGAGAGTAGCAGCACAACAGGAGCAAATACCTGAAGATGCACCGGCACATCATGCCGAGCCATTCCAGATGAGGGACATGTATATGTCCATGATAGAGGCAAGGATGGAGGCTCTTCGTAGAGGACAGATAGCCACTGCTGAGATGATAGTAGGGTTGTATCAGCAATCACCAGCACACATGTGCACTATGGACGAGTTCCATGAAGCTATGGCTTGGCCTTAGGAGCAAGCACAGGGCAGCAGGGCTGAAGCAGCTGAAGCACCAGATATGGATGATGATAATGAAGAGAATTTTGAAGATGTTGATGATGGAGACCAGGAGGACTCAGATGAGGACTTGCGTTGAGGGCATCTACTGATGGATGCCAATACTTAGACATGGATTTTTTTCTTTTTCTTTTGTACTTTGAATTTGTAGAATAGGTTGAACTTTTATTTTGTGTCTATGCTTGGCTTGTACAATGGTTCTGATGGTAGTATTAAAAATGCATGACAAGAATTGGATAATGATTGAATGTGGTTGACTGAGAATGTATGTGTGTTGATATCCAGTTAAATGATTCACTAATTATATGAATAGATGTATTGTGGTTCATGATTGTGATTGTGATGCTAAGCAGGATAAATAAATGATGTGAGAGAGAGCATGTGTGTGAGGTTTTGAGCTCCAGAGTTCTTATTGATATATGTATTGTTCACAGGGAATCATGAATGATATTGTCTTAGTCTTGATAATTGATTGATTTGAATGCTTATGTTATATGATCAAGGCCATGTTTGGAAGCCCTTATCTAGCCAAAAATTTCACCCAACAAGTTTAAAATTTTATACCCTTTTTGAACCTTGGCCTTAAACAGGATGAGAACCCTTGAGTTGAAATTATTTATCTTGAGTAGGGTTGAGAATAATCTTATGTGATGAAAAGGTTCAAGCTTGGGGTTGTATGAGGAAAATTGAAAGGCAAAATAAGAGCATTGAGTTCAAGAATTGAAAAGAAAAATGCATGAGTAAAATAGAAAAGGAGAAAGTAAAAGCATGAAAAAGGAACTCAATGCAAAATTGATAAAAAGGGAGGAAGTTGGGAATAAAGGAGTTTGGTGATAAAGAGAGTTTGAACTTGAACCTTTTCAATGATGAAATAGCTCTCTTAACTCAAGGATTTTGCAATCTAGAAAAACCAAATTTTCTTGATAGCCTAGCCTCATTATAAGCCTTGGAAAAGTCCTTGTGATGGTATTTGCATGTAAGGATTTTGATTGTTTTAGATGAATGGCAATATTGTTCTATATGATATGTGAATAATAAAGAGTGGAGTGATTCCTTAAAACACTTGAATGATTGAGTGAAACACTTGCTTGGTAAGAATTGTTGAAATCCATGTTTACATCTATTCTTAGTGAATTGATCATTCATGAATAAAACATCTGTTGGGAAATATTGGAGTAGGTGAACTAGATTGGATTGAAAGCATGCTTGCATCTTGGTAGGATTCCACTGAAAATCTGAATTAACTTGTCATGAAAAAAAGGGTTTTGAAAAGTGTAGAACTACTTGATGAAAAATTGGAAGGCCAAGTTTTGTTTTGTTTTCTTTGAGGACAAGCAAAGTTTTAAGTTTGGGGTTGTGATAACGGTCTCAATACTGTTATTTTCATGCATAAATTTGATATTAAAACACACCCTTTGTAGCTTAAAATGAGCTTAGAATCGAGTAAAACTCTTAAGTTGTGTTTCATGGGAGTCAAAAGTTGTTTTTAGAGATATTATGCTTGTTTTGTATTGTTTTGCAGGGTTTTTGATGAAAATGGAAGATAGCAATGAAGTAGGAAGGTCATAGACTCAAGAATGAAGGAGAAAAAGGAAGAAAAGAAGAGTCTGTGAACCGCTCAGCGGTCAATTCCACCGCTGAGCGTCCTAGTGCAAGGAAAAGTTGTTGTCTGGCGCCCAGGCGGTGACACTGAGCGTCTAGAGCGACAAGAGGCAAACCGCTCAGCGGTAATTTCTGGCGCCTGGGCGATGGCGTGTGTTGAGGCAAACCGCTGAGCGGCTAATTTAGGCGCTTGGGCAGTTGTCTGTTTTTATATTTTGGATTCTGAGATCTTTTCTATTATCTTTTTGGCTTATATATAGCCTTAGTACGAATCCAAATGTAAGTCTTTTGACAGAGAACAAAGTCCACAGTAGCTTTACACCTTTGGAGGAGATTTCTTGGATGCTTAGGCTCCACTTTATCAATTCTAGGGTTTGCTTCTACAGTTTAACTCGTTTGGTAGATGTTGTTTGTCTTTATTGATATGGGGACGTACGGTAATGTCATGAACTGGGGAAAATTCCTTGATTATGTTAATACCTCCTAGGGATATGTGTAGGACAATCAATTGTATTTTGCTTTCGCTCATTATCCATTATTAGTTACTAGGGGAGGCTAGGGATAGCAAGCTGGTAATTAGTAATAGGGTCTTTTCACCAAGGGATTGGGTTAAGGGTAGACCAAGAAAGTTTTCATGGCAATATATGAGGGCGGATAAGATGAAATTGTAACCCCCAACAACCTCATTCATTCATAGTTTCTATCGTCAATTGAATTCTTGCATTTGCATGTTTATTTCTGTTTTGCATTTAAACAATTAAAATTATTTTCTTTTCTCAAGTCTTAAAAGATTTGTTTACACGAAAGATGAGGCCTTAAGAGTCCTCTGGGAAGAACGATATTGGGATTACCGATTTTTATTACTTGGTACAATTTGGTACACTTGTCAAGGGTTTAAGAAATATCCTAAAGTGGTTGTTTCGCCAGGATATCTGGATTTGAGATTTTTTGGAAAGGAAAACTTTAAATTTCCTGAATGGATTGAGAGTCAAAATCTGTCAACTTTAGTATAGTTGAATTGAGAATGGTATCTTGATCTTGTTAAAGTATTCTATCATCAACTGAGAATTGTAAATGCTAACATCTGCTCAAGGGTTAAAGGAATTGATGTCATCATCAATAATAATGTTTGGCGACAGACAACAGGGATAAAGGTTGAAGGAATTTCCTCTGATATGCCAAACACTCAAATAAATCATTGGTTAAATAAAAAGGATCTCTACAGAGGATGACTCAAAATTCCTATTAGTAAAGCAAGGGAAAACATTTTTCTACATAAAGATCTCAGAATTGAAGAAATGGTTCTTGCACACATACTGCCATGGTTGATTCTACTAGGAAGCTTGATGCAAGATGAAATGACCTTAGAGGTTGACGTCATTCTGCAACAACAGAATAATAGAGACACTTCTGAAGATGAATCTATGAATTGAGTTAAAGAAGGAGAGGAATAAAAAACACACCTCTATGTCTCTGTCTTAGGTGTTCTGTTTTCATTTTATGGTTTATGGCTTAGAATGCCATTTTATGTTTTAATTGGTTTGGTCTTGTTCTGGTCTATCCAATGTAATACCTTTATGAACAAGTAATGAAATTAGTATTTTGATTCAAATATCATTTGCTTTAATCTGATTGATTAAATTTGCTTTGATTGAATGATTGAAATCGACTTTGTGATGACTGAAGTTGTCTATGCATACATTTTATTGTTACATTAATTGGTCTACATATTCACTTCTCAATTGTATATTTCTTGCACTTCAATGATTCTAAAATGCTTGATCTTCAAAACATCATGAAAGGTTTTGCAGGAAAACATTGCTTTGGAATTCACAGCTGGAATCAAAACTGACTGGAAAGCAATGAAATCGACTGGAAAAATAATTCAATCAACTGATCCATAAGATGGGTTATAAATTCCATCACTAGAATGTGGTTATTATATTGATTGATCATTTTATATCAGGTTTTTCAATATATCTCTGTTCTTATATGACTGTTTTGCAATGAGATTATATTGTGAGATTGTTGATGATTGTATCTGTTGGAAAACATGTTGGCTTCGTTTTAACACCACAAAGGGGGTGAATTGGTAAGTTTTCAAAATCAGAGTCTTTTCGCATTCTTTTTCACAAAACAGAAACCTTTGCACAATTTTCTTGAATCGAAAATAATAGAAATTTAAGTGCAGCGAAAAATCAAAGTAGACTACGTAAATAGCAGAGTCAATTGAATGTAAAAGTGTAGGGATAGAGAATTCAAACGCAGGTTTTTATATTGGTTCGGCCTCAATGCCTACATCCATTGTCTTCCAATCCCATGAAGCAAATGCACTATAATGGTCACGGTTTTTACAACAAGGCTTTTATAGACACCTCCACGTCAAAAATATAAAATACCTCTCTAACCCTCTAACCAAAATATAGGCAATACAAACAGCAAGACTTGCAGCAAGATATCCCCTCTTCTGCAATCTGCAACCCACTTTGAACAATCCTCAAAGTGTACCAGACTCCACAAGTCCACCCCCTGTAATCACAACAGGTACAATAGCAATCACCACGAAATGCAACACGATTCTTGATCAACCAGAAAACACCTCAATTTTCAGAGTATAAAGCAAGTAAAAGATATATTTACTCTAAAACAGTGTTATCAAACAATCACAAATCTAGCATATTAATCAAGCAATTCATTATCTGCACAATTGAGGTGTTCTTTGGTTGATCAAGGCTCGTGTTACCATTCATTGGTTGTTGTTGTACCTGTTCTGATTACAGAGGGTAGACTCATGGAGTCTGGACACTTTGAGGATTGTTCAAAGTGGGTTGAAGATTGCAGAAGAGGGGATATCTTGCTACAAATCTTCTTGTGTGTTTCTGCCTATATTTTGGTTAGAGGGTTAGAGAGGTGTTAAACCCCTGGCAAGTGTACCAGATCGTTATCAAGTAATATAAACGGTAAGACCGAGTATCGTTTTCCCAAAGGACTCAGTGGCCTAGACGTTCATGTGATTTGATCGCATAAGACTTGAAAGAAGAATAATTTGGTATTTTGATGCAAAGATAAAATTAAACATGCAAAATGCAAAACTTGAATCAATTGGCAAATGAAACTATGAATGAATGGAGTTGTTGGGGTTTACAAATTCATCCTAATCCACTCTTTTGTATCTACTTTTCTTATTAAATTCACTTTATTATGAATGTCATGCAACTTTGTAAATTACTCTAAACCCGATCGCTCGGTGAAAAGAGCCTATTACCATAATTACTAGTTTACTATCGCTAGTCTCCCTAGTAATTACTAATGCATTAATCATAGAAGCTTAAAAGCAATTGACCGTCCTACTCCTATCGCTAGTTACTATTGCATAATCAAGAGAATTCTTAAAAATTCTAGATTTCCCCGTACGTCACCGTATCGACAAAATCAAAGATCATGACACCAAATAAGTTAAATGATGGAAGCTCTATCCGCAGAAAAGAAAACTCAAACTATTGATAATACAAGCATATGAATAAAATAAGAATTTCAATATAAGAGAGTTTCAAAAGGATTACATTGTTCCCCAACAACAATGGGTTTAGTTCACCATAAACATGTTGAAACGAGATGGAATTAATGGAAAGAATGAAAGAATAAACCCTATAATTGGTAATTTGGAGCTCCCGCATCCAAAAGTCGCCTCTGAGGAGTGAAAAGGTGCTCTGACGTCTCTGTTTGCCAAAAGATTAAAAACCCTAGGGTGTCTAGGTCTTTAAGTATGAAAATAACGGTTTTTCAACCGTTATCAAGAGGTGTTTTATATTTTTGACATGGAGGTCTCTATAAAAACCTTGTTGTAAATACCTTGACCATTATAGTGCATTTGCTTCCTAGGATTGGAATGACACTGAATGTAGGCATTGAGGTCGAACTAGTATAAAAACCTATGTTTGAATTCTCTATCCTTACACTTTTACATTCAGTCGACTTTACCGTTGTCGTAGTCTACTTAGTAATTCCGCTGCACTTAAATTTTTCATTACTTGCGATTCAAGAAATTGTGCAAAGGTTTCTACTCTGTGAAAAAGATTTTAAAAAGACTTTGATTTTGAAAGGTCACTAATTCACCCCCCCCCTCCATGTGTTGAAACTGAGCCAACTTGTTTTCCAACAAATAGGTCTATTTTCTTGATTCTAAATACACCTTGAGTTTAACAACAAACTGTTATTGTTTCATTAAAATTTTAGGTCACCTGAATGGATTCCACTATTTAAAAACAATATGTAAACATTTTATTTGCATGAGTGTAAGACTGTGTACAATGAGTCTTTCTCAACCGGGGTATGTTTACTTTGAAACACAGCAATATTATTCATGAACTTACCTTCGCTCACAGACAGAGAACTTACCTCCACGCTACAACCTCCCTAGACGAAAATAGCCTCCTAATACCACGACAGAGGAAAAAGGGAACCGTCTCCACACCTTTGTCTGTGAGTGTACTTCACTCGACCTTCAACGCCCCACTATGCAGGCCTACAAAACGCATTGGACAGCATCACAACAACGCCTATTTGCGAAGTGGAAAAACGAAACACTTACCAATTCTGCGAACAATCCTTTACGAACAACTTTACCTCCAACAAAACGCCTCTATGAAAATGAGCTCACCGAAGAGGGGGGTCTGCGACTACCTGTGTGAACGAAGGAGACAACATCCTCTGGCTATGGTTCGAAGCAATCAATTTGGGGGAATGTCTGGGTAAGGTTCTCTAACTTGAATTCTGAAAGGGGACGAGAGTTCTCTGGTTTGGTATTTTGGCTCGAAGAGTGAAAATAGGGGAGTGAAACCCAAGTCGTAGGGTTTAATGAACAACAAACTTACCGACGGCCATATGCCCCTCGGTAATGCCCTTGGTAAAATACATTTACCGAGGGCCTTCAGCCCCTCGGTAATATCTCACGGGTAATTTCGCGTTTTACTGTAGTGGTCTCCACATCTTAGTGTGAAAGTGTGTCAAGTGGCTCCAAGTGTTACTTGCACTTTCACTTAGGGTCGTTGATGGGCTGTAGCAACCCACACAAATTTAATGTGCAATTTAGAAATGCAGTATAGCTAGGAAATGACTCCTAGGTCGTCTCTCAAGGACCAATTTTGCGGTTCAAGAATTAAGTCACACACGAAAGGGGGGGTTTGTGAAAACGTTGTGGTGAATACGGATGAATAAAATCAAATCACTGACGCAAACAGAAACACAGACACAGATCTAAAAAAAAACGGTTTCAAAGACAGACTAAAAACGGTTGGTCATTAACTTAATTACAATGCTTCCTATCACAGATCAACAAAATAAAACCAACTCAAACCTCTAATCCAACACAATTAATCAACTAAGCGCAATCTAATTATGTTTTCATAAAAGCGGACTAAGTGAACGCAATGTTAACGTCAAATCTAATTTACACCATGCAGTTTGATCGACTAAGAGACGACTCAACACCAACTGGGCAACTAAGTGTATACCCAATTGCAAGTGCAAATACGGATTTGATATTAACCAAGTCAGAGTCATAATTACAAATACAGTCCAGAAATCTCAAAGAAGCAATACAATATCGCTAATGACCAACACAGTTAATTTAAGCTATCATGATAATTAAAGTAACACAACTAAACACATTAGACAACATTAAAACAAATTAAAATACTGGACACCAACACAATTACAATCAACTATCTAACACAGTTAAATTAAATTAAATGCAAAACTAAATTAAAGAGACTACAAAGCAACTAACCCTACTATGTAAATTAATTCAAAACAAAGGAACAATCAACATGCTTTTTAACCATGAAAACCGTGCCCTTCTCTCTCCCAAAAGACCAAGTTCGGAAATCAACACATGCAAGGCCAAATTGCCGTGAGCTCACTCCTCTTCCAAAGTTGCAAAACGTTGCCTTCCATATTCCACACTCCAAAAGGTGTTTTAATCTCTTCTACCAAGGTGCCACATAAGCCAAGTCAAAGGGAATAAAAACAAACACAACACATCCTCTTCTTCATACAGTTCTCGGTGATAGGCTAGCAAGGAGTCCACACCAAAATGGAAAGATTCTTTCTATGGTAAATGTGCTTCATATTGGGCTTGCCAAAAGAGGTAAAAATTAAATGTGCTATTTCTCTCTCCTTCTACACACCAATTCGGTTTTCTTCCACCAAAGAAAACATCCCAAACTTTCTTTCACCTTCCTAAACCGAGAACACACCCAAGACACCAAGTCTCCATTCCCAAATAATTTCAAGAACAACAAACCCCAAATTCTAACTTCTTCAAACCAACTTCACACTCTCTTTTCTTTAAACTTTTGACAAAAACAAAAACAAATCCCTAGCTTTCCTTGCAAAACCGTCCAGCCATCATCAACAAACACAATGTCCAGCTCAAAATATTACTTCCAACCATCAAACAAAAGCACAAGAAGAAAATGGTTCAAACCTCAAACGCCCATATACCAACTCAAGGTTTCTTCACTACTAAGCTCAACAACAACTCATTTTCATCATCCAATCCAAGAAACTCAAAGTAAATACGAAAATGTGCCAGCAAAGGAGGAGAAAAACGAAATATCTCTTCATTCAAACCAAAGACCCATCATGAAAATGCAAAGAAAGAACCTCAAGCTCATACTTTCAACTTCAAAGAACAAGAAACAAAGTGGAATATGGGACGGTTTTCACCACCACCAAGCAAAGATAAACAAGATTCAAGCAAGAGAAGAAGAAAAATTCATTCTTTGTTCATTCCATGCTCAAAAATCGTGGGCACACACCAAGGCTCCCAAGAGAGAGTTCATACAAAAGCTAAGCAAAAATGAATATGTAAAATGAAGTGTAAAAAGTGAAGTGGCGGCTCCTCTCTTCTCAAGGCCGAGAATTACATAAAATGGGTGGGGTCTACCTCTAAAAGAAACCCTAGGGTTTGGGGCCAAGTGTCCCACACATTGGGCTTTTACAAAATTGCCCTTAAAATGGTCCAAAACACCTAATTCTAATTAAGGACTTCTAGAAAACGAAATTACAACTTTAATTAGAATCTAAATGACTAAATGTTGAGCCTTTGAATGTGTCACGCCATATCCTATGCTCCAGATGATGTTTCCACAACATCCCTGCAACCAGAAATGCGCTTAATCAACTCAGAAAATCCAAATTAGCACAATTACGAATTTCCAACCAAAGTAAGCAGAATTCGGAAAACAGGGAAATAATAGACAATTAAACACAATTCCCTAGTTTATTTAAGTGCAATAAACTAAATACAGTTCAAGAAATAATGACTCATCAGTCGTGTCTCATCCTTCATTTCCACTTCCATTCTCTCTTTCATATTTTTGCTTATTGTCATTTTTGTTTTACGTCTCCATGATACCTAGGTCTGCTTTCATATAGATAAACCTTCGTTTTGTTTCTAGGTGCATCTCATTGTTGCATTCAAAACGTTTCTACCTAGAAACTAGGGTAAGAAACATTAGGAGAAACTCTAGCTAAGGAAGGACAAGGTTCTTAAGCTTGTCCATTGTGACTCATGTTGGGGCAAATCGACAAGTGTACCGAGTCGCACAAGTAATATAAAATGGTAAGACCAAGTATCGTATCCTAGAGGACTCTCGACGCTGAACAGTTGTGTGAAAATAGGATTAATTAAGACTTAAAAATAAAAAGAGATCATTGGGTTTGGGCAAAAATAATAAAATAAAATAAAATGCAATTGATCAATGGCAAAAGGAGCACAGAGATGAACGGAGGTTGATTTATATGAGATGGATATGTTCTTGGGGTTAGATTTCACCAAGTTCCCTCTCATGTATATAAGAATTCTTCTTTATGCATTAATGCCAACGTCCCTCACTAAATCACTTAAATCCGATCCCTCGATAAATAAGCCTGTCCCTAATTACCAGTTCATACAATTCCTAGCATTCTTGGTAAAAAGATGTGAGATCAAGAGGTTAAGACGGCTAAGACTGATACCCTCATCCTTGAGAAATATAACCCTTAGGAGTAATTCAACAAGAACCTGAATTGAAAGGAACCTCCTGACACTCATGCAATTCATAAATAATGTTATTGTATAAGCAAGAATAAAACAGATGAATTACTCGAACAGTTAATGTAAAAGCATATGGAATTAAGAATCAATTCAGATACATGAGAGTTTACAAGGTTACATCATTCCCCAACAACAAATAGAAATGAGTTCCCCATAGACATGAGGGAACTCTATGAACAATGGAAGAAAGAAAGAGAATGGAAGATTAAGAATAGGCTAAGAGTGTATTGCTATGCCCTTCTCTGCCAGGGATGCAAAACCTAGAGCCCCAGGGTCCTTTAAATAGTGTCAAAGGTGTTCCAGAACGAAGGTGGTCCAAAAGAATCAAAACAGAGCATAAACAGGGCCCGATCCACGTGAATTCTCGCTTAAGCGTCGTAGAGGGGCCACCTGGGCGTGAATTGAGGGTCTTGTAAGGCTTGGGCGTTGAAAATGGTCGCTCAGGCTACGAAGCTCTGCCGCCCGAGCGTCGAGAGCCACTGCCCGGGCGGTGGACGTCGATTTCCTTCGCTTCAACTGCGCTTCTGGACGCCCGAGCTACGTGTTTTCCCTCCTTCTAGTGCCTTTTTGACCCCTTCTGAGCTCCCTTTTCTTGGTCTTTCATCTCTTCTTCCAATATTACCTCAATCTCTGTCAAAACAAGGGGAATTAGTCATAAAATCATTGAAATCAACCTCAACCCATGAATTTGACCAACCAGCACCCACAGTGGAGTGCTCGCATACACAAAAGCTTGAATATCAATAGGCATCGGCTGAACTCGGTCATCAACAATCACTTCTTCTTAGATCCAATTGTGGAAGACATTTCCCTGCTTGATAAAATTTGGAGGATGAAGCAGTTCTTCCTCAACACTTCCTTTCTGGATCCTACTATGGAAGATATCTCCGTGCAAGTCCAGAATTGGCAACTACCACCATGACTAAGGGAGTTTTCTTTTCCCTTCTCCTCATTTCCCCATTTGTATTGCACTTGTCCATGATCTGTTGACTGTTCTGATTTCTAATCTTATGCTTGTGACACATTGAGGACACTGTGTAGTTTAAGTGTGGTCTATTGGGGGCGATTTCTATTTTCTTTGTTAGTTTTTGTTTTCTACGTTAAATTTTTTGTTTTCTAGGTAGTTTTTGTTTAGGTTGTAGATGTGTCTTTCACTTCATTGATACTCTGATTGGTTGGAAATTCTTGCTTTTCTTTGCTTAGAAAGATGATTATGATGTTTGAGAGGTTGAATTGATTGTGACAAATACCCTGTGTGAGATTTGAGCCAATTTATGTCTTTCTTGTATGTGATATGTCTCTTGATTGCTTGCACATATGCCTTGGCTTGACTCTTTTGATGATTCTTGATTGATATGCATGTTTGGAAGTGATAAAGGCAGTTGATGGAGGTTGCTTTGAGGATGCTCCTTCAACATAAGATGATCTTCCGAATGTGTTGATGAAGCTTCTTCAAAGGGTGGACTCCATATGAACAATGATAGTAGCGGAAGCAAATAGAGATGAAGAGATGAAAATTTTGGTGTTGTATGCTCTTGGTAGATGTCCCTCTAGGAGGTTAGGCCAACCATGAAGGAGAAGGTAAGAACAAGTCTAGAGAAAGACATTTCTTAGAATGAGAACTAAGGAGAATGAGACATACAAATTTGGCAAAGAAACTCTAGCATTCAAAATAGTTCTATGGATTACAAAAGGGTGCCTCTCCTTTTATAGGTGAGGAGAAGGCTAAATTGCATGGAATACTTAGGAGCCTTTCCATCATTTAATGAGGAGCCTCAACATTAAATGAGGAGCTTAAGCATTAAATGAAGAACCTAAGTATTAAATGAGGAGCCTAAACATTAAATGTGAGGAGCCTTATGCTTTGTAACTAACTTAGTTAAAGCATTTAATGCAAAGGCTCCTTGCAACAGACTCCTTCTAGAACCCATTTTTTTAACCCATTTCTAACTCTTAAAGCCACCAAACCTTCTAAACAAATCTAAACAACGTGTCTTGGCCTAAAAATGAGCTATATTACATATTTACAAAAAGTGGTTTTAGATAAAGAAGAAGACCATAATGTGATCCTCCACAAGAGTAGGATCCTTGAAGCTCCATCTTCTTTGACCACGACTCTTTGTGAGAGGTCCAATGTCTTCTAAGACTTAAGGGAAAGTAAGAAAAAGCTTGGAAGTCCTTCTTCTTCTTTCGATCTCCTAACCTTAGCTTAAGTTGATACTCCCTTCATGGATCTCCATTTTGTTCTCAAAACAGATTCCATCAGCAGTTTTGTTCTTGAGCCTCTCTAGCCAGATGAGCCTACCTTGTTTTAATCCTTTGATAACCCTTTTGAGCCTACACTTTCCCCATTTCTTTGTTTTGAAGCTCATACACTAGCCCTAAGTGAAAAACCACGATTACCTGAACCTTAGGGAATTTTGGAGCTTTGAAAGTGTTTTGGGAACAAGTGTGGTCTTCTAGGGGATTCTGATGAATTGGCTAGTTGGTTCATCTTCTTGTTTTTGTTTTTGTAAATATGTTGTGTATCTTGTCTCTTACAGTTGTGTCCTAAACAGAGAGAAAAGAAAAGAGACAGGATGAAAAAAAAAATAGAGAAAAATGAGAAAAAAAATATTTTTTTTTTGTGAATAATGGAGTCAAGAAGAGGATTGAATTAGAGGTTTTGGATGTGATTTGTCTGTGTTTAAATTTGTTCCCCATTGCTCCTTTATTTCTTTTGGTTTGTAGCTTCTCATCCCTAATTATCCTCCCTTGTCCTTGGCCCCATTTCATCCATAAAAGAACTTTTGATTTAAACATGCATATGTTTTAAGTGTTGATGTTAAAGGCCTGCCAAGTATGTTGTTGCTTGCTTTCATGAGTGCATTGAGTTGAAATTCTTTACCCTAGACACTTGAGAGAAACACTGATAGTACATCTGTGAGGTTTTGTTACTTCTGATTCACCTCTTGACCCGAATGATCATTTTGCCATGCTTGGAATTGCTTGGACGAGTTCATGTGTATCAGCCTTCTCTAATTCAGTATGTGTTGGATATTTTCTACTGCTTTTCTTTGTCCAGATTTCTTGAGGACTGTGTAATTCTATTTCTGTCCTTATGAGTCTTTCTTTTCTGTGTTCTGATGTTGTGTCACACCTCTGATATCCTCTGAATTGTTCCTTGATTTGCGTCTTGATTTTCCCAGGAGTGCAAAAGACCAAGTGTGGTTGATAACGGTCTAAAAACCGTTATTTTCATGCTTAAATTTGATATTAAAACACACCCTTTATGGCTTAAAATGAGCTTAAAATCAAGTAAAACACTTAGTTGAGTCATGCGAGAGTCAAAAGTTGGTTTTCTTGGTTTTATGCTTTGTTTCCGTTGATTTTGTAGGTTTTTGGAATGAATTGGAAGAAAGGTTGAAGTGTTAAATGGTTGGAGAGCTGAAAAGTCAAGCAGAATCCAGAAAAGTCAACCAGTCAACCAGAAAAGTCAACCAGTCGACCAGAAAAGTTGACCAGAGCGCTGAGCGGTTGACCAGAGCACTGAGCGGTCAGTTTTTGGCCCTGAACGGCAGTTTTGGGAGCTGAGCGGTCAATTTTTGGCATTGAGCGGCAGTTTTGGGGGCTGAGCGGTCCTGCGGCTTGAGGCAAACCACTGAGCGGTTAAATTGGGGACTAGACGGTTGTCAGTTTTTATATTTTGGATTCTGAGATCTTTTTGTTATCTTTTTTACTTATAAATAGCCCCAGTGCGAATTGAAACACATTCTTTTGGCAGAGAGAAACGTCCAGAGCTGCTCTACACACCTTGGAGGAGATTTCTTGGATGCTTAGGCTCCACTTTATCAAACCTAGGGTTTGCTTTTCCATTCTTTCATTATATTTCATCTAGGTTCACCATGATTATGGTGAACTAAACCCTTTGTTGTTGGGGAACAATGTAATCTTTTGAAACTCTCATATATCCAAATTCTAATTTACTTTATATGCTTGCATATGCTTGATTTATCAATTGTTGGGTTCTTTACCTTTGCTTAATGCTTTTACCGTTTAACTCATTCGGTAGATGTTGTTTGTCTTTATTGATACGGGGACGTACGGTAATGTCATGAACTGGGGAGAATTCCTTGATTATGTTAATACCGCCTAAGGATAGGGGTAGGATGATCAATTGTATGTTGCTTCTATTTATCATGCATTATTAATTACTAGGGGAGGCTAGGGATAGCAAGCCGGTAATTAGTAATAGGCTCTTTTCACCAAGGGATTGGGTTAAGGGTACACCAAGAAAGTTTGCATGGCAATATGATAAATAAGCAAAGTGAATAAGGATAGTAGATATATGAGGGTGGATAAGATGAAATTGTAAACCCTAACAACTCCACTAATCCATATTTTCTTGAAGCCAATTGAATCATTGCATTTGCATGTTTACTTTTGTTTTACATTTTAATCATTCAAATTAATTTCTTTTCTCAAGTCTTAAACAATTAGTTTACACGAAAGATGAGGCCTTAAGAGTCCTTTGGGAAGAACGATATTGGGTTTACCAATTATTATTACTTGATACGATCTGGTACACTTGCCAGGGGTTTAACAGTGGTCTATTTTGATGAGTCAATATTTTCTTGACTTCACTTAGTTTGTTGTTCTAAAATTAATCTGGGAATTGTGCTTGAATGTCCAGTATTTTTCCGTTTTTGCTAATTGTGCTTAATTTGACCAGAAATTCTTATTTTAATTAATTTGAATTATCTGAGCTAATTATTTTCATTATTAATTGTAGAAAAAATTTTGGAAATACAACTTGGGACATTTGGAGGTTAAATGAGCATTGAATTAGAGAAAAGTGTGTTGTTGTCACGACTAGCACTTGAGAACATTTTCACTTTCATTCCAGCTTCCGTTTAGTTAGAAAAGCAGTTCAATTGAATGGAGAATATGTCAAGGCATTAGGCAGCAACACGCTAAGAGAAAAGCTGAAAGTGCTACAGCCCAAGGCAGCAATGCGTCAAGCAATTGGGCCCAAGTATGCAATGGCTGGACGGCACTTGATCCAGAATGAGCGTCCATTGATTTGTTTCAATTGGAAAGAGCTGATCCAGAAGGCATGCTCACGGCCTGCACGTCCACGTGGGAGGCTCAATTCCTTTTTAGCTTGGAGAAGGCAAGCTACATTGAAATGCTGGTGGGAATTGGAAATAATAAAAAAAAAAGGTGTGCCAGCCACCAACCACATGCATATATTTTTAAGGCTTAAATGCTTACTTCGTTCCCATGTTAAGTGGTGAATTTCTGTTTATTACCCGGTTTTAAAAATGAAGACATTAAGTCCCTATGTTATGAAAATATTATGAATAAGGTCCTCTCCGTTAAGTTGATAGTAACGGTGTTAACTTTGTCTGACGTGGAGCACTTTTTTCCCTCTCTCTCCTCTGTTTTTCCTGTAAAAGTCAACTTTTCCTGTAACAGTCAACTTTTTCTCTCTTCTCTCTCTTCTCTCTCCTCATTCTGCCACCAACCCATCATATCATGCGCCTCCACCACTCCCACCTCCACACGCTCCTCCTCCAACTTTCACCCACGTCGCATTAGGGACTCCTCTCCTCTAAAGGAAGGTGTTGCATAAAAGCAATGAAGATAGAGAAATCCTTGGAGGAATTATACAATGTGAAAATGGAAAGAAAAGTTTCTCCTAAGAGACTAACTAAGCTTGGAGTATCAAAATGGTCAGTGTGGAAGACTGGGAAAAGCAAGCTACCCTAGGACTGGAAGGTAGACTAACTGGTGTACATTAAAGAAGGGGAAGTGAGAGTTGTGCCTCAAGGAAGCAAGTGTTTCATGCAATTTTTGGCTGGAGACTTGGTCTGGTACCCAAAGTGGATTAAAGTTGACCTCTCGTTCAATGGCCCATTTCAAGAACGTTATAGTTTTAGAGCCACAACATTGCAAATTATTTAATTTTGAAAAGTGATTTTTATAGTTCTTAATTGTGTGTAACATGATATAAAGAGAAGATAGTTCATTTTTTTTCCAAACATTTTCTACAAGACAATAGTATGCCATATTTTTATTCTTCCATTTTATCGATATAGTCTGAAGTCGAAAGTTCATTTCATTTAAGTTTCATTTCAAAGTCATTTAACTATATATAAAGTTTCCTCTCTTTATGAAATTCATTCGTGAAACTCTGCCACTGTTACTACTTCTTCTGCTAGTGCTACAACACCGAACCACTTCGCCGGTAAACCACACTTCATTCGCGGAAGGTGTGTTCTGATCATAATTTCCAGAATTTGTGCATTTGAGTAATTTTTTGGATGTTTTTTTTTCTTTTGTATTTACATGCTCTTTTCTTACCGGATCGGCAAATTTTTCATGGGTTTCCTGGATCGAAATTTTTTACTGTTTTGTTTTCTGTTGCGGTTAGTTGTGCTCGGTCTAGAGGAACAAGTCGACCTGTTCCCTAATGAATGCCTTGCGGTGGGATAAATCAATACTGAAATCAGCCTCTAAGTAGCGGCGGATGGTAGGGGTGGTGGTGGTGGTGGTGTTGAGGTCAGAACTCCGGAGGAACTCGTGGAGGCGGCCGATGAGTTTGGATTCGGAGACCATGGATGGAAGGTTACCAAACCAAAACCAACCCTTCATCAAATGCACGAGTTGGGTTACAACAGGTCACTCACCCTAAGACTCAGTTTATGCATAAAAGAAAAGGGAAATACCTGACCCGGAGGAGAGAGAAAAAACATTAATACAGAAGAGAGACAAAAAGTTGAATTATAGAG
Organism: Vigna reflexopilosa; assembly: GCA_027742785.1. Lineage (NCBI taxonomy): Eukaryota > Viridiplantae > Streptophyta > Magnoliopsida > Fabales > Fabaceae > Vigna > Vigna reflexopilosa. The sequence continues at coordinate 20,895,037 of CM050918.1, forward strand.
AAAACGTTGTAGAGAAAAGAGGAGAGAGGAGAAAAAGCATGCCACATCAGCAGGAGTTAACGTCGTTACTGTCAACTTAACAGACATGACCTTATTGATACAATTTTCATAACATAGGGATCCAATAACTTCATTTTAAAACCGAGTACTAAACAGAAATTCACCTCTTAACCTGGGACGAAATAAGCATTTAAACCTATTTTTAATCAAAGAAAGAGGAACTCACGGACATTGGGCTGGAACAAAAAATAGCTTGGCTCCACGCTGGCAGCAATAGGCTGCACATTAACACCAAGTAAATTAAAAAGACATGTCCAGCAAGGCATGAGAGGTGCACACGACCAGCAATACATCAGTAGGTGTGTGCTTTGTGAAGAATGGAGATGCAACAGTAGCAAATATGCCTGTCCAGCGTTGGAGAAAAGAGGCAGCCCATGAGCACCATGGTCCAGCTGCTTGGGTTTGGAGGTACCTACGGAAAGCGCAGCAGCAGGTCCAGAGACGTGTAGGGTAAGGATGACTTTGTTTATTTAATAAAGGGCATCATCCGCCACCAAAGGAGGGCATTTTTTCATATCATCTTATCTTTAGAAAAGCATACAGTCATTGAAGGAGGATGAAGGGTTACGGTTGAGGAATTTTTGTCTTTTACATTTTGTCCACGGCCTGGCACGCTGCTTGAGTCCATCGCCACTTGTTTTTCTTAGCTTTGCTTTCCAAAATTTTGTAAGGATGAGCTTTTGAAGGGTATTCACACCAGTTTTCATGGAATGAAAGAAGGCTTTTTCCATTTTTATTTTTGTGCAACGCTGGAACCAATTTCCTTATCACTTAAGGAGTGCAACACGGTCAAGGGGAGAATGACATACAGCAGTCATTTTGCTTCTTTTTATGAAGAGGAAACGGTGATGTGCTGCAAGAGGTTTAATGGTGATTAGCTTTTATTTTATTTCTTGGAGAGAAGAAGAGACGTGTGGCCGTTTGTTTAGATTTTGGGATTTTCATTTAGCTTTGCTTGTTGTGTTTTTCTTACTTTGTTTTAGTGCTTGCATCGAGAAACTTAAATATTAAATAAATGGAAATGAATTCATTTTTACTCATTTTATCTCATTTTCACTCTTCAAGCGTTTTTAATTTATTGTGACAGTAAATGCGCTAAATACCGAGGGGCATTTACCGAGGGCCTATAGTCCTTCGGTAACGATTTGGTCAAATAAATTACCGAGGGCTTTAAGCCCTCGGTAATGTTGACGATAGATTTAAGTAAAAAAATTTCCTTCCTCCAATCTCAGAAATCTCGTACCCCTTTGCCCTCGTCTCTCTCGCGGTTGCAATCAGAAGTTATTGCGTTGAGAGAGGTCCAATTTGCTTGCCATAAGCTCTTCTCGTACGGTTCTGACGGTGAGGTTTGTTCAGTGGTGGCTGGTGGTTTGCAGTTTGGGTGGGTCGGCTTCGTGACGTTTGCGACAGGGTGGTGGGTCGTGGTAGCTGACGTTTGCGCCAGTGGTGGTGGGTCGTGGAGGTTGGCTTCGGGACGACATAGGGGTGCTGTAGAGTGTGGCATCGTCAAGCATTTAGTTGTTGGTGGGTCGTGGAGATTGGCTTCGGACGAGGTAGGGATGGTGGTCTACAGAGTGTGGGATCTTCAAGCATTGTTGTTGAGGTTAGTTGATTACCCTGTTATTTCTGATGAGTTTAATAATCGGAACTGTAATTTGAGTTAGCCATAATCTGTTAGCTGTGCAATTTTGGTTCCATTGTATCAAAATCAAACAACTTTGACAGAATGCATCTTGCACAGTGATGAGAAATGAGGCAGTTTCTAAAATTTGCAACTTGCACAGTGTCTGGAATAGAGATTTAGTCTGCATAAACCAATGAGCAACTAAATTGGAGACAAAGATTTAGTCTATGAGCAATTAGAAAGTAGTGTCTGTAAGAGAGATCTAAGAGCATTGAATAATGGGTAGCTGGGAATAGGATAACATAACCTGTGAAATGAGGCAGTGATGTATCAATGATGGGGCGGTTATGAAAGTCTCAGATGCCACTGTTGGCTTTGTCCAAGTTTCCTTTGTCTTACAAGAACAACAAATGAACTCTAAATTGAGGTTTTGAGTAGTGGAATTGCACAACAGTGGTTATAAGTCCAATTAGAATTTTACAACAACTTTAAATCATCAAAACAAAGTTTTTTGACCTATTATTTGGCATAGAAATACCAGATTCCGAAATTTGACCTTATAATAGCTAATAATGTAGCAAATTAAACAACTACACAGCAGAAATGAACTTTGAACAATGAGTTAGGCTGGACTAATTCATCACCAGGGTAGATTTAGCATGTCAATGACATGATTCAGTGATAAATTGCAGTAACATTGCTTTGGTTTCATTGCTTTGGCAGAGATTAATTGATGGTTCTCTGGAAATGAGATTTTGGTGGTACAATGGTGTAATTTGCTGCATAAATTGGCTCTAGCAAGGGTGATGTTCGAATTTTGATGTTTTTATGCTATTAGAAAGGTTGAACAAGCTTAAATTGGTGTACTAAAGTATATATCACTGTTCATTTGGTCATATTTTACCTTATATGCAGATTTGGTCTTTAAACCATCACTTTTTGAGTTAAAATGGAAGTAGAGTGGTGATTTTGAATTGTAACCTGTTTATAACTCATTTCAAAGTTTAAACACAATTAAAAAATTGAATTATTATATGTTGCAAATGTAGGTTTTTGGAGGAAGACCCAGTGTTCAATTGTTAGAAGTTGGTGCCAAATTTAGGAGGGGTTGCAATTTAGGAGAAGTTGAGCATTTGAAAAAGGTATGTAGTTAATGATATTTAATTGTATTTTTCAAAGTCTTGTTATTGTTGCCTTAGGTTCATTTTTTTGCATGAACTTTGTTTCTTTATTTGTATGAAAATGTTTTTTAATTTCTGCTTCTGGGTTACTCTCTTGGGTTGCTTAGTTCCAATCCCTCTGTAATAGACACAATCACAATGCTCCAAACTTGCTCTCACTCTCTCCCTCTCTCCCTCTCTGTCCAAAATCCAAGGACATTTAAAATAAGTGTTCTTGTTTGACAAAAAACACATAATACTAAAGTAGCCTAAGAAACTACAAAGACATTGTTCTAACAAGTTTAGAATAGTAAAAGCTAGCTAATAAAAAACTAACACTACCAAAATTACCTAAAACTCAAAATATGACAACTTAGAAGTGCTAAAAATGAAAACTGTTTTTAAATACTTATTGAATAACAATTCACCTAAACTGGAATGTAAGTATCTAGACAAGTTCTAAATTCTAAAATAGTAATGAAAACTTAACTAACTACTACAAATGACAAAGAAAACAAAATCTACCTATGGACCTAAAAATTAGAACACTAAAACTAGTAAGAGTAAATCATAAAAAATTGCACCAAGTTTAAAATTGAGTTAAATTTCACTTTGGACATGTTTCAATTCATCATACAAAGTTGCTGAAGTGGTTAATTATGATAATTAAACTTGTTTGAGTAAATCACTACTAAAACCTCAAAATGACAACTAGAAAAGCACTAGAATGGTTAAGATTTGCAAACTGCACTAAACTAGCCTAAGAAACTGTCCTAACAAGTTTAAAAGGGTAAAACCTAGCTAATTAGAAACTCACACATCAAAAACAACCTATAACTCAAAATATGACACCCTAGAACCTAAAACTAGTTGCTAGAATAGGCTAAAAATGGTCATAATGCATGGTGTCTATAAGTATTAACCAAAACAGTAAAAAAACTATGTACACAAGTTTTAAAACATAAAATAAAGATAAAAATAAGGGCACAATTTCAAAATACAAAGAAATTAAAGATTTGACTATTAAGGACCTAATATTACACTACATAAAACCTAAAAAGTGTACTAAATAGGTGACAAAATCAAAATTAACCTAATTAAACCTAAGAATGTATAATGTTGTTATCCTAACAATTTTAAAGTACCTTAAACACTTAGAACCTACAAAATATGTGGAAGTACTCTACAAAAGAGAACTTCAGTAATAATAAGTTCTCTCCCCCAAATTTAATACAGAACCCCTTAGGATGTCTACGGCATTTCAATACTAAGGACTTTTCTTTGCATGACCTTATTGTATGCCTAGACAGTAGTGTTGAAATTGCCTTCCATGTTGGACTTAAGTAGTAATAGGTTTATTACTTACGTTACATGGAGTGTTGGTGATTTGGCTAAGTTTACCTTTGTTTGGCTTGTCACAGAACATGGCCCATTTTCTCAACCATCGTGCATGGATGTACGACCGTTGTTATAGCGGAAGGAGAGGTTTGAAGGAATCTTTTGTCATCGGAGTTGAAGAGTTTGTCCAGACGGCTCGACGATCTCAATATTATGCTCTTGATGGAGGGATTTGATGCCCATGCATCAAGTGCGAATGTACAAGGATTTTGAAAGATGAAGAACTTAAAGTTCACCTATACCAAAAAGGGTTCATGCCTAATTACACGGTTTGGACATTTCATGGTGAAGAGATTCCTTCGACCTCCAATGCAGACCAAAATCGGCCTGCATCAGGTTCGAATACTGTTGTACATACATCTGAGATAGATCAATTTGCCTATATGCAAGAGATGGTCGACAATGCTCTTCGTCGACATGACGAACAAGAAGCAAACGATAGTCATGATGAAGAGTCTCCAAATGAAACCACTCAGAGGTTTTACAAATTACTGACAGAGGCAAATCTACCTGTATTTGAAGGTTCATCTCAGTCAAAATTGTCAGTGTCCATTAGACTCTTGGCTGGTAAATCTAATTGGAACGTTTCCAATCAAGCAGTGGATCACTATACAAAATTGATTTTAGATTTGACACCACCAAACAATTCTATTCCGAAGAATTGTTATCAAGCCAAAATATGTGTTTCAATGTTGGGATTGGAAGCCAAGAAGATTGATTGTTGTGTTAATGGATGTATGTTATTCTATGACAATGACAGTGGCAAAAATGATGCATGTTTGATTGAATGCAAGTTTTGTGGCTCTCGATATCATACGATGCATGCAGGACGGAGGGAAAAAAAAACCAATTCCCTTAAAGTCAATGTTCTACTTGTCCATTATTCCAAGATTACAAAGAATGTTTACTTCAATGCAAATATCACAACACATGACATGGCATGATGGTAACAAAACTGAAGGAGTTTTGCGTCATCCTTCTGATGGTGAAGCTTGGAAGCACTTCAATCGTAAACATCCGTCCTTTGCTAGTGAACCGCGTAACGTGAGACTTGGTCTATGCTCTGATGGATTTACCCCATACATTCAGGCGTCTGCATCACCATATTCATGCTGGCCGGTGATAGTTACCCCATACAATCTACCTCCTGAGATGTGTATGGCAAAGCCTTACATGTTTTTAACGTGTATAATACCAGGTCCATCTAATCCCAAATCAGCGATTAATGTTTATTTGGAGCCTCTGATTGATGATTTGAAGAAGCTATGGAATGGAGTTTGGACGTATGATGTTTCAAGGAAGCAAAATTTCCTTATGAGGGCAGCTTTGATGTGGACTATTAATGACTTTCCAGCCTATGGCATGTTATCTGGTTGGAGCACGCATGGTCGATTAGCTTGTCCACATTGCATGGAACATACGAAGTCATTCCAATTGAGTTATGGTCGAAAAAGTAGTTGGTTTGACTGTCATCGAAGGTTCTTGCCTATTGATCACCCCTTTAGAAGAAACAAAAAGGCATTTCGCAAAGGGCAAGTTGAAACAGATATGCCCCCGCCGAGCCGGATCACACGTTTGGAGAAGAGTTAAAGACTATCCAAAAGTCACTGAATCTGGACAGACTAGGATAGATGGGTTTGGAGAATGGCATAATTGGACTAAAAGAAGCATATTTTGGGATCTTCCCTATTGGAAAGACAACTTGCTAAGACATAACCTAGATGTCATGCACATTGAAAAAAATTTCTTTGACAACGTCTTGAACACAGTTATGAATGTTATTGGTAAGACAAAAGATAATGACAAAGCAAGAAAAGATTTACCTCTGATATGTGCACGAAAAGACTTAGAGTTGAAGGAGCAAGCTAACGGTCGATTCTTCAAACCAAAAGCAAACTATACCATCTCAAAAGATGAGGCCAGAATAGTGTGTGGATGGATCAAAGAGCTCAGAATGCCAGATGGATATTCTTCTAACTTGTCCAGATGTGTCAATGTTCAAAACGGTACTATTCAAGGGTTGAAGAGTCATGACTGTCATGTATTCATGGAGACTTTCATCCCTCTTGCGTTTAGTTGTTTGCCACAACACGTGTTACATCCACTGATAGAAATCAGTAACTTGTTTAAAAATTTGTGTTGCACGACACTAGAGGAAAATTGCCTAAGAAAGATGGATGAAAATATCCCAATTATTCTCTGCAAATTAGAAAGAATATTCCCTCCTGCATTCTTTGATTCAATGGAGCATCTTCCAATCCATCTTGCATATGAAGCTTGGCTTGGGGGACCTGTGCAATACAGGTGGATGTATCCCTTTGAAAGGTTTATGGGAGAATCCAAACGTTCAGTTAAAAATAAAGCTAGAGTAGAAGGCTCAATTTGTGCAGCTTACTTGCATAGAGAGACAACGTATTTTTGTTCACATTATTTCAAAAACTTCATGTTGTCCCCCACTAATGTCAGAAGCGAAATGCAATGGCAAGGTGAACCACGTCAAGGTGCAATATCAGTTTTTCGACAATCAGGCCGTCATGCGGGAAAAGAATTCACTCATTGGTTAACTGATGCTGAATTCAACTCTGCTCATGTCCATGTCTTAATCAATTGCAGTGAAGTTAAGTCGCACCTTGAGTATGTCATCATCCAACTCTTACCTTTGCAATGGTTAAATTCTTATACACTAATTCATTTCATTTGTACCAGCTCATTTCTTGTGGCTGAGCAAGTCGCAGAAGGAAATGCTTCTGCTAGAATACACTCAGAGTTTCCCAAATGGTTTAGAAATCAGGTCCGTACTTTTTCCTATGTTTTGAGCAAGGTTAATTTGACTCTTGCTTGAAAATTTTTTTGGTATCTTTGTAGGTTTTTAATCAGGCGTTAACTCCCACGGTTCAAGAGTTAAGACATCTATCCAATTGGCCAATGAGATGTGTGAAAGTATGGCACACTTACTTCATCAATGGTTACAAATTCCATACACATGAATGGTCTAAAGGAAAGAAAACAACAAATTGTGGTGTATACGTCAAGGGCCTTATAGAGGGTTCTTATGATGATTTCTACGGCATCATTCATAAAATATATGAGCTAGAGTACAACAGCAATACTTCTCCAAACAGAGTAGTACTTTTTTATTGTGAATGGTTTGATCCTTCTAGAGCTGGTACTAGAGTGGATCCTAGGTTTAACATTGTCGAACTCAACTTGAGAAACAGATATGGACCGTTTGATCCTTTCATTCTACCGACTAATGTCAGACAGGTTTATTATGTGCCATATCCACCATTCCGCAATATTGACAAGCGTGGTTGGGCTGTAGCAATACAAACTAAGCCTAGAGGTCGCATTGACTCAAATGAGGTTGAGGAAGATGTTGCCTACCAACTTGATCAAATGTCACAACCACAAGAAATTTTTGACGTTGAACTTATAACCGGATTGCGCGACCCTGATGGTGATGGAGATGAATTAGAAGCACCAATAGAACATGATGATGATGAAGAAGAACATGATGACGAAGAAGAAGAAGAAGAAGGACAAGAAGAAGAAGAAGAAGAAGAAGAACAAGAAGAAGAAGAAGAAGAAGAAGAAGATGATGATGATGATGATGATGATGATGATGATGATGATGAAGAGGATTGAATGTTGGACATCTATTGTAGCAAATTGAACTATCAATTCAATAGATTCACTTTAATATGTAGTGATCCTTCCTTATTCTTTTGTATTGTTTCACTTTATTTGTAACCATTTCAATGCAGCAATGACGGGAGAAGGTTCAGACCGTCCTGATAAAGGAAAGGGGGTAGCAAGGCCTAAAAAGAGGCAACGACAGGCCCCAAAGTATGTACTTAGGGTGCCTACTACACTACATACCCTTGCAGTACACCCGCCTCCTACCCCTACAGCACACCCGCCTCCTTCCTCTACAGTACACCATCCTCCTACCTCTGCAGTTCACCTTCCTCCTACCCCTACAGTACACCTGCCTCCTTCCTCTACAGTACACCATCCTCCTACCTTTGCAGTTCACCTTCCTCCTACCTCTGCAGTTCACCTTCCTCCTACCCCTACAGTACACCCGCCTCTTTCCTCTGCAGTACACCCTCCTCCTACCCCTACAGCAGACCCTCTTTCCCCCCTGTAATTATTACCCCCACTCCTCCCCCTGACCCTACTTTTATACCTTCCTCATCTACTAGACCACCTTCTGAGACTGCCACACCATCTGCTGATGTAGATTCAGTTGGTGATGATGATGGTGTTGATCCGCCCCTCCATGATCGACCATGGATTGAGCCATATGGCAAAGGGTAAGACTTTAATCCTTTTTTAACTTATTTTGTTCTTTAAAGATTGTCTAATTTGAAATGACTTTTATTTTTTTGTATGCAGGTTTGTTCCATCCAGGGTTGCTTCCCAGGCCATCACGCGATCGATTAAGCAACAATATATGAGTCCATGGCCTACTTGGGGAGCAATACCTAAAGACGACAGAAAGCCATTCTGGGAGCGTTTTAAGGTAAACAACTTTAAAGTAATTGTCATCCCTATTATATAATTGAGTCATTAATCAATGTTTGTTTTGTTTATCAATGAATGTACAGATGAAGGTGCAGTGGAAACCTGAACATGAAACACAAATACATAGAAATTTCCACATGAAAGCATCTCATCGACTCTCAGACATGTTTAGGGATGCCCGACTTGCAAGGGAGCGCCCTTACTGGTTGGGCGAGAACATTTGGAACTTCTTGCTTGCCCATTGGAATTCAACAGAGTTTCGCAAGAAGTGTGCTACAGCCCAGAGGAACAGAGCGTCTGAAAAGGGTGGCACCCTGCATACTGGTGGGTCGATCACGGTCCATGAGCATGCCATTCGTATGGTAAACTTTCTTTACTTTTCTGTTTCTTTCATATATAACTTATTTATTTTATATTTCATATACACTTCTAAATCTAAATTATGTTACAGGCACAAGCTCTGGGACGGGCGGTCCATGTTAATGAGGTCTTTGCACAGACCCATGTTCGGAAGGGCACTAATCAATTTGTTGATGAAAGATCTCGGAAGACTCATGTAAGCAAATATATAAGATTGCTACTATTAGTAATCTTTCATTATGTTATTGTATCATTCTCTAACATTGCTTTTAATGTTTGAACAGGAAGAATTTTCTACCAGACTTTCACAAGTTAGATCTGAACAAGGGTCAGCTTCTACACCGGATGATACGAGTAATGCAGAAGACGACATCCGTAGGACACAGTGCTGGGTCGACATCGTTGGTGGGAAGAAGAAGGGACGAGTGTATGGTGCAGGACAACTTGCTGCAAACTATACAGCATCGAGAGGAGGTACTCTCAAGCACCAACCTTCTTCTTCCACCAGTACTGCTGATGAGGCAGTTGTCCGCCTCACGCAGGCACTGTAGCGACGTGACCAGGAAATGATTGATTTGAAAGCAGAGTTTACAAATTTTAAGGCCATGGTCATGAGTGTCTTGCCTCAAAGTGCACAGGATCAACTCCAGCCCTCATCAGTCCAGCCTACACCAGTTCAACCCACACTAGTCCAGCCATTTGTGGAGCAGCAAGATGATGAAGATCAATCTGAAGACTTTGTAGAATTTTAGCTTGATTTTGTTATTCATCATAGTTGTTAGAACATAGTACTGATTTTGCTACATTAGGATCACTGGTACATTTGGATGTTATTAGTACATTATGATTTGGTGACTATCTTTGCTTAGAAATGAACTATTTTGCTACATTATGATATTCTTAGAACATAATGTACATTAGGCTTTGTCATCAATGAATGGATGATTTTGGGATGCATAATATGCAGGTCTGTTTATGGTTTGAAACTTTTATGCAGGTTTGTCTGTGTTGTGAACATTTTATGCAGGTATGTGTGGTTCGATAAGAAAGACAAATATCACCTATACTTTAGTGGATGAAACCGAAGGCTTTACCGAGGGCTACAGCCCTTCGGTAATTTCCGAAGGCTTTTGCCCTTCGGTAATTACCGGGGGCTTGTGCCCTTCGGTAATTTCCGAGGGCTTCTGCCCTTCGGTAATTACCTAGGGCTTTGCCCGTCCGTAATTACTGAAGGGCAAAAGCCCTCGGTAATGGTTAGGGACAAAGGATTTTCCGACGGCATTTTGACCGTCACCAGGCCGTCGGTAAAGCATGATTTCCGAGGGATTATGTCGTTTTCCGAGGGATTCCGGCCGCCGGTAATGCCCTCCATTACTGTAGTTGAAGGTTCCTACAATGTGCATTACAAATTTTTAGTTTACTCTCTGCATTTTAAATTGGTTAACGCCCTTTAGCATTGAAGTTTTATTCCTGTTGCAATGTGCATTTCATTTTCAGCCAAATGTTTATTTTTATTATCGGTTCATTTTACTGTTCATGATCTTCTTCATTGCTGCATTATGTCACTGTGTTTTACTGTTCATCTTTTTTTTAAGTATTGTCTCAATCTGGTTTTGCTATCTTTTTACCGTTCGGCCTTATTTTTTGACATTTAATTCAATGCCTTCAATTCTGTTATGGTTAATTTCATGATTTAGTTTAGTTCAATTGCATTCACAAAAATACTTTCAAACCCCCCCACTGTGTGTTTGACCTATGTCTCGAACAACATTTGGTCCTTGAGATACGACCTAGGAGTCACTTCCTAGCACTATGATAACGGTTGAAAAACCGTTATTTTCATACTTAATTTTGATATCAAATGCACCCTTGTTGACTTAGAAACTTGTTTGGAATCATGATTTTTCTTTAGTTTTGTGAATAAAAGAGTTGAGGACATGTTTTATGATTTTATCATTAAATTCCCTTGATTTTGTAGGTTTTTGGAATGAATTGAAAGAAAGGTTGAAGTATCAAAGGGTTGCAGTGCAGAAAGTCAAATAGAATGCAGAAAAGTCAACCAGTCAACCCAGAAAAGTCAACCAATTGACCAGAATGTTGACTAGAACGCTGAGCGGCGGTTTTGGGCGCTGAGCGGTGGTGTTGAGCGCCAATTTTGCCTGTTTTTCACTGTTTTTCGCTTGGGGGGACCGCTGCGTGGTCCTGCCATTATGAGGCAAACCGTTGAGCACTGTTTTTTTGGCACTGAGCACTGGGGCGCGGGCTTGGACCTATTTTCTGTTATTTTTATGATCTGTTTGGGCTTGGACTTGTTTTCTGTTATTTTTATGCCCTATTTAAAGGCCAGAACGTCTTAGGGTTTGTATCTTTTGATGGTTTAGGCATAGAAGCACACTTTTCACCCCTTTAGGGGTAGATTTGGAGATGGTGACAACTCTCTTTTTTTCCTTTTTAGGGTTTCTATCTCTTTCATTCCATTATTCACCTAGTTTCTCGATGACGATGGAGAACTAACTTTATTTGTTGCTGGGGAAAGATGTAACCTCTAAACTCTCTTATATCAAAATTCTTATTTTCTTTATATGCTTGCATATGCTTATATTATCAATTGTTGGGTTTCTTACCTTTGCTTAATGCTTTTATCGTTTAACTCATTCGGTAAATGTTGTTTGTCTTTATCGATACGGAGACGTACGGTAATGTCATGAACTGGTAGAAAATTCCTTGATTAAGCTAATACTGCCTAGAGATAGGGGTAGGACGATAAATTGTATTTTGTTTCTGTTTATAATGCGTTGCTAATTACTAGGGGAGACTAGAGATAGTAAGCCAATAATTAGTAATAGGCTCTTTTCGCCAAGAGATTGGGTTTAGGGTAGACTAAGAAATTTTGCATGACAATATGATAATATAGCGAAGTAAATAAGAAAAGTAGATATATGAGAGTGATTGGGTGAAATCTGAACCCTAGCAACAAACCCATCTCATATTATCAACATCATCCATCCACTTTTGTGTTTAACCTCAATTGATCAAATTCTATTCATGTTTATTTTTCCATATCTTTACATTCAAAAACCCCAAAATATTGTTCTTATAGTCTTGATTGGTTAAGCAAAAGCACAACAGTTTAGTGCCATAAGTCTCTTGGGAAAATGATACTTGGACTTACCATTTTATTATTACTTGATACGATCTGGTACACTTGCGAGGGGATTAACAAGTTTTTGGCACCGTTGTCGGGGTCTCGTGGTAGAACTATTCTATGTGTGTGATTCTTAACTGATTAGACTTTCTATCTTTCTTTCTATCTATCTTTCTGTTTTTATCTTTCTGTTTTTATTTTATTTTATCTTTATTTAAAAAAAAACGAAAAAAAAAATATCTTTTTCTGTTTTTATCTTTCTATTTTTATTTTTCTATCTTTATTCAAAAAAACGAAAATAAAATAAAATAATATCTTCTCCTTATTCTTCTCCTTATTCTTCTCTTCATTCTTCTCCTCATTCTTCTCCTTATCTTTCCATCTTTCTATCTTTTTATCTTTCTATTTATTTTTCTTTTTATCTTTTTATTTTTTATCTTTCTATCTTTATCTTTTCTAAAAAACAAAAAAAAATGAAAAAAAAAATATTTTTTACTGTTTTTATTTTTGGGTTAATTCTATGCTCTAGTGCAGTGTTCTTTAGTGTATGCAGGATAAAAATTTTGGTACTAGGAGCACAAGATCATCAGGAGGCAGATAAGGAAGGAGAATTGGTTCACCAACACCCTGATGCGAAAAGTGACGAACCTTACCTTGGCACATCAATGAAATTCAAAATTAGGTTATGGGTTGTCAAGACTATTAAAGCAAACAGAGCTCTTAAGATTAAGGATCCTTAAAGTTGGTGACAGGGAAATTTCTAAGATTTTGTTGGTGTCATGAAGGAAGGAAGAACGCCAACATAAAATATCAACACCTACTGATGGGTGTTTGGGCTTTACCGGCTCAAGCTAATGATGTTAAAAGAGCGCTTGCTAGGAGGCAACCCAGTTTCTAACCCTGTTTCTGAATTTTTTTCTTTTATTTTATTTTATTTTATTTTATTTTTTTTAGGTTATATGTTGCTTCTAATGGCAGTGATGATAGCATCTACTGATGGATGCTTTTACAACATCTACTGATGGATGTTGCTATGAAAGATGATGATGAATAGACATCTACTGATGGATGTCACTGATAGCATTTACTGATGAATGCCATTGGGATAACATCTACGAGGGATGCTAGAAGATTTAGGTATCTACTGAAGGATACAGGAAGGTACACCTACTGATGGGTGATGGTAAGGTTTGCACCTACTGATGGGTGCTAGAAAGATTTTGGGTCAGGCTCGTGACGTTAAACAAGCGCTACCTGGGAGGCAACCTAGTTGATTGATTTAGTTTTGCATGTTTTAATTCTTGTTCTAGTCGTATATGTCAGTTAAGTGATTGGGAATTGCATAAAAATTAAATTTTGAAAGTTGAATTTGAAGGTTTAAAGGGTTAAAATATTTTAAACAGAAAAAAAACGGGGGTGTAAACCGCGCACACCGCCGGGCAGTGGCGTTGCTGAGGGGTATATGCGTTTTAAAAAGATTATTTGATTTTTTTTTAACCCTCAGGTTCACCCAAGCACTCTTTACCAACATTCTTTTCTAAGATTTCCCAACACTTCTCCTATCATCCTCTCTCTTGAAAACCCATTTTTTATCAATTCTTCCATCCAAGTTTGGGGTTTTGTGAGAGCATAGCTATTTGGGGTTGATTCCTCCACATTCCTTTGAAAACCTTTTGTGTTCTACTAACTTTTAATGAGATTTCTTGTGGTTTTGTGAATTGTACTTGATGCAGGCAGAGCCTCTGTTAAACCCCTGGCAAGTGTACCAGATCGTATCAACTAATAATAGATGGTAAGACCAAATATCGTTCTCCCAAAGGACTCTTAGGCCTTAACTTTCATGTAAAGAGATCGCATAAGACTTGAGAAAAGAATTAAATTTAAGTTTTTGAATGCAACACGAAAATAAACATGCAAAATGCAGTGAATCAATTGGCTAGAAGAAACTATGGATGAATGGAGTTGTTGGGGTTTACAATTTCATCTTATCCACCCTCTTATATCTACTCTTCTTATTTAATTCGCCTATTTATCATATTGTTGTCAACACCCAATTTCGTCCGGATTGACTAAATAATAGATCTTTTTTTTTTTTGCTTTTTGTCTTATCTTATTTCATTTTCTTTCATTTTTATTTTATTTTATGTTATTTTATTATTTTTAATTTTTGTTTTACTATTTTGTATTTGATTTAGTCTTTTTTGTAAAAAAAAAGAAAAAAAATTGATTAATAGTAAAAAGTGAATAGTAAAAACGAAAAAAAAATATAAAAGTAAAAAATAATAATGAGAGGATAAGAATCTCTGAGTTGCATGATTAAGGAAGGATAAGATTTGCAAGTGGTTTTGCAAGTGGTGATTAAAATATTAATAAAATAATATTTAAATAATAAATAATATTAAAAAAATAATTTGAATAGTAAAATTTTTGGACTATAAATAGCCATGGGAGGGGAGCTTATTCTACACAAAAGAGAGGAAGAATCAAGTGAGAAATAAAAATACAGAAGAAAAGAGTTGGGAAGAAAATTTTAGAAGAGGAGAGGTTCTAAGGGATTTTCGGGAGAACAACCTCTGAGTAGAAAACTAAGTCTGGAGAAGAGGTAAAGGGAGCTAACCTTTCCATGTGTTTAAGTTAATACTATTGTATTACTATTCATGTTTTGAATTATTGTGTATGTCTATGTGTTGGTTATATGACTGTTCAAGCATTAAATTTATGTGTTATTATTGATGTAAAACTATGTTGTTATTTTGAATCTGAAAATGAGAAATTTGTTAAAAACTACTTAAGGAACACTTTGACTAAGGAAAGACTTGGTACTTAAGTTGTCCATTGTGACACACCTCTCTTTCCTGGAAGTCTACTCGATGTGTTTTTAACTAATTCTTATCAAACAGATTATGTGCAGTTAAATTGTTTTGTGATATATTCAATTTGTATGATTTTTGGGGATAGATGGATTTTTTTTTATCCTATTTATGTCTTTTGTTTATTTTTATTATTATTCTCATTTTTTTTATTTTTTTTATTTTATTTATTTATTTATTTATTTTATTTTTCTCACTTTTCTTTTTTAAATATCTATCTACGTTTCTTAAATATATGAATATTAGAAAAATAATAAAAATATTTTAAAGGTTTAAGCATGTGTGTGATCACACGCATCGTCCTCGTGCTAAGACCTTACCTCCTTTTTTATATAAAAAATGCCAAAAAAATCATAAAATCTTCAAAATAAAAATATCAACTTATAATATATTGAACCCTAAGGTAGAAAACATGTTTATATGTGCTTGGGAATCTTCTGGTTGTTTTGTAGGTGAGGGTTTGGGTATGCATTGCATTCTCCCTCCACACACACACATTATGCATAATTATGAGTGGGGCCTTATACCCGGGTCTGCATGTAACATAGAATTAGAGGGGTTGTGTAGCGGTGTCATTTGGGACATACTTCCTGTTTGTCTATCGTGAGAACCCCAACTAGAGTTTGTTCTCTTCACTTGTGTCTCTGCATCTAGTTCATTACTGGACTGTTGTGCATCCCATGAAGGGTGCACCTTTATCAGATTATCTTGCGGCATTCTTCATCTACCATGAGGACGGGCATTGCACCAAAATGTAGAGGAAAGTTAGAAACGCCTGGGAAAATGTTGTGCGAGCAGAAAAGGATTTAAGGATTGAAGTGGTGGATAGCAGGGTTAGTTACCACACCTGGATTCTAGAAAGAGTGAAGGAAGTTAAATCGCCTTTCAAGCCCATCAATGACCAGCCGGCTAGTAAAGGACCATCCCAAGACCTAGAGAGTGAAGAATTGAAACACTTGAAAGTGGAGATGGAGAAATTAAAAGTGAGGAATGCTAGGTTGGAAAAAGAATTGTAGAGTACACGCAATGATTTTGTGGATATGAGGAATGATAAAGAAGATAAGTCGCGAGCCTATGAAGAAATGATTAGAAGCTAGAAGGCCGAAAGAGACTACATGTTCCGATTGAAGCAGGATCTTGCAGTCGCAAGCAAAGAGCTAGCCATGAGAGTGAAAGAGACGAATGTGGCTTTGGAAGAAGGAAAACAATGGAAACACCTCTATGAAGAAGCCAAAAGAGATAAGCGGGAAGCCTTGAAAAGACTAAGAGAAGCGCAAGTTCAAGTAGAAGAAGTGGGGCATCAAATGAAGAAAATGACTACCTCGATTGAGGTAGATTTGAACCAGGAGCGCTGGAAGCTAGCAGAAGCTGAAAAAGAGCACCATGCCATTTTAAGACGAATGGAGGATTATATTGAGGAGCAAGAGGAGTGATGGAGGTCGATGGAATTTGAAGAAAGGCATCTTGCCTTGGTGAAACGAATGGAAGAACACATCGCGGAGCAAGAAATAGCTGTAAAGCATTGGAAGGAAAGCTTCTCTCAGTTGGCTGCAACGATGGCAAAGAAAGATAATGAAACTTTCAAGGAATATGCTCAAAGATGGAGAGAGCTAGCTGCGTAGGTTGAGCCGCCTCTATACGACAAGGAAATGGTGGCAATGTTTGTGAACACGCTCCAACCACCGTTTTATGAATACATGGTCGGGAATGTGTCCTCAAATTTCGCCGATATCGTCATAATAGGCGAAAGAATAGACATTGGGTTGAAGAATGGGAAGATTGCAATTGGCCTGTCTGCGATAGCAAACTCTAAAAAACCTAGTTTCAATCCAGGTAAGAAGAAGGAAGGAGATGTGCATGCAACATCGGCAATGCCTGTATGGAGAAGTCAGGCTCCTATTCACAATTATAGACCATACCTGGGCCAACCTCCATATGCAGCCAATGCGGCTTTTGCTCATCCAATTTGGCCTCAACAACAACAAGGATTTTATCAACCGCAACCTATCACAAACAACGCTTGGAGGACCGGGACAAGCGCGAATCCAAATCCAAATGCGGGTCAAGGCACTTACCCGAGAAAAACTCAAGAAAGAAACTTTGTTCACTTCACCCCTATCCCTACAACTTACACTGAATTATTACCTCACCTCGTCAAAAGGGGTATGGTTGCTATATGTCCGATGATGCCTATGTAGCCTCCATACCCCAGGGGTTACGATATCGATGCCAAGTGTAGTTATCATGGGGGAGGCGTGGGTCACTCAACTGAGAGGTGTATGGCTTTCAAACAAAAAGTGCATGCCCTAATCGACGCTGGGTGGCTGAAGTTTCAAGAAGATAAACCTAGCATTGATGTTAATCCATTATCCAGGCATGGGGGTGCCTCGACAAATGCCATTGAGGTTAAGAAGCATGAACTGATAAGGGATGCAAGTGAGATCTGAAGTTCTAGAGGGTTTATTTTCAAGGAGTTATTGAAGTTGGGATTTTTAAACAGAGATTATGATTTGGGAAGAGCATGTGGACTCATTCCATGCGCTGAACACTCTATCGATGAATGTGTTGAATTCGAAGAGTTTCTGCAAGATCTGCTTGATAGGAATTTGATGCAAGTGTGCTACAAGGACAAGAATGGTGGGGAGTCTGATGTAACTTTGCCAGAGCCATTGGTAATCTGTTTCACTCAAACCACCCCTGCACCAGTAATTCAAGGAAGATCGTCCGTCGTCATCCATACACCAGCTCCTTTTCCGTATAAGAGCGAGAAAGTTGTCCCTTGGAGGTATGGAACACATGCAGTCGATGAAGGACAGTGCGTTGAAATTCAATTCTTCAGCCGGGATCCAACTAATGAAAATATATCAGGCATCGGCGGAATGACAAGGAGTGGTCGAATCTTCACGCCACCAAACTTAATGAGAGAAGGAACTAGCAATAATGAAGCACCGGTGACCGCAAAAGCTAAGGAGCTCTTAAAGGGGAAAGGGGTGCAGGCAGAGGAGACCCCTGACAAGGAGGACAAGAAAGAAATATCTGAGGAAGAGGCTTGCAAGTTTTTGAAATTCATACAACAAAGTGAGTAAAAAGTGGTGGAACAATTGAATCGTATGCCAGCCCGGATCTCCCTATTAGAATTGCTCATGCACTCAACCTCCCATAGAAAACTGCTGATGAAGATACTTAGCGAGGCCCATGTGGAACAAGGTATTTCCCTGAACAAATTCGAGGGCATTGTTAGCAACATCACTACTAATAATTACCTCACCTTTACCGATTAGGAAATACCTGCTGAGGGGAGAGGACATAAAAAGGCTCTTCATGTCTCCGTGAAATGCTTGGACCACGTCATAGCACGTGTGTTGATAGACAACGGCTCCTCCCTGAATGTCATGCCCAAAACGACATTAGAGAGGCTACCTTGTGACAGAATGCATATGTAGCCAAGTTTTATGATTGTGAGCGTGTTTGATGGTCCAAGTTGGCCCATGTGTTTTTCAAATAACCTTCCAGGTCATGGATATCCTCCCAGCCTAGAGTTGTCTATTGGGTCGCCCATGGATCCATTCTGCGTGAGTTGTGCCTTCCACACTGCACCAAAAACTGAAATATATCATGGGAGATAAGCTGGTGATAGATTCTAGAGAGGAGGATCTCCTTGTGAGTGGGCCATCCTCCACCCGCTATATAGAGACAGCCGAGGAAGCTCTCGAGATAGCTTTCCAATCATTGGAGATCGTGGGAAACGCCTATGTGGAGCCATTTCTAGTAAATCCCTATCTGTCATGCGCCTCTATCATGGTGGCCAAGGTCATGCTGAAAGAAGGCTCTAAGTACGGGAACGGTTTAGGCAAGTACAGGCAAGGTCGGACATTCCCATTGGAGGTGGTGGAGAAAAAAAGCAGGTATGGCCTGGGGTACAAGCCCAACAAGGAGGATAAAAAGAGGCTGATTGAGGAAAAGAGGGAGCGTAGTCTGGCTCGGATGGAGAGACGGGAACCAAGGGCGAGGATGATTCACATTTGTGATATCAATGAGAGTTTTCGCAGTGCTGGATGGGTGAACACAAGCCATATAGCGGTTGTGGAAGATGAAGCTGGATCTGAAAGATCAAACTTCGTGTGGGCTTGCTCCCCAGATGCGCAGCTCAAGAATTGGAAGACTTTGGATATACCCGTGATGTTTAATTCGAATGAAATGTAATATTTTAATTAATCCTATTTCTTTGCTTGGAGTTTTAGCATTCATGACTTACGGGTTGACGCTTTTATTTTGCTTTCAGTGTGATAATTGAATCGTGTTTGTTTTCATTTCTATCATCATTTAGCCTTCTCCATCATTTTTCTTGTTTATTTTTTTTTTCGCAAACTTAAATAATGCAGATATGACAATGAATGTTTTGAAAATAACAATGTCGATATCCCTAATTTTGAGCACCCTGTCGACAATAGGGAAGATGATTATGAAGATTGTTCGGAACCCTCCCCATAACTAATGAGATTAGTGGAGCAAGAGTCTAAAGAAATAAAACCCCATCAGGAAGATGTTGAAATACTCAACTTGGGTGAGGAAGACGAGATAAAAGAAGTAAAGATCGGCACTACCATGAAAGAGGAAGTGAGAGAAAGGTTGCGAGTCCTATTGAGGGAATTTAAGGACGTGTTCGCTTGGTCGTACAATGATATGCCCAGTTTGGATATCGATATCGTGCAACATAAACTCCCTCTTAACCCGGAATGCCTCCCGGTCAAACAAAAACTAAGAAGAATGAAGCCGGAAATGTCCTTGAAAATCAAGGAAGAGGTGCAAAAACAATTTGATGCAGGATTTTTGGCTGTGGCAAAATACCCGCAATGGGTGGCGAACATCGTACCAGTACCCAAGAAAGATGGAAAAGTTTGGATGTGCGTTGACTACCGTGATTTGAATCGTGCAAGTCCAAAAGACAATTTCCCACTACCGCACATCGACATTCTAGTCGATAATACAACCAAGTTTTCGCTATTTTCATTCATGGATGGCTTCTCCGGATATAATCAGATCAAGATGGCACCTGAAGATATGGAAAAGACTACCTTTATCACATTGTGGGGAACATTTTGTTATAAGCTGATGTCCTTTTGGCTCAAGAATACTGGGGCAACATATCAAAGGGCGATGGTAGCACTTTTTCATGATATGAAGCACAAGGAGATCGAAGTGTATGTGGATGACATGATTGCTAAGTCTGAATCGGAAGAAGAGCATATTCTCAACTTGAAAGATTGAGAAAATTTAAACTCAAGTTAAACCCCGATAAATGCACATTCGGAGTAAAATCTAGAAAATTGCTAGGTTTTATTATTAGCCAAAGAGGGATAGAAGTGGATCCTGACAAGGTACGAGCAATAGAGGAAATGCCTGCGCCTAAAACGAAAAAAGAGGTTCGAGGTTTTCTGGGTAGATTGAACTACATTGCTGGATTCATCTCCCAATTAACCGCTACTTGTGAACCAATGTTCAAGTTGTTACGAAAGAATCAGGCTGTGGTCTGGAATGAAGATTGTCAGGCCACTTTTGAAAAGGTCAAACAGTACTTGCAAGACCCTCCTGTATTGCGTCCCCAAGTGCCAAGAAGACCACTCATTTTATATTTGACTGTATTGGATAAACCAATGGGTTGTGTATTGGGCCAGCATGATGAATATACGAAAAGAGAGCATGCTATATATTACTTGAGCAAGAAGATCACAGACTGCGAACAACGATATTCATCGTTAGAGCGAACTTGTTGTGCATTGGCGTGGGCTGCTCATCGTTTAAGGCAATACATGTTGAGTCACTCTACTTGGTTGATATCCAAAATGGATCCTATCAAGTATATTTTTGAAAAGCCTGCTCTCATTGGAAGGATAGCTCGGTGGCAAATGTTATTGTCAGAGTACGACATCGCATACATCACTCAGAAATCCGTCAAGGGTAATGCGTTAGTGGAATACCTGGCTCATCAACCCATCAGCGATTATCAGCCAATGCAACCCGAATTTCCCGATGAAGATATCATGGCTCTATTTGAAGAAAGCAGAAAAAATCGGGACGAAGAAACGTGGATATTATTTTTCGACGGAGCCTCGAATGTGATGGGGCATGGCATAGGGGCAGTTCTTATCTCTCCAGAGCATCAGTACATACCAATGACATCAAGGTTGTGTTTTAATTGCACAAATAACATCGCAAAATATGAGGCCTGCGCTATGGGTATTCAGGTGGCAATAGAGTCCAAAGTGAAAATTCTGGATGTATATGAAGATTCAGCTTTAGTCATCCACCAGTTGAAGGGAGAGTGGGAAACTAGGGATGCAAAATTAATTCCTTACCAAGCTTACATCAGGGGATTAATGGAGTATTTCGACGCCTCACATTTAACCACATACCGCGAGAAGATAATCAATTAGCAGACGTGTTGGTTACTTTGTCATCAATGTTTGAAGTTGACCAAGATGCAAAATTACCAATGATTGAAATGAAGAGCCATGCAGAGCCAGCATATTGTCATTTCATCGAGGAAGAGGTAGATGGTAAACCCTGGTATTTTGATATTAAGCACTATCTTAAGACCCGAGAATATCCAAAGAAGGCATCTGAAAACGATAAAAGGTCGTTAAGGAGGTTGGCTGGCAACTTTATTTTAAATGGGGATATTTTATACAAGAGAAACCATGACATGGTTCTCCTCAGATGCGTGGATGCAAAGGAAGCTGAGCTGATATTGAAAGAAGTGCACGAAGGTACATTTGGCACACACATGAATGGGCATTCAATGGCCAGGAAGATCTTGAGAGTTGGTTACTTCTGGTTGACCATGGAAAATGATTGCTGCACACATGTGAGAAAGTGTGAGAAGTGACAGATGTATGCAGATAATATTAATGAACCACCAACGACCTTGATCGTGTTGTCTGCACCATGGCCATTTTCGATGTGGGGAATAAATGTCATCGGAGTTATAGAGCCAAAGGTGTCAAATGGACATCGCTTCATACTAGTCGCAATCGACTATTTCACTAAATGGGTTGAGGCTGCTTCTTACGCCAACGTGACTAGAAAACTGGTGACCAGATTCATAAAAAAGGAGTTGATCTGTAGGTATAGGCTACCTAACAAGATCATCACTGATAATGCCACCAACCTGAACAACCAGATGATGGCAGAGTTATGCGAGGAATTCAAAATTCACCATCATAATTCCTCTCCTTACCGTCCAAAGATGAATGGGGCAGTAGAGGCGGCTAACAAGAATATCAAAAAGATTGTGCAAAAAATGGTGGTCACCTACAAGGATTGGCACGAAATGCTTGCTTTCGCTTTACATGGATACCGCACATTGGTACGAACATCGACTGGGGCAACACCATTCTCGCTAGTGTATGGGATGGAAGCAGTACTTCCATTTGAGGTGGAAATCCCATCCTTATGGGTGTTAATGGAAACTCAGTTAGAGGAAGCTGAGTGGGTTCAAGCCCGATTCGACCAACTCAACCTATTCGAAGAAAAAAGGTTAACAGCAGTGTGTCATGGACAGTTGTATCAAAGGAGAATGAAAAAGGTGTTTGACAAAAGGGTGCACCCGAGGGAGTTTCACGAAGGCGAGCTAGTGTTGAAGAAGATTTTTTCCATTCAAAACGATCGTAGAGGCAAGTGGACTCCAAATTATGAAGAGCCATTTGTGGTGAAGAAAGCATTTTCTGGTGGGGCACTAATTCTCACAAGGATGGATGGAGAGGAGTTACCGTTACCGGTCAATGCTGATGCGGTCAAAAAATTTTATGCATGATGATTCCATGATAGGGAATGTTGTTAAGGGATATTGACATTGTCTTTAAAGCTTGTTGTACTCTGTGTTATTCAATAAATACCGCATATTCTCACTTTAAACTTTTGTTCGTATACTTTCTGAAATATTGCATTTGGCGCTGAGCTGTTAGGTAAATAAAAGAAAATGAAAATGAAAATATTTGAACGAATGTCAATAAAAGCATCACGGGTATATTCGGTCAGCAAGCTTGGCCCTGGTGGATGTCATGAGAAACAAAAAGAAAAAAAGCAAAAAAGAAAAGACACATGTTGAATTCGTTGTTAATAAAGTTGTGAATGGCATAGTATTTTCGAAAAGCAAAAGCAAAACAAGTTTTGAAAAACATCAAAGTTGAGTTTTCTCTTGATCCAAGGTTTCGGGGTAACTAGTGTTCTTTTCCTGCTAAAACATCTGCATTCATATTACTTGAACCTTAACCTTTTCGTTTCCCCTTAAAACAAAGGATTGCCATGAATATAATACTAGGGCAGTTTTCATCATGGTACATGTCCCCAATGATCCGTTGATCGGGGAGATAAGAAAGGAGAAAAAAAAAGAAAAAAAAAAGAATAAAGAAAAAAAAAAGAAAATGAAGTCGATATGTCAACCACTACAAAGTTTTGTTTCAGGTTTAAGGTCGTGAGAAAGTAAAGCAAGCAAGATTCAGAGTGATGTGTGGCCATTTTTTACCAAAATACAAAAGAAGTTTATCCAATTGCACACCTTTTGACCCATAAATTATAATTGTTTTCATCACCCCAGACAAGTATCATTAGCATAACGATGTCAACCTAAAGGGTACATCAAGGGCATCCAAAATCAAGGAGAAAATTTCTAAAAAGAAGAAAAAACAGAAATGAAAAAGAAAAAGTATCATAAATTTCACAACAGAGGGGACAAAAAGAATGATCTAAAAGGGAAATAGAAAAAAAAAACAAACCATGAAAAATAAAAGGATGCCCGAAGTTTCAAATCCGTAGAGTCAGATGACTCGACATCTTGCAAATGATTCTTGTTGAAACAATTTAACTGCCAAACACTTATTTGGGCCTTCATTATCCATTTCTTTCAAAACCCTTTCACCTTTAGCCACAGTACAAGCCAATAAAAGTCCACATTGACTGAAGATCGTTTGTCTTGATCTTTCTCACGAACTTAACTCTAGAACAAAATGATGTGGTGAATGACACAATCACTTGAAAAAAAAATGAAAAAAAACATCGAAAAAGAAAAGACAAAAAAGATGAGAGGTCTTCCCGTCAATTGAGAATCACCAAATAGGGGAAATCCTTCCTACCCAAACCTTTTCACCTCTCCAAAGCATACTTATAGTGCAAAATTGGGGTAGTCTTGTGAGCCCATCATGTTAACAACACTTCCTCCCAGATAAGAGACACACAAACGTTAACATTGCTCACAGATAATCATTTAGCCATCTACCTTTCATACCCATTTCCCACACCTTCTAGGGTTCAAGCTAGTTTGGATTGCAAAAAGCAGTAAAGGGAATTTTAACTCATGGTTTCACTCTCTTCCTTTTCATCAAAGGGCTCTCTGTCTCTCGACGTTGTTTTCAATGAATGTGTTTTGAATGTACATCGTGTTTGACGACAATATTGACAATGGATTCTAAGCATGGAGTTTTCAAAAAAAAAAAAAGAAAAATGAAAAGAGAAAGCGAGAGCCAAAGAAAAAAAAATGAAACAAATGTCTCATGCGTTTGTGCATTCATGCACCCTCATGAGACTACATCATGCATCTCAAAAGAAGCAAGGAAAGTTGTTCAAAAATCATTAAGGAGGGAGAGAGGTTGTGGGAAAGGTTAATATAACCTTTGTTTCCGAGCCTTTTCAATGTTTTGCTCAGTATTTGCCAGCGTTTCAAAAGTTTGAACTCAAGTTATTTCTTATATAATTCAATCATCCATAGGGTTATTACACCCACCACGAGGTTGTTACACCTCATTCATTCATCCGTAGGGTTGTTACACCTTCCACGAGGTTGTCACACCTCATTCATTCATCCATAGGGTTGTTACACCCTCCACAAGGTTGTTACACCTCATTCAATCATCCATAAGGTTGTTACACCCTCCACGAGGTTGTCACACCTCATTCATTCATCCATGGGGTTATTACACCCTCCACGATGTTGTTACACCTTACATCATCCGTAGGGTTGGTACACCCTCCACGAGGTTAGTACACCTCACATCATTCATCTGTAGGGTCGTTACACCCTCCATGAGGTTTGTACACCTCATTTCTCTCAATTACAGCCTTGGTCTAGCATTTTTTTAAGCCTAGTTTTCTCTAGAACCTTTGGTTCTCTCTGTAATATCGGCCCTCTGCTTGGCAATGGTCGAATTTTATTTTTCTTCTGCGATATTGGCCCTCTACAAGGCAATGGTCAAATCCAAATTTTAGTTGTGCTATCGGCCCTCTGCTTGGCAATGGTCGAATTTTATTTTTCTTCTGCCATATTGGCCATCTGCAAGGCAATGGGCAAATCCAGGTTGTTATTCTGAGATATCGACCCTCTGCTAGGCAATGATCGGATCCATGTTTTTCTTTCTGAGATACCGACCCTCTGCTTGGAAATGGTCGATTTTGAGTTTTTCTTTTGTATATTGGCCCTCTGCAAGGCAATGGTCAAATCCAGATTTTAGTTGTGCTATCGGCCCTCTGCTTGGCAATGGTCGAATTTTATTTTTCCTCTGCAATATTGGCCCTCTACAAGGCAATGGTCAAATCTAGGTTGTTATTCTGAGATATTGGCCCTCTGCTTGGCAATGGTCGAATTTTATTTTTCTTCTGCGATATTGGCCCTCTGCAAGGCAATGGTCAAATCCAGGTTGTTATTCTGAGATATCGGCCCTCTGCTAGGCAATGATCGGATCCATGTTTTTCTTTTTGAGTTACCGACCTCTGCTAGGTAATGGTCAGACTCTCTTTGTTACTTCATTACACTCTTCTTTGATTGTTGTTGTCATATCTATTTGAATCAGTTTCTTTTTTTTTTCCTCTTCTCTTCTGAAATCCAGACGAAATTAATTTTTCTTTATTTACTTAGACAATACGAAAATATCAAATTTTCATATTATCTAGTAATATCTAAGTAAAGAGGGCCAGCTGTCAACACCCAATTTCGTCCGGATTGACTAAATAATAAATCTTTGTTTTATTTTTTGCTTTTTGTCTTATCATATTTCATTTTCTTTCATTTTTATTTTATTTTATGGTATTTTATTATTTTTAATTTTTGTTTTACTATTTTGTATTTGATTTAGTCTTTTTTGTAAAAGAAAAAGAAAAAAAATTGATGAATAGTAAAAAGTGAATAGTAAAAACGAAAAAAAAATATAAAAGTAAAAAATAATAATGAGAGGATAAGAATCTCTGAGTTGCATGATTAAGGAAGGATAAGATTTGCAAGTGGTTTTGCAAGTGGTGATTAAAATATTAATAAAATAATATTTAAATAATAAATAATATTAAAAAAATAATTTGAATAGTAAAATTTTTGGACTATAAATAGCCATGGGAGGGGAGCTTATTCTACACAAAAAGAGAGGAAGAATCAAGTGAGAAATAAAAAAAAATAGAGAAGAAAAGAGTTGGGAAGAAAATTTTAGAAGAGTAGAGGTTCTGAAGAATTTTCGGGAGAACAACCTCTGAATAGAAAACTAAGTCTGGAGAAGAGGTAAGGGGAGCTAACCTTTCCATGTTTTTAAGTTAATACTATTGTATTACTATTCATGTTTTGAATTATTGTGTATGTCTATGTGTTGGTTATAGGACTGTTCAAGCATTAAATTTACGTGTTATTATTGATGTAAAACTATGTTGTTATTTAGAATCTGAAAATGAGAAATTTGTTAAAAACTACTTGAGGAACACTTTGACTAAGGAAAGACTTAGTACTTAAGTTGTCCATTGTGACACACCTCTCTTTCCTGAAAGTCTACTCGATGTGTTTTTAACTAATTCTTATCAAATAGATTATGTGCAGTTAAATTGTTTTGTGATATATTCAATTTGTATGATTTTTGGGGATAGATGGATTTTTTTTTATCCTATTTATGTCTTTTGTTTATTTTTATTATTATTCTCATTTTTTTTATTTTTTATTTAATTTTTATTTATTTATTTATTTTATTTTTCTCACTTTTCTTTTTTAAATATCTATCTATGTTTTTTAAATATATGAATATTAGAAAAATAATAAAAATATTTTAAAGGTTTAAGCATGTGTGATCACACGCATCGTCCTCGTGCTAAGACCTTACCTCCTTTTTTATATAAAAAATGCCAAAAAAATCATAAAATATTCAAACTAAATATATCAACTTTTTTTCTAATCAATTTCTTAACGCCAGAACTATGTGATCCTTGATTCTCCACCAAGGGTGGAGATACGTAGGAGCAAGGCCAGTCTTTGTCAGGTTCACCTTCCCAAAAATCCAAATTTTCTTAACAAATTTTCCAATCAATTTTCCAAAACAAATTTCACAAGCAATCATCAAAACATAATTACTAGAACTACGTAACCCTAATTTCTCAATCTGACTGAGAATACGTAGGAGCAAGGTCAATCCTTGTCGGGCACAAAAAAATAAAAAATATTTTGTTTTCTCTAGAGTTTTATTTTTTTAGGGGAAATTAAACATTTTGCAAACCACATCAAATTCGCGTATTTAATTAAAGGTACTGCCTTCGGGCAGGCATTGTAGGGTGCTAATACCTTCCCTACACGTAACCGACTCCCGAACCTAAAATCTGGTATTCGTAGACCTTGCCTTGCCTTTTTATGGTTTTTCCGTAGTTTTCCAGAATAAACTATGGTGGCGACTCCAAAACTCTTTTTTCAAAAATCGTTTTCTTTTTTGGATCGTCGTCCCGTCGCGATTTCCGGTTGCGACAATTGTCATGCAAACTTTCTTGGTCTACCCTAAACCCAATCTCTTGGCGAATAGAGCCTATTACTAATTACTGGCTTGCTATCTCTAGCCTCCCCTAGTAACTAATAATGCATGATAAACGAAAGCAAAATACAATTGATCGTCCTATCCCTATCTCTAGGCGATATTAGCTTAATCAAGGAATTCACCTCAGCTCATGACATTATGGTACGTCTCTGTATCAATAAAGACAAACAACGTTTATCGAATGAGTTAAACGATAAAAGAATTAAGCAAAGGTAAGGAACCCAACAATTGATAATATAGGCATATGCAAGCATATGAATAAAACAAGAATTTCAATATAAGAGAGTTTCAAAAGATTACATTTTCCCCAACAACAAAGGGTTTAGTTCACCATAGACATGATGAACTAGAGGGAATTAAATGAAAGAATGGAAGAATAAACCCTAAATTTGGTAGATTGGAGCCTAAGCATCCAAGGAACCGCCTCAAAGGAGTGTAGAACAGCTCTGGACGTCTCTGCCTGCCAAAAGAATACTTTGAGAATCGCACTGGAGCTATTTATAGCGCATAAAAGTAACAGAATTTAAGCCCAAGCCCATTTGATGGACGCTTAATTTATCCACTCAGCGGTTTTCCTCTTAGTCGCAAAACCGCTAAGCGGTCCAATAAGCCGCTTAGCGAGAAGCAATGACTTTACCCACGAAACTGGCGCTCAGCGCTGGAATTGGCGCTGAGGGGTGCACTTAGCTCTTCTTTTCGTTCTTTTTCTCCTTCTTTCATGAGTCTAAGTCCTCCCGTATTTACTTCCACCGTCAATTCTTATAAAAACCCTGCAAAGCAATGCAAAACAAGCATAATATCTCTAAAAACAACTTTTGACTCTCATATGACTCAACTAAGTGTTTTACTTGAGTCTTAAGCTCATTCTAAGCCATAAAGGGTGTGTTTTAATATCAAATTTAAGCATAAAAATAACAATTTTGCAACCGTTATCACAACCCCAAACTTAAAACTTTGCTTGTTCTCAAGCAAATAAAACAGAACTTGGCTTTCCACTTTTTCATCAAAATAGTTCAACATTTCCAAAATTTATTTTTCTCACAACAAGAGCTACTCAATTCAGATTTTCAATGGAATCTTATTAAGATGCATGCATGCTTTCAATTCAACTCAGTTCACATGATCACATATTTCCCAACAGATGTTTTATTAATGAATGATCAATCCACTAAGCATAAATGTAAACATGGAATCTATCAATTCTCACTAAGCAAGTGTTTCACTCAATCACTCAAGTGTTTAAGAGGACACTCCAACTCTCTACTATTCACATGTCACATAAAACAAAATTGCCCTTCATCTAACACAATCAACATTCTTACATGCAAATGCCATCACAAGGACTTTTCCAAGGCTTATAATGAGGTTCGGTTAACACGAAAAATTGGTTTTTCTGGAACACAAGTTCCTTGAGTGAAGAGAGTTAGTTTAGCATCCAAAGTTCAAGCACAAACTCTCTTTTTTACCAATCTTACCCATTCCCAACTTCTTTCCTTTTTCTCTTTACATTGAGCTCATCTTTCATGCTTTTTCTTTCTTCTCTTTTCATGCAATTTTTTTTTCATTCAACACTTGAGCTCAATGCCTTTCTTTTGCCTTTTAATTTCCCCCACAACCCCAAACTTGAACTTTGGCAATATCATACAATTATTCTCAACCCAACTCAAGGTAAAAAATTTTCAAAGCAAGGGTTTTCATCCTAATTCAAGGCTAGGGTTCAAAAAGAATAGAACACATGGTCCTCTTTTCTTTGGGTTAGTATTTGGCTAAGAATGGTTTCCAAAAATGGCCTTGATCATATGACATAAACATGCAATTCAATCAATCATAAAGATTCAGGCAATATCATTCATGCTTCCATATGAATAACACATATATCAATGAATACTCTGGAGCTCAAAACCTCACACAGCTGTACTTTTCTCAAACATCATTCATACACCCTGCTTAGCATCATAACCACAATCATAAATCATCACACATCTGTTCACAAAGCTAGTGAACCATTCACCTATATATCAGCATACAACACAAACTCAATCGTCATCCACATCCAATCATCATTTAAGAAAACTCATCATGCAGTAACATCATATCAAACCATCATCAGAATTAGTGTACAAGCCAAGCATAGACACAAAATAAAATTCAACCTATTCTACAAATCCAAAGTACAAAAGAAAAAATAAAAACTAGGTTGCCTCCCAAGTAGCGCTTGTTTAATGTCACGAGCCTGACCCGAACCTCAAGAATCCACCAACATCATCACCGTGGAGAATTGTTCCACTTCTCCTCCCAAATAATGTTTGAGTCTCTGACCATTCACCACCCAACTCTGTTGCTGACCATTATCATTTGGATTCTCCAATTCCACTGCTCCATTTGGATATACACGCTTTATCACAAAAGGTCCTGACCATTATGATTTCAACTTCCCAAGAAATAACTTTAATGGTGAATTGAACAATAACACTTGCTGCCCCGGATTGAAAACTCTCTTTATCAGCTTCCTGTCATGATAAAATTTCACCTTTTCTTTATAACTCCTAGATGAGTCATATGCATGTAACTGCATATCTTCAAGCTCCAATAATTGACTTCTACGTTTGCTTTGAGTTTCATGAGGATCAAAATTAAAAAATTTCAAAGCCCACAAAGCTTTATGCTCCATCTCTACTGGTAAGTGACATGCTTTCCCATATACCATTTGAAAAGGTGATAATCCCATAGAAGTTTTCATAGCCGTCCAGTATGCCCAAAAAGCATCATCTAGTTTATGTGACCAATCTTTCCTTGAAAAAGTAACTGTCTTTTCGAAAATTCTCTTGATCTCCCTGTTAGAAACTTCAGCTTGACCATTCGTTTGCAGATGATAAGGTTCTGCCACTTTATGTTTCACCCATAGTGTTTAAGTACCTTAGCTAGCTGAGCATTACAAAAATAAGACCCACCATCACTGATGAGTACCCTGGGAGTTCCAAAGCGTGAAAAGATCTACCTTTTTAAAAATTTGATCACAGTATTAGCATCATTCTTAGGACATGCTAGAGCTTCAACCTATTTACTTACATAATCAATAGCCACCAAAATATATTCATTGTCGAAAGATGAAGGAAAAGGCCCAACAAAATCAATAGCCCAGTAGTCAAAGACTTCAACTTCCAAAATGCCTTGCAAAGGCATCTCATGTCTTCGTGAAATAGTCCCTACCCTTTGACATTTATCACAATTCCTGGCATGATTATGAGCATCTTTAAACAAAGTCGGCCTATAAAATCCTGATTGAAGAATTTTTGCAGCAGTTCGCTCTCCATTATAATGACCTCCATAAGGGGAATTATGACAGTGCCACAAAATTCCTTCTGCTTCTTCTGTCGTTACAAATCTCCTCAAAAGATTATTTGCTCCAATCTTGAATAAATACGGATCATCCCATATAAACTGCTTAGCATCATGTACGAATTTCTTTTTCTGTTGCCAATTCAATTCTTCAGGAATAACTCCTGCAGCTTTAAAGTTAGCTAAGTCAGCAAATCATGGCCTTTACTGAATGTACAAGAGAGTTTCATCTGAAAAAGACTCCCAGATTTCTTTCTCCTTGCTTGTTACTTTAGTGTTGACTAGCCGAGATAAATGATCAGTAATTAGATTTTCACTTCCCTTTTTATCACGAATCTCTACATCAAACTCTTGTAATAGAAGCACCCATCTAATTAAATGTGGCTTTGAATCTGGCTTTGTCAATAAGTACTTTATAGTTGCATGATCCGTATAGATAATCACTTTGGATCCAATAAGATAAGATCTAAATTTCTCCAATGCATAAACTATAGCCAAAAATTCTTTTTCGATGGTAGCATAATTCAATTGGGCTTCATTTAAAACTTTACTAGCATAGTAAATAACATGTAACACCTTTTCTCTTCTTTGACCCAACACAGCACCTATGGCATAGTCACTGGCATCACACATAAGCTCAAAAGCTTTATTCCAATCTGGAGCCACAATAACTGGAGCAGAAATCAAACGTTTCTTCAAAATATTAAATGCTTGCACACATTCTGGACTCATTACAAATGGTGTATCTTTATCAAGCAAATTACTCAATGGCTTAGCAATCTTTGAAAAATATTTAATAAACCTCCGATATAATCCAGCATGGCCTAAAAAACTTTGAATTCCTTTCACATCTGTCGGTGGTGGAAGTTTTTCAATAACCTCCACTTTTGCTTTATCTACTTCAATCCCTCTGACTAAAATCTTGTGTCCCAACACAATTCCTTCTGTAACCATAAAATGGCATTTCTCCCAATTCAAAATAAGATTTGTTTGAACACATCTTTTAAGAACAACATCCAAATTGATTAAGCATTTTTGAAAGGAATCCCCAAATACGGAAAAATCGTCCATGAAGACTTCTATGCTTTTCTCCATGAAATCTGCAAATATTGCTTGCATACACCTCTAAAATGTGGTAGGAGCATTACATAATCCGAATGGCATTTTTCTATAAGCAAATATACCAAAAGGACATGTAAAAGATGTCTTCTCTTGATCTTCAGGATCTAGCACAATTTGATTATATCCAGAATAGCCATCTAGAAAGCAATAATAAGCTTGTCCAACCAATCTTTCTAACATCTGGTCCAAAAAAGGTAAGGGAAAGTGATCTTTCTTGGTAGCCGTATTTAATTTCCTGTAATCGATACACATCCGCCAACCAGTAACTGTCCGTGTAGGAATAAGTTCATTCTTCTCATTATAAATCACAGTCATCCCTCCCTTTTTTGGGACAACTTGAACTGGACTCACCCATTTGCTATAAGAAATGGGATAAATAATTCCTGCTTCCAATAACTTCAATACTTCCTTTCGCACAACCTCTTTCATAACAGGATTAAGTCTCCTTTGTGGTTGAGCTACTGGCCTGTAATCATCCTCCATAAGAATTTTGTGCATACAGTTTGTGGGACTTATACCCTTGAGATCTGCAATTGACCAGCCTATAGCACCCTCATTTGCTTTTAAGACTTCCACCAGCTTCTTCTCTTCTTTTAGAGATAATGAAGTACTAATACTTACTGGCTTTCCTCCATTATCTTCCAAAAACACATATTTCAAATGCAGTGGTAGATCTTTCAATTCAATCTTACTTTCTTGAACTTTCTCTTTGAGCTCAATTTTTTCAAAAATAGTCTTTTCTGCTGGAATTTCTTTTATTGCCTCCAAATCCTGAACACATTCTTCAATCATTTTGTCCTCCTCTTCATTTAAATCTTCACATTCATTAATAAGGGTTCTTTCCAGAATGGATGCATCACGAATTCTATTTTCTTCCATCATACAAAGGTCTTCCACAATGTCTATTTGAAAGCATGACTTATCATCTTTAGGATGTGACATTGCTTGGAACACATCAAAATCCACCTCTTCATCTTGTACTCTAACTTTAAGCTTGCCATTTTCAACATCAATCACGATCCTAGCTGTCTTCATAAAAGGTCTTCTAAGAATCAAAGGTGCATCTCCATTTTCTTCCATCTCCATTATAACAAAATCCACTGGAAATAAAAATTTGTCTACCCTGACTATTACATCTTCAGCCACTCCATATGGATATTTAAGAGATCTATCTGCTAATTGAAGAGTCATCCTTGTTGGCTTGATTTCCAATCCCCTAATCTTTTTGAACATAGAAAGAGGCATTAGATTAATACTGGCTCCTAGATCAATCAAAGTTTTCCCTACTTCTAACTCTCCAATAGTACATGGAATGGTAAAAATCCCTGGATCTTGTAATTTAGGAGGTAGTGTCCTCTGTATAACTGCACTACACTTCCCTTGCACCTCAATATTTTCCTTCTCAATATACTTCCTTTTCTTCATAAGAAGTTCTTTTAAAAATTTTGCATATGACGGCATTTGTTGAAATGCCTCAGAAAATGGTATTGTTATTTCCAACTTCTTAAAAATCTCCATAAAACGCTTAAACTGCTTTTCTTTCTCCCTCCTAGAATATGTCTTTGGATAAGGTAGAGATTTTTCATAATCCCTCTCTTTAAATTTTACAACCTCTTCATCTTGAAATTCTCCCTCATCTCTCAAATTTTTATTCATCATATTTTTCTCTCTCTCACACTCCTTTCTCTGATCACTCTTTTTTCAACACTCTCTTTTTCTTTCTCTCTTTTCTCAATTCTTCTCTCCTCTAATACTCTACCACTTCTGGTAACAATCTCACATGTTTCTCTCACATCACTTCTCTCCACACAATTAACATATAACACACTCTTATTCACAACTCTCTGAAAAATCTCTTCAGACTCTGCACTCCTCTATACTGGCATAAATTGAGGCTGCTTTGGATTTCTTGAAGCTTCTATAATTTCTTGTGGTAAAACAGATAATTTTTGCGTAATTATCTCCAACTGCTGAGCAATTACCTTATTTTTCTCCATCATTAAACTATGATGTTGTTTCAATGAAGCTTTTTGAACAATATCAACACTTTCGCTATGTGTTTCCTCATTATCTGCCATACTCTCGATCAAATCATAGGCCTCATCCTTAGTCTTTCTTCTTATGTCGCCTCCAGCTGCAGCATTCAACATCATAGGTAAGCAAGAACTAACGTTGTCTTGTCAAACCCATGAACTGGCGTCTTCCTCAATAAGCTTTTAAACCTATCCCATGCTTGCCCGGGAGTTTCTTCCATGCCCTGTTTAAATGATGAAATTTCCAATCTTCCCTGAGTGACTTTGGACTGTGGAAAATATTTATTGACAAATTTGGAAGCCACAGTTTCCCACATAGTGAATGTTCCTTCTGGAAAGGAATTTAACCATGTCTTAGCATTTCCTCCCAGTGAGAATGGAAACAAGCTAAGCTTTACTCGTTCATTTGATACTCCATTCATCTTCACGGTATTGCAAATTTCACTAAATGTTGTCAAATGATCATACGGATTCCCATTAGACAAACCGCTCAGTGGTTTGCATCTTAATCACAAAACCGCTCAGCGGTCCAATACGCCGCTGATGAGTCGTTATTTCTTGAACTGTATTTAGTTTATTGCACTTAAATAAACTAGGGAATTGTGTTTAATTGTCTGTTATTTCCCCGTTTTCCGAATTCTGCTTCATTTGGTCGGAAATTCGTAATTGTGCTAATTTGGATTTTCTGAGCTGATTAAGCGCATTTCTGGTTGCAGGGAAGTTGTGGAAACATCATCTTGAGCATTAGGATATGGCGTGACACATTCAAAGGCTCAACATTTAGTCATTTAGATTCTAATTAAAGTTGTAATTTCGTTTTCTAGAAGTCCTTAATTAGAATAGGGTGTTTTGGACCCTTTTAAGGGCAATTTTGTAAAAGCCCAATGTGTGGGACACTTGGCACCAAACCCTAGGGTTTCTTTTAGAGGTGGACCCTACCCATTTTATGTAATTCTCGGCCTTGAGAAGAGAGGAGCCGCCACTTCACTTTTGACACTTCATTTTACACTTTCATTTTGTTTTGCCTTGTATGAACTCTCTCTTGGGAGCTTTGGTGTGCCCTTTCGGTTTTGAGCTATGGAATGACCAAGATCACGTTTTTCTTTTTCTCTTGCTTGCAACCATACTTGTTCTTGCTTAATGGAATGGAGATCTATAATTTCTCTTCTTATATTTTCGTTTTGAAGGTTGAGAGCTTGAGTTTTGAGGTTGTTCCTTGCATTTTCATGATGTTTCCTTTGGTTGAATGAAGACCCATTTTGTATTTTCGTTTCCTTTTGCTGCACTTTGGATGTTTATGTTCAAGTTTCTTTGTTGAATGAAGAAGAATATGGTTCCCATTGAGTTTTGAAGTGAAGAGAACTTGAGTTGATGTATGGGTGTTTGAAGTTTGAACTATTTTCTTCTTGTGCTTTTGTTTGATGGTTGGAAGCAATATTTTGAGCTGGAACATTGTGTTGAATTACCATGGCTGGATGGTCTGCACTTGCAAGCTAGGGATTGGATTTTGTTTTCATCAAAAGTTTGAAGAAAAGAGAGTTTGAAGTTGGTTTGAAGAAGGTAGACTTTGGGTTGTTGCTCTTGAATTATTTTGCAATTGAACTTTGGGTTTCTTAGGTGTATTCTCGGTATTGAGAAGTGGAGCAAAGAATTTGAAGGTTTGTGTTGGTGAGAAAACCGAAAATGAGGTTGGAAAGGAGAGAGAATGGTGCATTTAATTTTTTACCTTATTTGGGCAAGCACATGAGAGGTTCATTTTCATAGAAAGAAGATTTCCATTTTGGTCTTTGTCTTTTCCTTGTAATTCTGTCGAGAATGAGAATGTTTGGTGTGGTCTATTTCATTTGACTTTGCTTACATGGCATCTTGGTTGAAGCACTAAAAGGATCTTTCATTTAGCCTTTGGTTTGAAGCACTTTTTGCAACATCCACATTGTAGCTCACGGTATTTTGTGCCTTGGTTTTGGGAGTCCGAATTTTGATGCATGGAAAGAGTGATGGCACAGTTTTATAGTGTGTGGAAGGCACATGTTTATTGTCTTGAAGATTGGAGCACATGGGACAAGAGGCCAACATATTTTATAGTTTATTGAAGGTTGAATTGAAGTTTGACTTTGGGGGACTACATAGCTCATGGCCAAAGAGGTGTTCTTAGGCCATTTTCATTTTCAATTTCTTTATTTGGTGCACATTGGGTCACGTGAATGTGTAGGAAAGAGCATGTGTGATTGTTTCTTTTACTTTAAATTAGTTTGCATAGTACGATTAGTTGCTTTTGATTTCTTTAATGTAGTTTCGCATTTAAAATAATTTAACTGTGTTAGGTAGTTGTTTGTAACAGTGTTGGTATTTAGAATTTTAATTTGTTTTAATGTTGTCTAATGTGTTTGGTCGTGTTACTTTAATTATCATGATAACTTAAATTAACTGTGTTGGTCATTAGCGATATTGCATTGCTTCTTTGAGATTTCTGGACTGTATTTATAATTGTGACTCTGACTTGGTTAATATCAAATCCGTATTTGCACTTGCAATTGGGTATACACTTAGTTGCTCAGTTGGTGTTACATCTTCGCTTAGTTGATGTAACTGCATGGTATAAATTAGATTTGACATTAACACTGCGTCCGCTTAGTTCGCTTTTATGAAAACAGGGTTAATCTTCGCTTAGTTGGTAAATTTTGTTGGATTAGAGGTTTGAGTCGCAACTTTATTTTGTTGATCTGTGATTGGAAACATTGTAATTAAGTTAATGACCAACCATTTTTATTTTGTCTCTGAAACCGTTTTTATATCTGTGTTTGTATTTCTGTTTGCTTTAGTGTTTTGATTTTATTCATCCGTATTCAACGCAAACCGTTTTCACAACCCCCCCCCCTTCGTGTTTGACTAAATTCTGAACCGCAAAATTGGTCCTTGAGAGACGACCTAGGAGTCATTTCCTAGCTATACTGCATTTCTAAATTGCACATTAAATTTTGCATGAGGTGCGACATCCGTCAAAATTTTGAAATGATCATACGGATTCTCATTAGACAAACCTCTCAGTGGTTTGCCTCTTAATCGCAAAACCGCTAATAACGGTCTAAAAATTTTGGGTAGCATCTACTGAGGGATGCTAAAATTTTTATGTATCCATTGAAAGATACAGGAAGGCACACCTACTGAAGGGTGTTGGAAGGATAAGCACTTACTGATGAGTGCTAGGCAGGTTTAGGTCAGGCTCGTGACGTTAAACAAGCGCTACCTGGGAGGTAACCCAGTTGATTATGTTTGTTTTAAACTCTGTGTTAAGTGCATTGCATGATTGAATGTTGCATCTGAGAAGGGAGAGGCATATAATTGAAAAATTGAAGGTTGAAATCAAGTGCACAGGGTGAGATGGCTCAAAAGCAAGCAAAGAAGAGAGGAAGAAAAACTATCACAAACCGCTGAGCGGCCCATTTTCCTGCTGAGCGGTTGCGGCGAAACTTGTCTCGGCTTTGTTAAAAGCTGAGCGGTTTCTATGCTTTCCATTCTAAAACCTCTTCTTTGCATTTCGCCTAAGTGGTCTCCCTAAGCCCTAACACTCCTCTTTCACTTTCAAGAGCTTTTTAGAACGATTTCCCCACTTTTTCATCACCCACTCACCAAAAATTCAGTTTTCTACCATTGTTTTGTCAAAGTTTGGGGTTTTTGGTTGAGGGTTTTGCATTGGAGAGGGCATTCATCATCAATTGGACAAATTTTTCAAGCATTCAAAGTCTCCACTCAAGTAAGTTGTGCAAGTTCATGTTTAGGGTTTCTATTTTGGGATTTGTTGATAAACATGCTTAGGAACATGATAAATTGGGGCTTTTGATTTCTATGTATAATTTGATGAAATAAGAAATGTTTGAAACGATTGAATTGCATGATTTTGGCCTGTATTGATGAAATTAGCAGTAGAGTGGAGATTAGGGTTGTTAAAAGAGGGATTTTAAAAAACCCCTTTGAAGGCCACTAAGCGGTCTCCCTGGCCGCTGAGCGGAATTCATACAGATTGGGGGATTTGTGTTTTGGGGTGCTTGGATGCTGAGGGGCCCTATTTTTCCTTCAGTATTGGATTGTGAGTGTTTTGGAAATGTAATTGATGATGCACTAACCTCTAATGATGTTTCTGTGAATGTTATTAGAATTATTTTATACATGAATGTCTACCTCAAAGAGAGTGAAAACCATGGGCAACAAAAGGAAGGAGCCAGAGAGACCAAGGAGATTTTACTCTCCTAGGTTTCTCTCCAAAAAGCATGAGGAGCATTATGCTACTGTCCAGGAAAGGTGTTTGCTGATGGAGAGGAAGGCCATGTACATTCCTGATTTAGCTCCAGAGTTTCAACTAGAGATTGAGAGGCAAGGCTGGGAGAGATTGACCACTTATCCTGCACCAGCTAGCGTTGAGCTGGTGAAGGAATTTTACACTAATG
This sequence comes from Vigna reflexopilosa, assembly GCA_027742785.1. Lineage (NCBI taxonomy): Eukaryota > Viridiplantae > Streptophyta > Magnoliopsida > Fabales > Fabaceae > Vigna > Vigna reflexopilosa. The sequence continues at coordinate 20,933,941 of CM050918.1, forward strand.
CCTTACCCAGAGGAGGAGTATCTGCTGGAAGATACATGAGCTATGTGAGGGGGAGTTGGTCAGATATGATCCCAACACCATCAACACTTTCCTAGGGACTGAGTGGCCAGGAGAGCAATGCAGCTATGATCTATTCTAGGGGAGTACAATGATTATGAAGAAATTGAGAGATTGATGTGTATCCTGGGAGACATTTTCAGAGAAACCCTAATGGGGCACCAGTCAACATACTTAGGGCAGATTTGGCTCCCCTAGCCAAGTACTGAATGACATTTACTCATGCCAACATACAGCCATGTTCCCATGTCTCCGATATCAGGATGAATCGGATTCTTGCCATCTACTACATGCTGAGGCAGATGGATGTTAATGTCGGAAAGATTATCACCGACGAGATTCATAGCTATGCAACCACTGTGAGTAGCAGGACACCATTGGGACATCCGTCCCTGATTACATATTTGTGCCAGCAGGCGGGAGTGGACACTGCAGTTCCACCTTATGAGAGACCGAGGAGGGCTATTGATGCCTCCTATTATCGTCAGTACTGTAGAGAGGAGGAGCCAGCCGGAGTAGTTCCTATGAGACGTCCTAGGAGAGCAGCAACACAGCAGGAGCAGGTACTTGAAGATGCACCGGTACAGCATGCTGATCCTTTCCAGATGAGGGACATGTATATGTCCATGATGGAGGTGAGGATGGAGTCTCTCCGCAGAGGGCAGGTGGCCACTACCGAGATGATTACAGGACTATATAATCAGCCACTAGTGCACAGGTGGACTATGGATGAGTTCCATAGTACAATGGCTTGGCCTCAGGAGCAGGTACAGGGTAGTGGGTCTGAAGCAGCTAGTTCACCAGGCAGAGATGATGATGATGAGAACTTTGAGGACGCATAGGATGAGGAGGAGTATGACTCAGACGAGGACTTGCGTTGAGGGTATCTACTGATGGATGCCAGCACTTGGACAGGGATTTTTCTTTTTCTTTTGTACTTTGGATTTGTAGAATAGGTTGAACTTTAATTTTTGTGTCTATGCTTGGCTTGTACACTGATTCTGATGATGGTTTGATAATTATATTGCATGACAAGTATTTGATAATGATTGAATGTGGTTGATGATTAAGAATGTGTGTGTGCTGATATCCAGATGAATGGTTCACTAACTATATGAACAAATGTATTGTGGTTTATGATTGTGATTGTGATGCTAAGCAAGATTCATGAATGATGTGTGAGAAAGCATGTTGTGTGAGGTATTGAGCTCCAGAATCTTTATTGATGTATGTACTATTTACAGGGAATCATGAATGATATTGCCTTAGTCTTGATAATTGATTAAATTACATGCTTATGTTATATGATCAAGGCCATGTTTGGAAGTTCTTATTTAGCCAAATTTTCACCCAAAAAGTTTAAAATTGTATATCCTTTTTGAACCTTGACCTTGAACAGTATGAAAATCCTTGATTTGAAAGTATTTACTTTGAGTTGGGTTGAGAATACTTGTATGTATTGAAAAGGTTCAAGTTTGGGGTTGTAGGGGGAAAATTGAAAGGCAAAAGAAAAGCATTGAGTTTAAGTTTTAAAAAGAAAAATGCATGAGTAGAAAGAAAAAGTAAAAGCATAAAAGAGGAACTCAATGCAAAATTGATAAAAACGGAAGAAGTTGGGAATAAAGGAGATTGGTGATAGAGATAGTTTAAACTTGAACCTTTTCAATCATGAAATAGCTCTCTTAACTCAAGGATTTTGTGATCTAGAAAAACCAAATTTTCTTGATAGCCCAGCCTCATTACAAGCCTTGGAAAAGTCCTTGTGAGGGCATTTGTATGTAAGGATTTTGATTGTTCTGGATAAATGGAAATATTGTTCTATGTGACATGTGAATAGTAAAGAGTGGAGAGACTCCTTAAACACTTGAGTGATTGAGTGAAACACTTGCTTGGTGAGAATTGTTGAAATCCATGTTTACATCTATGCTTAGTGGATTAATCATTCATGAATGAAACATCTGTTGGGAGACATTTGATTATGTGAATATGATTAGATTGAAGGCATGCATGCATTTTGGTAGGATTCCACTGAAAATCTAAGTTGAATAAAAACTTGTTGTGAAGAAAAGGATTTTTGAAAAGTGTTGAACTATTTGATGAAAAAGTGGAAGGCCAAGTTTTGTTTTGTTTGCTTGAGGACAAGCAAAGCTTTAAGTTTAGGGTTGTGATAACGGTCTAAAAACCGTTATTTTCATGCTTGAATTTGATATTAAAACACACCCTTTATAGCTTAAAATGAGCTTAGAATCAAGTAAAGCTCTTAAGTTGTGTCACATAAGAGTCAAAAGCTATTTTTAGAGATATTATGCTTGTTTTGCATTATTTTGCAGGGTTTTTGATGAGAATTGAAGATGGAAATAAAGTAGGAAGGTCATAGACTCAAGAATGAAGGAGAAAAAGGAAGAAAAGAAGAGTTTGTGGACCGCTCAAGCGTCAAATTCCAACGCTGAGTGACCTAATTTGAGGTGGAGCTATTGTTTGGCGCCCAGGCGGTGACGCTGAGCGTCCAGAACGGCAAGAGGCAAACCGCTCAGCGGTCAATTGTGACGCCTGGGCGGTGGAGTGGATTGAGGCAAACCGCTGAGTAACCAACTTTGGCGCCTGGTGGTTGTCTGTTTTTATATCTTGGATTCTGAGATCTTTCTGTTATCTTTTAGGCTTATATATAGCCCCAGTGCGAATCCAAATGTAATTCTTTTGGCACAAAGAAACATCCAGAGTTGTTCCACACACCTTGGAGGAGATTTCTTGGATGCTTAGGCTCCACTTTATCAAATCTAGGGTTTTCTTTTCCATTCTTCCATTATATTTCATCTAGTTTGACCATGATTATGGTGAACTAAACCCTAGGTTGTTGGGGAACAATGTAATATTTTGAAACTCTCATATATCCAAATTCTTATTTACTTTATATTCTTGCATATGCTTGATTTATCAATTGTTGGGTTCTTTACATGTATTTAATGCTTTTACCGTTTAACTCATTCGATAGATGTTGTTTGTCTTTATTGATACGGGGACCTACAGTAATGTCATGAACTGGGAAGAATTCCTTGATTATGCTAATGTCGCCTAGGGATAGGGGTAGGACGATCAATTGTATTTTTCTTCTGTTTATAATGCATTATTAATTACTAGGGGAGGCTAGGGATAGCAAGCCAGTAATTAGTAATAGGCTCTTTTCACCAAGGGATTAAGGGTAGACCAAGAAAGTTTGCATGGCAATATGATAAATAAGCAAAGTAAATAAGGAGAGTAGATATATGAAGGTGAATAAGATGAAATTTTAAACCCCAACAACTCCATTCATCCATATTTGCTTTAAGCCAATTGAATCACTGCATTTGCATGTTTACTTTTGTTTTGCATTTAACCATTCAAATTAATTTCTTTTCTCAAGTCTTAAGCAATTAGTTTACACGAATGATTAGGCCTTAAGAGTCCTTTGGGAAGAACGATATTGGGTTTACGAATTATATTACTTGATACGATCTGGTACACTAGCCAGGGGTTTAACAGCCGCTCAGCGAGAAGCAGTGACTTTACCCACGAAACTGGCTCTCAGCGCTGGAATTGGCCCTGAGCGGTGCACTTTGATGAGTCGATATTTTATTGATTTCACTTAGCTTATTGTACCGAATTTAATCAGGGAATTGTGCTTAATTGTCCGGTATTTTCCCGTTTTTCCTAATTATGCTTAATTTGATCAGAAATTCTTATTTTAGTTAATTTGAATTTTCTGAGCTAATTAATTGTATTATTAATTGCAGGGAAATTTTGGAGATACATTTTTGGACATTAGAGGAGACATCAATAAATTAAAGACTCTCTACATAGACATTTTAAAATTAGTTGTATTGTAATTTAGTAGTTTAGGATTTTTGAACAAGCTCTTGTGCACCTTGGGCCAATTTTGGTAAAATGATGTTGGGCCCAAAAATAGTTTTAGGTTTTAACACTTTATTTTATTTTTGGATTGTCTTAAAAAATGAGGGACATGGCCTTATAACTAGGGCAACAGTCGTCACTTTGCAGGAGGGGGTGGAACGGTGTTGTGTGGCTTCCAACTGCCACTCCCATTTTTTTATTTTGCTTTTGAACAATTTTTTAGGATGAAACTTTAGAAGCATTGTTTTTCTTTAAAGTGATGTGACATTGGAATGGGTGGAAGTTACGACTAATCTTGTTTTCAATTTAGAAGCATATTTTTCTTTATTTCTTGCTTAGATTCATTTTCTTTGCATTGGGTTTGGAGTGGTGCACGTTGGACGTCCAACAATTTCTTTCACTGCTGAAATTTCACTATGACGCTGCTTTCATTTTTATTTTGGTGTTTTGATTTTATTTGGGAGAAGACACGGTGACATTCACTTGCTAGGAGGAGGCGCTGCTTCAATTTATTTTAAAAGCACAAACGGTGATTCATGGGATTTCTTCTAGAAAAAGAAAAGCACGGGATTTATTTGGAGAAAGAAAGTTGGCATTCATATTTCGTGGAGTGATTCAAATTTTGAATATGCACACGGTGGTTGATTCTTATTAAGATATTTTTTTTAGCGTTACTTTTTAGCATTTGTGGTTAAATTCTCTACTGTTCAATGGTGTTTTCTTTTAGCTGTTCCGTGTTTAATTTTCATTTCATTTATTAGCTAAAGCATAGCTTCCTTTATTCAAACTACCTTGTGAGTTTGCTTATGCGTTGCTGATTTGTGCGCTGCACTTTAGTGGATTCATGCTTTCTTGCATTAAATTTTTATTCTACTGCATTGTGTTTAAATTCGGTTCAAGCATATATGTTTTTCTTTTTTTATTAATTGAATTTTATTCAAGCTACACGTTGCCATATTTCATCCTTCATAATTGCATATTAAAAGGTAGTTTCTTATTCCATTTATTTAGCATGGATGCATGAGTAACATATTGCCGCTAGTTTTTTTTGTGACTGATCATTTATTTTTGGTTTTATTTTAGTATTTACTTCAATGCTTTCAATTATGTTCGGTTGTGTTTAATTTCTATTTTAATTTAGTCATTTACATTCACAAACACTTTCAAAACCCCCCACTATGTGTTTGACCTGATTCTCGAACCATAGTTTGGTCCTTGAGAGACAACCTAGGAATCACTTCCTAGTCTATACTGCATTCTTTATGCACATTAATTTTGCATGGGGTGTGACACCCATCAAATTTTGGCGTCATTGCCGGGGACCAATGGTTCGGTTTTAGGTCTTTGTTGTGTTAGTGTGTGTTGTCTTGTCTTGTGTTGTAAGTGTGATGTTCTGTTTTGTGTGTTCGTCATTGTGTGTTGCATTTAGGTAGCTTTAGTTGCATATTTTCATTGCATTCTTCTTTTCCCCATTCTTTCTACATGTCTACCTACTTCGATTTTGTGAATACTGCTTCTTCTGCCTATGTCTATGATTATGATTCTCCTTCTGCATCTGACTCTAATAATGCTTCTCATGTATATTCTGTTGATTTCTATGTTGAGAACAATATGACTCATCCTCCAACTCATGAGAGTGCTCTTTGGGAGCCAACTTCACTTAGTGAGGATGATGTTCATTGTGTTCTCACCTCTGGACTGATACATTTGCTGCCTAAGTTTCATGGTTTTGTAGGTGAATGCCCATATGATCATTTGGATAGGTTCCAACTCATTTGCTCTGTAATGAAACCTTCACATGTCCCTGATGATCAGATTTTCTTAAAGGCATTCCTGCATTCAGTAGAAGAAGCAGCATGAGGATGGCTTTATTCTCTTCCTCCTGAATTCAAGGCCAATTGGGAAGATCTTAAGCATCGATTTTTGGAAAGATTTCACCCTACTCAGCATCATTCTGATTCATATAGCAACGATCCTGGGTGGAATGATTCTAACCTGGGAGGGTATGGTACTTCACAGCTTCAATATCAAGAACCACCATTCCATAATGCTTGTATGCCTCCCCTATCCAGGAACCACAGCAGCTGCAGTTTCATGAGCCTGCCCAAGCAACTCCTCATCCTTCCACTACTTCTGAGCCTACATTGAGGGAGTTACTAAGGCAGATAGCCATTCAGAACATTCAGTTCCAGCAAGAGACCAAAGCTTCCATTTAGAGTTTGACTGATCAGATGGGGCAGATAGTCACTCAACTCACCGAGGAACAGTCTCATGTTTTAGAGGAATCACAATTTCAGACTGTTCAACTTCCAGATGATGTTGGTGCCATCCACATAGGAGATGGGGAGCAGAGTCATGAGCTTACTATTGTGCCACCTACTTTCCCACCCTCATATATCCCCACTCTTACACACGAGGAGACTGATGAAGAATTGGAGGACCAGGCAGATATGAGCACCACTTTTGAGATAGGTAGACCAGCTTTACCTTCCACTACTCTACCAACTTTCAGGGAAGTGGAGGTAAACATACCTATGATTGATTTTGTTGTTGATGATCATGTTGTTGATAGGTATGTTATTGATGATTATGATATTGATGAGCATGATTTTAATTCTCCCTCTTTTCATGATGAGAACCACTTTTTGCTATCACATATGAATGTTTGTTCTCCATGCACTGAACATGAATCTGATTCTGTTGTTGATACTGCTTCTAAATTTGAACTTGATTCATGTTTTGAGGGTATATCAGAGGGTCAACTTGTTACACTGAGATTGGGTGTTATACCTCTGCGTGTTATTTCTGTAGAGCCATATTGCACTAACCATGTTGTAGGAGGTACACATGAATTTGACCAACAACGCACCCACAATGGAGAACAAAGGTGGTAGTATACACGACAATTTGAAGATTAATAGGCACCAGTTGAACATGCTCATCAACAATCACTGCTTCTTAGATCTAGCTGTGGAGGACATTTCCCTGCTTGATCAAATTTGGAGACTGAAGCAGTTCCTCCTCGAGACTTCTTTGTTGAACCCAATGGTGGAAGATATCTCCCTGCAAGTCCAAAATTGGCAACTGCCACCATGACCAGGGGTGTTTCTTTTTTCCTTTCTCCTCCCTTTCCCACTTTTATTGCATTTGTCCATGATCTATTGATTGTTCTGATTTCTGATTTGATGATTGTGACACATTGAGGACACTGTGTAGTTTAAGTGTTGTCTATTGAGGGAGAATTCTACTTTCTTTGTTAGTTTATGTTTTCTGCGTTAAATTTTTTCTTTTCTAGGTAGTTTTTGTTGTGTCTTGTTTATAGATTTGCATGTTTCTCTTTATTTCTGGACTTTGTTTAGGTTGTAGATGTTTCTTTCACTTCTTTGATACTCTAACTGATTAGCTTGAAATCCTTGCTTTTCTTTGCTTGGGAAGATGATTATGATGTTTGAGAAGGTGATTTAATTGTGATAGAAATGCCCTGTGTGAGATTTGAGCCACTTGATATTCTTTCTTGTGTGTGATATGTCTCTTGATTTCTTGCGCATATGCCTTGGCTTGACTCTGTTGATAATTCTTGATTGATATGCATGTTTAAAAGTGAAAAAGGCAGTTTTGTTGTTGAGCCTCTCTAGCCAAATAAGCTTACCTTGATGTGAGCCCTTGATAACCCCTTTTCAGCCTATACACTAGCTCTAAGTGAAAAACCATTATTACCTTAACCATAGGGAATTTTGGAGCTTTGGAAGTGTTTTGGGAACAAGTGTGGTCTCCCCGGGGATTCAGATGAATTGGCTAATTGGTTCCTCTTCTTGTTTTTGTTTTTGTAAATATGTTGTGTATCTTGTCTCTTAGAGTTGTGTCCTAGATGGAGAAAAAGAAAAGCAAGATGAAAAAAAAACAGAAAAATGAGAAAAATAAAAAAATTGTGTGAAAAATGGAGTCAAGAAGAGGATTGAATTAGAGGTCTTGGGTGTGTTTGCATGTATTTACACTTATTCCCCATTGCTCCTCTATTCTTTTTGGTTTGTAGCTTCTTATCCATATTTATCCTCCCTTTTCCTTGGCCCCATTGCATCCATAAAAGACCTTTTGATTTAAACATGCATATGTTTTTTAGTGTTGATATTAGAGACTTGCCAAGACTGTTTGTTGCTTGCTTTCTTGAGTGCATGGAGTTGAATTTATTTACCCTAGACACTTGAGAGAAACACTGATTGTGTGCATCTGTGAGGTTCTGTTACTTTTGATTCACCTCCACCCTCATATATCTACTCTCCTTATTCACTTTTCTTGTTTATCATATTGCCATGCAAACTTTCTTGGTCTACCCTTAACCCAATCCCTTGGTGAAAAGAGCCTATTACTAATTACCGGCTTGATATCCCTAGCCTCCCCTAGTAATTAATAATGCATGATAAACAGAAGCAAAATACAATTGATCGCCCTACCCCTATCCCTAGGCAGTATTAGCATAATCAAGGAATTCTTCCCAGTTCATGACATTACTGTACGTCCCCGTATCAATAAAGACAAACAACATCTACCGAATGAGTTAAACGGTAAAAGCATTAAATACATGTAAAGAACCCAACAATTGATAAATCAAGCATATAAAGTAAATAAGGATTTCGATATATGAGAGTTTCAAAAGATTACATTGTTCCCCAACAACAAAGGGTTTAGTTCACCATAATCGTGGTGAACCTAGATGAAATATAATGGAAGAATGGAAAAGAAAACCCTAGATTTGATAAAGTGGAGCCTAAGCATCCAAGAAATCCCCTCCAAGGTGTGTAGAACAACTCTGGACGTTTCTCTCTGCCAAAAGAATTTTATTTGGATTCGCACTGAGGCTATATATAAGCCAAAAAGATAACAGAAAGATCTCAGAATCCAAAATATAAAAACAGACAACCGCCCAGGCGCCAAAGTTGGCCACTCAGCGGTTTGCCTCATTCCACGCCACCGCCCCGGCGTCATAATTGACCGTTGAGTGGTTTGCCTCTTGCCATTCTGGACGCTCAGCATTGGAATTTAACGCTTGAGCGGTCCACAGACTCTTCTTTTCTTCCTTTTTCTCCTTCATTCTTGAGTCTATGACCTTCCTACTTCATTTCCATCTTCAATTCTCATCAAAAACCCTGCAAAACAATGCAAAACAAACATAATATCTCAAAAAACAGCTTTTGACTCTCATGTGACACAACTTAAGAGTTTTACTTGATTCTAAGCTCATTTTAAGTTACAAAGGGTGTGTATTAATATCAAATTCAACCATGAAAATAATGGTTGTTAGACCGTTATCACAACCCCAAACTTAAAACTTTGCTTGTCCTCAAGCAAACAAAACAAAACTTGGTCTTCCACTTTTTCATCAAATAGTTTTACAGTTTTCAAAATCCTATTCTTTACAACAAGTTATTTTTCAATTCAGATTGTCAGTGGAATCCTACCAAAATGCATGCATGCTTTCAATCCAATCTAGTTCACATACTTAAATATTTCCCAACAGATGTTTTATTCATGAATGATCAATCCACTAAGCATAGATGTACACATGGATTTCAACAATTCTCAACAAGCAAGTGTTTCACTCAATCACTCAAGTGTTTAAGGAATCACTCCACTCTCTACTATTCACATGTCACATAGAACAATATTTCCATTCATCTAAAACAATCAAATCCTTTCATGCAAATGCCATCACAAGGACTTTTTCAAGGCTTGTAATGAGGTTGGGCTATCAAGAAAATTTCGTTTTTCTAGATCACAAAATCCTTGAGTTAAGAGAGCTATTTCATCATTAAAAAGGTTCAAGTTTAAACTCTCTTTATCACCAATTTCACTCATTCCCAACTTCTTCCCTTTTCATTAATTTTGCATTGAGTTCCTTTTTCATGCTTTTACTTTTTCTTTTTCTGTACTCATGCATTTTTCTTTTCAAAACTTGAACTCAATGCTTTTCTTTTGCCTTTCAATTTTCCCCATGCAACCCCAAACTTGAACCTTTTCAATACATACAAGTATTCTCAACCCAACTCAAAGTAAATACTTTCAAATCAAGGGATTTCATACTGTTTAAGGTCAAGGTTCAAAAAGGATATAAAATTTTAAACTTTTTGGGTGAAAATTTGGCTAAGTAAGGGCTTCCAAACATGGCCTTGATCATATAACATAAGCATGCAAATCAATCAATTATCAAGATTAAGGCAATATCATTCATGATTCCCTGTGAACAGTACATATATCAGTGAAAACTTTGGAGCTCAAGACCTCACACAACATGTTTTCTCACACATCATTCCTTTATCCTGCTTAGCATCACAATCACAATCATAAATCACTACACATCTGTCCACACAGTTAGTGAACCATTCACCTGGATATCAACATGCAAAATAGTCTCAACCATCATCCACATTCAATCATCATCAAATAACTCATCATGCATTTTATATGTCAAACCATCATCACAAGCAGTGTACAAGCCAAGTTCATCAATCCTACACTACTTAACAGAAACAAATAAGTTCAAAAACAAAAGATAGAAAATCTTGTTCTAGTGTAGATAGCATTCATCAGTAAATGCTATCTCATCTCCTTTTTCAAAATCATCATCCTCAACATCTTCCTTCATAGATGGAGCTTCACCTGCTCCAACTCTGATTCCTTCCTCTTGTTCCCCACAGTCTTGATCCTTTTTTCCTGATGAGGAGGCCATCCCTGCATCAAGTACAATTCACAAAACCACAAGAAATCTCATTAAGCGTTAGTAAAACACAAAACTTCTTCCAATGAATGTGGAGGAATCAACCCGATATAACTGTTCTCTCACAAAACCCCAAACTTGGATGGAAACATTAATAAAAATTGGGTTTTCAAGAGAGAGGATGATAGGAGAAGTGATGGGAAAACTTTGGAAGAGTGTTTGAAAGTGATAGAGATGTTGGGGATCTTAAAGTAAACATTTGGGAAAGCCATAAGGGGTATAAAATTCATGCAATGGACCAAGGAAACAAATACCAAAAAAACACTTTGACCTCTCAGCGTCGCCACCGCCCAGCGGTAGGCGATATGGTTTCTTCCCCCTTTTTGATTTGCTTCAAATGTCTTTGACCCTGTAACCCTCAATTTCAACTTTCAAATTTCAAGTTTAATGCAATTCCCAAACTCTTATGCAACAATTAAACCCTAAATGCAACTAGAACAGAATTTGAACATGCAAAAGAAACAAATCAATCAACTGGGTTGCCTCCCAAGTAGCGCTTGTTTAACGTCACGAGCCTGACCCAAACCTTCTTAGCACTTGTCAGTAAGTGCATATCTTTCATCACCCATCAGTAGGTGTACCTTCCTGTATCCTTCAGTAGACACCCAACCTTCTAGCATCCCTCATTAAAAGATTATTTTATTTTAATTTTCGTATTTTTTTTTATAAAGATAGAAAAATAAAAACAGAAAAATAAAATAAAAACAGAAAAAACAGAAAAATAAAAACAGAAAAATAAAAACGGAAAGATAAAAAGAGAAAGATCCTCCCCTTGCTTGATATTGTTTTCTTTTTCTTCTTCCTGCTGAATTTTTTCAAAAAGTTGAGAACACCAAGCACCTGTTTCCATGTCTCAATCATAGGAACTTTAATCTCCAATTTCTTTAAGATTTCAATAAAGCACTTAAACTTCTTTTCTTTCCTATCATATTTCTTTTGATCATGAAGAGGTTTTGCATATGATCTTTTCTTCTTTCCTCTCTTCCTCTTTTTCTCAATCTTTCCCATCAACTTTCTCTTTTTCTCTTTTCTTCTTTTCTTCTTTATTTTCGCATATTTTTTCTTTTTTTCTTTTTTCTCAACCACTGCTTTTTCTCCCTCATCATCTTTATCTTCCTTAACCAACTTTTCGGTTTCTTCTTCCTTAAAATCTCTCTCTATCTTTTCTTCCTCAATCTTCTCCTCCTTTTTCTCCTCTATCATCTCCTCTACTTTTTCCTCCTTTCTCTCCATTTTTTTCTCCTTTATCTTTTTCTCATCAACAACCTTATCAATTTGTCTCTCCAAATTCCTGAAGGTAACTTCATAGCTCTTGGAATCGTACTTCTCCAAAAATTTGTCGACCTTTTCATTAAGGCTTTTGACTTGTCCCGTCAAATCAACTATCTGATGATAAAGTTGTTGATCATCCTCCCACATTTCTGTTGATAAGGAAAATTGTTGCTGCCATAAGCGTTGTTCAGCTTCCCCCAACGTTTCTTTTTGCAAAGAGGATTGTTGCCCAAATTGGCTTAGGTACATATTTGAATGAGGTTCCCACCAGTGGTTGAAATCATTTTAGTAGAATTGAGTGCCCATATAGTCAAATTCTTGTCCAAACTGCATTCTGCAAACATTAGGCACAAAACCCTAGAAAACATTTATTAGAACAAAAATAAAATAAACATAAAAATCAAGTCAAATTTAATCAGTTTACACTACTAGAAAAAGTTAAACCAAGAGTCCCCGGCAACGGCGCCAAAAACTTGTTAAACCCCTGGCAAGTGTACCAGATCGTATCAAGTAATAATAATTGGTAAACCCTATATCGTTCTTCCCAAAGGACTCTTAAGGCCTCATCTTTCGTGTAAACTAATCGTTTAAGAGTTGAGAAAAGAAATTAATTTGAATGATTAAAATGCAAAACAAAAGTAAACATGCAAATGCAGTGATTCAATTGGCTTCAAGAAAATATGGATTAATGGAGTTGTTGGGGTTTACAATTTCATCTTATCTACCCTCATATATCTACTCTCCTTATTCACTTTGCTTATTTATCATATTGCCATGCAAACTTTCTTGGTATACCCTTAACCCAATCCCTTGGTGAAAAGAGCCTATTACTAATTACCGGCTTCCTATCCCTAGCCTCCCCTAGTAATTAATAATGCATGATAAACAGAAGAAAAATACAATTGATCGTCATACCCCTATCCCTAGGCAGTATTAGCATAATCAAGGAATTCTTCCCAGTTCATAACATTACTATACGTCCCCGTATCAATAAAGACAAATAACATCTATCGAATGAGTTAAACGGTAAAAGCATTAAATACAGGTAAAGAACCCAACAATTGATAAATCAAGCATATGCAAGCATATAAAGTAAATAAGGATTTGGATATATGAGAGTTTCAAAATATTACATTGTTCCCCAACAACAAAGGGTTTAGTTCACCATAATCATGGTGAACCTAGATGAAATATAATGGAAGAATGGAAAAGCAAACCCTATATTTGATAAAGTGGAGCCTAAGCATCCAAGAAATCCCCTCAAAGGTGTGTAGAACAGCTCTGGACGTTTCTCTCTGCAAAAAGAATTTTATTTGGATTCGCACTAAGGCTATATATAAGCCAAAAAGATAACAGAAAGATCTCAGAATCCAAATTATAAAAACAGACAACCGCCTAGGCGCCAAAGTTGGCCGCTCAGCGGTTTGCCTCATTCCACGCCACCGCCAGGCGTCACAATTGACCGCTGAGCGATTTGCCTCTTGTCGTTCTGGACACTCAGCATTGGAATTTGACGCTTGAGCGGTCCACAGACTCTTCTTTTCTTCCTTTTTCTCCTTCACTCTTGAGTCTATGACCTTCCTACTTCATTTCCATCTGGAATTCTCATCAAAAACCCTACAAAACAATGCAAAACAAACATAATATCTTTAAAAATAGCTTTTGACTCTCATGTTACACAACTTAAGAGTTTTACTTGATTCTAAGCTCATTTTAAGTTACAAGGGGTGTGTTTTAATATCAAATTCAAGTATGAAAATAACGGTTTTTAGACCGTTATCACCTACATGGCCTAGCGGTTTTCAGCCAACAAAACACAAGTTCAATCATGTGTTAATTGTGTTTTTTGTGGAACATGCAGCCAACTATCCAGCTTCTCCTGCACGCTTCTTTTTCCTTGGAGCACCTTGTAAATATGCAGCTTCCTTTGCACGCTTCCAAGCTTCTCGTCATCTATAAAAGAGAGCTTGATCCTTTGTAAAAATCAACTTGAATTGATATAGTGAAATGTTGTTGGATAGCAATCAACCACTACTTCTTCGAGTTCATTGACTTGTGCCTTCTTAGCACACTCATCCTCTAGCTTCCTTCCCCCTTGAAAGGTCGTCTGAGTTAGAGAACCTGCCTACACACTTCCAAAACCACACCAAACAATTCATCAAACACCTTCAGTGTACCAGAACCTCCATCAACTTCTCCCAATCCGCTGCGTCATTCTGTTTCAAGGAGAGCTTTGCCGTGAATGGTGGAGCTGCTTCCATCATTACGAGTTCACCTAATTGTGCTTATTTCAACACCTTCTCCTTCAGCTTGCTTCCCTCTTGGAAGGCTTTCTGAGCTTGTGAGGCTTCAACATACACCAAACACTCACTGAACATTTGTCAAACACCTGGTGTGCACCTCCGCTTTCACTCATCCAATAAATCCGTTGTGTCATTGTGGTTCTTATGGCTGCTCTAGCATGGAGCTTGGAGCTGCTTCCATCATTCAGTATTAGAGCTAGAACATCCACGTATTACTTCAAGAGCTAAGTCAAGTTTTCACTTTGTTCTTCAATTCTATCATGTGCAGATCAAATAGTCACTATTTTCCAATTTTTTTTCATTTCTGTTTCATTTCAATTCGATTTTTCTATTGTTGTTTGTGTGTTTCCAGTGTTCCTTAGTGCTTGTTGTTCATTTTAATTGGTGCAAATCATTTGTGTTTGGTTCAATTCAACTAGCTTTCATTGTCCAGTTTGTTCAAAGTCATGTGCAAAAAAACTATCGTAGTTTTCATTCGGTCATGTATTTGATTATGAGTAACTTTCATTTCTTTTGTTTTTATTCGTGTTCACTGAATAAAGCCTTTTAACAAAAAGTTCTTTCCTTATCTAAGTCTTAGATGAATTACTTTGCTAAATAACTGTTAAGATTGTTGATAGGGGGAGCACAGGTTTAGCTGAACCCACAATCTCAGTAATATCTGAGTTTTTGATGATGACAACGCATCATTAATAACACATATGTACTATGTGTTACATGTTCTATGTTGAACTGTTATATGCTTATTATCAATGTGTTGAATCTATTTGAGCATATATGAGAACATGATTGTGTTGTTATTGTGTTGATCATTGCATTTCACTGTGTTATATATGTGATTTTATATGTGAATGCATGACACATGTTTTTGGAAAAGGAAAACCACAAGCACTTTTCTTGAACTTTAATTGTGTGCCAAAACAACAATTTTAAGTCGATTTCATTATGGGATGAGTCGATTAAAACTCGTGTCTTTGCACAAACTATTTTCAAAGTGTGCTGTGAGATTTTTCAAAGGGAAAGTTTTTCAAAACTATGTTTTACAATGTTACATAGTTGACTACATGCGATAAGTATCCGACTAAGTCTGTTAGTGTTTTGAAATTTTGTTAATCCTTGTTATAACTGTAACGGTCATATTTTTAATTTGGTTGACCACGCATTAAATGAGATTCGAGTGCATTAATTGCGAATTCAATTAATTGCTTTGATTGCTGCTAAATGCTATAACAAAATTGTTATATTCGACTACATTAGTAGCCTAGTCGACTAAAATGCGTTAGAGTTGTTCTATTCTATAAATTGATGCGAATTTGATTTCTGTATGAACTTTTGTGAATCTAATGTTTTGTGATATCTTTTTCAGAAAGTCCTAGCTTATAGAAAGTGTGAAAGAGCTCCAAGAAACAAGAAGTGATTGTGGTGATCATCTACTTGTGGATTCTTGAAGAGCAAGTTTGTTGTGATATTCAAAGGCTGATCAAATATGCACATTAGGTGTAACTGCGAGATCAGAGTCTACAATCTTGTGAAGATTGGATTGAGGTTCCCTATTGTGATTACAAGAAGAAGAGCGTTCTACGTTCTTGACTTCGAGAGTGTCACAAAGGTTTTAGACAACAGGAGAGAGGATTCTTGCTACTGGTCTAGTTGTTGTTCTGCCTATATTTTGATTAGATGGTTAGAGAGGTGTTTTACATTTTTGACGTGAGGTCACTTCCCATGGTTGGAAGGACACTGGATGTAGGCAGGTTGGTTGAACCAGTATAAAAACGCAGTGTTTGAATTCTCTGATCCCTACTCTTTTACATTTAATCGACTTTGTAATGTATTCATTCGACTTAGTTTTCGCTGCATTAGAAAATATTTTTCCTTGTGTTTCAAAAAGCTTTAAAGGCATCACCTTTTGTGAAAAAGATTTTAAAAGAACTTTGTTTTTACATTTCACCAATCCACTCCCTCTTGGTGTGAGAAATTAAGCCATTCTTTTTTAACAATAACATTTGCATTGTTTTGTAGGCCTTAAATAAAGGTTGAAGACCATGGAGAATCAACAAAAGAAGCTTGGTGAGCCAAAGGAAGCAAAGGAGTCAAAAAAGGGATGAAAAAGGGTGTTTTCCGAATTGAGAAAGTTACCTTCCGGATTGGGATAAAAAAGGAATTTAGCTTCCAAATTGGAAGTCGTGCCCAACCACTGCCACCCTGTGCCCAGCCAAAACGCACCATAATTCAGCTTTTAAAAACACGTTTTTAATGTGTTTCGTGTGAGACTTGTGAGCCAAGCTTGGATTGTGTCTTCAACACACTTCTTTTGTCATTATTTAGAGCTTGATAGATCATCTATAGAGCCCTCTCTTCACCTATAAAAGAGAGGTTCATCTCCATGTAAAAACCAAACTTGAAAGATTATTGAAGTGTTCTTGAGATTACTCTAGACCTCTATACTTCGAGTTCACCTTATTGTGCTTAATTAAGCACCTTCTCCTCTAGCTTCCTCCCCTCTCGGAAGGCTTTCTGAGCTTGTGAGGCTTCAACATACACCAAACACTCACTGAACCATTTCACAAACACCTGGTGTGCACCTTCGCTTTCACTCATCCAATCAATTTGTTTGCGTGATTCTGGTTCATGATTTTGGTTCGTGTGGCTGCTCCAGCATAGAGCTTGGAGCTATTTCCATCACGAATAGGAAGACAGTGTGCCAGACTCTACAGCCAGACTCTAACAAGTCCCAAATGACTTACCTATGTTGGGAATCAGGTAGGCTTCGTTTTAACACCAAGAGGGGGGTGAATTGGTGGGTTTTCAAAATCAGAGTCTTTTCGTAATCTTTAAGGCAAAGTAGAAAACTTTACAAACTTTCTTGAATCGCAAGTTATAGAAATTTGTTTGCAACGGAAAAGTAAGGTAGAGTATGCAGATAATGGAGTCGACTGAAAGTAAAAGTATAGGGATAGAGAATTCAAACGTAGGTTTTTATACTAGTTTGGCCTCAATGCCTACATCTAGTATCCTTCCAGTACCAGGAAGCAACTGCACTATAATGGTCAAGGTTTTTACAACAAGGTTTTTATAGAAGACCTCCACATCAAAAATATTGTTGAATATAGTGAAAAACTATATTTGGGATTAATCTCCCTATATTAGTGAAAAACTATACACACATAGGGTTCTTTATTTATAATAGACGAAATATGGGCTAAGCCCAAAATACAAATAAGAAATAATAACAAACTAACTAAAAGATAAAAGATAGAGATAAAAGATAAACATAAAATAAAGATAATATATCTAACACCCCCCCTCAAGCTGGTGCATACAAATCATATGTACCAAGCTTGTTACAAATATAATCAATTCTCGGTCCTCGTAAAGACTTAGTGAAAATATCGGCTAATTGATCATTTGAATTTACGAATTCAGTCTTGATATCTCCAGATACAATCTTCTCTCGAATGAAATGACAATCAATTTCAATGTGTTTGGTCCTCTCATGAAAGACAGGATTAGAACTAATATGAAGAGCAGCCTGAATGTCACATATAAGCGTCATTTGCGTGACATCTCCGAATTGTAACTCTCTAAGCAATTGCTTAAGCCAAACAAGTTCAGATGTGGCTGAATCCATAGCTCTATATTCTGCTTCTGCACTAGATCTTGCCACAACACTCTGTTTCTTGCTTTTCCAAGAGATCAAGTTACCACCAATGGAGACATAATATCCGGATGTAGATCTCCTATCAGAAGGAGATCCTGCCCAATCAACATCAGAATAACAAACCACTCTTGTATGGTTACTAGAACCATATAACAACCTTTTTTCCAGGAGATCCTTTAATGTACTTTAATATACGAATAACTACATTCCAATGATCTTCACATGGGGAATTAAGGAATTGGCTTACCACACTAACTGCAAAGGAAATATCAGGACTAGTAACTATAAGATAATTCAATTTTCCAACTAGTCTTCTATATTTCTCGGGATCTGACATAGGCTCCCCCTGTTTTGGTAGAAGTTTAGTATTAGGATCCATGGGTGTGTCCACAGGTTTTGAATTCATCAACCCAGTTTCCTCCAAAATATCTAGTGCATATTTCCTTTGAGATATAAGAATACCATCATTGGATTGTGCCACCTCAATACCCAAGAAATATCTAAGTTTGCCAAGATCTTTGGTCTGAAAATGGTTGCAAAGATGTTGTTTCATCTGAGAGATGTCATGACTATCACTGCCTGTAAGAACAATGCCATCAACATATACTATCAAGTATACAGATCCAACACTTGAGTGACGGTAAAAGACTGAATGATCTGCCTCACACCGAGTCATACCAAATTGTTGAACAACATCACTAAACTTTCCAAACTAGGCCCTAGGATATTGTTTTAGGCCATATAAAGATTTGCGAAGACGACATACCAACCCAGAAGACTCCCCCTGAGCAACAAATCCTAGAGGTTGCTCCATATAAATCTCTTCTTGCAAATCTCCGTTAAGGAATGCATTTTTGACAACCAATTGATAAAGAGGCCATTGTTGAAGAGTTGCCATGGCTATAAATAAACGAATAGATGACATCTTTGCCACTAGAGAAAAAGTATCACCATAATCCAAACCAAAAATTTGAGTGTAACCTTTGGCCACAAGACGAGCTTTGAGGCGATCAATAGCTCCATCAGGACCAACTTTGATAGAAAAAATCCACCTGCAACCAACAACAAATTTCCCAGATGGTAATGGAACAAGCTCCCAAGTTCTACTATGCTGAAGAACACTTAGTTCATCTAACATGGCCTGACGCCAACCAAAATGGGCTAAGGCATCATTAATAGATTTTGGGATTGTCACAGAAGAAATAGAAGAAAGACGGGTATGAAAAGGTGAAGACAGACTATGATAACTTAAAGCAAGATAATGTGGAGAAAGATTACGGGTAGAACGTATACCTTTTCGAAGGGCAATTGGAAGGGTAGACTCAGTTGTCGGAGCCGGAGGAGACAATGTAGTTGGCACTTCAATTGAGTCACTTGGTGGTTGTTGAGAAACCGCTGGAGAACTAGGCACAATTGGAGGATCACAAACAATAGGAATATTGATAATATTAGAAGGAGACGTATCGGAAGAAGAATGATCATTAAAATAAAAAGAAGACTCATTGAAGGTCACATCTGCAGATATAAAATAACGATCAAGATAAGGAGAAAAACACTTGTATCCTTTCTTTGATTTAGTAAAGCCTAAAAAAAAATTGTGTGATCGAGGAGCTAACTTATCAAGACCAGGACCAAAATTATGAACAAAACATGTAGACCCAAAAACTTTTAGAGGTAATGGGTGAAGAGGTTCATGAGGAAATAAAATAGAATGAGGTATTTTATTTTCTAAAACAGAAGAGGGCATGCGATTAATGAGATAACATGCAGTAAGATCAGCATCACCCCAAAAATATTGAGGAATGTTACCATAATTAAAAGAGTACGAGTTGTTTCAATAAGATGTCTATTTTTACGCACATGAAGTTTTATAAAGAATACCATGAGAAGCCATAAATTGTTGACAAGAATGGGAAAGATATTCACGACCATTATCACTACGCAAAAATTTGAATAGAAACACCAAACTAAGTTTTAATTTCATTATAAAAAGTTTGAAAATGATACAATAACTCAGAACGATTTTTCATTAAAAACAACCAAGTACATCTAGAATAATCATCAATAAAGGTAATGAAGTATTGAAAACCTAAATTAGACTTAACACGACTAGGTCCCCAAATGTCAGAATGAACTAAGGCAAAAAGAGACGAAGCACGTTGTGAGACACTGCAAGGAAAGGAACTACGAATATGTTTTCCTAATTGACACGACTCACAGACCAAATTGGACAACTTGGATAAGTTAGGAACAAGTTGTTGTAGTTTGGCAAGACTGGGATGACCTAACTGAGCATGAAGAAGAGATGGAGACGCCATAACTGCACCAATATGTGTAGTGGGTCGAAGATGATAAAGACCATGAGACTCACATCTGGTGCCAATCACATGTCTCGAACTGCGGTCTTGTAAACAAACAGAATCTTTGTTAAAAGAAATATCACAATCAAGAGAACGAGTTAGACGACTGACAAATAATAGGTTAAAAGGAGACCCAGGGACATACAAAACATTACCAATGGATAAAAAAGGAAAATTTTTAACAGTCCCAACACCATGAGCTAAAACTCTAGATCCATCAGCCATTGTAATAGAGGGTAAAGGATTCGGAGAGGACAAAGAGGAAAACAAAGATTTGTTACCAGTAATGTGATCTGTGGCTCCCGAGTCAAGAACCCAAGAGTCAAAAGAAGAAGATGGACTCAGAACAATAAAAGATGTATCTGTGTGTGCTACAGATGCAGTAGAATTGGAAGGTTATTGATCCTTATACCATTTGACAAATTTACTGAAAATAACAGAGTCATCACTCATATCAGAGGAAGGAGGATCCTCAGTAGGTGATTGTGACGAAGAAGTAGTTTGAACAATTGCAGCAGATCTAGGAGGGCGACCATGTAATGCATAACACCTGTCAATCTTGTGGCCTACCTTGCCACAATGGTTACACTTGAGACGTCCTTTTCCTGGTTTGTGAGAGTGATTGTGGTCATGACGTTGAGATGCCAACGTAAAGGAAACATATGTATCATTGATGGATCTACTAGGTACACGCAAAAGAGTGGAACAAGTAGAAGTCAAAGTGGGAACAATAGGTGAACCCAAAATCTGATCACAAACATGAGAATACTCATCAGCAAGGTCGTGCAATGCTAGCAACATGAAGAACTTTGACTGTTGCTCTATTTCTTTAGCAGGAGTAGAAGCAGGAGGCAATAATTCATTAAACTCATGAAAAAAAGCATGAATTTTACCCATATAATAAGTCATGGAATCCTGACACCGAGGAGCAAGAACATTGAGAAGATCCTAACAAACACCATAAAGACGTTAAGTATCATTGGTGTATAATAATTTAGCGTGTTCCCAGATTTCAAAACATGTTTCGTAAGAACGAAAAATTTGTTTTAAAGAGGAATGAAGGGTACCCTTGAGAACAATGCATAACTGAGAATCAACTTTCAACCAATGGGTAACTGCAACGGAATCAATAGTTGTCACATTCTGAGTAATATGATCAAGATACCTTTGACTCTTAAGCCAAAGTTTAACGTCTGATGCCCAAGTTGCATAATTAGTACCATATAACTTATCAATAGATAAATGCACATTGACATAGTTAGCATATATGGACGGGTTAGAAGCCATGAACAAGCAAGAGAGTACAAAACCTAGAACTCGAAAGAGGCCCAATCAACACAGCCAGGTCATGGTGAGCCCAATGAATGTGGTCGGCGATGAAGACAATGACTAATAGCGACGACGGTTGTAGTGGGCAGGATCAACGAAAAAAAAAAACTTATGCTCTAGATACCATGTTGAATATAGTGAAAAACTATATTTGGGATTAATCTCCCTTGTGTTAAATACACACATAGGGTTCTCTATTTATAATAGAAGAAATATGGGCTAAGCCCAAAATACAAATAAGAAATAATAACAAACTAACTAAAAGATAAAAGATAAAGATAAAAGATAAATATAATATAAAGATAATATATCTAACAAATATAAAACATATCTCTAACCCTCTAACCAAAATATAGGCAAACAACACAGCAAGACTTGCAGCAAGATATCCCCTCTCCTACAATCTACAACCCACTTTGAACAATCCTCAGTGTATACCAGACTCCACGAGTTCAACCCATGTAGTCAAAACAGGTAACAGCAATCACAACAATCACCACGGATGCCAAACAAGTTCTTGATCAACCCAGAAGCACCTCAATTGTGCAGATTATCATCAGGCAGTATGCGCAACACAGTTCTCCTTCAGAAACTCTTCTAAGCAAGATCACAACCGTCTTCTTGATGAGTTCTTGGAGCTCTAAAATCCAGAGAATCAATCTGAAAAAGAATATGAAAATGTTAGTTTTCCAAAAGTTTTTTTGTAGATGATCAGGTCTTGTCTATTTATAGATTTCTATAAATCAGACGCTACTAATAGAGTCGACTGTATTATAACAGTTATAACAGTTAAGACATAATAGCAGCAATTCAGTCAAACTAATTAATTTCTCAGTCAATGCAGTTGACCAACATTCAATGTCCAACTAACTTTTAAAAATATAGTCGTTGTAGTTCATGAGCATAACAGAATTTCAAAACAATCAACCAATACAGTCGAATGCGTGGCGCACATAGTCGACTTCAACACTGTAGTTCACTTTGAAATTCTTTTCAATGTAAAATCTCACATAGCATTGTTTTTGAAAATTTGTGCATAGTCACTAGCTTAATTCGACTTCCCCCATAATGAAGTCGACTTACAGCTTGCAGATATGCAACACAATGTAAGTTCATAAAAGTGCATATGGTTTTCATCTTTCAAATCATGTGAAATGCAACCAGATATGGTGTAAAATATATATGCTCAGTAAAAGTGCATTCACATATCATAAGACATGTTCCACAATATATCAATCAATAAGCAATAGAACATGTAACACATCAACAATACATGTGTTATTAAAAATGTGTTGTCATCATCAAAAACCAGAGTGATATAGATATTGTGTTGTCAACAATCTCCCCCTTTTTTGATGATGCACAACCATGATTAATAAACAACCATGTTTGTACAATATCAAATCAGATTCAGAGTAATCACAAGATATAACAATCAGATTTCAGTTTAAATACTCTGAATGCACACAAACAATCAGCACAATATCAAGCAGATAAGCAGATAGCATTTCATATCGCTTTCACAATACTTCTCCCCCTTTATGCATTAACAAAAAAGGTATGCTTCTAGATATAATGAGTTGATAAACCAAACAAAGATGCATCAAACAGAATGTATAATCAGTTTAAAAACATGCAGTGATGCTCCCCCTATCATATATATTCACATGAAAATGATAACTCCCCCTGAAGTATAGCATGTGAAGAAATATATGCAAATGTGTAATGCTCCCCCTGTCATTATGCATATTTTCATAGTTAAATTCAGATGCACAATGCAGTACAGTACAATCAGAGCATACAAACATCATAACACAGAATTGTATCACAGTTAAGATATCAATCAATTTTATCATGCAAAGATACAATTATCAACAATCTCACAATATAATCTAAAATATGAAGCACACAATTAGAATTAGAGATATTTTGTAGATAATCAGAAAAATAATAAATCAACACTATAACCAAATTCCAGTGTAGGAATTTATAATCCTGTTGAGGACAAGTTGATTAAATTAGTAATCCAGTCGATTTCATTGCTTCTCTGTGAATTGTATTTCCAGCAGTGAGTTCCAAGCAATGTTTTTCCTGCAAAACCCTTCAAAGATCTCTTGCAGATCAAGTAATTTAGTTATGCAAGAAAAATAATCCATAAGAAGTTAATAAGCAGAAAAAATGTAACAGTTTAAACATGCATAGTCAACTTCATTCAGCATACAGTCGAATCAATCATTCAAATAGAGCAGATATAATGAATCTGATTAAAGCAATTGAATATGATTCAAACACTAATTTTAATTTCTTATTCAAAGGATATTACAATTGGTAAGAACAGAACAAGACACAAAACATGAAATGGAAATCTAAGCCATTTACAAAAGAACAACAATAAAAAACACTCAAAAGACTCAATCACTGCAAAGTAGTTAAAACTTTATTCTGATTCTGAATATTCCTAAATCTTTTTGTCTACACTGTTCCTTCCACTATCTGATTCATTTGTAGATGTATCTTCAAATGATTTTACGTGAAGAGCATAATCCATCTTCTTGTGCAATTCTGACAAGGATTTTTGCAGAATCATCATCTTAGCATCCAGTTTGTCAAATCTTTTATCCACATGTTTTTCGAATATGGTCTGAGGATAGAACTTGTATCTGGAGGAGTCAACATTCAAAGGATTCAACTCATCTGTTGTAGGAATATCATCAAGTACAATCCAGTCATTTATATTTCTCTTGTTGCAGTGAATGACTCTTTCATTTATGAGGTCCACCTTGTGCAGTTTCAATACAGTGCTTATGAAGACCCCATACGGCAGACAGAGTCCCATTCCTTTAATGGACTTCATCATATGATCACGAATTGCAAAGGCCCAATTTGTTGGAGTGTCGGAAGACAGAGCACACAACAAATAAATGTCTTCTCCTTTCAGCAAAGATTGATTATCCTCCTTAGGAAGCATTATTCAAGTTATCATATACGCACACAGACGTTCATCCGTCCTTAAGTTTCTTATGCTAAAAGATTCATCTTTGCCTGCTAAATCAGAATTCTTCAGGAGCCAATTGTACAAGTCTATTTCGTTAAAACCTGTCATTCCATGATGTGATAAGAGACCTTCTTGTTTTAAATCTGCTACATTCTTCCAAATAAGGTGATCAATGGTGATATCGACACCTTTCACCCTTGACTTTAGACTGTTTCCTTCCCTTCTCAGGTTGGAGTAGAAAACTTTGACTAAGTTAGGATAACAGTCCCCTTGCAATTCAACGAATTTTGTTCACCTTGCCTTGACCAGTCATTCTTGAAATTTGAATCCTTCCTTATGATAGAATAGAATGCTTATACATTTGTGTCGCGAGACATCTTTGTAACTCCACTTGCATATAAAGTCATTTCTTTGGTCGTCATCACTGAACCAGCCAAAAGGATCGACCTCCCTTATTGCATACATTGGACGCTTTCCAGAACGTGACGAAGAGGCAGCCATTTGTGTAGAAGTGTGGAAGTCTCTTGACTCAGAATAAGGGTTTTGTGCTCAGAGTGAATGAGTTTCAAGAGTCTACAGCAAAAGTATATAGAGAGGCGCGCACCCAGTTTCACTTATACACCAAAATTTTAAAAATTTGAATTTTAGCGGTCTAAAACAGAGACTTTAGTCGAATTGGCTCACAATGTAGTTGACTACTGTATGACTTATAGAATTCAAAATAGAGTGCCACTCATAAAGCATACATAGTCGATTGAGTTAATAATTCATTCGACTAAAAATCGTGAAAACAGTTTTTCAATCCACATCAATCAATCAAACATACAATCAATCATAGACGCAATCAAACATCAACAATCAATCAATTTATGCATGATGCAATATAATGATACGACTTACCTGTTGTAGACACTGTTAAACCACTGGCAAGTGTACCAGATCGTATCAAGTAATAATAATCGGTAATCCCAATATCGTTCTTCCCACAGGACTTTTAAGGCCTCATCTTTTGTGTAAACAAATTGTTTAAGACTTGAGTAAAAGAAAATTAATTTAAATGGTTTGAATGCAAAACAAAAATAAACATACAAATGCAGGAATTCAATTGGCTAAAAGAAACTATGAATGAATGAGGTTGTTGGGGTTTACAATTTCATCTTATCCACCCTCATATATCTACTCTTCTTATTTACTTTGCTAATTTATCATATTCCATGCAAACTTTCTTGGTCTACCCTTAACCCAATCCCTTGGTGAAAAGAGCCTATTACTAATTACCGGCTTGTTATCCCTAGCCTCCCCTAGTAATTAATAATGCATGATAAGCGGAAGCAAAATACAATTGATCGTCCTACCCCTATCCCTAGGCGGTATTAACATAATCAAGGAATTCTCCCCAGTTCATGACATTACTGTATGTCCCCGTATCAATAAAGACAAACAACATCTACCGAATGAGTTAAACGGTAAAAGCATTAAATACAGGTAAAGAACCCAACAATTGATAAATCAAGCATATGCAAGCATATAAAGTAAATAAGAATTTATATATATGAGAGTTTCAAAAGATTACATTGTCCCCCAACAAAAAAGGGTTTAGTTCACCATAGTCATGGTGAAACTAGATGAAATAAATGAAAGAATGGAAAAAGCAAACCCTAGAATTGATAAAATGGAGACTAAGCATCCAAGAAATATCCTCCAAAGGTGTAAAGCTGTTGTGGACTTTGTTCTCTGCCAAAAGAATTACATTTGGATTCGCACTAGGGCTATATATAAGCCAAAAAGGATAACAGAAAGATCTCAAAATCCAAAATATAAAAACAGACAACCGCCAGGCGCCTAAATTGGTCGCTCAGCGGTTTTCCTCAACACACGCCACCGCCCAGGCACCTAAAATGACCGCTGAGCGGTTTGCCTCTTGTCGCTCTGGGCGCTCAGCGTCACCGCCTGGGCGCCAGACAACAACTTTTCCTTGCACTAGGAGCTCAGCGGTGGAATTTACCGCTGAGCGGTTCACAGACTCTTCTTTTCTTCCTTTTTCTCCTTCTTTCTTGAGTCTATGACCTTCCTACTTCATTGCCATCTTCAATTTTCATCAAAAACCCTGCAAAACAAGCATAATATCTCTAAAAACAACTTTTGACTCTCATGTAACACAACTTAAGAGTTTTACTTGATTCTAAACTCATTTTAAGCTACAAAGGGTGTGATTTAATATAAAATTTATGCATGAAAATAACGGTTTTGAGACTGTTATCACAACCCCAAACTTAAAACTTTGCTTGTCCTCAAGCAAAACAAAACAAGACTTCGCCTTCCATTTTTTCATCAAATAGTTCTACACTTTTCAAAACCCTTTTCTTCATGACAAGTTAATTCAGATTTTCAGTGGAATCCTACCAAAATGCAAGCATGCTTTCAATCCAATCTAGTTCACCTTCAATATTTCCCAACAGATGTTTTATTCATGAACGATCAATCCACTAAGCATAGATGTAAACCTAGATTTCAACAATTCTTACCAAGCAAGTGTTTCACTCAATCACTCAAGTGTTTAAGGAATCACTCTACTCTTTACTATTCACATGCCACATAAAACAATGTTGCCATTCATCTCAAACAACCAAAATCATTTAATGCAAATGCCATCACAAGGGCTTTTCCAAGGCTTGTAATGAGGTTGGGCTATCAAGAAAAATTGGTTTTTCTAGATCACAGAATCCTTGAGTTAAGCGAACTATTTCATCATTGAAAAGGTTCAAGTTTAAACTCTCTCTTTGTCACCAATTTCACTCATTCCCAACTTCTTCCCTTTTTATCAATTTTGCATTGAGTTCCTTTTTCATGCTTTTCTTTTTTTTCTTTTTTTTTCATGCATTTTTCTTTTCAATACTTGAACTCGATGCTCTTCTTTTGCCTTTCAATTTTCCCCAAACTTGAACCTTTTCATCACATAAGATTATTCTCAACCCTACTCAAGATAAATAATTTCAAATCAAGGGTTCCCATCATGTTTAAGGCCAAGGTTCAAAAAGGGTATAAAATTTTAAACTTCTTGGGTGAAATTTTTGGCTAGATAAGGGCTTCCAAACATGGCCTTGATCATATAACATAAGCATGCAAATCAATCAATTATCAAGACTAAGGCAATATCATTCATGATTCCCTGTGAACAATACATATATCAGTAAGAACTCTGGAGCTCAAAACCTCACACACATGCTTTCTCACACATCATTCATTTATCCTGCTTAGCATCACAATCACAATCATGAACCACAATACATCTGTTCATATAATTAGTGAATCATTTAACTGGATATCAACACATATACTTCCTCAGTCAACCACATTCAATCATTATCAAATACTTGTCATTCATTTTTAATACTACCATCAGAACCATTGTACAAGCCAAGCATAGACACAAAATAAAAGTTCAACCTATTCTACAAATTCAAAGTACAAAAGAAAAAGATACCTGGGTTGCCTCCTAATAACGCTTGTTTAACGTCACGAGCCTGACCCAAACCTGCTTAGCACTCATCAGTAAGTGCAAATCCTTCCAACACCCATCAGTAGGTGTACCTTCCTGTATCCTTCAGTGGATACATAAAAATTTAGCATCCCTCAGTAGATGCTACCCAAACTTGTTTAAATATCCAACTAATTTACATCAAATAAAACTAATATATTACAACAACTGGGATGATCCCCACCCCTGAGTAGGTGTTGATAACCCCATTGCTTGATATTCTTTTCTTTTTCTTCTTCCTGCTGAATTCCTTCATAAAATTGAGAACACCAAGCACATGTTTCCATGTTTCAATCATAGGAGCTTTGATCTCCAATCTCTTGAAGATCTCCCCAAAGCACTTCACTCTCTTTTTCCTCCTATGATATTTCTTTTGAGGAAGGGGTTTTTCATATGATTTTTTCTTCTTTCCACTCTTCCTCTTTTTCTCAATCTTTCCCTTCAACTTTCTTTTTTTCTCTTTTCTTTTATTTTTCTTTCTTTTCACCATTTTTCTTTTTTTTTCTTTTCTTTCAACTACTTCTTTTTCCTTATCATCATCTCTACCTCCCTCACTCAACCTTTCAGTTTCTATCTCTTCTTTCTCTATTTTTTTCTCACTTTTCTCTATCATTTCCTCCTCAACAACCTTTTCTGTTTCTATTTCTTCTATCTTTTCCTCTTCTATCTCTTCATCAAAATTATCACTTTTAAAACTAGTGGCCTGGCATTCCTCCCTAGGATTAACCTCAGTATTAACCCTAGAATTCAATATTTCATTGGATTGACGAATCTGTATCTACAACCTTTTATTCCTTGCTTCATTCTCTTCTGTAGAGGAGAGAGTAATTTGAATAAGTCGTTCCAATGTCTCGTCCACTTTGTTGATTTGCTCTTTCAAAACAGACACTTGTTGCCCTAATAGTAATTGTTGATGTGGATCTCCTACTTCTCCATTCCAACTTTGATCCATGCTTGAGTGAGGTTCCCACCAGTAGTTGAAATTATTTTGATAGAATTAAGTGCCTTTAGAACCAAATTCTTGTACATACTGCATCTTGTAAACATTAGGCACAAAATCCTAGAAATAATTTGTTAGAACAAAAATAAAATAAACATAAAAATCAAGTCAAAGTTAACCAGTTTACACTACTAGAAAAAGTTAAACCAAGAGTCCCCGACAACGGCGCCAAAAACTTGTTAACCCCCTGGCAAGTGTACCAGATCGTATCAAGTAATAATAATTGGTAAACCCAATATCGTTCTTCCCAAAGGACTCTTAAGGCCTCATCTTTCGTGTAAACTAATCGTTTAAGACTTGAGTAAAAGAAAATAATTTTAATGGTTTAAATGCAAAACAAAAATAAACATGCAAATGCAAGAATTCAATTGACGAAGAGAAACTAAGAATGAATGAGGTTGTTGGGGTTTACAATTTCATCTTATCCACCCTCATATATCTACTCTTCTTATTTACTTTGCTTATTTATCATATTGCCATGCAAACTTTCTTGGTCTACCCTTAACCCAATCCCTTGGTGAAAAGAGCCTATTACTAATTATCGGCTTGTTATCCCTAGCCTCCCCTAGTAACTAATAATGTATAATGAGCGGAAGCAAAATACAATTGATCGTCCTACCCCTATCCCTAGGCGGTATTAACATAATCAAGGAATTCTCCCTAGTTCATGACATTACCGTACGTCCCCGTATCAATAAAGACAAACAACATTTACCGAATGAGTTAAACGGTGAAAGCATTAAGCAAAGGTAAAGAACCCAACAATTGATAAATCAAGCATATGCAAGCATATAAAGTAAACAAGAATTTCAATATATGAGAGTTTCAAAAGATTACATTGTTCCCCAACAACTAAGGGTTTAGTTCACCATAATCATGGTGAAACTAGATGAACTAAATGGAAGAATGGAAAAGCAAACCCTAGAATTGATAAAGTGGAGACTAAGCATCCAATAAATCTCCTCCAAAGGTGTATAGTTGTTGTGGACTTTGTTCTCTGGCAAAAGAATTACATTTGGATTCGCACTAGGGCTATATATAAGCCAAAAAGATAACAGAAAGATCTCAAAATCCAAAATATAAAAACAGACAATCGCTCAAGAGCCTAAATTGGCCGCTGAGCGGTTTGCCTCAACACACGCCACCGCCCAGGCGCCTAAAATGACCGTTGAGCGGTTTGCCTCTTGTCGCTCTGGACGCTCAACGTCACCGCCTGGGCGCCAAACAACAACTTTTCCTTGCAGTAGGACGCTTAGCGGTGGAATTTACCGTTAGGCGGTTCACAAACTCTTCTTTTCTTCCTTTTTCTCTTTCATTCTTGAGTCTATGACCTTCCTACTTCATTGCCATCTTCAATTTTCAACAAAAACCCTGCAAAACAATGCAAAACAAGCATAATATCTCTAAAAACAACTTTTGACTCTCATGTAACACAACTTAAGAGTTTTACTTGATTCTAAACTCATTTTAAGCTACAAAGGGTGTGATTTAATATCAAATTTATGCATGAAAATAACGGTTTTGAGACCGTTATCACAAAGCAATGGATTTCTTTTCTTCAATCTCTTCCTCATCCTTTAGTCTACCAAGTTCCAATTCATGTTCTTGTAACTTGCCAAACAAAGTAGCCATGTTCATGCTAGTAAGATCTTTGGATTCTGAAATTGCAGTGACTTTTGGTTGTCAATTTCTGTTCAGACTTTTGAGAATCTCTATTTTGATCTCTTCTTTATCAAGCACTTTACCAAGAGCCATAAGGTTATTAACAATATGTGTGAATCCTTTCTGGACTTCATAGATAGTCTCTCCAGCCTTCTGTTAAGGGGTCTGGCAAGTATACCAGATCGTAGCAAGTAGTAATAAAACGGTAAGACCGAGTATCGTCTCCCAAAGGACTCTTAAGCTTAAACATTCATGTGATTTGATTTCTTAAACTTTGATGAAAGAAAATTAGGGTTTTTATATGCAAATAATGAAAATTGAAATATGCATGCAAAATGGTTAATCAATTAGCAGTTGAATGGAATATGGATAAATGATGTTGTTGGGGTTCATGAATCCTCCTAATTCACTCTCATATATCTTTAACAATTCTACTCTTTCATTATTGTTAATGCAACTTTCTAAATTACCCTAAACCCGATGTCTCGGTGAAGAGAGCCTATGCCTAATTACTAGTTTACTATGTCTAGTTTCGCTAGTAATTATTCATGCATTATGTGTGAAGAGAAGCTTAAAATAATTGGGCCTCCTATTCCTATGTCTAGGTAATATTGCTCCCAAGAGATTTCCCCATATCTAGACTACCTATACATGTCCATACAGATAATCAAAGAGCATGCAATTGAATAATGTCTTATCTCAAAGCAAGATTAATAACAGAGGAAATACTCTAACAAATAATGAAATAAAGCATATGAATGAAGAACAATTTGATATAGGAGAGTTTCAAAGGATTACATCGTTTTCCCCAACAACAAAGGGGTTTAGTTCACCATTGTCATGGTGAAACTAGATGAAAAGAATGAAAATAATGGAAGAATAAACCCTAGAATTCATAGATCGGAGCTTTCGCATCCAAAATCCGCATCCAAGGTGTGTAAAGAGTGTGACTGCGTTCTTTCTGCCAAAAGATAACCCTTCTGGTTTGTTTGGGGTCTATTTATAACTCAGAAAAATAATAGAATTTTGGCCCAGGCCCATAAGTACACCGCGCGGTGGTGGGTTACACCGCCCAATGGTAGGCACAACACATGGTCTACCCCTCAACGCTGCCGCTTGGGCGTCCTCCAGAGAACCACTGAAGAGTTCACCGCCCGACGGTGGGTTTGCACCGCCTGCCGGTAAGTGCGATTCTGGCTTCATCCCTTGGCGGTGCCCCTTAAGCACGTGGCAGTGTATGCAATGAAGGTCACACCGCCCGGCGGTGGCTGCGATTCTTGTTTTCTTCAATCTTCCACCTTCTTTTGCGTCTAACACTTCTCTTCCTTCACTTCCTTCATCAACTCCTTATATATCCTGCCAAAACAAGGGAAAACCAAGCATAAAACCTAGAAAACCCACTTTGACTCTCTTGTAACCTAACTAAGACACAATGCATGATTTCAAGCTAGTTTCTAAGTCATAAAGGGTGTGTTTTGTATCAAAATTGAGTATAAAAATAACAGTTTTTGAACCGTTATCACAACCCCAAACTTAGAACTTTGCTTGTCCTCAAGCAAACAAAACAAAAATTAGTTTTCCACCTATCATCAAAATGGTTCAAAACATTCAAAACTCATTCTTTCACAACAAGTATTTACTCAATTCATCTTTTCAATGGAATGTACTCAAGATGCACACATGCTTCAATTCATTGTAACTCACATAGTGTTCACATAATCATATAATTTCCAACAGATGTTATTCTTATGAATGATCAATTAACTAAGCACAGATGTAATCATGAGTTCATGGAATCAACCCTCACCAAATAAGGTGTTTAACTCAATCACTCAAGTGTTTCAAGAGGTCACTCCTGCCCTCTACTATCTACATGTCACATAGAACAAAATTGTCTTTCATTTACTACAATCAACATTCTCACACATAAATGTCATCACAAGGACTTTTCAAGGCTTATAATGAGGTTGAGCTAACAAGAAAATTTGGTTTTTCTAGATCACAAAATCCTTGAGTTGAGAAAGTTATTCAAACATTCATATTCAAGCACAAACTCTCTCTTTTACCAATCTCACTCATTCCCAACTTTCCCTTTTTCTTTGCATTGAGCTTTTCTTATCATGCTTATCTTTTTTATCTTTTCTATCTTTTTCATGCTTTTTCATTCAACACATTAGCTCAATGCTTTTCTTTTCCTTTCAATTCTCCCAACAACCCCAAACTTGAACCTTTATTAATACCATTAAATTATTCTCAACTCAACTCAAGGTAAATATTTTTTACAACAAGGTTTTCACATAAAGTGTTTAAGGCTAAGGTTCAAAAAGGGTAAAACACATGGTTCTCTTTACTTTGGGACGTAAATTTGGCTAAGTAAGGGCTTCCAAAAATGGCCTTGATCATGTGACATAAACATGCAATTCAATCAATCATAAAGATTTAGGCAAAATCATTCATGCTTTCAAGTAGATAGCAAACATATCAACAAAAACTCTGGAGCTCAAAACCTCACACATAGGTTCACTCAATATTCCACATATCATAATCATACACCCTGCTTAGCATCATAATCACAATCAGAATATCATTATGCATTTGTTCCCATAGCTTGTGAACACTTCCCCTATATATAATCATGTAAAGCAATCTCAATCATCATCCAAATCAAGAAGCATCATCAAGCACACTCATCATGCAATCAACAAGTCAAACCATCATCAGATAAGGTGTTCAAAGCAAGTACAATAAAAACCTACACTACTCAACAGAATCAAACCTATACTAAAAATTCAAAAACAAAAACTAAAATAAAGGATAAGAAAATCCTGGGTTGCCTCCCAGTAGCGTTTGTTTAACGTCACGAGCCTGACCCAAACCTTTCTAGCACTTATCAATAAGTGCAAAACTTACCAACACCCATTAGTAGGTGTACCTTCCTAGTATCCTTCAGTAGATACTCAATCTTCTAACATCCCTTAGTAGATGTTGTACAACATCCATCAGTAGATGTTGTTATTACTGGTAAAGCTCAAACACCCATCAGTAGGTGTTGACATTCTCCTTGCTTGATATTCTTTTCTTTTTCTTCTTTCTGCTGAATTTCTTCATAAAGTTGAGAACACTGATAACGGTTCAAAAACCGTTATTTTGATACTTAATTTTGATATTTAATGCACCTTTTTTGACTTAGAAACTAGCTTGGACTCATGATTTTTGCTTTAGTTTTGTGAATAAGAGAGTTGAGAATATGCTTTATAATTTTATCACTAAATTCCCTTGATTTAGTAAGTCTTTGGAATGATTTGAAAGAAGGGTTGAAGTATCAATGAGTTGCAGTGTAGAAAAGTCAAACAGAATGCAGAAAAGTCAATCAGTCAACAAGAAAAGTCAACCAGTTGACTAGAATGATGTTTTGTGTCGTAGGGAGCGCCAGACGATGTTAACCACCACCGGGCGGTGGACTCGGGACCAATTTTTCACTATTTTTCGCTTGGGCAGCACTATGGGGCCATTCTGAGTGTCGTACATACCATCGGGCAGTGGAAACCACCGTTGGACGGTGCATTGTTGGACCTGGGCCAGTTTTCTATTATTTTTATGATCTGTTTTGGGCATGGACCCATTTTCTGTTATTTTTCTACCCTATTTAAAGACCATAACATCCTAGAGAATGTATCTTTTGATGGCTTAAGCAGAGAAACACATTTTTCACCCTTTTGGGGGCAGATTTGGGAATTTGACAACTCTTCTTTTCTCTTTCTAGGGTTTCTATCTCTTTCATTTTATTGTACACCTACTTTCTTCATGACGATGGAGAACTAATCTCATTTGTTATTGGGGATGATGTAACTTCTAAACTCTCTTGTATTTGAATTGATTCTTGTTATTGATATATGCTTCTTTCATTAATTATTAGAGATATTCTTCTTTTCTCAAATGCTCGTTATGATTTATTCATGTTTGGCATAAATCTTATGATTTGTAAGTATCATGAGGAGATATCGCACTCTTAGGGTTGGTGGATTTGGGAAAGGTGACACCTCTCCTCTTCTCTTCCTAGGATTGGTATCATGAGATATCTACAAATCACGATCTAGGGAATTCTCTTGATAATGAATATTACCTAGAGATAGGAATAGGAACATCAATTGCCTTAAGCTTCTGTTCACATAAATGCATGAATAGTTGCTAGGGAGACTAGAGATAATAAACTAGTAATTGTGATTAGGCTCTTTACACCGAGAGATCGGGTTTAGAGTAAAATAGAAAGTGGCATTGGCATTAATGAAGAAGATGAATTCGTTTATGCATGAGAGTGATTAGGTGAAATCTAAACTCTAACAACATATTCATCCCATATTATCAACATCATCCATTCACTTTTGTGTTTAGCCTCAATTGATCAAATTGCATTCATGTTTATTTTTCCGCACTTTGCATTCAAAAACCCCAAAATATTGTTCTTATAGTCTTGATTGGTTAAGCAAAAGCACAATTGTTTAGTGTCGTGAGTCTCTTGGGAAAATGATACTCGAACTTACCGTTTATTTATTACTTGATACGATCTGGTACACTTGCCAGGGTGTTAACAAGTTTTTGGCGTTGATGAGTCGATATTTTATTGATTTCACTTAGTTTATTGTGCTAGAATTAATCAGGGAATTGTGCTTAATTGTCCGATATTTTCCCATTTTTGTTAATTGTGCTTAATTTGACCGAAAATTCTAATTTTAATTAATTTGAATATTTTGAGCTAATTATTTGTATTATTAATTGCGGGAAAAATTTTGGAGATACAATTTTGGACATTAGAGAAGACATCAATTCATTCAAGACTCTCCACAAAGACACTTTAGAATTAATCAAATTTTAGTTTAGTAGATTAGGCTTTTTAAACTAAGTTTTGTAATTTGAGTCAATTTTTGGTAATTTAGACTTAGTCCAAATGTAAGAGAGGGGGACTTGGCACCCTAAGATTTTATTTTGTGTGGACCCCACCCAATTTATTAGGGACTCACGGCCTTAAAGGAGGGCTCTCAGCCGTCACTTGGAGTCTCTCTCGATTTTTGGCTTTGGAACATTATTCTTGGGAGATGAGCACAATGGAAGGCTACGGATAAGAGAAACCAGGGCTGCCACTTACTTTGCACAATTTTTCATATTTTTGTTTGCCGGGAACCATGTTTAGGCACTTAGATTTTGGTTGAATGAAAATGGGTGCTTCCAGCCGCTTTTTGCTCTTAGAATTTTCCTTTGCTTGTGCATGCTGTTTTTCAATTGTTGAATGAAGAGAGAACACTTTACTTTCAATTAGGAGAAATGGGCAGCAGCCGCCACAATTTTCTTTGCTTGGCTGTCAACGTTTTTTTTTTTAAAGTTTAGCCTTTCTTTAAACATTTTTTCTTTGAACGCTTTCATGAGTGGGAATTGGGAGACGGTGATTGAAATGGTGGCACACATGGATTCAAATTTCTAATAGCTAGAGTGTTCATTTTATTTTGCTGGAATGAGAGATCCGCAGTAATTTACTTTTGCTAATTTAGTTATTTCTCTTCATTTGGAAAGCTCCTTGAATTGAATGTGCACATGGGTTATTGAAAGAGATTTTGATTTTACTTAGTTCAATGGTCACGGGTGCATCCGGATCTTTTCTCTCTTTTAGATTCATTTAACCCCTTGATTATATGAAAAAGTGGTGTCTCGGTTGGAGCATTTGTTGAAGAAAAACGGTGATTGAATGGGATGTTCCGAGAAAGTGGCAGCCAAGTAGAGTTCATAGCCTTTGTTTCTTTTAGAGTGAAGAAGTGGATTAGGTGGCAGCCCAGAATTTGTAGTTTTCATTTCCTTTATTTCATGAATAGGTGATTAGGTAGGAGTAGGTGTAGTGAGTACGGTGATTGACTTGGAGAAAAGGAGTTTTATTCAATTGCTTGGAGATTATGAGGAGTTGTCACATCATGAGGTTTCCTTTTATTTTATTTATGTTTGGATGAGAAGAACTTTTGCACTTCATTATTTGAGAAGCATAGAAAGGCAACGGTACAGAGAAGGTCATGGCCAAAATGTTTTTAACATGGAAAAGAAATTTCAACTTCTTTTGGTAAAGCATTTAGTCTGGCAGATGTAATTTTATGGTTTCTTATTTCTTATGCTTTAAATATTTTATTGAGTGGTTTTTTATCATTTTAATTTAGTGTTACATTTTAATAATTTTAACTGTGCTAGATATTTGTCTATTGTAGTGTTAGGTTTAGCATTTTTATTTACTTTAATGTTATCTAGTATGTTTAGTAGTGATAATTTAACTGTTATGTTAGATTAGGTTAGTCGGGTTGGTCATTAGCAATATTACATTGCTTCTTTGAGATTTTTTGGACTGTTCTTATGTTTATTCTACTCTTGCCTGACATTCTATGAAATCTGACTGTGATCTTGCAACGGGTATACGCTTAGTTGCCCAGTTAGTGATTGTATCTTCGCTTAGTTATCAATTTGTATAGAACACATCAAATGGAATAGATGTATTGCGTTCGCTTAGTTCGTGATTATGATAGCATAATTAACCTTCGCTTAGTCGGTTAGCTGTGCTGGATTAGAGGTTAGAGTAGTTTGTTCATGAGACCTGTGCACTTTAATTTTCATACTGCTGCTCTGATTTGGATCAATATTTAATATGTTATGTGCTTGCGATTAGGTATACGCTTAGTTACCTAATCGGTGTTTAATCTTCGCTTAGTTGATTAGACTGTATGGTGTCTGACTGATTAAATTTGTGCATTGCATTCGCTTAGTTTGCAATTTTGAAAACCGAATTAGCCTTCGCTTAGTTGGGTGATTCGTGTTGGATTTGGATTAGAGTAGTGTGTACTTGTCGTTAATCTGGGATAGGAAGCATAGTAATTGAGTTAATGACCAACCGTTTTCACATTCCATTTTTACATTTCTGTTTCCATTTCTGGTTACATCTGTGTTTACATTTCTGTTTGCATTCGTATTTTAATTTAATTCATCTGCATTTACACAAACCTTTGAAACCCCCCTCCCCCCACTGTGTTCTTTCTGCCAAAAGATAACCCCTCTGGTTCGTCTGGGTTTATTTATAACTTAGAAAAATAACAGAATTTTGGCTCAGGCCCATAAGTACACTGCCCGGCGGTGGGTTATACTGCCCGGTGGTGGGTTATACCGTCCGACGGTAGGCACGGTGTGAGACTTGAGATAAATGTTAGAAAATAATTAGTATTGAATAGTTTGACACTTATATTATTGGAGAGGTAAATTAAAGTAAATAATTTCTTTCTAGATTGGTGTGGTAAATGGTGTTTCATTTAGTTTATAATTTTGTTTTTGTGCATAATATTAAATCAAAATTTGAATGGTGTGGTGGTTATATGATGCTTGGTTGTTGTTTTGGTTGTTATGGCTGAATGAAAAAAAAATGGAATGATAGGAATTTCGTAGCAATGTTCTGGGTGCATATATAGAAGCATAGGGCTACTATATATTAGGGTTTTAGGGTTTGAGTTATCGAAAGAATTTACTTGTTTTAATTAAATGATTAGTTTTGGTAGAAATTATATATAGTTATATATAATATTATAATAGGGGAAGTTACGTATATGTATATATATTTCGTATATAGATATATAATAAAATAATATATACAGATATGATAAGATACGTAACGGAATTTGGGGAAAGTAAAAGTTAAGATTTAAAATATTTAACTTTTGTAACCTTTGATTATGTAAAAGGATAAGGAAAGATAAATAAAATAAATGGGAGGGGGCTTATCTTTATGAAAGGAAGATCATAATAATAACAGAAAAGAATATATATATATATATATATATATATATATATATATATATAGGAGATAGAAACAGAAGGATACAAGAGGCTACTGGGAGTATTAGATTTAAAAGAAAAGAAAGAGAAATTGGGGAGAAAAAAAAGGAGAACGTAAAAGGATAGAAAATAGAGAAAGCTTGAGGCCACGAGGAACATCAACGAGAGAGACTCTAAGGAGAGGAAATCTATCCAGGTAAGGGGAGTTAACATATGTATATTTATGAATGTTGTTGGGTATTGGTAGGGTTTTGTGATTTATTGCTTTTAACGATTGGATATTGTGGATATTCTGGGTTGATGCTCATGTTGGAATAGTGTCTGTATGCATGGAATTTTGGTGTTATGCGATATATACCTATGGAGATGGGTTTTGATTTCTACTTATAGCAGTGGGGTAGATCTTGCATGGGAGTTCTGTTTTAGATAGAAGTCTGGGTGGTGAATGAAAATTCTCGCAGGGCTGTAGTTTTGGGTTTATGTAGAAAGAAAGGGGTTTAGGTTAAGAAATAAAAAGGGAAGAAGATGGAGGGGATGGAGATGCCCTCGGTGCAGGGTTTGTGAGGAAGAGATTACGTGAAGGGAGGGAGATAGGTTATAGTTTCCTTTTAGTATCACTTTAGGGTGAAAATGAGTAAGTATATATATATTATATTATTTAATATAGTAAGTTATATTATGTAACAGAGCTAGAATAGGTAAGTTATGTTATATTATTATAATATAGATCCTTTATATATACATTAAAAGGTGTGGGTCCATCTCTGGTGTCTTTTTTAGTTTCTGTGTTATATATATATATATATATATATATATATATAAGGTTGGGGTTTCACGTGAATCAATTGTCTGTTATAATATATTATATTGTTATATATATTAGGTTGGGGTTTCACGTGATAGTTCACGTAGGGGTTTATTTTCATGGGTTGAAAATGATGCATGGACTTATGAGTTATGGCATATTATATATGTGTATATATGAATTTGCGAATGCAATTGTGGGATGGACAGTGAGGTATATGGCATTTGACGAGGACATTTTATTTTATTTGGTTGACTTTTATATTTGTATGATAATAATAGTGGTGGTTATTATTATCTTTTCTAACTATACTTCTATATTTTGGGTGTACCTTTCCTCTTGCGGGAGGGTAAAAAGGTGGATCTCTTCGTCCTTGAGGGGTGGTAGAAGAGACTGAAAATTCAGAGTGTTAACCTTTCTTCTTGCGGGAAGGTAGAAAGGGAGGAATGTCTCGCCCGTAGGGTTTCGACTCGTGTTGAGTTCAATGTCGTGAGAGACATTGTGGAGCAGGGGAGACAGGTCTGAAGCTGCGGTGGAGGACCACTCGAATCATTCTATTTCGGTAAAATAGAATATTCATTGAAGTATAGAAGGAGAAAAGAAAAAGGGGGGGTTATAAGAGAATTTGGTGTAGGCACGGGTTGCCTTGCTCGACGGGTGAGGTAGAGCCAAAGGGAATGGTACGAATTATAGTTAAGGGAATGATTTAAGCATGTGATAATGGATGTTATTGTCTTATTGAGTATTAATGATTGTTAGATGTGATTGAATGGTGATAAAGACTTAACAATTGTGATATAAATGTTATATCGTTTGAATCGATGTTTATTATGTTAGCTCACCCTTGCATTTGTTTGTGGTTGTGGTTTCCACCTGCGATGATCGTATGACTCGGGTTGATTATACGGGAGCAGATGATGATACAGGTAGTCCGGTGGATGCTTAATGCGGCGAGGATAACGAGAGACTTGGGAATTTTATTTCTTTGGGAATTTTGAGTACAGACGTAGTTTATAAATTTGTCTGACGGAATAATGTTTTCAATTGTTTTAAATTGGTTGTTTGAAATTAATTTCGGATTTGATGGTTTTGCATTAAATTTTATGAGTTGTTTTAATGTTTTGTATTTATTTTTACACTAAAATGATATCGTTATGACATCCTAGATTGGGGTGTTACACACGGCACATGGTCCACCCTCAACGCTGCCGCTTGAGCGTCCTCCAGAGAACCACTGAAGAGTTCATCGCCCAACGGTAGGTGCGATTCCAGCTTCACCCCTTGGCGATGCCCCTTAAGTGCGTGGCAATGAAGGTCACACCTCCCGGTGGTGCTATCACCGCCCGACGGTGGCTGTGATTCTTGTTTTCTTCAATCTTCCACCTTCTTTTGCGTCTAACACTTCTCTTCCTTCACTTCCTTCATCAACTCCTTATATATCCTGCCAAAAGAAGGGAAAATCAAGCATAAAACTTAGAAAACCCACTTTGACTCTCTTATAACCTAACTAAGACACAATGCATGATTTCAAGCTAGTTTCTAAGTCATAAAGGGTGTGTTTTGTATCAAAATTAAGTATAAAAATAACGGTTTTTGAACTGTTATCACCTCCATCCTGAAAAGTTCATACTCTTGAATCAAATAATTCTTCCTTGCTCTCTTGACTTCATTAGTGCCTTCATGTGTAACCTCCAAGACATCCCACATTTCCTTTGCAGATTTGTATTGAGATATCCTGAAAAAATCATCAATTGTTAGTGTAGAGGCAATAATGTTTTTGGCTTTAATATCATACTATGCTTTTCTATTTTCATCAGTTGACCATTTTGTAAAGGGTTTTACAACAATTTTATCATCAACAATTTTAGTAGGCACAAAAGGACCATTCAAAGTTGCATCCCAAATTCCTCTATCCATGGATTCAAGAAAGATTTGCATTCTAATTTTCCAAAAAAGATAATTTTCACCAGTAAACAAAGGTGATCTGTTTGTTGAAGCACCTTCACCAAAAGTTTGAAAACAGGAAGCCATCCCCAGGTCTATAGTCGATTCAAAGAAAAACAGAGTCGACTAGTTTTTCAAATATCTTATGAAAACCAGTGCCAATTGTTGGAAATCAGGTAGGCTTCGTTTTAACACCAAGAGGGGGGGGTGAATTGGTGAGTTTTCAAAATCAGAGTCTTTTCGCAATCTTTAAAGCAAAGTATAAAACTTTACAAACTTTCTTGAATCGCAAGTTATAGAAATTCGTTTGCAGCGGAAAAGTAAAGTAGACTACGCAGATAATGGAGTCGACTGAAAGTAAAAGTATAGGGATAGAGAATTCAAACGCAGGTTTTTATACTAGTTCGGTCTCAATGCCTACATCCAGTGTCCTTCCAGTACCAGGAAGCAACTGCACTATAATGGTCAAGGTTTTTATAGAAGACCTCCACGTCAAAAATATAAAACACCTCTCTAACCCTCTAACCAAAATATAGGCAAACAACACAGCAAGACTTGCAGCAAGATATCCCCTCCCCTGCAATCTGCAACCCACTTTGAACAATCCTCAAAGTGTACCAGACTCCACGAGTCCAACCCCTGCAGTCACAATAGGTAACAGCAATCACAGTAATCACCACGGATGCCAAACAGGTTCTTGATCAACCCAGAAGCACATCAATTGTACATATTATGATCAGGCAGTATGCGCAACACAGTTCTCCTTCAGAAACTCTTCCAAGCAAGATCACAATCATCTTCTTGATGAGTTCTTGGAGCTCTAAAATCCAGAGAATCAATCTGAAACAGAATATGAATATGTTAGTTTTCCAAAAGCTTTTTTGTAGATGATCAAGTCTCGTCTATTTATAGATTTCTATACATCAGACGCTCATGTAGTCGAATATGCTACTAATAGAGTCGATTGTATTATAACAGTTATAACAGTTAAGACATAATAGCAGCAATTCAGTCAAACTAATTAATTTCTCAGTCAATGCAGTTGATCAACATTCAATGCCCAACTAACTTATAAAAATATAGACGTTGTAGTTCATTAGCATAAAAGAATTTCAAAACAAGCAAATAATACAGTCGAATGCGTGGCGCACATAGTCAACTTCGACACTGTAGTTCACTTTGAAATTCTTTTCAATGTAAAATCTCACATAGCACTGTTTTTGAAAATCTATGCATAGTCACTAGCTTAATTCGACTTCCCCCATAATGAAGTCGACTTATAGTTTGCAGATATGCAACACAATGTAAGTTCATAAAAGTGCATGTGGTTTTCATCTTTCAAATCATGTGAAATGCAACCAGATATGATGTAACATATATAAGTTCAGTAAAAGTGCATTCACATATCATAAGACATGTTCCACAATATATCAATCAATAAGAAATAGAACATGTAACACATCAACAATACATGTGTTATTAAAAATGTGTTGTCATCATAAAAAACCAGAGTGATATAGATATTGTGTTGTCAACAATCTCAACAGCCTAGCCTATCCCAACTTACTAATTGAGTACCTAACTCCTAAATCAAATTTTCACTACCCCACTTCCTCCAAACTAGCTCTACACCAAGACAATTTACATCAACTCATAACCAACCAATGCCAACACAGATTTATAACATTTAATACATCCAATTATAGTCCAAACATCATTCAATGCAGTTCATACTCTCAGTTCATCCATTCACACCTAAAACAATCAAATTGCATGTAATACATTTATCATAAAAACCTAATCTCAATTCAGCCCATACAATACTCATAGACTCTTCACACATACACAATTAATCACCAATTAAAGCAAAAATCTAGCTTCCCCTACCTCAACTCAATAGCTCAAAACCTATAAACGCTCCACCAATTGCTTGCGACACAAGGAACTTCTAGAAAACCTACAAATCACCAATTGGTGATTGGAGACCAACCTTAGAACCACAATTGAACTAAGATTTAAGGAAGATGGACTATTGATTCATGTAAACCAGAATCATTTTACACAATCAAGAACCCTAAATACTAAGA
Source organism: Vigna reflexopilosa (assembly GCA_027742785.1). Taxonomy (NCBI): domain Eukaryota; kingdom Viridiplantae; phylum Streptophyta; class Magnoliopsida; order Fabales; family Fabaceae; genus Vigna; species Vigna reflexopilosa. The sequence goes on from CM050918.1 coordinate 20,977,459, forward strand.
GAAGGGGTTTACGACTTACTTGCTCGATTCAACCAATTGATCGGTCAAATTGGTAGCCCTTGACGCAAGGATCACCTAGACACCTCCTGATCGTCGAACAAATAATCCAAGAGTGAGAAAGGTTAGAGAGAAGTGAGAGAAAACGTAGAGGATAATGTTTTAGAGAGATAGAAGGTATTTTAGATAATGAGATGAGCTTAGAAAATTATATTTATATTATAAGATTATTTTATAATAAAATACTTGGTCTCTTTATTTTAATACACCTATCTAGTCTAATACTCTATTTTTTAGGTTCTTACACGAATCAGTACAAAATAATGCAAAATTTGAATTAGTTACAAACAACATTGATAGTAAAATTTAACCAAATATAATTATATTTATGGGTAAATATAGACCAATTACTAAAAGAGAAAGTTATGAAAAAATATTTACAAATCAGTTGGTTTAATTACATATACAAAAATATAAATGATATTTTTTTCTCACTAAATATTTTCTCTCACTGCTTTCTTGATTTTGGAATTAATTTTATAATATTTATAATTATTATATTTACGCAAATAGATTTTGTTTCTCTCAACTAAATTTTTTCTTCAAAAGTATTACTTCACCCATTATTTGCTTGAAGTCACATTAAAACCTAATTTCTCTTTTGCTATCTATGGGTTTTGGGAGAGAATGCCAAGACTCTTTCCCAACGCGTCATTTCCTCGACTTCCTATGTGTGGGTTTTGGGAGAGAATGCCAAGGCTCTTTCCCAACACGTTGTTTCTTCGACTTCCTCTCTAGTAAGTTCGATTTTCTACAAAAGGAAAATTTCACATTACTATTATTCAATTCATTATTAATAATTTAATATCATTTTATATCTTATACTGCTTCTGCTAATTTCTTTTTGTATTATCTGAAATATAAGTGAGAACGCAGTGATCCAAAATGATGGACCTTAACTACATGATTTGATCTGCTTGGGTTCTAATTCTACAATAATTATGTTATGTTGAATCTAATTCAAGTGATTATAATAAGAAGAGACTAAAAAAATCATGAGAAATTGTGATTATAATAATTACTTTCAATATACTTTTATGATATTTTCTTTTCTTTTAATCATGATTGACTAATTTGGCTATTAAGACAAAATTGTCTAAATAAACCTTGTTTTGAAGTTTAATATAACTATATAATGAAATAATGTCAATCAAATAAACCATCTAGAATAAACACATTAAATGCAACACTATTCTAAACACTAAATGTTGCTCCAATAATACTTTATCTAAAAGTTAATATGTGTAACATGTCTAAACGTCTAACGTTTTTAATGTATGTAAGTAAAAGTACTCTATTGTTGTTGTGTTGTGCTTTTTTTTTGTACATATCATTAAAGTACATAACTTTATTTAAAAGTTATGCATTGGATTAGAAAAACATTAAGAAATAGAAAGATATTTCGGGAATGTCTCCTTAAAGTTTTCTGTCTGATGCATTCGTACAAGCAGTACAATTGCCTCTGCAAGAAGACACATAGTATTTGACTTTGTACCTAAAGGCTACCCACCCTACGTGAAAATCAATCTTCTGAGTAATGAATCTTTTCTAAAGAAATCTATATAAAGAGATGCATGAAGAGAGGACGACAAAAACATAAAGATTTATTGCTTACTCTTACGTTGTCATTTTTTTTCTCAAGCTTGTATCGTCTAAACTTTCTCTTTGAAAAAGAAAAACCTTATTACAAGTTTTCAGATATTCATTGTATTGAAAATATATCCTCTTTAAGAGAGTAATCATTTGTACTTGTTTTTCAAAAACACTTTGTTGTTTTGTATATTCATAAGTGGATTGAAATATTTGTTGGTTTAACTCAATGGAGTTCAATGATTTAGTTAATTGGACTAGTGTAAAACTAGGAATAGTAAAACTCGTCTAACCAATTAGATAAGTTTGTAAAACCAAAAGTAATCAAACTCGTGTGTAATCTTTTAAAGATTAGTGAATAGTACTTAAAGGAGAACTGGTATAACAATAAGTCTTCTCCTCACTTTTGTTTAACAAACTTTCTAAACGTTTTTGAAAATCTTTAAGTATTTAACATTACTTGAATAACGTCTAACACTTATTTACAATAAAATTTTACACTCTATTTAAATCCTCTCCCCTTTTTAAGTTTACCTGTTTCATTGATTTTCTATTATTAATTTTCCATTTTTCCCATTGCCAAAGTTTTCAAGTGCTGTTTGAACTATTAGAAAGTGTACATCTCCATTGTGGTCCTTCAAAGATATATGTGGCATCACATCAGTTCTTCACTTATAATTTCATCAAATTGCTCCTCTAAAATATCACATAAAATTTGTCTGTCAGTGTCATGGTTTTTGCTATCAATTTGCATAGAAGGAACCACTACATGTTTCTCATCTAAATTGATTCTCTGCTCATTATTGGAGCAACTCACCAAAGATGTTATCAAGGGGACCTACATATACCCCACATATAACTTATTTTTAATATACATACACTTTTTTTCAATTCAAGTAACTCTAACTATTATATATATACAACCCGAAGAAACTTTTCGGTGTTTGTTGCAGCTACAGTCTAAAAGAAATTGATACGTTCATGAATAACAATGTCGGACAATCTTTTATTTATCAGTCTTTTTTAATATATATTTTCATCAGAATTGTCAAACAGCATAATAAAGGGGCAAGAAAACATGTGAAAAGGAACTCTTTTTAGCATGGTACACACAACTTGTGTTCGGGTCAGGGACACGTATGTTATTGGTTGTTGGGAAACGTCCCTGTTACTTAGAACAGAGCATCTCTGTTTTCTTGGATCCTTACAATCTCGGAACGTTTTTAGCGATTTCAAAATGTTCAAACGTAGATTCTGGAACTTCTTAAAGCGTGGAAAAGTCACCCAATGCAACCCCTCATTATTTTGACCATGATGTTACAAGAACAGAAAACAAAGCAAAATTTGATCGGATATCCCATTATTTGGAAAAAAGAACAAGTTCATCTGAACCCAATGTTAATCAGAGAGTAGTGAAGTTACAACGCAAACTTACATTAATGGTAACACAAGAAGGGAATTTGGTTCATTTCAGAAGGGTCCAAGATATTTTTTGAATTTAACCATAATTGTTTTGAATGATTAGTATTTGTAAATTGTAAGAAAAAACAACCTAGTTGGCGGCTACAAGAGATGGGGGTTGCGGGAAGTCCAGGTACGCTGACCTTTTGGTGTTGCTTTGTGGATGGACGAAAGCATTAGCCTTTTCCCAACCAAGAAAGAAAGAAAAGTTGGCTTTCGCTCTTTCTTTCTCTCTTTCTCCCTCTCGCGGTGACGTGTCCGCCATTCTTACTCCATACCTTCCTTCCCCGTTCTTCTTTCCTTCTTCTCAAACCGAAAACAAAACTTAAGACTAAAATAACATTAAAAAGGTTACTTTTTCTTAGTCTTCCACGAACCCTCCGTGATCTTCGCCTCGTTGTTACTATTCATTCTCACGTAACTACCTCGGAACTCACTCACTTCACTTTTGACGGCCAAACCCAACCCTAAACCATGCAAGTTTCCTCGTCCTGGTTCGGAACCTTACCTTGCTCACACGTTCGCTCCCTTCCGCCGGATCCCTGTTCCACCTCAACCACATGGCTTTTCGCTGCCTCCTACACCCATTCCTCTTCTACTAACGTCTTGATCACGTGCCCTCGTCCACAACCCTTCACTTCTTTATCGTTTCTCGTCTCCCAGAGAAAGGGCTTCTCGCTGACTTCGCTGACACCGATCAGAAGGACGAAGAAGAGAAGAAGAGCGTTGCGTGTTTCCGCGGTGTTCGAGCGGTTCACGGAGAGAGCGATAAAAGCCATAGTCTTGTCGCAGAGGGAAGCCAAAGCGCTTGGAAGCGAATTGGTTTACTCGCAACATCTCTTGCTGGGGCTCGTGGCCGAGGAGGATCGCTCCTCCGACGGTTTTCTCGCGTCTGGTATCACCGTCGAGAAGGCGCGTGAGGTTGTTCGCGGTGTCTGGAATCGGAACACTTCCGCTCGTGGTGGGGCTGGTGATGATGACAAAAGAAGTGCCACGCAGGTTCCCTTTTCTGTCAACGCGAAGCGAGTGTTTGAGGCTGCGGTTGAGTATTCAAAGTCGCTGGGACACAAATTCGTTGCCCCGGAACACATTACTGTTGGTTTAGTCAAAGTAGATGATGGAAGTGTTAGTAGGGTCCTTTACAGGTATAATTCGATTCCATGGATTTATTGTCCTGAGATCTTTTGTTATGGTTGGATTTGCAGTTCTTGATATTGTGAAAAATTGCTGATAAACACTATTGATGTGACAGTAATTTTAGACATGAGATTTTAAATTATGGTTGCATTCATGGTCACAAGTCTTTATATGGTACAGAAATTATATGGTTGCATTCAAGATCTATGTTTAAATTTTAAAACGTGTCTAACTATAATCTTTTACAATATAAAAACATTCCATGATCATGCTTGTGGTTTCTTGATATTTAACCTTGTAGAAAATTGCAGACAAATGTGTTAGTGAATACGTGTAGCTATAACTCTTTTTGCTATTGATGTTGGTAGTATACAAATATGATTTCAGATTGGGGACGAATGGAAACCAATTGGCAGCTGTGGCATTCTCCAGATTGCAAAAGGAGATTGCTAAAGACGGTAGAGAACCTAATACGGTGTCCAAGGGAATGCCTAAGAAATCGATTTCTAGAAAAGGTTCTGATGCTGGAGCCTCTGGCACAACAGGAGGTACGAAAATGGTATATAAGTCTGGTGTTTTGTACTTTTGTGTTTGAAGGATGAGGACTGAGAAGAGATTTTTGTTATCATTTTCTGGTTGTCAGAGGAGAGTCCTCTATCACAATTTTGTGTGGATCTCACTGCCCGTGCAAGTGAAGGGCAAATTGATCCAGTTGTTGGCCGAGAAGTTGAAGTTCAGAGAATAATTCAAATACTATGCAGGAAAACAAAAAGCAATCCCATTCTTCTTGGTGAAGCTGGGGTTGGAAAAACTGCTATTGCAGAGGGCCTGGCACTTCGCATTGCAAAGGCAGATGTTTCTCCATTTTTATTGGTACGTGTATTGATGCGCGATTGATGTTTCTAAAGCTTTTCTTTTTATTACTCTGCCCTTTGTGTATTTCTGGGTGCTTTATGCATGTGATTTTACTCTTTGCTTTGTGTTCTGCAGACAAAGCGTGTGATGTCCTTGGATATAGCCCTGTTAATGGCTGGAGCAAAAGAAAGAGGAGAGCTAGAGGAACGTGTTACAAAGTTGATAAAAGACGTAATAAAGTCAGGTGAATACTGTAATATAAAAGAATGTATAAGAGTTTGATGAACACGTGCTTGACGTGCTAGAAGAGGATTGTTTTAGCTCTCACTGATTATTCTCGAAATGCAGGTGATGTCATTCTCTTCATTGATGAAGTTCATATACTTGTTCAGGCAGGAACAGTTGGGAGAGGAAATAAAGGATCTGGCCTTGACATAGCAAATTTACTCAAACCTGCACTTGGAAGGGGTCAATTTCAGGTGATTATTAGTTAATTCTATTCTGAATGACTCCTGAAGATAAACACGTTTTCTGTTTGAGGGCTGGTGTAGTGTAAACAATTAACAATACCGTATAAGATTAAGGTTGGAGATCAAAGTATATGGTTAGTACTTACTACACATTTACAGGTGTCTGATAACCACCCTTTCAAAGTATTTTTATTGAATAAGCTTATCAATATACATTTGGAAACTGCAATTCAAGGTTGAGATTATTAAGAAAGATGTCTTGATGAAAATTTCGGAGGTTATGATAGTTGTTACACTAGCTTGGATCATATCATATGTTCTCTGAATGGCCATGAAGTTCACCTCGAGCGGCTAGAAATATGAATCATAAGAGTGTCAGTTGTTAAAGATCTCGCTTTTCAGTAAATTATGGAGTCAAAAGGGTATATGTATAGATAATTTCTTTTATTAACAGGGCAACCTGTTACTGAAATCAGGGAAAAAGTTGTATGTTTAATGAGGCTTGAGTCTCTCCCTCAGTTTCTCTAATTTCCATCTAACTGGGTCCTGATAGTTTTTATCTTAGATGCACTAAGGATTGGATAATATGAACCTTTTTTAGGAGAGATTTGTACCAAGTTTAATGAACTAGAAGGTAATAGGGATGGCAGCGTGCAATGCATGGACAAGGCTGGTTGATAAGATTTTACAATTCAACTCATTCATAAAGTCATGCGATAGCCAAGCATTTTTTTATCTAACTTTCTGATTTATGAAACCTTTCTGATCACTAATGTTCACTTGAGGGAACCGTTAGAAAGGTTCTAATCATCAAGTTAATATAATTTGTAAGGATCACAATTCAACCCCTTCTCGGAACTTGTAACTTTTCCTGCCACCTTTAGTCAAAACTATGGTAACTATGTAATTACCAGAAATAATTATATTCAATAATGCTAAGACAATGTTGGGTGCTACTACTTGGTTGATAAACTCTAGTACTGAATAACCTAATTTTTGTTAATGGTTTTCTTCTTTGGGATTGTCAATTTTCCTTTTTCTTGGGATGGGATACATGGTGAGAAGTTCTGAATTCTCTTTGGGTGAAAGAACTATGAAGAGAAAATAGCTCTGACCGCTGATGAATTTTCCTTTGTAGTTTATCAATTTTGTATGTGCTCCAAAGTTATTATTTTTTTTATAAGATGGGATGGTCCTTTTTTTGTTCTTAATCAAGAGTTATATTATTTGCAGTGTATTGCCTCGACCACCATAGATGAATACAGACTTTATTTTGAAAAAGATACGGCATTGGCTCGACGGTTTCAACCTGTTTGGGTTGATGAACCGAGTGAGGTTGTACTCCATATTTATGTCTATATCCTTATGCCCTCAATTTTAATCAGAATTTCTTTTCTTATTAGACTACATATTTCAATATATAGGATGATGCGATTAAGATCCTTAGGGGAATACGTGAGAAATATGAGGCATATCACAAATGCAGATACACAGCGGATGCTATAAAGGCTGCAGTTGATTTGTCAGCAAGATACATAGTTGATAGGTATCTACCTGATAAAGCTATTGACCTCATAGATGAAGCAGGAAGCAGGGCTCGTATTGTAGCCTTTAAGAAGAAAAAGGAACAAGAAACTGGCATTCTTTCTAAGTTGCCAGCTGATTACTGGCAAGAAATCAGAGCAGTCAAGTCCATGCATGAAATGGTAATGACATTGCATCCAGTATTTACCTGTTATCTGTATCAGTTGCTTTTACAGTTTTAATTTAAGATGACATATCTTTCTCACTGGTTCAGGAGACCAAGCTTAAATACTATGGCGCTTCCAACATTGATGAAAACAATGAACTCATACTGGATTCATATTTATCTTCTACGGCCACAGATGATGAGTATGTTACTTGACCTCATAATCAGAGGGCATTCTTTTATGTGTGCTTAGTTTTGATTTCTGAGTGTCTAACACGTTTTGTTTTGTCTTTAGACCAATAGTAGTTGGGCCAGAAGATATAGCAGCAGTTGCTTCCCTCTGGTCAGGCATTCCTGTGCAGAAGCTCACGGCTGATCAAAGAATTCTTCTGTTAGACCTTGATAATCAACTACGCAAACGTGTTATTGGACAAGAGGAGGCTGTTGCTGCCATTTCCAGAGCTGTAAAGAGATCCCGGGTTGGCCTCAAGGATCCTGATAGACCAATAGCTGCCATGTTATTCTGTGGTCCTACTGGGGTTGGGAAAACAGAACTTGCAAAATCTTTGGCTGCCTGTTACTTTGGATCGGTAAGACATTACAAATATGTTAAACAATAATAATTAGTGAAGATTCTTTTGTTCTTTCTAATGATCTGAAGTGATTAGGTTACCACTTACTGTTCATCTTTTAATAATTAGCCTTTCATGTAAATTGTTTCAGGAGGCAGCCATGGTACGATTAGATATGAGTGAATACATGGAGCGGCATACAGTGAGCAAATTGATCGGATCGCCCCCAGGTTATGTTGGTTATGGAGAGGGTGGCGTTTTAACAGAAGCTATTAGAAGAAAACCTTTTACCGTGTTATTGCTTGATGAAATAGAGAAAGCTCATCCAGATATATTCAACATTCTTCTTCAAATTTTGGAAGATGGTCAACTTACTGATTCTCAGGTTTGTGAATGTGGATCTGAACCTTAATCTACTAGGATTGTCAAGAGGATTTCTGATGCAGAACCGTTTTCCTTGAATTTTAGTTCTTCCTTTTCTGCTTCTTTTCCTATTAAAAGTACGAAGTTGTATCAATCTAATGTGAAGTTTGTAAAACTGGCTCAAACAGGGTCGCAGAGTTTCATTTAAAAATGCATTGGTGGTAATGACTTCAAATGTGGGGTCTAGTGCAATTGCTAAGGGTCAACACAACTCCATAGGTTTCTTGATTCCTGATGATAAAACAACGTCATACAATGGCTTGAAATCGATGGTAATTGAAGAACTAAGGACATATTTTCGTCCAGAATTGCTCAACAGGATAGATGAAGTGGTAGTGTTTCAATCCCTTGAGAAGTCACAGGTTCGTGAAGTTTTGGTTGTGAATTTTATTGCGCATTGATGATAGTCACTTGGTAGGTTCTTGGTATCATATTCATTCGTGCTTGGCACCACCAGTAATTTTGATTTTCTCTACACAAACCAACTGTTCAAGCACCACAAGCATCTTATTTCTCTGCGCCTGAGAAACTAAAGGATGACTCAACAAATCTAGGCTATAACTAGAGGGTCGTTTTATAATGAATAGTTTTGCTACATTTCAAAACGTTTTGAAACTTTAAGGACTAATCCTGGATGTTTTTGCTGTTGTTACAGTTACTGAAGATATTGGATTTGCTTCTTGAAGACATGAAGAAAAGGGTGTTGTCCCTAGGACTCCATGTTAAAGTGTCTGAAGCGGTGAAGAACCTAGTGTGCCAGCAAGGCTATAACCCAACATATGGTGCTAGGCCTCTGAGAAGGGCCATTACATCACTGATAGAAGATCCATTGAGTGAGGCATTTCTTTTTGGAGAGTGCAAGCCAGGTGACACTGTCCTCGTTGATTTGGATGCTAATGGTTACCCCTTTGTTACAAATCAGCTTGATAAGATTGTCAAGTTCTCTGACTGACACAACCCATGCCTGTAATTAATTACTGTACAGAAGCAGTAGTATATGATAGGTATACATACATATACACATAATATGACTAATGTTTTGTCTCTTTGGTAGCATAGCTATTTGATTCTTATGAATGAGCAAGCACACCACATCAACCAACGAGCTTCTTCATAGCTCATCAGATGTCGGATTTACTAAATGTGGCAACACATTATTCCATGTAAAACTTTTGTCCACAAACATTCTATTCAAATTATATTCATTTATAAAAACCAACCATACACGCTATATAGTTTCAACAACTTCGTTTGAATGTTGTCTAAAGGGATTTTGGTATCATTTGTTTTTTATGTGGAATAGTTTCTGTTTGCATGATGAAAATATTATTGAATTTTATCATTTCGATGTATCTTGATAATTTTTTAATTTGTAACCACAGTATTAAATTTAAACTATCAAACTGAATATGTACACACCTCAATAAACTACTAGTACAAAAAATGGATAAATTTTAGTTTTTTGAATTTCTATTCACAATTCTAATTTTACAATTCTAATATTTGTTTTGCAATTTTAACCCTCTTCATTTTTATCTAATTTATAATTTTACATTTTAATTAATTAAATTATTTTTCAATTATACCTTTCAATAAATAGTGGGCATATGTTCCAATTATACCCAAATGGAGATAAAAAATGTATGAACATTTGAGTATAGAAATAAATTACATTTTTGCTAGAATTTGAAATAAAATAGAAAAAAAAAGAGACTAAAATCACATTACAAGTTAAATTTTGAAAATTACAATTTTTCTAAACGAAATTTGACCTTTTTTTCAGACTTTCTTTCGGTCCCTATTCTTTGGCATCGATATAAGTTAATTCTCTAATTTTAAAATATGTAAACATAATTAGTTTACATTTAAATTTCAGAGAATTTTTATCATTATTATAAAATTAAAAAGACACATTTTAAATATTTTGAATATTCATTCATCAATGATAAAAGATGGGAATGAAAATAATTTTTCTCTAAACATAAACCATATTTTTTCTAAAAACTGAAATAAATTAATTCTTTCTACTTATGGGGCCGTTGCGATTAAGAGAATGATTCTCTTTACCACCACACTCTTCTCCTTAAGTAAATAATTTTTACTTTTATTATTAACTTTTTAAGTTTTTTTGTCTAAACCCTAATTCAATTTTAACTTTCCCTTTTTACCCTTCCATTAGCCGCACCTCACTTCTCCACCCCTACACCTCCACTCCCATAAAATTCCCTCTTTCACTCTTCCATCCTTACACTGAACATTCTCTCTTTCCCTTCCTTCTTGTTGTTGTCCTTTGCTGTTGGAATTCATTTTCCATTTTCGGTGCTTTTATCCAGTGGTGTGCCTTGTTCGTTTGCGGAAGGGTGTATCTTTCGTTCATTCGCGAAGGGTGTTTCGTGGCTGAAGACTAGGTTGTATTTCGTTGTTGCTGTTTAGGTGCTGTAAACATAGTGTTGGATTTTGTATGCTGTTGGATTTTGTTTAAGTTTGGTTTCTTGTATTGAAGAAGGTGTGAACGGATATGGGATATATGTCGATGGATATGAGGATCCGTTTAAGGGAAATGAATATAAGGATCCGTTGATCTTTTTTTTTATTTTTTTTCGTTTGTTATTTTCATATTTTGTTAGATTAATTTATTTGATAATATATTTAAAATATATTTATATGTAATTGGTTTAATATTTGTAAAGAAAATATTTTTGTTAAAAGAAATAAAAAAAATGGTTGAAAGCCTTATATAGAAAGACGAAATGGATATGGGTATCATTGAAGACCTAACGAATATTCCATTATCTGTTAATGGATACGAGTATTCATTGAAGATCCAACGAATATTCCATTTCCGTTCCATTTCCGTTATGCCTATGGGTTCTGTTTTGTTTTTTTAATTATCATCTTTAACTATGTGACAAAAAATTAAATGCATTCAGTAAATAAGGAATGGGTGGTGTAGAGAGAAAGTCTCCGAATAGGATGCATAGGCCCATCCCTGTATAACTACAGACACCTTCCTTCTACTGGATCACGTATCCACGTGATTGCGTTCCTGCGGTGCCACCGGAGACTGGAATCAATTTTTCTCTTCGGCTCAAATTCTAGGGTTTTGCTTTTCATTCTCAGCCTATTTCCACTAAATGGCCACTACTGAGAGCCTAACAAACGGACTACCTTCGCTGCCACCGGAAAACGAAAACGACGCCGGAGACAAATTGGCGAATTCGGTGAACCAACTCAACAACCTCTCCATTGCCATACAAACCTTCAAGAGCAGGTACGACGAACTGCAGAGGCACTTTAATTTCATCGAACAGGCCATCGACGCAAGGATGAAGGAACTCCAATCGTCAGGGTCCAACGCCTCGCCAAATGCGAAAGAAACAACCGAAGCCATCGTCTCTCAATCAGAGACTGGTAAAACAGATTCCAATACGAAGCCAAAACCTAAGACGGAAGCGGAAGAGAAAGAAAAAGTAAAAGAAGAAGAAAAGGAAGAGGACGAGCTTCTTTCGCTTTGCAAAACGATGAATAGCCGCGGCCTGCGTAAATACGTGTTATCGCGTTTATCCGAGACCGCGTCGCTTCGGGAACAGGTTCCCCTTGCGCTGAAGAGTTCGCCGAAGCCTTCGAAGCTCGTGTTTGAATGCATTGGGAGGTTTTTCCTTCAGGGAAGCAAAGCGTACACGAAGGACTCGCCGATGATTCCAGCAAGGCAGGTTTCGGTTCTGGTTTTAGAATACTATTTGCTCTCTGGATGTGTTGGTAAGGAGGAGGAAGTGGAGGCTTCGCTGAAGAAAGAGGCCGATTCGGCCGCGGTTGCGTGGAGGAAGAGGCTCATTGTTGAAGGGGGTTTGTCGAAGGCCTCTGAGATTGATGCCAGGGGTCTGATTCTCTTCGTTGCTGGCTTTGGGATTCCTGCTGTTTTCAGGGATGAGGATATATGGAGCTTAGTGTCTGTTAGCAATCATAGAGAAATCTTCGATGCCCTTAGCCAGTCTCAGCTCTTGCTTAAGAGGGTTTCAGGTATACATTTATTTGTATACATTTATATGTGTTGTGTGCTTTTGTGAATGTAGTAATCATAGTGATAGCCTGATGAATATGAATAAGATATTGTGCTGTACAGCTTTGTTTATAAAATTTGAAAGTTGTGACAATGCTAAGAAATGGAATGATTTTCTTTACATCATAGTAGTTAATATCTATGGTTTCCATTAGGGTTTAAATTGTCAACAAGCTTAGGTGATGCCTTGATTACATGTCAGATCAGAATACTGGAAGAAAGTAAATTGTTTTCTTAGCCTAAACTTGAGTGGCGAGGTAGTGTAAATGGAATCTATAGCTAAAGTAGCTTTAGCTTCTTCCATTTAATGAGACTCAAAATGGGTGAGATTTTTTATAGACAATGCGAGACTGTTTGGTGACAGTATACTGCCCAAAGACTAATGTCATCAGGTTTGGAACGAGCCTGGAGAGAAATTCTGTGATGAATTTCGCTATTCAATTCTTTGTCATGCTGTCGACTCATTGACCTTTCCTGGAACGTTTAATGTTTGCATAGCACGTCATGTATAAATATTCCCTTTTTCGGACATAAATATTTTATGAATGCTAATCTGTTCTCTTTCAGAGTTCAATACAGATTTTGGCTATAAGTTGCTACCCCCAAATCATTTGTTACTGCAAATTTGCATCCATCTTTTTGTTATTAGTTTAAGATCATTTGTTGGCGTGGATCCTTGTTTTCGGCATGCTTATGCTATTTGGGGCTTTGTAATGTAGTTTATGGCCTAATTTAAGATTTTACAGTAGTAAGACTGAAATATATCTCAACTTTGCTTGTGACAACTACGTTTTTGCTGCATTATTCTCTTCTAGTTTTATCTATTCTATGTATTTACTACTGCAACCCACCCTATATGTATAATAAGCATGGTTATCAGACTCGCGAGTTAACTCGTGATGAGTTTGCGTTCCTAGTCATGGTTGCCGAGTTAACTCGGTAGTAAACTCTCTTTTGAGTGAACTCGGTGGACTCATAAGCGAATTCGGTGAAAACTTATAAAATCGCGATTTTGCCGCGATTTGACAAGTTTAAAATAGGTAGAAACGAAAAAAGAAAGAATTCGTTTTGATTTTAGTATTTGATTACCTTATTAGGGTTCCTCTTCATTCTCATTGTGCTTCACTCCAGTTTGCGTTCGTGGTTGTGTTTCATCTCCTCGCTTTCGCGCTCCGTTTGATCATCGTTCGCGGTTGCGTTTTGTCCGCTCACAGTTCGTGATCGTCGCTCATAACATTCTCGTTTGTGGTCTCATGGGCGCTCCGGTGGCCTGTTCGACTCTTCGTTGCAGTCGTTGTGGTGTCGTCGTCGCAGCTTCTGGTCTCACAGCTTCTGGTCTTGCTCCTTCAAGCTGTGCTTGATGAGTGATGTTTTCTATTTTAAACATTACAACACCCTGTTACAGCCCCTGTCATGCCATGTTTTTTATTAAAAAATAATTTCTGTTGTTTGGTCTTGTCATGTTTTTTATTAAAAAAATAATTTCTATTGTCATGGTCTTGTCATGCTTTTTATTAAAAAAATAAATGTTAATGGTTTTATCAAAGTAGAAGTAAAAATGTTCTGGGAAATCGATCTGATATTGGATGGAAACATGGATTTGAGGTTAATGGTAATGGAAGAAAAGTAAAATGCAACTATTGCTCAAAGATTGTAAGCGGAGGCATATTTAGATATAAGCATCATCTTGCTGGAACTAGGGAAGATTCTGAACCTTGTGCTTCTATTTTGGATGAAATAAAAAATTTGATGATAAAAATAGTTGCAAAAGCTAAGAATGCTTCATCAAAGAAAAGAAAGATAAATATTGGTGAAGACGAGGAAGAAAGTGAAAGTCTTGAAGGAGGACACAAGGTATTAGGTTTTAAAGGAAAAGAAAAAGTTACTACTACTAGCAAGGGGGAGTCCAAGCAACTATAAATCAAATGATGAAAAAAGGATACAAAGAAGAAATTGATACTCAAGTGGTTGAATTATTTTACATCAGTGCCATTCCTTTTAATGTAATTTGAAATCAAACATTTGCAAAGATGTGTGAAATGATTGGTAAGTATGGAGTTGGATACAAACCACCATCTTATCATGATATTAGAGAGAAGCTCTTGAAACAAGTTGTGAAGAAAATAGATGCAAATCTTGAGGAATATAAGGAGGAGTGGAAGAGAACTGGATGTACAATTATATCTGATGGTTGGACGGATAGAAAAAGATGTTCTATTTGCAACTTCTTGGTGAATAGTTCTAAAGGGACGATTTTTCTTTATTCACTTGACACTTCAGACATTTCAGAAACAGCTGATAAAGTTTTCAAAATGTTGGATGATGTTGTCGAGTTTGTTGGACAAGAAAATGTTGTTCAACTTGTCACTGATAATGCTACAAATTTCAAGGGAGTCGGAGAGTTGTTGATGCAAAAAAGGGAAAAATTGTATTGGACTCTATGTGCAACACATTGCATTAATTTGATATTTGAAGATTTTGAAAAGAATTTGAAGGTCCATGAATTGACCATTAAGAAGGGAAGAAAGATTACAACTTACATGTATGGGAGATCAATGTTGATTTCCTTGTTGAAAAAGTTCACTAAAGGTAGAGACTTGATAAGATCGGGTGTGACTAGATTTGCAACGACTTATTTAACTCTTGCTTGTCTTCATGAATTAAAGGCATCATTGTTGACCATTTTTAGCTTTGAGGAATGAAAGCCAAGCAAGTTTGGAACTTCACATGAGGGGAGAAAAGTAGAACATGTGGTATTAGACAGGTGGTTTTGGAAGAATGTCTCCACATGCTTGAAAGTTGTTGCCCCTCTTATGGTTGTCTTAAGATTAGTGGACTCAGATGTAAAACCTACAATAGGTTTCATTTATGAAGAAATGGATTGTGCATAGGAGAAGATTAGGTCTAACTTTAACAATATCATAAAGAGGTAAATTTTCAAACTTTTACTCATTCAATGTTTAATTACTTATGTGAAATTATTTCTCATATAGCATAATTGATGTAGTTATGAAGAGGTTTGGAGAATAATTGATGCTCGATGGGATAATGAACTTCATAGGCCTTTGCATGTAGCTGCCTATCTTCTGAACCCCCATTTCCACTATGAACCTAACTTTAGATGTGATGATGGTGGAGAGGTGAAAGAAGGATTGTATATTTGCATGAGAAGATTGATACCAAATATGGCAGAAAGAAGAAAAATTAATTTACAAATTGTTGAATTTCATTATACTAGAGGACTTTTTGGAATGGAAGATGCAAAGGAGCGTAGGAAAGAGTTAAATCCTGGGGAATGGTTGGAAATGTTTGGTGATGGAACTCCAGAGTTGAGGAGATTTGCTATTCGAATTCTAAGCTTGACTTGTAGTTCTTCTGGATGTGAGCGTAATTGGAGCTCATTTGAAATGGTAATTTAAATTATTTTTAATTTATAAATTTCTTTCTTATGTTTATATCTTCACTTAAAATATTATATTTCATTTTAGTTTCATACAAAGAGAAGGAGTTGTTTGCATCAAAAAAAGAGGAATGATTTAGTTTATGTGATGTATAACTTCAAGTTGAAAAGTAGACAAATTCGAAAAGTTGTAGCTCTTCCATTTGATGACATTGAATCAAATGATGAATGGATGGATAACTGAAGAGGCAAATGATGTTGTTGAGATTGAGCAAGTTAAAGGTGAAAATGATGGTGAAAATGTTCACTTAGATGGAGCAACAACAGATCCTACTCTAGATGCTCTTGATCTTGATAACATAATATTTGGAGACAATGAGGATGCACGACATTCATCAGAGGAAGAGTTAGATGAGGATGATGATGGAGATGATGATGCCATTATTAGAGGATTAGACATAGAGACTTTGACATTTCAATTTATGTTTTACAATATTTCTATGAATAATATTTCTCTGAATTTATGTATTTGAATTTATATAATTTTGTTATCTTATTTGAATTAAGATGTTATTTATATATTTTTTTTTCATGCAAAGTGAATTCTTACGATTTTACTGGACTTTCACGAATTTACGTAAACTCTCGAGTTTGACAATCTTGATAATAAGTTAAGAACATTTGTACTACTAGTGATCATTGTGGTGTTGGATGTTGACTTTTTGTGTCACAGATGTTGCAATCTTTTTTGGTTAATATTTGTATTAGCTTTGTATTTTCGCAAAAATAAACATCTCCTGAATATTATCAACTGCATATTTCTCTCGCATTTTCTTTTCTATTTTTCTTCTGATAGTAAAAGAAAATCATCACCCAAACTACTAATTATGATCTTAGACTTTGGCATGGAATTTCTAGTTGTTTAGAATACCCGGGAGTCTGAGATATTGGTCTGTTGAATGGTGGAAAATAATTTGCGACTCATTGACACTCCACCCCATGACACCTTTTCTTGCACATAAAATTGTACTGAAAAAAATTGTGAACACCTTACCAATCATCAATTATTGAAAATGAGCATACCCTTTAATTTCATTGCCCTCCTAACTGTCCTCTTTCTCAATCAGGCATGTTGGCCATAATGATTATGATGAATATGTTGTTACTTTCTACTCTGAAAAGGTTTTTCTCATTTTTCGTTTATATTGGCCGCAGATATTGCAGATGGGATGATAAGAAAAGGCATGGTTGTTAAAGCTGTTGATCTGGCTTATACCTTTGGGCTTGAGGAGAAATATTCTCCTCAGACAGCTCTGACTACATTTCTACAGAAGTCTGAAGAAACTTGGAAGAAATCCAAACAGGATGCCAATGATTTTCCTAGTGTGCTGGTATGTTTTAGCTGGTTTCCAATATTTATTATATTGAGTGCTTTTTTTTCATATGAATATTATCATTATTGACACGATGTTGTACAGAAGCAAGCACATGAAAAATATTTAGCTGCTTTGAAGTCTGTAGTGAACTGTTTGGAAGACCACAATATTGACTTTGTAAAACTTCTTCCTGGGTGGGAACTTAAGGATGAAATTATCAACTTGGAGAAAGATATTAGTGATACCAATATAAAAATTGAAGAGAAGTCAATGGTCAAGAGAAAAGTGGATAAAAACAACTCATCTAACAAAATGAAGGTTCCAGAGGCTAAACGAACAAGGTTTGCTGGAAGAGATGCATCTGTGCTATCACCCTCACTCGCTGCCTTGCACGAGCAAAGGATTGTTAATCGTATGGATGGCAATAGCTCGTATGAGGGTTCATTGGCAGCCCATTTGCTGGACGGTAGATCGTATGGCAGTTACCCTAATAGTTATCTGAGTGCAGCATCCATACAACTTGGATCTGTTTCGGATTCCTTGGCCGAAAAATATCTTGGAACTACAGTTGCAAGTGGGGCTATTATGCTTGGAGGAGGTATGGGTGGTTCATATTCTGGGTATCAGGGGGATATGATAAGAGATAATGTTGGGACAGTGCTAAACAGCAACAGTTATAGATGGCATGGAGTTGGGGAAGGGGCATCATTGTCTCATGATAGGTCAGTTGGGCAGAGTTTTGTGGGGCAATCTACAGCACTAGTAAATAACTTGTATGGGAAAACATCTCCAGAATTTGCAGGAGTTCCAGAGCATCTCTCTATCGGTGCTTCTAGTCGCACTGGAGGTTCTGATTTGTATAGCTTCGCCGATGGTGTTTTTGATTCATAGTCATTCCTGGGTAGTAGAGTTCTCCAAATACTCTTCTGATAATGCTCTACAAATTTTCACTGCCCATGGAAATGCGGAATTGTATGATTTTAGTTTTGTTCACAACTTGCATCTAGCGTTTATAGTGATAGCCATAGGATTCAATATCAGCGTGGTGTAGCTACCATATTTGTTTATATTTTGAAAGGTATTTTACTAAAAATATCCTCTTTGTTAGGGGGCCTTGGCAGTTCTTATTATTTGTATAACTCCCGAAAAATCACTTGAACGGCTCAGTCAGGCCGAATGGTTTACTCTTTCAAGTTTTCAAAATTAACTAAATGGGAGGTAAAAGTCTTCGAATTAACTAACTCCAATCTTCTAATTTAGGTTAGATGATGATTTGATTTTCTAGCTTTTTATTAGATTTAATTTGGTATTCTGTATTATGTTTGTTTTTCTATTAAAATGGTGTTAAATTGTATTTTTTGGAATCCAAGTTTCATAGTCGGTATCTCTTTCAAACAAAAATATCATTATGTGATTCTTGAAAATTTAAAACTAGCATGCATCTTTTCTCTCTCTCTTTATATATACCATTTGTTCAGTTTTCTTTTGACACAACAATAACACTATATGACCTTGATATTATATATATATATATATATATGATTGAATGATAGAATATTTTTTTAAGTTATATGACTTAAGTGGAGACTTTTAAATGAGTTGGTGCTTGTAGAAGTTTGATGTAATAGTAATATTGTGTAACTTCCTTCAAGTCTAAAGTGGTTTATGTGTTCTAAAGAGACTTCTAAAGAAGATTGGTTACACGAAACTTAGATGGGTGTGATCAATACATTCATATATGTTTAATAAAGAGAAAGAAAAAAATATATTATAAAAATAGGGAGAAATATGGAAATAAATAGGTGGAAGAAGGAGCTAAATGATATTATATTTGATATAATAATAAAAATTTCAAACTTGTACATTTTGATAAGAGATAACTTAAGATATTTTTAGAAATTAATAAATATAATAATTTTGTAATTCTAATAAAATAGTCATAGAATTTAGTATTTTATCTATTCGTTTTCTCCTATAATAATAAATGCATATTTAGATCATTTAAAAATATTATAAGAACTAAAGACAAAATAAGAAAAATAATAGATATAGTTAAACTTTTGCCTAAAATATAATCCTGAAAGTGAAAGTGAAAGCAAAAACAAAAGCTTTTATGGTTTCCATGGTGGTACATGTCCTTAGGGTCCAAGTTTGAGTTTTATTTATTTATATTTCTTATTTATTTTTTGTTGTACCCAAATAAATCACATTAAATATTTAATTTTGAAGACCACTGACAGCCAGCCTGCACTATATTTTATGACCAGACCTTAGTCTTCCTCTAACGTTTCTTTGTCCCGCATTTGACGTTACTCAATTGCTACTCGATCTCCGCCACCCTGGTAGCGCGTGAGTCTCAACTGCCACATTTTCGTTGGGCCTTCTTCACGCGATCATTGGTTGATTCTTTTTGTTTTTTCTCTAGTTGATGTTCAATTTTCTCACTTTCTTGTAATTTCGAATGTGGTCGATGTGCGGTGTTGATTTGTCCCCCTGCTATGTGTTGTTTGCTACCTGCATTGGTTCTTGCTTTTTGGATGATTCTGTTGGGAAAGTTTGGTTGCATCATGCTTCTCTTCCATGTAAAGGCGATGAATTTTTTTAAACTAAAAGAAATAAGAAGGAAAGAATGACATGGGTTCGACTCACTTGCCTTGCAGTTGTGTTATTTTAGAAGAAAATACTCTTTGGTTTTGTTTGTTTTCACGTTTAACCGCATTTCTACTTATGGTTGAATGTGATGGAGTAGAGTAGAAGGAAAACGACAGTCACAGAAATAACTGGGTCTTCCCAAAGGGATTTGGCTGTTCCAAGTTTTGGATTGTTGGGGGCTTTCAAACAGCCTGAATGTGTTGTGGTGAATCTTTCTTTGAAAGCCTCTGAATTTTCATAATACATTTTGACCTTTTTTTTTTTTGAAGAATGAATTTATGTTTTTTAACCTTATTTGATTAGTTTTCATGTATAAAGCATTCATTATCCTTTCACTCATATATTTGATTAGTTTTCATGTATTAATTGAGATCCACTCTTCATGTGTTTCCCCTACATTTGATTGTAAAAGCGTTATTCCTTTAAGCCCATTGTGGTGGTTCTTTTGTGATATTGCATTGTAATTCGTCTTTTTGTAGTAATACAATGAAATTCCTCGCTTTACATGCATTACCCCTTCATTTAATTCATGGAAGTCAATAGAGCACCATTGCACCCCTATAGTGGTGATACATCAGCACAGCCCCCTGCCACTTCTGTGTGGGCTGTGGTGGAACAGTACAGTGTAATGGATGCAGAGCAAATTGTGACCGCTTTTATGTAGAATTGTGAGCATCCTAGTTACTACTTTTTCTCCTCCATTTGCATAACCTTGATTTTTTGACCCCTCAAATGATTTATCTGGTGCTGCTTTTGCATGCCACTGTTAATGCAGTGCAAACTGTGATCTCTTTGATATAGAATTGTGGTCATCCTAACTGTTATTCTTCTTTCTATGTACGAAACCCCATATACTCAAACAATTTCATTTGGTTTCTGTATGCCATGGAGTGGAGCATATCAGTGTCATGGTTTGAATTGTGGCCCCTTTCACATGGAATTGTGGCCTTTCCAGAAGTTAATCTTTTGAAAGTTTCCATTCACTAAACCTGTTTGTTTGGCCCTTTAACGATGTCGCTGAGTGATGTTTAAGGTGGGCCATATTGGAATTTGTCCCCTTTTATTTCATCATAATACTAACCCTATTTCCCCACTCAGTTCTTGTAATGGCTATTCTCATTAGTTTCTATAACAATGTTGTCTGGTGCCATTTAAGATGTTAAGATTGAGATTTCGCCCTCTCTTTGTTTCATCAGAATACTATCCCTATTGCCCAATTAGTTCTTAGAAAGGCTAAACATTGGACCACTCTCTTTGGTGTCTTCTGTCTTCAATGCAAACCATCTGACTTAGAGCTCTAATCTGCATTTCTAGCCCACCAGTTGCACTCCTTCGTGGTTGAGTTTCCAGCCAATCACATTGTATGGAACTTAGGCATACTGTTCTGTGTTCTCTACACAGTTCACACATCCTTTGGGGTCAGTGCTGTTGACATTAAAGAGGCTCTATGTTCTGTTATATATGTCTGTGTTTGTGTGTCTCTATGTATTGTTTTCATTTCTTACACCTCTATGCTTAGATAGCTACATTTATGATGCCCTTTCTTGCTGTATTTTTTCTCCTCTTTTATTTTCCTAACTTGTTATTAAATTCACTATTTCTCTTAAAGTTAAGAATTTTAATTAGTATTGTACAATTCATGTTACAACTCTTCAGCTTGGTGATGTGAATCTGTCCACCGAATTGATTATGTGGCTGAATTGAACATGAATCATTTGAATCACAAATGAATTGTGTGAATTGCATCTTCTATCATACATGAATAGTTTGATTCTTCCGCAGCTGGTTGCAGCACCTTGCCATCCAATGTCCATCGTGTTGCACCTGGCTGTTGTGGTTGCAGTGATGCTTTTTACCAGTCAAAATCATGGAAAATGGTGACCAAAGTGGGTAGATTGTGTTTTTCTCACTGAGTTCAGATAGTTGGCCTTATGATGCCATTTCCTGCTGTGTTTTTCTTCTCCTCTTTTATAATTGCATGACTCTTGTTATTAAATTCACTATTTAGCTTAATATTATGACTTTTGTACAATTTACTACACTTTGTGTGGTATGATACAATTATTCAGCTTGGTGATATGAATTTGTAGGCTGAATTGATTATGTATCCGAATCAAACATAAATCACGTGAACCACATACATCATTGCCTTGGTCTTCCTGTATTATTCCATTGAGATTTCCTCTTCAGTTATATCTTATTTATTGTGTCTCCTTCTTTCAATATTTTGAGTTCATAATATGAGGTGTTGATTATTTTCCTTGTTTGAGAATGTAATATTTTAGTGAATGAATTTCTACACTGTTTTGATTTACTTGTGTCAACAGCTGTTGGTAGATTAAGACTTCTATTTGCCAAGTAAAATTAAAGTAGGTTTCCATCTGTTATACTGAACACACAAAAATAATGATACAGAACAGAGCATATACAAATGAGTTCGAAAAGAGGGAGGGGGAGACCCAAAACCATGGCTAACAATGATATGTCCAAAGGGAAGAGCATATCCGAATCTCAGCCTAGTATTGATCAGTTGACACAGAGTGTTGCTGACACCATGATAAACTCAGGACAGGATGATGGTGAATGGGAGGTATATTGAAAGAAATCCAAGAACAGAGCTGGAAGCAGTGCTGCAAAGCCATGGGGGGCGCCAGCCCATTATTCTAATCCTAAGACTTGGATGAATGCAGAAATGGCTCAAAAGCCAGGCATCCGGAATCATGGTGGAGTTGGAAGATCTTCTGGAAATTCCTGGCAGACACAAAATGCCAACTTTAGGAGACCAGCTGGCAGAGGAAATGGTAGGCCTCAGTCAGCAACAAGTGGATATGAAGGCAACTATGTGCCTCCAAATCCCTTAATTCGGCCTCCACTTGAGCATGGCTGGAATTGGCAATCCAGACCTGGTGCAATACAGCCCAATGTAAGGGATGAAATAGCACCTGAAGAACATGAAAAGAATAATGATGTTGACGATGATGATGATGAAGAGGAGGACTCCGATGCTTTGGAAGATACTGATGATGATCTAATGAGTGATGACTATGATTCTGATGTTAGTCAAAAGAGCCATGAGACACGTAAGAAGAACAAATGGTTTAGGAAGTTCTTTGAGAATTTGGATGGCTTGACTGTTGAACAGATAAATGAACCAGAAAGATAGTGGCATTGTCCAGCTTGTCAAGGTGGTCCTGGAGCTATTGATTGGTACAGAGGACTGCAGCCCTTGGTGACACATGCCAAAACAAAGGGATCAAAAAGGGTGAAGATTCACAGAGAACTTGCTATACTTTTGGATGAGGAATTACGCAGGAGGGGTACTTCAGTAATTCCAGCTGGGGAGGCATTTGGAAAATGGAAAGGTTTAAAAGAAGAAGAAAAAGATCATGAAATAGTTTGGCCTCCAATGGTTATAATTCAGAATACGAAGCTTGAACAGGACGAAAATGATAAGGTGTACATTTTTATTGTTGTCAAATGATGAATAACTACTAGTGTCATGTTAATATTTTGGTGGCTTGTATTTATGGAGCATAACGTTCACAAATTTCGCACATTACTGCTTTTATGTTGACTCCAGATTTGTTCTTTTTATTCAGTGGATAGGTATGGGTAACCAAGAACTTCTTGATTATTTTAGCGCATATGCTGCTGTTAAAGCTCGCCACTCTTACGGCCCACAAGGTCATCGTGGAATGAGTGTGTTGATATTTGAAGCATCAGCCAGTGGCTATTTAGAGGCAGAGCGTCTGGACAAGCATTTTACAGAGCAAGGAACTGATAAAGATTCTTGGTTCAATCGCCCTAATTTATATCTCCCTGGGGGAAAGCGCCAGCTCTATGGTTACATGGCTACAAAAGAAGATCTTGACTTTTTCAATAGGCATAGCCAAGGTTTCATTTCCTCTTTCCTCATTACTTTTCTTCTTATTTGCACTGTGCAGAATGTTTTGTGTACTAGATGCAGGTAATTTATGTTGACAAAGTATAAGCTGACTTTTGTCATATCTTCTCATCTGAAATCATGTAGGTAAATCTAGACTAAAATTTGACATGAGATCATACCAGGAGATGGTTGTACACCAAATTCGCCAAATGAATGAAGACAACCAACAACTTCTATATTTTAAGAACAAGGTTGTGAAAACAACTAAACACTCGAAAGCTCTTGAAGAATCCATTGGTATAATGTCTGAGAAGCTGCGCAAGACAATGGAGGAGAACCGCACAGTGCGGAGAACTAAAATGCGACATGAAGAGACCAAAGAAGAGGTAATACTAACATCAGACAGTATTTATGGTTATTATTTTTATTGTAAAGTGGTTACTTTGTGTGCATATTTGCTTGTTGGATGTACTTGTAGCGTATTATTTCTGCTGTCAGCGAGTTGTGGTTAAGATGTGCTTCTGCTTGATTGTTTTGTTCAAAAGTTTGAGCTGTAATTTATGTGTTAGTACAATAGTGGATAAGCTAAGGTTACGGTCACATTTTTTATCTTCCTTTGTGAGATGTTTTGCATATGAAAATGTGCTTCATGTACCCATTGAACTTCTGTTTGATGTGTCAAATCAGACCATCAGTTAATAAAAGATAGAG
The DNA here is from genome assembly GCA_027742785.1 of Vigna reflexopilosa. Taxonomy (NCBI): domain Eukaryota; kingdom Viridiplantae; phylum Streptophyta; class Magnoliopsida; order Fabales; family Fabaceae; genus Vigna; species Vigna reflexopilosa. The sequence goes on from CM050918.1 coordinate 21,001,799, forward strand.
TTGCATATCTGCATTTATTTCCCACCTAAATGTCAGTTGTTACTACTATATTGTGCTGCTTTCATTAAAAGTAAAAAAATAAAATCAATGAGCAATGATATGGTTGCACTGGCCTACATTTGCATTATGTTATCTATCGAAATGCTTGTTATATAATAATGCCTTGAAAGAGAAACACAACCTTGTAAATATTTGGATCTAGGTTTGTTACTTTTATCTTGTTCTGAAGGTCTGGGGCACACCGTTAACCCAGTTTTCCAGAACAAATTGATTGAATGATTCCATCTATGTTCTTGCCTTCTTGGTTTACCTTTTCCAATAACCCTGGGCTTAACATGTTTTTTCTTCACGAAACAAAAATGTTATTTGTTATTTGTCTTTATTTAATATAGTAAAAATTATGTATACACAAAGTACTCTATTTATAATAAAAAAAACATAAGTTAAGTTTAAAATATAAATATGGAATAATAACAAACAAATTAAACATAAAAGATAAAAATAAAATATTTAATAATCTAATATATCTTACGAATGATCTCTAGGTCATCATATTTTTGCTTTTATGGTAACGTTTCTCACTATTGTACTCTGTCAATAATGAAAGATGTATATGCAAGAACAATTCTTCAAGGACCAGATAAAGATCATACATGATTCAAGGGATGAAAGGGAAGAAGATTTTGAGAGGATGCAACAGGAGGAACGTGAGAAGGTGAAGCAGTCAAGCACTACTGGTCATGCAAATGCTGAGGAATATAGACTCAAGTATGTAATTTTTATTCCTTCCATTGGACTAATGATATATTTATTATTCACATCTATAAAGTTTGTGAAAATGTTACGTAGGCAATTTAAAATTGAATCATTAAAGAGCATTGTTTTTATAGAAAAACTAATTTCACATAATCACTACTCAAGTTCCCTGCTGTCCCTAGTGGGTTAAAAAGTTATTTGGACAGGGCATGGCATGATATTTTACAATGGATTTTGGTGAATTTGATGTAGGGTGGAAGAATATCTAAAATTTGTTGAGGTTCAAGATAAAGAAATGGAGAATTTTGTTACTGAAAAGGAGAAACTGTTGCATGCCCATCAAGTGGATTATGCTGCTATGAAGAAGAGGCATTGGGAGGAAGAGGTGGAGCATGAGCAGAAGTTTGATGAGGAACTTGCCAAGCTCATGGAAAAGTATTCCCCTTCCTAGACTAACTAATGTTGGGGTCTTTGCTTTGACTCATACAAACATATAAACCCAGCCTGACCAGTAGACAAAATAAATAGAGTGCCCAGACATTTTACTACATATTCAGTATGCCTTTTTATTTTCGTTGGTACTTGTCAACATTTCGGTCCATACCTGGAAACACAAACCATGTTAAAATTTTAAATTGGTGGTGTTTTGGCAAATTGGAAGTTATATTTCATGCAATCGAGTTACTTTCTCTTATCAATGTTGGTCATGATGAGTGTAGATGGGTGTGTGTTTCTATTGTGTAGATTGTTTGCTGTTCTTTTTAATATTTTATAAACCTAATCACGTCATTAATGCTTTGACGGAGAAAAAAAAGTGTAAATGGCTGCTTTAAAATTGAGGTTATTATGTGCAATTTGCGAAATTTTCTTTTCATTTCTTACTGTGTACATATTTTAATTGTTTTTGAGGAAAACAAGAAAATGCTCTTTATACTATGCGGAATAATATCACTTCATTTATTTTCTTAAAACGCATTATATAAAAAAATTAGAGGATCTAATATTTTTTTCTCATCTTTACACTATGTTTGGATAGAAATTGTTTTGAGAATAATTCATTCTTTTTAAAGGATTCGAAACGTTTTATGAAAGAAAAATATTGATTAGAAAGGAAGTTTTAAAGGCAATTGAGATTATAGTATCTTATGAGGTTAGTTTTTGTTTCAGTAAATATTTTATGGGATCGAGACACTAACCTTTCTGACGTGTTCTCCTTGCGTTTGGATGTCTGGATAGCTTGAGCCGTTCACCTTCCTTCAACTTTGACCGCTCGATTGCCTTTAATCTGGGTCGCTCGGTAGACTTCTTGACCAGAAGGGGGAGGTACCTGCAAAAGGCACTCCGACGCTCAAGTTATGAGCGATTTGATGAACCTCGGTTCATAGTTGTGTATTTAGTGATTTTATGATCATTGTAGAATATTTGAGAGTATAGGTTGAATGAGAGTAGACTCTGAATGGAGAGTGATTAGAAGTGTGATTAGAAGATACCTAGCTTGTGGCCCTTGCTCTCTATTTATAATTTGTTTCATGGACCTTGAACTGATATAAGCCCAATAAAATATAAACAAAATATAAACAAACTTACCTGAAAATAGATATTCTTAATTATTTAATCTTCTGTTTATCAATATCTTTAATAAGATATTCTTGATTATTTTATATCTTTAATAAGATATATCATAACCGCTCGGCCTTTATATCATATTGTACATTATGTCCCCCAAGTCCGAGTTAATTGTTCGACTTTGGCCATGATTAACTATAGGACTTATGAGTTTGAGGGAGACTTTTCTCGTTGTATTGAGGAGTTTGCTTTCCATTTCGTTGTATCTTATTTGGGCCGAACGGTTGAGTACATTTGATTGTTAGCTTTCTGGTTTACAAGAGGGATTTACCTCTCGGTTTTTTTTTTGTCTTCAACTTTCTAGTTGATGAGGGGGATTTACCTCTAGATTTTTTCTTCAACGAGAGGGATTTACCTCTCGGTCTTTGTCTTCAACTTTCTGGTTGACGAGGGGGATTTACCTCTCGGTTTTTTCTTCAACACTCGATTTAGGACGAGAGTGAGTCCGTATAGAACCTCACCGCTCGGTTTAGGACGAGAGTGAGTCCATTTAAAACCTCACCACTCGGTTAAGGACGAGAGTGAGTCCGTATAGAACCTCATCGCTCGGTTTAGGACGAGAGTGAGTCCGTATAAAACCTCACCGCTCGATTTAGGACAAGAGTGAGTCCGTATAAAACCTCACTGCTCGGTTTAGGACGAGAGTGAGTCCGTATTAAACCTCACCGCTCGGTTTAGGACGAGAGTGAGTCCGTATAGAACCTCACTGCTCGGTTTAGGACGAGAGTGAGTCTGTATAGAACCTCACCGCTCGGTTTAGGACGAGAGTGAGTCCATATATGATGGGGAAGTGCATTCCTAGAATAGAATATACTAAATGACATTTAAGGAAATGGCAAGAAAATAAAAGTGGAAAAGAGTAGGGAAAAGGAAACTTAGGGATTGAAGATGCGCCACTTGAAGGAGGCTCCAAGATAAGCATCAAAGGAGGACTGCCACTTGCTTAAGCAAGATAAGGTCTGCCCAAAGAGGGACTTGGAGACAGAATACTATCTCAAAAGAGGATTGCAATGTGAAAATCAACTCAAATTCAATTCATTGAAGGTGTGTGTGTACAAAGGAAACCCCCTGGGCTTCTTATATAGCTTTTGGAGTGAGTTTGGTGAAGAGTTTCAAGCAATGTGGGACTTAGAAGGCTCCAGCAACTGCAGCACGTCCCCAAGGTGCTTGGAGTCCCACATTTCCTAATTCTCTCATTCCAAAAGGGTTTATAAGGCAACTGGTTCTCCTGTAGTTTAAAACATGAAAACTAGCTATGCTATCTAATGCTACACGCCTAGGACGCCCATTTCCTCTTCTTTTCTTTTTAAGACCAAGCCATGGAGAGTCCCACATTGCTTGTTCTTGAAGATAAAGAAGAGTTTATAAGCGTTTATTCACAAGAACTAAAGGAAAGAAAATCAAAGAGGCAAATACACGCCTATGAAACCTATTCTACTATTTTTTTATTCTTTTTGTCACTCTAAAAGCTCTTCATTGTTGCCCCATCTATGATCATATCATCCCCCCCAGGTTGGAGAGGATTCGACCTCGAATCTTGAAAAACCTGCAACAAAGAGAGATTAGTGACTTATTTCTTGTATAAACCAAAGGAACTCCTTTTGGATCAAATGTCAACCTGCAAAAATCATCAAACATTTTGTGAATGAATTTATGCTGACCAATCAATGTATATAAACAAGTAATAATAGAAGAAAGTCTCCTTATATTTTTATTGTATTTAGTGGTGAAAACTAGGAGACCATTTTAGAGAAAAAAATATTTTTTTTCTAGAGTTGAATGTAACCAAATGGGTAACACTAACTCAGGATGTGTTTCAAAAAAATTTATTGAAGAGTTGGAAAGAAGAAAAGAGGGGAGGGTGAAAGAGTTGTGTAAAATAATTTTGGAACAAAGGAGGAAAACTTAGTAAAAGGAGAAAAGTAGTAGGATTGAAAAACTCCCCTGTCATGGCTTGGATCTATTTGTATGATGGGAGTGGATGGTGCCTTCAATAACACTTCCTTTTTTACTAAGACTTGGTCCTTCTCCACTTCTCTCACAAGTTCTTCTTTTTCTTTCTTTTTTCTCTCCTCTCTTTCTTTTCTCTCAGTCTCTTCTTTTACTCTCTCCTCGCTTTCTTTTCTTTCTTCATTTAAACAAGTAAGCATGACCTTCTCTTTTGACTCACTTGATGAGGAAGAAGAGTTATAAGTTGGTGAAGGTAAGGAAGAGGTAGACTCATTAGTGACAATGGCTTCACCTTCAATGCATGTTGCCTTTTTATTGGGGCAGGCAAACGCTATATGACCATGTCGTAAGCATTTAAAACATTTAATGTGACTTAGTCTAGATTGGGATGTAGGTGGGGAGGAGGAATGGTTAGAAGAAGAAGGAGGACAAGATTTGTTAGTGGGCTCCTTAGAAACATCCTTGGCTTTATCCTTTGATGATGAGGATTTGTAGAAAACATCTCTTGAATATTTGGAAAATTTGTTGTGACAAGCTTCTTTTTTCAAGAGTTTCTTCTCTACTTTCATGGCCCTATGAACCACTACATCTAAAGTCTCATCATCATGGAGTTTCACAATATCTTGGATGTTTTTATTGAGTCCACTAATAAATCTAACTATTTTTTTATGATTATTTTCTTTAAGGTTTGTACGATGTAGGAGCACTTCGAGCTCGCGAGCATACTCCTCCACACTTCGTCTATCTTGAGTAAGCCGTTGGAGCTTAATCAAGAGGTCCCTATGGTAGTATGGAGGTACGAAATGTTCGTACAAAATGTCCCTGAAATGTTCCCATGTACTCGCGAGTGAGACCATGGTTAAGTTTCTCCTACGTAGCAATTGTTTGGCGTATCCCTCCAAAGCTAAAGAAACTAACTTTACACGCAAAAGTTCATCTACACTATACAAATCAAAAATATGATCTAATTTAGCTATCCAATCTAGAAAAATAGATGGCTCGACTTCCCCTATGAAAGTAGGCAAGTTCAAGGTTGGTAGTGCAAGGCCTTGGTTAATAGCTTTATCTTCTTGATGCATCTTTGGCGAGGGAAGGTATACATTTACGGTTCTAGCTTCTTGCTTCTTCTTAGAAGAACCATGCTCATGATCATGAGATTGCTTTCCTTTGGCCTTTGCCTCCGTGTCCAGCCGTTTGCTAATGGCATCAAGTTGATGTTGCATTTGTTGGAAGGCCTTCATCAAATCAAATTTGCTAGAAGGGCTTCCATGGTAACTAGCTCCATTGGAGGAAGCACGGCTTGAACCTTAGACATTTTAGCAAAGCAAACAGCAGCAAAGCTAACACACAAAAACCACGTTAATACAACAGCAAAATAGTGGAAAAATTTGAGGCCAAGAGCAGCTCACGGTTCACTCAAAACAACACCAAAAAATTAGGCTCAAAACTCACGATTTTTTTAGAGAAACAAAGCAAGATCACTCCACTCACAAGCACTCTTCTTTCAAAATAGTAATGTGTCTAACAAGTCCAAATTTAAGAGTACAAACTCAAGGCTAAAACAAGTGGAAAGATGTACAATCCAACCTCAACACAAAAGGAGACCAAACCAAGACAGCACACTTTAGAAGCCAAAAAATGGATGAAAACTACAAGACAAATGGTGAATCACCTCCAAACTGTGATATGAAGTGTTTAATCCTTGCTTAAGAGTGTTGGGAGGTCTTAGCACTGTCCAATGATCAATTCCAGCCACCACAAGTACCAAACAGCAAGCAAACAATGCAAACAGATTAGAAGTCACTCAAACAGTACGCACTGGACTGACATAGTGGAGCAAACAATTTACTGGGAACATCACAGAACGAATTTGAACAAAGTAGAAACTATACATGAAAGTAGACATCCAGACGAAACTTTTAAAAAAAATTGCATGCCAAACGGATAAGAAATGAGTTCAAACGAAGGCACACAATCTGACTGGAAATTCACGCAGCGCTGGGCGGAAATTAAAAAGGCTGAGCGAAAATGGAAGCACATGTAAGCTATTCTACTCTAACATGCAATTCCTAAGAAGATAAAAAACCTAAGGCTCATGATACCACATGATGGGGAAGTGCATGCCTAGAATAGAATATACTAAATGACATTTAAGGAAATGACAAGAAAATAAAAGTGGAAAAGAGTAGGGAAAAGGAAACTTAGGGATTGAAGATGCGCCACTTGAAGGAGGCTCCAAGATAAGCATCAAAGGAGGACCGCCACTTGCTTAAGCAAGATAAGGTCTGCCCAGAGAGGGACTTGGAGATAAAATACTATCTCAAAAGAGGATTGCAATGTGCAAATCAACTCAAATTCAATTCATTGAAGGTGTGTGTACAAAGGAGACCCCTAGGCTTCTTATATAGCTTTTTGAGTGAGTTTGGTGAAGAGTTTCAAGCAATGTGGGACTTAGAAGGCTCCAGCAACTGCAGCACGTCCCCAAGGTGCTTGGAGTCCCACATTGCCTAATTCTCTCATTCCAAAAGGGTTTATAAGGCAACTGGTTCTCCTATAGTTCAAAACGTGAAAACTAGCTATGCTATCTAATGCTACACGCCTAGGACGCCCATTTCCTCTTCTTTTCTTTTTAAGACCAAGCCATGGAGAGTCCCACATTGCTTGTTCTTGAAGATAAAGAAGAGTTTATAAGCGTTTATTCACAAGAACTAAAGGAAAGAAAATCAAAGAGGCAAATACACGCCTATGAAACCTATTCTACTCTTTTTAGGACCAGGGGTTCTCGGATAAAGAAATAAAACAATTCGAATTTGATAAATGAAAAACCGATTAACCTGTGAGGCCGAATGGCCAATGTCTTTGAAGTTGAATGGCTAAACATATGTTATTGAAGGTACTGCCTGACTTTATTCATACTGTAATGTGGAAATATTATTCCCCTTTTGGATTCTTTTTCTTTTCTCCTGAAAGTAGAGTTATGAGGAAGCAAATTGCATGCAGATATATATAGTTGTTAGTTGCAAGTATAACAATTATAGAATTTTATTTTTTCTCTCGCTACTCCTTCCGTTGAAGTAGTAGAAGCTGCTGCATTTGGTGAGGGTGCAGTCGTCCTCGAGTTGCTTTGCTGATCTTGGCCTTATTATCGATGGCGTTAGAAGACTCCCCTAAAGGGTGATGATTTTCCCGTAACAGCTTTCACAAATACCTGCATTACATTCACTAGGGTTTCCATTGTATGAAGTTATAATTACCAAATTCTAAAATAAATTAAAATCGAAGTTATAATAGCCATCACATCAAGTAGGCTAATCATGAATTAAAGTCGTCAAATAAAAACGAAAGTCTTTATATTATTTCAAATTTATTGACCGAAAGGAAAAGTTGAGAGAGAGAAACTCCTCTTTGAGCGTCATACGTATTATTTTATCATATATATATATATATATATATATATATATATATATATATTTTAAATACTTATATCGTTGATGAAATTTCCTCTGTAGCTTCCGTTCTGTTAAAATTTTCTAGTGTTGATCTGAAGTAGTAATGTCGAGACGGAACGCTAGTTTTGGTTTCTTGTGGTTTTCGATGGAATGCTCCCCGATCCCACGGTGGGCGCCAAAATATTTCGGTAAATATTTTATGGACGGTAGACTTCTTGACCATGAGGGAGAGGTACCTGCTGTAGAATATTTGAGAGTATAGGTTGAATGTAAATATTTTATGGTCGGTAGACTTCTTGACCAGGAGGGAGAGGTACGTGCTGTAGAAACTCTTCTTTTCTTCCTTTTTCTCTTTCATTCTTGAGTATATGACCTTCCTACTTCATTGTCATCTTCCATTTTCATCAAAAACCCTGCAAAACAATGCAAAACAAGCATAATATCTCTAAAAATAACTTTTGACTCTCATGTAACACAACTTAAGAGTTTTACTTAATTCAAAGCTCATTTTAAACTACAAAGGATGTGTTTTAATATCAAATTTATGCATGAAAATAACGGTTTTGAGACCGTTATCATGATCCTATTTCAGCTATTGATGCAATTGACCCTCCTCTTTATGATCAATCGATCATTAAACCTTATGGTCAAAGGTAATACCAAACCTTATGATGATTCGAGACAATTGTGAATTTTCAAAATCTAATCATATGATTCTTTCCTCCAAAAGCATAGCCTGTGAGACAACAACCTCAGTCCACCCTAGCATCGTTCCACTCCACCCCAATACCGTTCCACTCCACCCCACCACAAACTGACGAATTTTGAAGGTTACTGACGAACATCTTTCGTCAGTAAATCCTACTTCTTTTTGTAATGTCAAGACTTGTTCTTCAACAACTTTGTCAAAATTTCTTGCAACAACTTTAACTCGTGAGCTTCTAATGATCCGTAGATTCCTTTTATCTTTATCTTTTGTAATACTTTTGAACTCTTTTATTGCAACAACAATGTAATCAAACTTGGAGGATAATGTCCGCATCACTTTTTATACCGTATTCTGTTATGTCACCATCTGTGCATATTGAAGTAGTCAGCCACAAATTCTTGATTAAGCATAATATCCCAAGCTCGTACTGTCGTGTATAAGAGATTGTAGTTTCACTTTCTTGGTCTTCTCAACACTTCTATATTTGCATAATATCCCAAACCTCCTTTGTTGTTTGGGCTTTGACAATCTTTTTAAAGTTAACAAGATCCATACACTGATACAAAAGACAACGTGCTTGAAGTCTTTTTTTCTTTATTGTTACATCGGCCTTCTCTCTAGTGCCTTCTTTTACAGTAAGAAGAACTTCTTGATAACCAAAAATGGTTTCCATTTTATTACCCTATGATCATATCTTTTTCCATCCAAAATTATCAAATTAAATAAAAAGCTCTCGATACCACTTGTTAACAAATTAAAGCTCTAGATACCTGTTAAAAAAGAATGGATAGGTAGAAGAAGAGAAATTACACAGAAAGTTTTATTCTCTTTATTCACAGATGGTCTAACATATTTACATCTTATAGACTCTATTTATTGAGTAAACTGTATATAATAAACAAACAAACTGCACAAAACAGATTACTTGAATTATCTAACATTTTTATCCATGATTTTACATATAAAATTTCATCCATCAATTGACACAAATATTTGGATTAGTTAACTATATAATTGAAGAACAAAACTGGGGCTAAGTTTTTATGAACCCAATGCGAGAAAAAATCGTAACCACGATTTGATCAAACTAAATTTAACTCTAAATTCTCAAATGGGACAATGTTATGCCAGCATAAAGAAAGGAAGAAAAAGACCACAAACATACAAACGATGAAGTAGTACTAAAGTACAAAGCAAGTAAATGATTTATGAAAGACAGGTAATCGAGATACGCATCTTTTGGTTGCTAAAAAAAAGTCCTCCGTTGCTATACATATGTTGTTCATTTCATAACGTGGCTGGGAGGTTCTACTCATATAATAATAATAATAGTAACTAAATACATCTATTACTAACTATGGCAGTTACTGAAGCAGCAATACATGCATATCTAGAAGGGAAGGTGACCACTGCCGACAGAGACGGAGCTGGAAGCGGCGGCGGTGTTTCTCTCGGCGTGACAAAGCTGACGGAGCTTGGTGGGAACGTACCAAATGGAAAGACGAGGGTGGGCGTTGAATATGGCATCAATGTCCCAACCTTGACGCGCTGCGATGGCCACAAGGGGCTTGTAACATGCTTGTCTCCACGCTCCAACGTTCTCTCCTCTCTCCTTGAACGCCCTACGAAGCTCGTTCGACACCTCCTCGTCCAGACAGTGCAAGGCATAGCAGTGGACGTAGTGTCGCATCTTTGGCTTGTTGATGTAGCTAGCTCCAGCTTTCTTCGCGTACCTAAACACCTGATTTGTCACCTGCATTCCCATGTATAGTTCTACTTAGTACGTATATGGTAAATTATGTTGTGTAATGAAAATTAGTGTAAGTAGAAAAGTAGGGGTGAAGGTGTAATGATATTAATAGAATAATGATTGGGGTGGGCGAGGAGATGAATGAAATTGATGAACAGAATGAGAAATGATAGATAAAGGTGGATAGGGATTGTTATGAGGGCATGCAAGGATCCAGTGGGTGAAAGGGGAAATGGGGGGCACATGCAAGACTTTGACTTGCGGGTGCTTGTGGTGTGGTAGGGAAGCAAGTATAGGAGTTGTAACTGGATAATTCACTTGGCTTGTACGGAGACAAAATTCCAGTTTTAAAGGAAGATGGACCCCTCACGAGACTCCCTGACTTGTCACGTGTTCCGCGCCAACGTCACGGCAACAAAACATTATTCAAACGGAACTACACAACAACGCAAGTGAGTGGCAGAGTCAGAGTGATCAGAACAAAGGCACGGCTGAGTGAGTGAGTGATGCAGGACTCATGACAAGAATACCTTGGTGGGGCATTTTTCACCGCGGTCCTTCGCGATGGCCTGGACCTGCATCAAGAACTCGCGGCACTGCTCGTAGAGGTGAAACAAATAGTCCAACCCATTCTTCTTCCCACGTGCAACCTCCCCAGGCTCCGTCACGATGAACGGGTGCTCCCTCTGCCTCTCACAACCTCCACCACTGTTGTTGTTACCCTCCTCGTTCTCTTCTCCCTCCTCATCCTCTACCTCCTCCTTCTCCTCCTGCTCCTTCATCTTCGTTCTCCGCCTCCTCTGCTGCTTCCTCCTCTCCTCCAACGCAACCACCTCCCACGTGTTCCCTCCCCCGCTCCCCACCGCCTCCTTCTCTCGTTGCACCACTGGCTCCTCCGACAAACCTACAATAATATCAATCTCAATACCCTTCTTCATCATTCCTTATATCACACACACATATACACATGTTTTTTCTCTATTTAGATCCATTCTTAACGCATGTTTTTTCTACTCCCCCATGTACGCTCATGGAATGGCAAATTATTCAGCCTATTAGCTGTAGCACTGCTAGTACCTGCTGACTTTTATGTTGTAACATAGAACAGTAGTTTAATATAACAGTAGAATAAATTAGCTAGTGAGACTTTTGTGTCAAATTTAACTAGCCAAACGATTATAGAGCTGCCCAACGTAGTACCGCGTAATAATTATCACTATCATAATAATACTAACTATAAACGATGACAGTTACTTCACATACAACAAGGGCTAATTAGGTATAGAACGAGCATTCGTTACGGTGTACCTTCTTGAGAGAGAGCATCGAGGGCGTTGGTGGTGGTGGTGTCGGTGGAGAGGAGGTTACCAGTGCGGCGTTTAATGTCCTCGTCGTCGATGCGACGTCGTTCGGCTCTGACGGCGGCTTTGATGCCGTAGCGTTCACCGACGAGGAGATCCCAGCGGAAAATCTGGGAGAGGCTGTTCATCATGTCGTCGAGCTCCTCGTCTTTCATGTCCACCAGCGTGCTCACTGTGAACCCGAGCTCGGCGATCTTGGCAGCCGTGTAGTAGCGGATGCCGTAGGCCTGGAAAAGCTCCTCGAGGCCACCGAGCTCGCGGGGCGCCGCCCTCGCGGGGTGGTAAGACTGGGCGACTGCGGGAGGGGCGACAGCATAGTCTAGGAGTGGCGGAGGGGGCCGGGAGGGCGGTGCGGCGGGGAGGACGGTGCGTGGGTCCCACTTGAATAGGCTGGCTGTGAATGCGTCCGGATCCATGGTTTGGAAAGTGAGGAGTGGAAGGTGCGTGTGTGGTACTGTTTGGGTGGAGATAAAGGCGAAAGCATAAAGGTGGCGAAAGAGAGAGGGGTTAATTTCCTGTGCAGAGAGAAAGAGAGGGGTTAATTCCCCAAACTACCCTTTTCCATGATTCTGATTTGATTCTGGGGTGTTTTTCCCGAGACTGGTTCCTGGTTGTGGTTTCTTACTCTCATCCCCTTTTTGCGTCTCAGTGAGATCTTTCTTGAAACTCTTGACCCTTGGTTCCCTTTTAGTTACTCTCAAACCGAACTCTCCAAAGCTTCGTTCAACAAAAAATCTCACACTCTCTTGTCAACCTTTACGTGATAAAATTAATCTCTCATCGCCCATTGGTTTGGTGTGGTAGTAATTTCTCGTGCATTCAGGAGATGAGGTTTGACTTGTGATTTGACTGATTTTTTTGGGTTTGTCAATTCTGTTTGCTCATATATGTGTTGGTGTGTACTTAATCAGGGTGGTCCTCACAGTGTTACAGTTTTGCTTAAGCAAGAGTTAGAGTGGCCATTTCGGGTTAGCTGTGATTTGAATCTTGGGAAAGGCAAAGACATGCATGAAAATTGCGTAGGTTAAGTTTGTACTAATTGTGGTTGTTTTTGGAGATGGCTGGTGTTAGGATTTATGAAGTCAATTTAGTACGTCAAATAATGTTGTTTGTTTGTCTTGGGAAGGCGTTTACTTTGTCCATGTCTCAATCCCACAGGAATTTATTGATCCTAGCGACTCTTATTCTCTCGCGTTGTCTCGTCTGCAATCAAATTTATCTGCTATACATTCCCGTGAAATACTTCTCCAACACTTTCCAACTCAAATATATCTTCTTTTCATGTCATTCTCATCTCAAAAGATAACTTTTAACTCATCTCCTGCTACTAATCCATCACAACCACTTTTACTTTCTTATAATCATAATCATTTCATAATGGATAATGATACCTGGACAAAATTTTTTGACAATATTTGAACATCATCTACGTGTCATTCTGTGATTGATCCAAAATTACTCTACAATCAATAATAATAATCATAAACACCACCATGAACTAATCATAAAATGACACATACATGATGTTCAAATGTTGTAAAAAAATATTGTTTATGTATCATTATCCTTTCATAATATAGTGAGTTAAATTTAGAAAAATAAAATAAAATAAAATGTTAAGTCTGGATAAATAAGATGGTTTCTCAAGAACTTTGTTTTATTGAATTTATGCAAATGTTACTACGATATATATACAACTTTTTAATACTGATCGTAAGGACCGAGAAAAAAAAAAGCTAGTTTTGAAAGAGGACAAGTTACATCAGATAAGTGGAATAAAGGGTTTAAATAAAATAAAAGTGTAAAATATATGTATTTTTATAAAAACAAAACTCAAATTTTTTTCTCACTATCTAAGAAAAATTACGTTTTCTCTTAAATAGCTCACTCTTCTCTCTATTTAGAAAACCAGTTTTCTATATTTTTCTACTTTCTCTCTAGCATTCATACTCACAGAACTATTGCATGTCCGAATAGCTAGGACCCCGCACGATCACGGCGTCGAGAGTTTTCTATCCTCCCGATTAGTTTCTCATTCTTCAGCTGGTAAGATGTTTTTCCATTCTCCGTGCTCTAGGGTTTTGCTATGCAATGATTCTGTCTTGCATGTAGTTAGTAGCTTTTCTCCACTTTCTAGCTTAAATTGGTTCTAAGAGCTGTTTTCTATCATCATTTTGGTGGATTGTAGGGTTTCGTTAGGTCCTTGCTGGGTGAAGCACTGTTGATTCGTTCTTCGAGCTGAGCTGTAAAGTTTCCAGGTAAGGAGAGCTAGGTTATTTCGTGTTTTATAGCTTAATATAGATATATATGTATATAATGAACTCTGTGATGTGCTGCTTATTATACTAGAATCTGGTTGATGAATGATTAGAACATGTAGAATCTGTTAGTATGTGTTATTTAATTTGGGTTTTAGTGTTGTGAAGCTGGTATGTTGATTGAATTAGGGAAAAATAAATGGTTATTAGTGATTACAGGTTATTTTTTCTAAAAATGAGGTTTTGGGCAAGGAAATTGTAAGAGAAGTGTTGGGAACTGGTTAGAGGTAGTTAGAGTTGATTATAAGTTGGTTTGTGAGTTGTTCTAACAATTATAATAAAAGAAATATGAAGTGGGAGTGTGTGGTGGTGATTAGGCAGAGTTCTACTTAGTTTAGAACTCAAATTGGAGGAAGTGGGATAGTGAAAATGTGAGTTTGGGGTTTTGTGTGCCAATGGTCAGTTTGGTGAGTATTGGTAAGTCAATTGGAACTTGTTAGAGTCCCTAAGTTGCTTAGAACTGTGCCAAAAATGGCAGAACCTGATTTGGGTCCATAGGTTGAAGATTTGTAGGTTGTAAAGGTTGATTTGGGTAGTAATCACTTTAGAACAGTGTTAGGAGGGTTTTGAAACATTTAGGAAAGTTTAATTGAGTATATAACACAATCTAGGAGGGTTAGAAGTTGAGAAAAATAGTTAGAATTGGTAAGTTTGGAGTGAGTTGCGTAATTCTGCAGATTTTGCTACGGTTCGCTCAGCGAGTGGAGGAAAAAGGGAGTTTGCTGTCAGAGGATTTTAGCTTAGCGAAGGGCTTGCTGAGCAAATTATTGGTATTTTGTTTTTCTTATATTTTTAGCTTAGTGATGGGCTCGCTGAGCGAATTATGGGTATTCTTTTTTTGGTAATTTTAGCTTAGCGAATGGTGTGCGTTGAGCGAATTATTGAGTTTGTAATGTGCTATTTTCTTCTTTGTTTTGCTTAACTTGAAATTGAGGTATGAGTTGAATTAATTATGATGAAGGTGTGATTATGTACAAGTGGATGAACATCAAAATCATGAGTATGATTTGGGAATCTCAGCGTGAGATTTTTGGAAGTCATTGAGGTTGATGAGATTGTTGTCTTGTATAAGTGTATGGAGCTTTGAAATGGTAAGTCTATTCCGACACTCTAAGGATCACTCATGCTTAAATAAAGAAGAATGATAACTGTGGTGAAAGTAGCGGGAGGTTATTGTCTATAAGCTTAGAGTTTAGCCATAGACTGGTATTAACCTCGTATAGTGTTGGGGAGTGCCAGCTGAACTATACAAGTGCAAAGACGCCAATAGTTCGACACTTATACAAATTTGGATGAGTCGTGTTGGGTTTTTGATGCATGGTTAGGCTATATATATAATTGATGTTGAAGAATTAAATCTATTGACTTTGATTGATTGTGTTATATGATTATTGTTTGTTTATCTATCTCACTCTTGCTTCTATGTTTGTCTGTCTTTGTATGTTTTCTTTTTTGCGATTATCACCTGATTGATGTGAGCTTAGGGAGACAATTGTTTCAGTTCCTTCAGCGATAGGTGATCGAGGGGATTCAATAAAGAAGTCAAATGAATTTCCAGGTGTAGAGATTGTCTTTGTAGATTTATTTCTTAGAGTAGTTAATTTGTCATCTATGTAATATTTATTTTAGTAGTATTGTACTATTAAAAATGAGATGTTACAATCTTGAAAAGATAATTTTACCATAATATATGTATAGAAATATCAATGACTTCAAATTTAAAACTTCAAATTTCATTTCAATATCAATATCTAGCTTACAAATTTCATCTGTGAAAGTGAGATAGATAGATTAAAAATGAAAACTAAAAGTTTTTTGAGAGTTACAAAAATTTCTTAAATAAACCATTATTTTTAGTTTATAAGTAAATTTCTTCATATTTTAAAAACTTATTGATGTTGAGACCCATATTAAATTGATATTTTTATTTTATAAAAGCATTATTAAAAAATAAAATTCTTTGAAAATAGTTTTAGTGAATTTCAATCATCTCTCATTTATTTTATTTCCTTTAATTAGGAAAGAAAAGGTAAAAATATTTGTGATCATGGTGTGAATTTAGAATCGACTGATTAGAAAGTTCAGTGAATTCTTGCTCTAAATATCATCTTTCATTTTGGTAAAAGAAGGAAGAAGAAAGTCCGGGATATTACTAAAATAATTTATATTTCGATGTATTATTTACATACACAAAAAATTATAATTAATCTATAATTAATTAAAGATGCCTTTTGTTATAATAACAATTGTAATAATAAATTATTGTTAAAATAATATTGAAAACAATAAATAAACTATTAATACTAAATAAAATTGTTTTACTTTCTACTAATTTTCTATAATTTCAGACTAATATGAAAAGTTGTCATTCCCTGTTCTAATTCTCTTCACTCATTTTGTACTGTTTGTTTTTCCATCACTCCCTCTAAACAAAGGCATAAAATTAAAAAGTGAAATGCACTCTGAATTTAATAAAGTTAAAATGAAATTGTATTCTAAAGATCAATTGTTACATAAATAAAATAAAGGGGTCATGCATTTCTCTAGAAACTGCATAGGATTAAAGTTCGGGAGTACCATCTGATTTTTTGTCATTATCAAGATGACATTATTTCATAAGTTTAAAATTTCTGTATGTCTAGAAAGATAAGATGTGAGTCAATATACTATTTGTAGGGCACATTTCCTTCCATTTATAAAAAAAAATAAAAAAGATTCTTTTGTGATTGCAACAACTGCACAGAATTTTGTAGCTGCAAAATTATTTCAGAAAGCATAACAAAACAATTTATTAATCTGCATTAATTGGATGCAGCAGAGCCGACAGTTCAGTTTATAAACTGCATGTGATCTATGGAGAAATTTGATTTACAAATATTTCATTTTAAACCATTACAATAAGATTATTTGTTTTATCATCGTCCATTTATTTTCTCTTTTTATCATTTTCTTTCTCTCCTTTGAGTTTATCTGGTGGAAATGTTATCAGCATCGAAAATATGTATGAAAAAGCTGAAAACTAAGATGAACTTGACTGATGCAGATTCACACGTTAGTAGTTGATATACACGTATGTGTATACGTATGTAGGTGTGTATGATGTAAGAGGCGTAGCCTAGGGCGGCACCTTAACTATGGAAGTCCGTAAGGCCCAGTACGGCGAAGGCCTTCTAACCAACCACTAACTTTCTGTCATACCCAGATCCCCCTTACCTTAATGTAAAGTTACTCAAACCTCATAAATTCTTCTAAGGAAAAAACACTAATTATTCACATAAATACCACAATGTGCTATTTTTTTTAAAGGTTTGCAATTATTTTCGTTAAAAATTATCATGGTGAAAAATTTGAAAATAAATTTTTTTGAAACCTAATTCAAAATTATAGTATTAACTATAATTTTTCTACTCCAAAAGTATTAAAACTAAAATGGTATTGTTAGAAAAAGAATCCTATTTTACAAAAATAGTCAAAATCATATTTAGGACTGGACAAAAAATAGTGAATTGTACTATGTTATAGTTAATTGTACTATATTATACTAAAAAGAACTGAACCATTTTTACTATAATTTAAATATACTGTTTTATGCTTCAGTTTTTAAAAACTGAACTTAATAAATTTTCGGTTCAGTTAATTACAGTTAATTGTACTGTCTTACGTTAAAAAAAATCACTTCGTCCTAAAATAACTATAGTTTTTTTTTTTAATTTTTCCTCTTATGTAATTATTTACATGTAAATTTATTAAAAAAATGGTCTACTTTGTTACAAAAGTGAAAAACGTTGAGTTAATTTATTTTTAAATTTAATTTGTTATATGTTAATTCAAATAAATTAAATTTAACTATTTGATTATTAACATTCTCTTTTTATGCATTCGTTATTAGATGAAGTTCAAATAAATTGTACTAAATATATTACTTTTATTTTCCATTCTATTCATATACTTTTTAAACTAGTAGGACTTCATTAGCTTTATCCAGAAATATTTATGGAAGAAAAATAAAAAAATAAGTTTCTTTTTTCTATAAACTACATGTAATTTATACCTTAAAAATTAATGAGATAAAATTTTACAAACAAATTTATACATAAACTAATTAATTTATATACTCAGGTGAGCTTTTTTTTCTTTCTAATAAAAGTATTTTTCCTCTAAAAATAGTATAGTAGTTAAAATTAGTGCAGTTTACAATTCAGTTAGTAGTTTAGTTTAGTTTATATTGTATTTTAGTACAATTTACAATTCAGTTAGTAGTTCAGTTCAGTTTATATTGTAGTTTAGTACAATTTACAATTCAGTTAGTAGTTCAGTTCAGTTTATATTGTAGTTTAGTACAATTTAGTACAGTACAGTTTAGTTCAGTTTGATAAAACAAAAAACAGTTCAGTTCATTTTGTCTGAACTATTTCAAAGTTCAGTTCAGTTTATACAAATTAGTTTTTAGTTCAGTACAGTTTTTAGTTCAATACAGTTTTTAGCAGTATAGTGCAGTACAATTCCATTTGTCCACCCCTAATTTATTTACTGCTAACTCCATACAAAAATATTTTTAAACATAAGCAATTAATACAACATTATAAATTTGAATTTGCATAAGACCTATGATTAAAAAAAAATAATATAGATCTGTACCATTTCCAAGTTTGATATTTTCAATACTAGTGTAAGGTGTTTTTGAGGAGAAATTTGTAGCACCATTTGTGATGTGGAGAGATGCACCCACTATTGGATACCACAAAAGATCATTCATAGTTGAAGACATAAACAATTGATCATAAATATTTGTATGGGAAGATGAAAGTTGAGAGTTATGAACTTGATATTGAGGATGGAAATCCTTATTTGTGACTTATTATTTGACATTGAGGTCTATGTGTAAGAATCTAAAATAGAATATTAGAGTTTATAGGTGTTTTAAAATAATGAGACCAAGTATTATAACATTAAAAAGGAGTTGATTAAAATAAATAGAATTTCTTAAACTCGTTTCATTCATTATCATAAACACTCATCTTCTCTCTAAACATTATTCTCTTAAACTTTCTACCATCTCTCTAAGAGTTCTAAATCCTCGATCATATGTTTGACGATAAATAGGTGTCTAAATGATCACTGCGTCAAGGTCTAGAACATATCCATTCGATCAATTTCTAGAAAAGAGCAAGTAAAGTTTTAGCTCATTTTTGCTCTTCTTTCTTTATTTGAGTCCATGCATGAAATCTTACACTGCATGTGTAATATGAACTTTCCTTTGAGTTCATTGTTGATCAGAGGTCCTAAGGACTCTCTTTGATCTCTTTTCGGTGTTTCGTAGGTGTATTTATTATTCCTTGAGTCAGAAGTAACGGGTGTGTGATTTTAGAGCTTGATAGAAAATTTGTGAGGTAAGAGAAGCTAAACATTGCTTTAGAATATATATTTGCTCTGTAATTTTAGTATCTCTATGGCTAATAATATAATTTAAGTGAAAATGTTAGGTTTGTACTAATGTTCTTGATGTTTAGATGATAATCAATGATTGAGTGATGTTTGAATGTTTGGTATGATGTGTTTGCAATGTTTTTGCTGTTAATATTGTATATATGCTCGTTATTACATCGACATATATGTCGTTATTAATGAAGATGACGAGAGAACATCGTAATGAAGCACAAAGAGGAAAATTTAGAAGAATGTTGAACAGTGGAAATGTAAGCAAAAGGATAAAAAAGGATGAAAGGGGAAAATAAGTGTTTTATGGACCTGGAATCAT
This sequence comes from Vigna reflexopilosa, assembly GCA_027742785.1. NCBI lineage: Eukaryota > Viridiplantae > Streptophyta > Magnoliopsida > Fabales > Fabaceae > Vigna > Vigna reflexopilosa. The sequence goes on from CM050918.1 coordinate 21,021,476, forward strand.
AAAATTACCTGTTTTATGGACCTAGAACCTTAGAAGGCAACAATTGTGTTTAGGCTTTGAAAATATGAACATGAGAATGTGACTTTGTGAAAATTGTCAATTTGGAGATGAAAGCTGAAATCGTTAAGAGGGAAAGGCGAGAAGGAAAAATTATACATCTTAAAGGGAAGTTTTTTTATTTTATAAAATAAAAATAAATTATAATAGATGATATCACCTTTTTAAAAAATTGTTATCTATTGATATTTCAATATATATCGTTTTTTTTAAAATGCTATCTATTAGTTCATTTCAAATTATGAATTAAAAAATAATATTAAATACTTATAAATAGAGTTTTTAAAAAAAAAACGTTATTTATTGTCATAGTTATAGATAGCGCTTATCTAAAAAGTATATTCTATTGTTTCATACACATTCATAGATAACGCTTATTTAAAAAAGCGTTATTTATTCAACGCTATCTATAGACAATTTTACAGTAGTGATAATGAAGTGTACTAGTGTTTGATGTTGAATTCAAATGGGTGAGTTTGAGAAATAGGGACTGAGGTGGGAAAACAACTTTTTTAGGGCTGTTATGAAGTAAATTGAGACTTGTTAGACGTTTTCTTTGAGCTAAATCTGATATGAAACAAAGGAGTAGTTTATGGTTGTAGTTTTGGAGTGTTTTAGTGTAAAAAAGAGGTTTTGGGTGGTGAGATTTTGAGGGAATGAGAGTAAACTATTTTAGGAAGTTGGAAGCATGTTATTAGAACCATTATGACTTAGCTAGACAGTTAGATAAAAGAAATCTGGTGTAAAAGTGTTCAGTGTATGATAGGGTAGGTCTTTGACTCTTTTTAGTTCAAATTGCGGTTTTACATAGTGAAAACTTCAAACAGAAGGGTTGTGGGTAATTTGATGTGTTGGAGTGTGATATCTAGTGTATTTAGACTTGTTCATGTAGTTCGTGGACTGATATGGGTGTTAGAAAGTGTAGAAATGGTTTTGGGTAGCTTAGAGAAGTGATTTTGGGTTTGGAGAGTAGCAATTTCGAGATACAATGGTGTTCTCTGAGGTTTCTCAGGATTTATAGGTTCATAGGGATATTTAGAAGTTAGGGGTACAGTACCCAAAGTCATCCTAATTGGTTAGGAAATAGTTTATGTTTTAATTGATTATGACACTAACTTAATCAATTAAAATAGACACTTTAGCCTAATCGATTATGACACCAACTTAATCGATGAAAACAAACACTTTAATCGATTATGACACTAACATAATCGATTAAAACAAACAGTTTTGCCCTGTTTTGCTTTATGTGAATTCGGGTTTACTTTAATAGATTATATTACCAATATAATCGATTAATACCACTAGTAATGTGAAATTTTGATTAATCTAAACCAAATTCACTTGTACACATATGATCTATGTTTTTCATTGTTCTTTTATGATCCTAAACAATTTTATTATCAATTTTATATGTTGGTATGCAGTGTAAAAGTGAAAAGATATGTATATGGTTTTAAAGTTGGGAAAGTTGGTTCCAAGGTGGAAATTCTTAGTGTGGTTTCAAGTTGTATTTGTATGAATGCAGGGAGATCAGTCTTGGGGATTATCCTGACACTCTAATGGTCATTCATTCTCAAGTAGAGAGGTTTGACACATGTGGTGAGAGTAATAGGAGGTCTTAGTCTTGGATGCTTCCAATATGATCCAATGAGTGAAACAGACTAACCTTGTGAGTGTGGTAGGGTGAAACCTATTGCAATGACTTTGCATAGCAGTAGAAGCCAACACAAGTGCACAATCTGTCATAGATGACTTTGCAAAACAGTAGAAGCGAACACAAGTGCACAACCCGTCATAGCTCGACATTCATTCTAAGTCCGAACAGTCGAGTCATAGTATCATCATGCTTAAAGTGTTTTTTTGATTGATGTGATATGTGTATCATGTGTATAATGTTTAAAATGTTCAAATATATCATTAATTGTTTGTATTCTAGCTTACCCTTTATTGTTTGTATGTTTCTTTGATTCTCTCTTAGCTATGATCGTCTGGTGGATGTGAGCAGAGGGTTAAGAGGTTTCTCTTGAGCAGACATTAGATGGAGATGTTGCGGATGTTTAGTTCCTATAGTTAGCTATTATGTATATAGTTTTAGTTAACTAGTTTGTATATAAAGTTTTTTGTTATGATTGTTTTTGAATGATTGTAAATCATACTTTATATTCTTTTTTATAATTGATCTATCATATTAAATCTGTGATGACTATTATATAGTTTAATGCTATATTTTGAGACGTTACACTATGTGGGATGGTTTCAAATGATTATTGTTTTTGGAACAAAATGAGCCACCTCCTCGAATGTTGGTACTCCTAAAAAAGTTTAGTACTTTTTACACTAATGCAAAACAAAGAAAAACATGTAAATATCAGGTTTGTAAATTTTCGTATTATTGAAATCGTGCTCTCTTGTTTCTTAACTATATGTGATTTGTTTGTTATGATATACTCGATTGTTAAGTACACAATTTGAATCTTCATTTTTTCTTTAACTCGAGTTAGATCATGCTAAAACACATTCTTTTTATGAATTATTCGACCAAATTGTGTATCTATGCGTAACAATTTTTTATTGGAATTTATAGCGTTACTGATATTATTTTGCATAAGTATAAACACACCTACTGTAGACAAATTGATTGACTTGCACTTCATATTATGATTTTTTATGGCTATTATGACTAATAATATAATGTTCATATTTGGTGATGTGTGATTTGATGATATAAAAAAAGATGTTGGAAACTCGTTTATTTAACTTTTATGAATATTAAAATAAGGTTCACAAAATATAAAGTTGAAAGTATTAAGAGAAAAGACTGTAAGTTTGTTAAAATAAAATATTATTGAATTAATTTGAGACAAAATTAATATTATTTTGATTGTTTTGTTTAAAAATATAGAACTTTTTTTGTTTATATTAGTGAAAATGCAAATAGATAGACGGAGTGTAAAAGATATAAACAAAATAAAAATAATATACAGCAGGACAAAAAAAACTTTATAACATTGCCGCCAGCTAGAAATGTAACATTGAGTCAACGAAAGAGACTTGGATGAAAAAAAAAGAAGAAACCTTCGTTTTCTCTATTTTACCCCTTGCCCATGTAATATCAACTAAGCATACACTAATCAACAAGAAGCTGCATTTCTTTCTTATAGTGTTTCAATCAAAGTATAAGTTAGCTAACTTTAGTATAAATTATTTTACTTTAATTTGATTTTTTGGAAATTTAAGTCCGAGTATGAGTTCTACTATAGGCTAAACAAGTTAAATAAGATATAGAAGAAAGTTCACAATTTATTGTCTAGATTTTAAATTTAAAATAGTTTTAATTTTTTAAGTGTGGATTAATTCATATTTAATTGGTGTTGTTTTTATAGTAAATCTCATTTAAAATATTGATAACTGATATCAAAGTTAAAATTTTATTTAATTACCTGTTCAAATAAATATAATATAATTTTGTATCGATTTTTTTTTTGATAAAAGTTTAAATAAACATATCTTAGTACGATGAAAGGGTAAAAAAGTACTTTTAATTCATTTCATTCTTAAAGAATAGAATAAACAATTTATGGAAACAATTTATAAGTACTAATATCATGTAAATAAATATTTTAAATTATGTTTTAGAATATAATAAAGTCGTGTTCAGTTTTTTAATTATAATAATTTGATGAAATGAAAATAAGTTTAGACACACCAAAAAGACCAGTAAGATCACGTACAGAAAGTTACACAGTAAAGCCTATAATTGTTGAATCATGAAGAATCAGGCGAGTGGATCATGAAAAATACCATGCAGCAGCAACACGAATAATGGTTCAAATACGAAAAAAGGAGTAGTTTTATATCCGATTTAAATAAAGGTACGAGGCAGTAATGGTAAAAAATAAGTTTCGGGTCAGTTTAGTAAAAAAGTTTGGATTGTGAATTTTTTTTCAAAGAAGTCCGAATTAATCTGGTTTGTTAAGTTTAGTCGCATGGAACGTTAGTTTCGTAGGTCAGATGGGTCATTCAAGCAGTCCAGTTTTTTAAAAAAATATTTGAATATATATTATGACATTTTATATTAACACACTTCGACAATCTGATTATACATTTATACATATAGGTCGAACAAGATTTAATAATACAGTTTATTTGAGATTTGAAATAGTTCAGACAACAACTTATTTCAAGCTTTTTCAGTTTGGAATCAACCAATAATCTGACATGAGTATGTTTTCATATAACAAAAGTTTTTGTTATGTAATATTAGATTTTCGATGATAAAAATAAAATAGATGAACCAATCCGTTAATCCAATAACGATTTTAGTTAAAAGATCAATCCGATCCAATCTATTTTTAACAAACTAATATTGGACTGATCTTATTAAATAAATAGAATTGACCAATTTTGCCACTAAGCATTGAAAATAGTTGGAAGGGTACATGATAAAGAAAAGAGTCTGTGAAAGATTTGAAAGTGGGGAGGATGGAAAAAAGGTTATAGATGGAGTGAGGAAGTGAATTGAATAGAGAAAGATGGCGTTGGTCTGTTTGGTTAGCATTGAATTCACGAAGGAGTGATTGGGTTACTGTTAGGGTGTTACAGAAATCACAGAAAATCTCACTGATGTATTTAGCTTTTTACAAAGCAGGAAGACTCATTAAGGAAACAGACAACAAAGGACGTCAATGTACAGTAAAATCATTAATGGCAAACAATGATACTAAAGTCACCAGAACACAACAGAAGAAAATTATTTAAGTATTGTTTTGTTTTATAATAATAATAAGCAGTAGTATGTATTCCTTGGCAACGTGAAACAGTGATGCAGAAAAGTACAGAACCCTCGTCAGTTTGTTACAGTTGGCCTAAACCTCTTTCTCTCTCTCACTCTGAGCAAAGCAGAAAAGCCTGATATGTGTACTTACAAAGACCACCACTTCCCACTCCCATCCTAACCCTAAAACACACCTTACACCTACCATTACAATACATAATATTATTGATAATTGATTAATTAATACAGGCTGAGGTCCACCTAGTGTCACTCATCTCATCGGACACCACACTGTTACAGGCAAATGCAGCTATTGCAGACTCAGGTCTTCAAACAATGTGTATTAGTTTATTTAATGCACATGCTTAATTTATTTTACATTTTAATCAATTTTTAACTTCAACTTTAAATTACTACACGTTTGATTGCTGTGGGTAAACTACGAAACACCTGGTAGTTGATTGAGATATATATTTTTTTCTTTTATGACTTTTTAGTATTAATTTCATCCTTTATTTATTTTATTCTTTAATTTCGCATTTATCTTAATAATTTTATAAGTACATTTTATGATTAAATTAATTTTATAAAATTATTTGTAATATAAAATTTGTATTTATTTATATAATATAAATTTATTTTATTTTGATATGACATTTTTCAATACATTATTTTCAGTTTAAGATATATATAGATACTTATGAATAATTTGATAATAAATAATATCATAAGTTTAATAAATAGCATATTTTTAAAAATAATTTTTTAAATGTTTTTAATATTATTTTAAAAATTAAATTTTAAATTTAATTTAACTTTACAGTTTGAAATTTGAATTCACTTTTATATATATATATATATATATATATATATATATATATATATATATCAAATTTATCTTATTTATAGTTAATATAAAACCTATAACACTTTTATCTTTAAAGAATAACCAATAAATACGATTTTTATGAGCAAGCTCTAAACTTTTCAATCATATGATACTACAAGCCGATCATGAAGAAAAATCAACCTTTTACCTTTTATCATATTTAAGTGAGTATCAAATTTCCACTCTCAACCTAAAGTCTTCATACTCAATACATAGCTTTCTTTTCTATGAAAAGTTATCTTCTACATACAAATTAAACTTTACATATAAGAGATGTTTATGAGTCAACATGTTATCATCAAGCTATTAGATTCCTTAAATGGAATGAAATGGTGGAAAAAGAATTAGAAACCATGGAAATCAACAACACATGAAAAAAAATTTCTTTATTGAAGGTTGCATGTTTAAAGAATTTTGTAATTTATAAAGCATAAATATTGATAAGAATTTTATAATTCCTAATAATTGATTGATGTGAAGTACATATTATATTAATATTTATAAAAGTTAAGTGAATAGAAAAAACAAGTGACATGGGTTTAATAAGTAGAAACTAGGATTACTTTATGTATATCCTATTTTTTTCATGCACCCCTGTTCAATACAAAAAATGTTTGAATTTTTTTTACTGAATATAGTGAAAAATTATATATGAGATTAATCTTGTGTGGAAATACATCTATGGTGCTTTATTTATAATGAAAGAAATATGGACGAAGTCCAAAATACGAACTACAGAATAATAACAAAGTAATAAAAGATAAGTAACTGAAGATAAAAGATAAATATAAGATATCTAACACTCCTCCTTAAGTTGGTGCATATAAATTATATGTACCAAGCTTGTTACAAATATAATCAATTCTCGGTCCTCGTAAAGACTTAGTAAAAATATTTGTTAATTGATCGCTTGAGTTAATGAACTCAGTCTTGATATCTTTAGACATAGCCTGGAAAAACAGTGATAGTGATTCTTCAAGCGATGAAGATTGTAGTGTTGAAAAGGAGTCAAATTTATGCTTTATGGCAAGCTCTCCATAGTTAGATTATGATAGTGATGATGATTTCGAGAGTGAATCGATAGAGGTCAAGTATGACATGCTGTTGGATGCATTTTAGGAAATTCATGCAGAAGCCATGCGACTCCAATATAAGGTACATCGATTATCCTTTGAAAGAAAAGACTATGAGTACAAAATTGATAATCTGGTAGAGGAAAACGATAAACTGAAAAATGAGTTAGAAATTGCTTTAAAATCTGCAAAGACAATTAAAACAGAAATACAAATTGTTGAAAAGAATTGTGATAACTATTGTTAAGACTCCGGCAAGTGTACCAAATCGTATCAAGTAATGTAAAATGGTAAGACCAAGTATCGTTTTTCTAAGAGACTCACGACACTAAACAATTGTGCTTTTGCTTAACCAATTAAGACTATAAGAACAATAATTTGAGCTTTTTGAATGCAAAGTGCAGAAAAATAAACATGAATGCAATTTGATCAATTGAGGATAAGCACAAAAGTGAATGGATGAAGTTGATAATATGAGATGATAATGTTATTAGGGTTTAAATTTCACCTAATCATTCTCATGCATAAACGAATTCTTCTTCTTCATTAATGTTAATTCCACTTTCTAATTTACTTAAAACCCAATGTCTCGGCGAAGAAAGCCTATCCTTAATTACTAGTTTACAATGTCTTGTCTCCCTAGCAATTAATTTTGTATTACATACGCACAAAAGCTTAAATTCAACCATTACATTACACTCGTGGTTTAACTATTCTATTTGTGTGATTATTGATTAACTTCGACTTGATATTTTTTTATTTTGTTTTTGTTTTGTTCTAATAATTGCTTTCTAGGGTTTTGTTTTCTTGTGTATGCAAGGTACAGTTCGCACTAGAAGCAAGAAAAACTCTGAACCTCTTCTTGAAGGATTGAGCGAAACAAGAAGGAGAAGGAGAAACAGAACGTCTAGAGAATTATTCCCTTCTCCGGAGACACTTTTACAACCCTTACCACAAGTATCTGACCAGAGTACTGAAGAGATGGCTGGAGAGAATAATGGCAGACGAACTCTGGCGTATTACACCACTGTTGTTGGTCTTCATCACTTTAACAACATTGTTAGGCCGAGGGTCAATGCTACAAATATGGAGGTGAAACCGACATTGATACAATTGGTGAAGAGCAACCAATTTAATGGACTGTCTCATGAAAGTTCATATGAACATCTGACCACATTCAATGAGATTTGCAACACTGTGAAGATTAATGGTGTGCCGGATAACGCGATAAAACTTAGCTTGTTTCCTTTCTCATTGGGAGGCAATGCTAAGCTATGGTTGAATTCTTTCCCGGGGGATAGCTTTACTATATGGGAAGCTGTGGTTTCAAAGTTTCTGAACAAGTACTTCCCGCAGTCAAAAATCAACAAGGGTAAGCAAGAAATGTCTTCTTTCAGGCAAGGCATGGAAGAAACTTTAGGTTAAGCGTGGGAAAGATACAAGAGTTTGTCGAAGCTACAATAGTCCTTCTTTTCCTTGGAGGTCTGGGTTCACAAACCAAATTGATGCTAGATGCCTCAGTTGGAGGTAATATCAAATGTAAGACTCCAGAGGAAGTGTTTGAATTGATTGATAATATGACTACTAATGATAACGAGATGCATAGTGAAAGAGGAGCTCCACCTCAATAGAAGGGAGTTCTACAATTACAATCTCAAGATGCCTTGCTTTCACAAAATAAAATTAGAACTCAATAATTGGAGAATTTGACAAAGACACTTGCTCAGTTGCCAAAGGAGTTGAAGAACGTTTCACAAGTTCAACAAAAACTTTGTGAATTATACGGTGGTGATCATATCAATGGTCAATGTGCTTATCCAATGGAGGCTCAAGAAGATGTCAATTATATGGGCAATCAATTCCAATACTGCCAAGGTAACTTCAACCAAGGGTGGAAACCTCACTCAAGCATGGGTCAAGGTCAAAATGGACAGGATGGACAAGCAGGACAATTCAATAGACAACACTCTTCAACAATTTATGCAGGTGACTATCTCCAATCACAAGAGCACTGAAGCTGCTATAAGAAATTTGGAGATGCAGGTCGGCCAACTGGCCAAGAAGATGGAAGATAAAGCGAAAAAGCAATTTAGGGCTAACACTGAGGTTAAACCTAAGGAAGAGTGTAAAGTTATTGTGAGCATAGATGATGAGAGGGTGAAAGAAAAAAATGAAAGAGTTGAGTTGGAGAAGAGAGAAGAAAAAGAAAAAAGAATAGGTGAGGGTGAGTCGAAAAAGAAAGAGAAGAAGAGGGGATAGAAAAAATTGAGAAAATCGAAAAAGTTCTTCCTTATCTTAAGGGGCGTGAAAAAAAATGATAAAGAAAGACAATATGAGCGTTTTAAGGAGATCTTTAGGCAATTGGAGATTACTATACCTTTGACCGAAGCACTGCAGCAAATTCCGGCTTATGCAAAGTACATAAAGCAATTCCTCATAAAGAAGAGATACTTAGATGAGGAGACTATGAATGAACAGGGTAATTGGAGTGGTATTTTGGAGAAACCACTTCCTCAAAAAGTGAAAGATCTAGGGAGCTTTACTATTCCTTGCATCATTGGAAAGGTTAATATAAGGAGAGCCCTAATTGATTTAGGGTCAAGCATTAATTTGATGCCTTTATCATTGCTTGAAAGGATTGGTGATCTTGAAGTCAAGCCAACAAAGGTGACTTTGCTTATGGCGGATGGATCTTCCAAGAAACCTTATGGTGTAGGGGAAGATGTTATGGTTTGTATTGAGAAACTTAAATTCCTAGTGGATTTTGTGGTGATGGAGATGGAGGAAGATGAGAAGATCCCAATTATTCTTGGAAGGCCGTTCATGAAGACGGCAAAGGTAATCATCAATGTGGATGATGGGTTGGTAGTGCTTCAAGACTGAGAGGAAAAGGTGATCTTTAATGTCTTCAAAGCTGCCAAGCCAGTCATCAAAGGTAAAAATTGTTTCTTGCACAGGTTAGGGAAGAAGAAAAAGATGACAAAGGAAGGATGGTTCATTATGACATGGTGGACGTACAATTCAAACTTGGCACACCTGTAAGATTCAAGAACAAGTTGTGGGTTGTGAAAGATTTTAAAGAGAATGGAGTGATAGAGATTGAAGCTCCATATTCAAGACGAGTCAAGAAGGTGAACCGAAAGCAATTGATGAGTTGGTGTGATGAAAACAAGAGGAACACCAACATTAAAGATGGAAATTGAGCTTTACTGGGTCAAGCTCATGACGTTAAAAGAGCGCTTACTGGGAGGCACCCCAATGATTTAGAAACATTAATTTCTTTGATTTATTGTTTATTTTGATGTAATTTAAAACTTTGGAACATTATTTTATTTTGTTATGAGTTGTTATGGAACAACATCTACTGATGGATGCTAGGTGATAAAGTATCTACTGAAGGATACTATGCTTTTACACACCTACTAATGGGTGTTGGTAAGAAGACATGTGTCTACTGAAGAATGCTGGAGGATTCATGGGTCAGGCTCATGAAGTTAAACAAGCGCTACCTGAGAGGCAACCCAGTTGTTTAAATTTATCTTGGTTTGCTTTGTTATATGTCTGTTCTAGTTGCATTGAATGTGTTGAATTTTTGAATGTTTGAGTGGTGTGAGAGGTTAAATGTGATGATTGAGTGTGGGTGTGTGAAGTGAGTAGAAAATACATGAAAATTGAAAATTTGAGAGTTGAAGCTGAGAGGATATTGGTTAAAAACGCTTAGGGCGAGCTAGAAAGGAGAGAAGTTTGTGTCGCGCTCACCGCTCAACGCCAGTTGGGGCGCTGAGCGCAACTTCTGCAAATTTAGGTTTTTAGTTTAAAAGTAGGGCTCAACGTGAGTTGGCCCATTAGAAAGTTTTCTAACCCTAAGATTCGCCCTAGCCTCCACTTTCAACCTTCACTCATTCTAGCCACTTCATAGCACTCTCCAAAGATTTTCTCTCCACTTTCTCCTTTTTCCTCCTTCACAAAACCCTTTCTCCACTCATTTCGCACCATCTCTTCATCCAAGTTTGGGGTTTGCTGAGAGCACTACTGTTAGGGTTTATTCTCTTCAGATTCATTTGGCATTCATCATATATTGAACATCTCCAACCAAGTAAGTACATGCATTTTACATTCTAGGGTATTTGAAAGCATGCTTTTGAATGAATGTGGTTGTCTAAGCATGATTCTTGAGGAAATTGGATGTGTATGCATGAATTGTTGAAATAATCACTGTTTGGACCAATTGAATTGCGTGCTTGAGGACTAGAACTATGAAAAATGCATGTGAGTAGAATTTAAGGCTGGCTAAAGCCATTTTTTGTGAAAACTGGTTGGCGTTGAGGGCCCTCTGAGGTGCGCTTAGCGTGATTTCTGCAGAATGGGTTTTTCTTGGTTTCTAGCCATTTTTATGCTGTCTGGTTGGATGATTTCCTTGCAGAGGACGCTGAGGGCCCTATTTTGTCCTCTGCGGTGATTAAAAGGGTGTGTGCGGAAGTTGTTTATGATGCTCATATACTAATGCTTGATAATACTTCTTGTTGTTTGTGAATTGTTTTGATGCATGAATGACCTCCTCATTAGGGAAGAGAGTTAAGACCATGGGAAACAAGAGAAAGGAGCCAGAACGTTTCTATTCTAACAAGTTCCTTTCTCAAAGACATGAGCAACACTTCCTAATAGTCCAAGACCGAAGACTTTTGATGGAGCGAAAAGTGGGGTTGATACCATCCTTGGCCCCACAAACATAGTTGTAGTCAAGGAATTTTACACCAATGCAAGGCCATTAGGCGACTCTCATAAAGAGGACTACATGATCTATGTGAGAGGAAAGATTATTCGGTATGACCCTAACACCATTAACGGGTTTCTGCATACTGAGTGGGCTGGTGAACAGTGTCAGTTTGCACTGAATATGGAGGATGGAGCATATTTTGATGATATAGAGAGGACATTGTGTGTACTTGGAGGACGCTTCCAGAGGAACAGGAATGATGCGTCCATTCATATTAGGAGATCTCATTTGATTCCTCTGGCAAAGTACAGGATGTCATTAACTCATGCCAACATTCAGCCATGTTCTCATGTGTCTGATATTACTGTTAGTAGAGCTATTTTCCTTCATTGTGTGCTTAGAGGGATTAATATTAATATTGGGCAGGTCATAGCCAATGAGATTCAGAATTGTGCCAGTTTTGTGAACAACAAAGCACCTCTAGGGCACCCATCTTTGATCACACTTCTTTGTGAGTTAGTTGGGGTGAACACTTCCACACCCCCGATGGAGCAACCAAGGAAGGAGATTGATTCTTCCTACTACACCCAGTATTGTGCATTGGATGAGGCGGCACAACTAGTGCCACCACCACATCCTCTTAGAGCTCATAGGAGGGGACCACCACTAGCATAGGTGCAGCCTCAAGATGCAAAGCCTTTTCAGATGAGGGACAAGTATATGTCCCTGATGAAGTCTAGGATGCAGGCATTGCATAGAGGGAAGGTGGCCACAATAGAGATGATCATAGGGTTGTATGATACACCCCCTAGATGGCAGTGGACGATGAACGAGTTTAACACTGTGGTGGGATGGCCAGAGGATCTGGCACAGGCTAGCGGGGCTGGAGTAGCTGAAGCTTCAGCCATGGAAGATGATGATTATAAAGATGGTGATGGAGGAGAAGAAGAAGATGAACATGATGAAGAGGAGGAGGACTCAGATGATATTAGAGGATGATGATAACATTTAATGATGAATGCTATTTGCAGTAGAACAAGATGTTTCTTATCTTTGTCTTGTTGAACTTTATCTTTGGTATTTGTTTATGTTATTAGAATAGGTGTTGATTGTTAAGACTCAGGCAAGTGTACTGAATCGTATCAAGTAATAACAAGTGGTAAGACCAAGTATCGTTTCCCTAGAGACTTATAGGCCTAGACTTTTGTATGATTTCTTGATTGTTTAAGACTTGAATAACAAAAATTAGGGTTTATAATGCAAGAATGAAATTCAAATATGCATGCAAAGGTTGATCAATTGACCAAAAAATATAACGCAGGTGAATTATATGGATGAATTGTGTTGTTGGGGTTTCCGACTTATCCTAATCCACTCTCATATATTTACGAATTCTACTTTTTCATTAATGTCAATGCCACTTTCTAATTTACCCTAATCCCAATGTCTTGGTGAAAAGAGCCTACTCCTAATTACTAGTTTACAATGTCTTGTCTCCCTAGCAATTTATCATGCATTACATTTGCATAGAAGCTTAAAGGCAATCGGTCCTCCTATCCCTATGTCTAGGTAATATTGCTCCCGAGAGAATTCCCTTATGTCTAGATCTACCCACACGTGTCCATATAGATATAATCAAAGATCACGCTATTGAATAATGTCTTAAACAAAACATTGAAAGATAACGGAGGAAAAACTCTAACAATTAATGAAATAAAGTATATGAATAAAGCATCAATTCAATATATGAGAGTTTCAATAGGATTACATCATTTCCCCAACAACAATGGAGGTTTTGTTCACCATAGACATTGTGAAACTAGATGAAATTAATGAAAAGAATGAAAAGATAAACCCTAGAATTGATAGATTGGAGCTCCCGCATCCAAAATCCGCCTTCAAGGAGTGAGAAGTGTGTTTTTGCATCTCTTCTGCCAAAAATATTCTCTCTGGGTCGTGGAAATCTATTTATAATTCATTAAAATGAGCAGAAACTGGCCCAGGCCCAAAAGCACACCGCTCAACACTGGGCCACCGCTCAGCGGTGGGTGCAACACTCAAGATGGACGCTCAGCGTTGACGCCCAGGCGTTTGGCAGAGAAATCTCTGAAGAGTCCACCGCTCAGTGCCAGGTACCGCTCAGCGCTGAGTGCGATACTCAATATTTACCCTCGGCGTTGGCGCTTGAGCGTTTGACAGAAAATTCCCCTACGACGGTGGCGCTCAGCGGTAGGTTAGCGCTGAGCGGTGACTGTGTTTCTTCATTTGTTCACTTTTCCACCTTCTCTTGAGTCCAACGCCTTGCCACTTCAACTTCCTTCATTCAATTCCTGACAAAACTTGCCAAATTATGGGAAAACCAAGCATAAAACCAAGAAAACCACCTTTGACTCTCTTATTTTCTAACTTAAGCAAAAATGCATGATTTCAAGCTAATTCTAAGTTATAAAGGGTGTGTTTAATATCAAATTTAAGTGTAAAAATAATGGTTTTTGAACCGTTATCACAACCCCAAACTTATAACTTTGCTTGTCCTCAAGCAAACAAAATGCCACTCAGTCTTCCACCAATCATCACAACGGTTCAATCTCATTCAAAAGCTCATTCTTTCAAGACAAGTAATAACTCAAATATGCTTATAAATAGAATTTAGTCAAGATGCACACATGCCTTCATTCTTAATGCTTATCATGGTGTTCACACAATCATTTAATATCCAACAGATGCTATTCTCATGGATGATCAGTTCGCTAAGCACAAATATAATCACAAATTCATGGAATTATTCCTCACCAGACAAGGTGTTTCACTAAATCCCTCAGGTGTTTCAAGAGGTCACTCCTTCCCTCTACTATCTGTTGGGAAACAGGTAGGCTTCATTTTAACACCAAGAGGGGGGGGGGAGGGGATGAATTGGTGAGTTTTCAAAATCAGAGTCTTTTCGCAATCTTTGATTAAAAGTAGAAAACTTTACAAACTTTCTTGAATCGCAAGTTAAAGAAAATTTAGTGCAGCGGAAAATCAAAGTAGATTATGCAAATAATAAAGTCGAATGAATGTAAAAGTATAGGGATAGAGAATTCAAATGCAGGTTTTTATACTAGTTTGGCCTTAATGCCTACATCTAGTGTCCTTCTAGTACCAAGAAGCAAATGCATTATAATGGTCAAGGTTTTTACAACAAGGTTTTTATAGAAGACCTCCACGTCAAAAATATAAACCACATCTAACCCTCTAACCAAAATATAGGCAAACCACACAGCAAATTGACGTAAAGGTGACATAAATTAACGTCGAATATTATCGGGTGACGTTAATCGAACTCGTTTATGTCGTACACAAAGGTAATTGACGTAAAGTTAACATCTTTTATGTACATCGACGTTAAGGTACGTCCTATAGAATAGAGCTTGACGTCCAAATATTTGAATAAATATTTATTTTTAAAGAAAGATTTTTTGTCATATCGTCGGGGGAACTGACGTAATGTTGATGTCGGCGTAGAAGAATGTTGACGTAATATTCATGTCGAAGTACAAATTTGACGTCAATTTTTGAATATATATTTATATTTAAAGGAATATTTAACGTTAGTTATAAGGTAAACGATGTAAGGTAGACGTCGAACATGTTTACAGTCGACGTTACTATCGTTGAGCCGTAGAGAACATTGCCCAGCATTTTATTATCATCGTTATCCACTGCATTATATGAATGTCACTCATCGTCATGATAGACGTTAAGATACATATATTAACGTCGGACAATGTATAAAATGACGTTACCTTCAATGTTTTTTTATTAAATTTCGTTCGTTTTAGCTCATTTAAGCAAACCTGAATACAGAAACCAGTTTTCCAATTCCTAAATGCACATAATTAATTAATTTAAATCATGCTATCATCAATTCATGCTATCATCAAAACTTAAAAGATCCCACTTTTCCATTCATCTATTCTAAATAATCTATTGACAGTATACATCTATTCATAGTTAAAAAGCTGCACGAGTATGCAAATGCTACTATCATGAAAGAAAAAACCTAAAACTATAGCTATTTAAATTGTTTATTCAACAAATATCCTGCCCATTCCTCTCTTATCGTATTTATTACTTCATTGGACAATGGAGAGGTATTATTGAATTGTTGCAAAAGCAAGGAAGGAAACTTTACAATTATATTCATTTTAATGTCAAAAGTTTATTGATATTTGTAAGATTTTCAAATGTAAATTTCTACCTTAGTCCAATCTCCTCTGATTTCTGCTCGGATGATTGCCTTGATCCCATGATGTAGTAGGCATATGCCCACAAATCATTCTGCTTATTACACTAAACATGTGAAAGAACTTAGTCAAATGTAACGTTTAAAATTGACTACGAAAATTAAAGCTTAAAGATCAACAAATTCCAACCTTAGGATATATAATATCAATTTGTTGTCCTCTGGTCCTAGTCAAAACTCTAAACAAATTTGAAACATTAGAAACATAAGTTGTTGGTACCAGAAATGGTATGATTTGAAGAGTAAAGCGCAGCGGAATAAAACTTAGAGTAAGCGGAAAGCGTGTTCGGTCACTTTTTTAAAATCAATTTGGTCCTTTTTAGAAAATCAATTTTCTTTCAGAAAATTTGTTGAACAGTTGATATACGTAAAAGATAAAGAGTGTAGGGAATAGAAAATCACACGAGTAATTTTTATACTGGTTCGATTCAACAGAATCTACGTCCAGTCGTTAATCACTATAAAAGTGATTAACAGTTTCACTAAAAATTTGTTTCACAGATTACAAATATAATGAATAACAATTGATAAAATAAACCTTCCTTCGACGAACGAACCGGAAGAAGAACACTCTGCCAACTCGAAGAGAACTGCTCCGGCAATCGACCAACGATTTGCGAGCTTCTCCTTTTCACGAGACCAGGCAGAGCACCTTGCTAACTCGAAGAGAGCTTGCTCCGACTATCGACACACGAAACGCGAGCCTCTCCTGTTCACGAGATCAAGCAAGGGAACTTTGAACTATAGCTTCTGAGAACTTCCTCTGTCAAACAGTATTCTGCTAAGCTTC
Organism: Vigna reflexopilosa; assembly: GCA_027742785.1. Classification (NCBI taxonomy): domain Eukaryota; kingdom Viridiplantae; phylum Streptophyta; class Magnoliopsida; order Fabales; family Fabaceae; genus Vigna; species Vigna reflexopilosa. The sequence goes on from CM050918.1 coordinate 21,038,064, forward strand.
TGTTCAAAAATGTTACTTCTAAAAATATCAGAAGTCCAATATATAGCCAGCTACCCTGAATATCAAAGGTCAAGTCCCAACTGCCACTGATAATCGATTATTGTAAGTGATAATCGATTATTCAAGTTCGTTAAAAGTTTTTCAAAATGTGATAATCGATTATCCCTGAAAGACTCATGATAATCGATTATTGCTTCTCATAATCGATTATTTCAGTAAAAATACAGGTTTTTACAAAATTTAAAGACTTTCCTATTACACTTATATTCTACAAAAGTGCTTTTAAACATTTCTTCAAGTGAAACTTCTTGTAGCATCATCAAAACTAATTTCTTCAAGATTTACCAATGCTCCTCATTGGTAACAATCTCCCCCTTTTTGATGATGATCAAAAATTCAATTTTAAAAGCAACTTTGACTTCCCTGCAAAATATACAAGCTACAACAACAACAAAGTTAGCAATACCTGTATCAATTTAAATTAATCCTCTCCCCTTATATTATACTTCTCCCCCGTTTTGATCATAAGCAAAAAGATTAAGGTAAAAAACTCCCCCTAAATATGATCTCCCCCTCAATTAATCAAGGTATGCATATAATCAAGAGATCATTTTCATTGATGAAAAGAAGGATTACATCATAATAAGAAACATAAAGGACAGAAATTTATCATAGATGAAAGAACAACAACCAATCAACAAAGCATACAAACATAAAATCCTATTTCTAAAATTCAGGACTTGGGGATCTCTCGGGAGATTGAATGTGAAGGTGATTCTCGATGTTAGATAGACGAACATCAAGATCAAGAAATTGATCAACCATATACTCATCAATAGATTGCTGCCACTCATAAATCTCCTCAAAGTGTGTTCTTTGTGCTAGACTCATATCCTCCAATTGCTTAGATAATCTAGCAAAATGTTCTTCCATAGATAGCGTGGAGGATGAGGGCATGGTAGAAGGACCAGCATCAGAAGGAGCAGCAGTACTAACTGGTTCTGCCATATGAGTATCGATGTCATCATCTTCATCTTCGTCAGGATGGTCATCATCTTTATGGATGAGAACTCTTCCTCTGGTAATGAATCCCATCTGACGAAAGGTAGTATCTCCAATTTCCGAGCCAACAACTTGAATGGCTTGGAGAAGTTCTCCTTTAATATTTACACCTTTGTACTCCAAAATCCTAGAAATAAGAAGAGCATAGGGAAATTGATAGGAATGAGATTTCTTGGCTTTTACGATTGTGTCAGCAATGAGAGCAGGCCAATCAATGTGTATGTGATTTAAAATCCCATACAGAAGAAGCAGATCCTGCTCAGAGCATTGAGCATGGTTGGTTGCTCTAGGACACAGTATCCAGACGATCAAGTAGTGAAGCATGCGTTCTTCAACTTTGAAACCCCCAACTAGCAATTGCCTTCGATTTGCCTGTTGTTCAGGATGACGCAAGAAGGATTGGAAAGTCATCAACCTATTGAAATCTTCAAGTCCTAGATGGACTTTTACAACATCATCCCATATGGTAAGTTGGGCAACATTTATCCACACATCATCATCTAAAATTATGCGGACACCCTTAACTTTAGTGGATATAATCCCATCTCTATATCTCAAGTTGAAGTAGAAGACTCTTATGAGATCGGGATAAATGCAACCTTTTTGCTCTACCAGATTCGTGAGTCCTTGACCAACAAACAGATCTGGAAATTGAAATCCATAGAAACGAAAAATGTCAAGGCGAATATACTTTACCGCCATGATTCTTCTCTCTTGCCAGGAATTAACATATTCCGCATGTTTTACTTGATCTGAAATCCAACCATCGATGGGAGGCTTTTTATAGAAAAAATGGAAAAACTAGCCGTTTATGGCCGTTTATAGCCGTTAAGGGACGCTCCAACAACTCTATTTTTGAATCTGTCAGCGTGATAATCGATTATGGCTCGAGATAATCGATTATCTGCTCAAAAGTCACTGCCCAGATATTGCATGATAATCTATTATCCTTGATGATAATCGATTATCTGTTCAAAAATTTCTCAGATTTGAGTTTCAAGTATGAATAATCGATTATATCCTTTTGATAATCGATTATGAAGCGTTAATTTTACGAAAATGCAAAACTTTTCATAAGCATTGATCCTAAGACATGTCTAACACTCCTAACTCTCTTCTAAGCTCAAAAAATCTATCCTTAGGTAGTGCTTTGGTGAAAATATCAGCTAATTGATGTAAGGTATCAACATATTCAATTTGACAATCCCCCTTTTGAATATGATCTCTTAAGAAATGATGTCTAATCTCAATGTGTTTAGTTCTTGAGTGCATTATGGGGTTCTTAGTCAGATTGATAGCACTAGTATTATCACATTTTAATGGAATATTATCAAGGAAAATATCAAAGTCTTCCAGTTGCTGTTTCATCCACAGAATTTGGGCACAACAATTGCCAGCAGGAATGTATTCAGCTTCAGTGGTAGACAAGGCTACACATGCTTGTTTCTTTGAGTGCCAGGACACCAAAGAACAGCCCAAAAAATGACAGGTTCCACTAGTACTTTTCCTGTCTATTTTACAACCACCATAATCTGCATCAGAATAACCTATTAGACTAGGTGAAGCATCAGAGGGATACCAAAGTCCAAAAGAAGTGGTTCCTTTAAGGTATTTTAAGATTCTCTTGACAACAGTCAAATGAGATTCTTTAGGATTGGCTTGATACCTAGCACATATGCATACACTTTGCATAATATCTGGCCTACTAGCAGTTAGGTACAACAAAGATCCTATCATACCTCTAAACATAGTTTCATTTACTTCTTTTCCAGATTCATCCTTATCTAAATAACAAGAAGTTGCCATAGGTGTACTAGCTTCTTTGCAAGTATCCATGCCAAATTTTTTAAGAATTTCCCTACAATACTTTGTTTGAGAGATAAAAGTACCTCCATTTATTTGCTTTATTTGTAGTCCTAAAAAGAAATTCAGCTCACCCATCATAGACATCTCAAACTCACCTTGCATTACTTTTGCAAATTCTTCACACAAGGAATCATCAGTTGACCCAAATATAATATCATCTACATAAACTTGCACAATCCGGATGTGTTTTCCTACTTTCTTTATAAATAAGGTTGAATCAACCTTACCTCTAGAAAAATTATTATCAATTAGAAAGGTACTAAGTCTTTCATACCAAGACCTAGGTGCCTGTTTAAGACCATACAAAGCCTTTTTTAACTTATAAATATGATCAGGATATTTGAAATCCTCAAAGCCAGGAGGTTGACTAACATACACCTCTTCTTTTATAAAACCATTCAGAAACGCACTTTTCACATCCATTTGATATAATTTAAATTTCATCAAAGATGCATATGCAAGTAATAATCTAATTGCTTCTAACCTGGCCACTGGTGCATATGTTTCATCATAATCTATACCTTCCTCTTGACAGTAGCCCTTTGCAACTAGCCTTGCTTTATTCTTTGTGATGTTTCCATCCTCATCAAGCTTGTTCCTAAAAACCCATTTGGTTCCTATGACTTGATAATTATCTTCCCTTGGAATAAGTTCCCAGACTTCATTCCTTTCAAATTGGTTTAGCTCTTCTTGCATAGCAACGCACCACTTATCATCTTGAAGAGCTTCCTTAATGTTCTTGGGTTCTATCTGAGACACAAAAGCTACAGTTAAACAGAAATTATTAAGCTTGTGTCTAGTAGTTACCCCTTTTGATATATCTCCTATGATGTTGTCCAAAGATAGTCCTCTTGGTTGTTGAAAACTTTTAGGATCAATGGCTTGAGGTGTTTCTTGAAGTTCCAGAGGATAGTTCTCGTTTAGGTACATCTCTTCAAGAGCTTCCCTCAAATAATCCTCATCTCCTGCAATTGGTTTATTTGACTCAAGAGGGTTTACCTCAAGGTCCACAATTTCATCAAAGACAACATGCATTGATTCTTCAATTATCAAGGTTCTTCTATTGAATACTCTATATGCTTTGCTAGTCAAAGAGTATCCTAGGAAAATTGCTTCATCAGATTTTGCATCAAATTTTCCAAGATTATTTTTACCATTATTTAAGACAAAACATTTGCATCCAAATATTTTCAAATGAGATATATTTGGTTTTCTACCATTCAACAGTTCATATGGAGTTAATTTTAGAATTGGCCTAATAAGCATCCTATTTAACACATAACAAGCAGTGCTGACTGCATCAGCCCAAAAATATTTTGGCACATTAGATTCATTCATAAGGGTTCTAGCTAATTCTTCTAATGATCTATTTTTCCTTTCAACAACACCATTTTGTTGAGGAGTTCTAGGTGCAGAAAAGTTATGTGCAATGCCATGTTCTTCACAAAATTTTTCAAAAGATTCATTTTCAAATTCCCCACCGTGATCACTTCTCAATGTTTTAATTTTCAAATCTTTTTCATTTTGAATACGTTTAGCAAAAGATTTAAAGGCTTTGAAAGCCTCACTTTTCAAAGTTAAGAAGAAGGTCCAAGTGAATCTAGTGTAATCATCAACAATTACAAGAGCATAGTAATTTCCACCAAAACTTTTAATTCTAGATGGACCAAACAAGTCCATATGCATAAGTTCTAAAGGTTTTGATGTTGAAATTATGCTTTTGGATGAAAATGAAGATTTTGTTTGTTTACCTTTTTGACATGCAGTGCATAATTTGTCTTTCTCAAATTTCAGTTTAGGTAAACCAATCACAAGATCCTTAGAAATTAACTTATTTAAATGTTGCATATGAATATGTGCAGCTCTTTTATGCCATAGCCAAGGATTTTCTTCTTTAGCAACTAAACATGTTATACTATGACTAGATGCACTCTCAATATCAATCAAATATATATTATTATGCCTAACACCTTGCAAAGCAATAACAGCAGAATCTTTAAAGTAAACAGTACACTTATCACTTTCAAAGATTACCTTTAGACCTTTGTCACACAACTGACTTATGCTTAAGAGGTTATGCTTGAGGCCTTCAACATATAGGACATCTTTTATGATCAATGTGTTTCCCCCTCCAATGTCTCCGGTACCCATGATTCTACCCTTGTTATTGTCCCCGTAAGTCACAAATCCTTGCTTTTTCTTCTCAAGGTGGATGAACCTTTTCTTGTCACCGGTCATGTGTCTTGAGCAACCACTGTCAAGATACCACAATGACTTCTTTGACTTAGTAGGTTCCTGCAAAACAAATTAGAAAGAGTTTTAGGTCCCCAATCTAATTATGGGTCCTTGGGGTTAGTTCATGCAAGTGTAAATCATTTCACAATTTTAATCCATGCAAATTTGCCATTTGGAATACCAAAATGTTTAATGTTGCATTTGTTTGATGTATGACCATGTTTCATACAGTAAAAACAACAAACATCATTTACTTTATTTTTAACAAAAGTCTCTTTTTTAACCCAAACTTTATGAGTTCTTCTAGTTTTAGACTTTTTGTTTTGATGCAAGTTCCTATTTCTAATATTGCTTCTTTTAAAGTTTGTTTTTACATTCGGGGTTGTCTTGGTTGACTTTGCAAGTAGGTTTTCAAGTATGTCAATATCAAACATATGACTCTTACAAGACAAGCATTCAACAGGTTCAACAGTAGTGTTTGCATCAGATAATTTTGTTTCTAAAGTACTAACTTTATTTCTTAAAACAACTTCATCATCAAGCAATTTAACATATTTCAATTTCAAGTCATTGTGCTCTTTTTTTAGCTTTTTATGTGCAGCATCAAGTTTTTCAGATTCATTCATTAGTTCAAAGAAAGCTTTTTGTAAGTCTATTTCACTAGATTCAAAGCTAGAATCACTTACTTGACTTTCAGTATCATCTGAGTCAGCCATTAGACAAATATTAGCTTCCTCATCTGAATCACTTGAGCTTGTTGAACTGGAAGCGTTGTCTTCCCAAGCTATGTAAGCTTTCTTTTTCTTTTGAAATTTTCTTTCCTTCTTTTCCTCACTTTTCCTGTTCTTTGGGCATTCAGATTTCATGTGTCCTCTTTCTCCACAACCAAAGCATTTTACACTTAAAGGTGATTCTTGATTTTCTTTCCTTTCTTTGCGGAATTTATCTTTTCCTTTTGCCTTCATAAACTTGGCAAACTTCTTTATCATAAGGCTCATGTTCTCCTCATCATCAGAATCATCATCTTCAATCCTTTTAGAGCTCTTTCCTTTAGAGATCTCTGACTTGAAAGCTAGTGTCTTTCTCTTGCCTTGATCCTCTTCAGCAGTTAGTCTCCTCAACTCTAGCTCATGCTCACGAAGCTTTCCAAACAGAATTGGCATTGACATCTGAGTGAGGTTTTGAGACTCCGAGATGGCAGTTACCTTTGGTTGCCAAGACCTGTCTAATGATTTTAAAATTTTCACATTTAATTCATCATTATCAAAAGTCTTACCCAACCCAGTCAAGTGGTTCACTATGTGAGTGAAGCGCTTTTGGACATCAGAAATTGTTTCTCCAGGTTGCATTCTGAACATCTCATACTCCTGAATGAGAGTGTTCTTCCTTGCACGTTTCACGTCCTCTGTTCCTTCATGTGTGACTCTGAGGACTTCCCACATTTCCTGTGCTGTCTTACATACTGAAATTCTATAGAATTCATCAAGTACAACAGCAGATGATATAATATTGCGAGCTTTAATATCAAACTGAGCTCGTCTATTTTCTTCAGCAGTCCAATTAAAGTATGGTTTTTCTACCTCTACACCATCAACTGTGCTCTTAGGAATATAAGGACCATTTTGTACAGCTTCCCAGATGCCTCTGTCAACAGACCCCATAAAAATTTCCATTCTGACTTTCCAGAACGCATAGTTATCACCAGTAAAAAGTGGTGGTCTGTTAATAGAAGCACCCTCGGCATATACAAGGTTTTGGTTGTGACCGGCCATTTTCGCAAATTTTGAAAAACTATCAAACAAGCTCTGATACCAATTGTTGGTACCAGAAATGGTATGATTTGAAGAGTAAAGCGCAGCGGAATAAAACTTAGAGTAAGCGGAAAGCGTGTTCGGTCACCTTTTTTAAAATCAATTTGGTCCTTTTTAGAAAATCAATTTTCTTTCAGAAAATTTGTCGAACAGTTGATATACGTAAAAGATAAAGAGTGTAGGGAATAGAAAATCACACGAGTAATTTTTATACTGGTTCGATTCAACAGAATCTACGTCCAGTCGTTAATCACTATAAAAGTGATTAACAGTTCCACTAAAAATTTGTTTCACAGATTACAAATATAATGAATAACAATTGATAAAATAAACCTTCCTTCGACGAACGAACCGGAAGAAGAACACTCTGCCAACTCGAAGAGAACTGCTCCGGCAATCGACCAACGATTCGCGAGCTTCTCCTTTTCACGAGACCAGGCAGAGCACCTTGCTAACTCGAAGAGAGCTTGCTCCGACTATCGACACACGAAACGCGAGCCTCTCCTGTTCACGAGATCAAGCAAGGGAACTTTGAACTATAGCTTCTGAGAACTTCCTCTGTCAAACAGTATTCTGCTAAGCTTCTGTTCAAAAACGTTACTTCTGAAAATATCAGAAGTCCAATATATAGCCAGCTACCCTGAATATCAAAGGTCAAGTCCCAACTGCCACTGATAATCGATTATTGTAAGTGATAATCGATTATTCAAGTCCGTTAAAAGTTTTTCAAAATGTGATAATCGATTATTTGGAAGTGATAATCGATTATCCCTGAAAGACTCATGATAATCGATTATTGCTTCTCATAATCGATTATTTCAGTAAAAATACAGGTTTTTACAAAATTTAAAGACTTTCCTATTACACTTATATTCTACAAAAGTGCTTTTAAACATTTCTTCAAGTGAAACTTCTTGTAGCATCATCAAAACTAATTTCTTCAAGATTTACCAATGCTCCTCATTGGTAACATAAGTTACTATATTAATATGATAATGAATTGATAAGAATGAATGTAATACTTATGTTTGTATCAAGGAGCTCAACTCCGGTTTCATCTTCCTATGAAGAGAACAAAACCATACAACTTGTGCTTTTTTTGGAATGATCACCATGAGTTGCCAATGGCCCCTATCATGTACCAACAACCAGTGAGTTTATTGATTAAAATTTGATAAAAGTTGACAATATTGGGAAAACATACGCATCAATGTATGGCGCCATATATATATATATATATATATATATATATATATATATATCTTAGACTCGGTCATCCATGTTTGCAGAAATGATTTTTTGGAATCTAATGTGTTTCCAAATGGTTGGATGGTCTGAGGTTCAAGAAAGCCATAAATTGACCCACGACCTGATTCCACTATGACGGTGTCCATGAACCTATAAGAAAAAAGTTAAGTATATTTATTAAAATGTAATAATAATAATAATATACAAATTGGAAAATAACAAATAAAAAACTTACATGCACCATAGTTGTATGCATGAAATGTTCAACATTCTATCTCCACCAATCAGCTCATATGCATCACTGAATTCAATATACAATGGAATATGGCACTCGACGCCAAACGTTCTTAACTCCAACTGCACCGCTACCGATTGTTTTTTCAACTGAGGTAATCTTGACATCAATATGGATAGAGGATCACGTCTTCTGCTTGCACACGAGCCTCAGGTTCAGCCATTGCTTGTTTCTCTGGTCGGTAGATGTTAAACCCCTCGCAAGTGTACCAGATCGTATCAAGTAATAATAGATGGTAAGACCAAATATCGTTCTCCCAAAGGACTCTTAGGCCTTAACTTTCATGTAAACTGATCGCATAAGACTTGAGAAAGAATTAAATTTAGGTTTTTTGAATGCAAGACGAAAATAAACATGCAAAATGTAGTGAATCAATTGGCTAGAAGAAACTATGGAAGAATGGAGTTGTTGGGGTTTACAATTTCATCTTATTGTTAAACCTCTGATAAGTGTACCAGATCGTATCAAGTAATAATAATTGGTAAACCCAATATCGTTCTTCCCAAAGGACTCTTAAGGCCTCATTTTTCGTGTAAACTAATTGTTTAAGACTTGAGAAAAAAATTAATTTGAATTGTTTAAATGCAAAACAAAAATAAACATGCAAATGCAAGAATTCAATTGACTAAGAGAAACTATGAATGAATGAGGTTGTTGGGGTTTACAATTTCATCTTATCCGCTCTCATATATCTACTCTTCTTATTTACTTTGCTTATTTATCATATTGCCATGCAAACTTTCTTGGTCTACCCTTAACCCAATCCCTTGGTGAAAAGAGCCTATTACTAATTACCGGCTTGCTATCCCTAGCCTCCCCTAGTAACTAATAATGCATAATGAGCGGAAGCAAAATAAAATTGATCGTCATACCCCTATCCCTAGGCGATATTAACATAATCAAGGAATTCTCCCCAGTTCATGACATTACCGTACGTCCCCGTATCAATAAAGACAAACAACATCTACCGAATGAGTTAAACTGTAGAAGCATTAAGCACATGTAAAGAACCCAACAATTGATAAATCAAGCATATGCAAGCATATAAAGTAAACAAGAATTTCAATATATGAGAGTTTCAAAAGATTACATTGTTCCCCAACAACAAAGGGTTTAGTTCACCATAATCATGGTGAAACTAGATGAATTAAATGGAAGAATGGAAAAGCAAACCCTAGAATTGATAAAGTGGAGCCTAAGCATCCAAGAAATCTCCTCCAAAGGTGTAAAGCTACTGTGAACTTTGTTCTCTGCCAAAAAAAATACATTTGGATTCGCACTAGGGCTATATATAAGCCAAAAAGATAACAGAAATATCTCAAAATCCAAAATATAAAAACAGACAACCGCCCAGGCGCCTAAGTTGGCCGCTCAGCGGTTTGCCTCAACACACGCCACCGCCCAGGCGCCTAAAATGACCGCTGAGTGGTTTGCCTCTTTTTCCCATTCCTCGCCTTTTACTTTTTGCTTTTAAACACGAGGGCATTAAATAGAACGTCGTATTGTATGGGAATTTGACGTTTTCTCTGAATTGGCCGCCAATATCAGAAAGTACCATACTTTTCGATCTCTTTTCTTTTCACTCCTGCCATAAAACGTCGGAGGCTGCGGGGCTGGGACGTGAGGGAATTGAAGTATGTTAGGAGCATTAATGGTGTGGTTAATAGAATGTCGTATTCGGTAGGGCTTTGACGTTTTTTTCTTCTGCCAATATCAAAATGTGGCGCTATTTTTTGGTTTAAAATCAGACATGAAATCTTTTCTTTTTACGTCTTCCTTAATCAGTTTTTGATCAATATCATAATCGTCTCCAATATAAAAACGTTCCTCGGGTGTCTTCATCACTTATCGATCTAGATGGGTTTGCGTTTCTTGTAACCCAAGCAACCTTCTCTTTTCTTCTTGATGATGACGATGAAGAAGCCATGTCTGAATAGAAATGTTGGAACGTCTTTCACAATGTAGAGTCTTTAATTCCTCAACTTAAAAACTATACGTCGAATTCTACTAGGCTTCGACGTATTAATTGAGAGTTTGATAAAACACATGTGATTAAACGTTTTCTTCTTCAGCCTCCCGCCCTTTATTTCCTTCTTTCCTTTAAACATCTAATAACCTCCCGTTACCATTATATTTTAAGATATGATTTACATATTTTTTAAAAAATTTATTTTATAAAATATTAGTGTAAATTTATCGTAAAATATAATAATGATTTGTGGGTCAAATTTAAAGAGAATGAAACTTAATTTATTTAAAATATTATTATAATTTCAGAAAGAAAATAATAATAATAATAATTAATGAGAATTAAGTTTATACATCAGAATAATTAAAATCATAATAAATATTATTATATTAAGAAAAGTCATGTGAAATTAATGTTCTTTTAACATAGTGTACACCGTAAATGAAATTTTTTTATTAGATTCAACGACATTCTCATACCTTATATTTCTTTCCTCTCCTTTAAAAGTTTTATGATTAAGTTAGGTATTATAAAACATTAATCAAGTCTTCAATTTTTAAATTTTAGGATATAAATATGTATGATTATCCTAAAAGACCTTAATTGATTTTAAAAAAATAATACTTTAAATTTCAGACTGGTTGACCCAAATTGAATGTCAACCAAATGTTGTCATTTTGTGATTGGTCCATTTTGGTGTTTATGATTATTATGATTGATTATGACAGTGATTTTGGACCAATACAGAATGACACGTAAATGGTGTTAAAATGTTGTCAAAAAAATATTGTCAAAGTATCATTATCCTAAAAATTAAAACAAAATCTTATACTTTTTTCTTGGTAACATTCATATAAATTACTTTGAAAAATTTAATAGTTATAAAATGGAATTAGTAGAAAAGATTTACCTTCAAAACATACTATGATTAAAATTATTAGAAAAAAAATCTCTCTCATGCATTATTTTCTTGCTTTTTAGTATTTTAACAAACATGTATGAATATTATATTAAAATATTAAAATAACTTAACTATTAATTAAAATTTAAATAAAAAAAATTTAAAAAATATGTAAAACTTGAAACACCGTTTAACATTTCTTTAAATTATGTTTTTAAATTAAAATTAATAAATAACTAATTTATTTTATTATTTTAATATGATTTAATATTTTATAATACTATATTAAATAACATTTTATATTATTGTTATTATTTTATTATTAATATTGTTTTTATTATTTTTATTAATAATTTAATAATTATTATAGAAATGATAAAATTTATTAAATTTCATCAAAATAAACTAAAAAATCAAAGATTATAAAACAAAAAATATAACTCAGAATTCGGTTTCCCAGAAACCGAATTCTAACCTAAGATTAGAAAAAAAATGAAAATATTACTTAGAATTTGGTTTGCCGCAAACCGAATTCTCATCTTGAAAGAAAAGTGTGCTACCTAGGTAAATATAAGGCACAATATGCTATATGCACAATATTAAATGTTTTTTTGTGCTATGTCAGAATAAAAATCTCTGAATTAAACTACAATTATTACTTTTTCTCTGAATGATGTTTGAACATCGTTTTCGGCTGGGACCATCCGCCACCGTTACAGTAAGATTAGACGATTTTAATGTCAACCCTCCAATCTTTCTCAAGAATCGTCCAGGCATCATATTAATGCTGGATTCAGAGTCTATCATGGCTCCTTCTACCTCAAAATCATTTATAATACATGAAAGTGTCAAACAACCTGGATCTTTTACCTTAGGCGAATAATTCCTTTTTCGAGGTTGAACTTAAAATTCTTGCTCATCTTCATCTGTATCCAAATCTATCTTATCTCCAAGATAAAATTTCATTCTTGCAGGAATTTGTTGGATTACAGAAGGCACCACAGTCACTTGATTTTCTATAAATGGTCTATTGTGACTGAATTTTTCTTCCTCTTCTTTCTCACCTTCACTGCTGCTTATTTCAATGACTTCTCTTATCTCTTCTTCCTCATCACTGCTTCCAATCTCCACAACTTCCCTTTCAACTTTTCGCTTACTTCTTGTAACAACAACATTACATTCCTCTTTAGGATTAACATCAGTGTTAGCCCTAAATTGGTGCTTCTCAGTGGTATCTACCCTTTTTGACAATTGCCTAACTTTCATCTCTAAAGATCTGATACTGGCTTGATTACCTGCTTGATTGGACTCATAAACCTTTAAGAATTTATCAAATCTATCATTTAAGTCTCTGACAACCTCTGTCAAATGGGTGACCTGCTGCCACAAAGGTGAAGGTTGCTACTGCCTGAAACCTCCTGTTTGCCCTGATGGGAAATTCGATGCCTGACTAATACTTGGATGATTCTTCCAACCTTGTTTGGCATCACCTTGGTAGGTATTTTGAAACTGATTTCCCATAAAATTAGCTTCTTGCTGCATCTCTTCAGGCAAAGCACATTGACCATTGATATGGTTACCACCACAGAAATCACACAGCTGCTGTGTTTAGGAAACATTACGAATCTCCTTAGGAAGTTGTGAGAGAATCTTTGTTAAATTATATAGCTTTTGAGTTAGAAGATGGTTCTGAGCTAGCATAGCGTCATCTGCAGGCAAGTGCAAAACTCCTCTCTTTTGTGTAGGTATGCCTCTTTCACTGTAATTTTCTTGCTCATTAGAAGCCATATTTTCTATCAATTCAGATGCCTCATCTTCAGTCTTTTGTTTAACATTGCCTTCAGCTGAGGCATCCAGCATAATCTTTGACTGAGTGTTCAATCCCTCAAGGTATGCAAGAACCAAGGTGGTTTTGTCAAAACCATGGGTTGTCGTCTTTCTCAGCAAGCCCTTAAATCTCTCCCATGCTTAACCTAAGGTCTCTTCCATGCCCTGCTTGAATGATGAAATTTCCAGCTTCCCTTGAGTAACTTTGGATTGTGGAAAATATTTAGTGACAAACTTTGTAGCCAAGGTCTCCCATGTGGTGAATGTTCCTTCAGGAAAGGAATTAAGCCACGCCTTAGCATTGCCCGCTAATGAGAATGGGAACAAGCTAAGCCTTACTCGTTCATCTGATACACCTGCCATCTTCACAGTGTTGCAGATTTCACTAAACGTGGTCAAATGATCATACGGATTCTCATTTGACAAGCCGTGAAACTGGTTGCCTTGTACTAGGTGTATTAGTGCTGGATTCATCACCATGTTGGTCGTTTGATCTGTAGGCATGGCTATGCTGTTAAAGTGAAAAGGACCTACAACATTAGATTGATCTGCCAATGTGCGTCTTGGAGGAAATTGTTCTGCCATCTCCCCTGTTCTTCTATCTCGTGAAGGTGACAATAATCTACTAGGAGAAGGGAATAAATCCCTAGCTGGGTGTCTGACTATCCTTCTTCCCCTTGTCTCACTTAAGCCGTCAAGAAGAGGTTGGGTATTTTTATTGCTCCTAGTATGTCTAGCCTCCTGTTGCATGTACAAGAAACACAAACCCTAGTAGCACTTTTATATTTTTGTAAAAAAAAAAAACAAAATATATACAAATATCAACAATCAAGTCAAAATTAGTCAATTTACAATACTCGAAAAAGTTAAACCAAGAGTCCCCGGCAACGGCGCCAAAAACTTGTTAAACCCCTGGCAAGTGTACCAGATCGTATCAAGTAATAATAATTGGTAAACCCAATATCGTTCTTCCCAAAGGACTCTTAAGGCCTCATATTTTGCGTAAACTAATCGTAGCCTATAAAGACAAACAAAATTTATCGAATGAGTTAAACTGTAGAAGCATTAAGCACAGCTAAAGAACCCAACAATTGATAAATCAAGCATATGCAAGCATATAAAGTAAACAAGAATTTCAATATATGAGAGTTTCAAAAGATTACATTGTTCCCCAACAACAAAGGGTTTAGTTCACCATAATCATGGTGAAACTAGATGAATTAAATGGAAGAATGGAAAAGCAAACCCTAGAATTGATAAAGTGGAGCCTAAGCATCCAAGAAATCTCCTCCAAAGATGTAAAGCTGTTGTGGACTTTGTTCTCTGCCAAAAGAATTACATTTGGATTCGTACTAGGGCTATATATAAGCCAAAAAGATAACAGAAAGATCTAAGAATCCAAAATATAAAAACAGACAACTGCCTAGGCGCCTAAAATGATCGCTGAGCGGTTTGCCTCAACACACGCCACCGCCCAGGGGCCTAAAATGACCGCTGAGCGGTTTGCCTCTTATCGCTATGGACGCTGAGTGTCACCGCCTGGGTGCCAGACAACAACTTTTCCTTGCACTAGGACGCTCAGCGGTGGAATTTACCGCTGAGCGGTTCACATACTCTTATTTTCTTCCTTTTTCTCCTTCATTCTTGAGTCTTTGACCTTCCTACTTTATTACCATCTTCCATTTTCATCAAAAACCCTGCAAAACAATGCAAAACAAGCATAATATCTGTAAAAACAACTTTTGACTCCCATGTAACACAACTTAAGAGTTTTACTTGATTTTAAGCTCATTTTAAGTTACAAAGGGTGTGTTTAACTATCAAATTTATGTATGAAAATAACGGTTTTGAGACCGTTATCATCTTCTCAACTGGATTTAGAGTTAGTCCACATACAATGCAGTCATCATTCACAATTCAAAGATCATTTTTTGCTAAAATAAATCTACATTGCATTTCTAAATAAAACCGAAGGAAATGGAAAAACCAACGGGGGCTTAATAGTCATGATTACAAAATTAAAAAAAAAACATAGAAAAGTAGTCCCCATTATTATCAGAATCTTCAGTATGATCTTCACCGCGAGTAGGTGGACTTCCGAAAGATTGCTCATCAGTGAAGAACCATCCATTCTGAGTCCTTTTCATCCTAATAGATGACAGACTTGGTACACCAATTTCTTGTGACCTTTTGCACACAATTCTTTCTTCTTCAGATACATATACTCCTTGGAGTTCCAACACCTTGCTGATAAATACTCCATATGGCAATTTGTGCGCATAATCATCTCCTGCAGCGATCATGTGGTCTTTTAGAACCGTAACCCAATTGGTTGGGATTCTAGTCTTGATAACATTCAACAGAAATACATATTCTGTTGACATTTTGTCCTCGTGCAATCTTCCAGGCAGGTGTAGCCAAGTCAGGACATAAGCAAAAAATTTCTCCTCCTTGTTTAAGCCATCATGTAGGTACTACTTATCCACCCGGTACCTTCCTGGATATCTTAAGCAGTTTACATATATAGCTCTCTTTGTTAGCCACATGTTTGACTCAGAATCACGGATATGAGAAGCCAAACCTTCAGCTTTCAGACCAGCAAGATTTGACCAAATATTATCGTAAATAGTAATGTTAACCCATTTGATCCTCGAGTTAATGACCCCATTTACAACCCTTAGGTTTGTGTAGAAAACCTCTACTAAATCTGGATAGTAATTTCCTTTCATCTGGACAAATTCAGTAAGCCCTTGATATGCAATCCATTCTTGAAAAAAGGAAACCTTCTTTCTTGAACATTTGCAGGTCGAGATATCTGTGAGGAACTACAGTTTTTAAATGTCTCCAGTATAAAAAATTTACTCGGATCTCTTCATCACTTATCCATCCAGATGGGTTTGCGTTTCTTGTAACCCGGGCAACCTTCTCTTTTCTTCTTGATGATGATGATGAAGAAGCCATGTTTAAATAGAATTCTCGGAACGTCTTTCTCAACTTCTTTGGTTTAAATGATACGTCAAATCCTACTGGGCTTTGACCTATAAATTGAAAAAAAAGACATGTTATACGTCGAATATTTTTGACATTCGATGTTTTCTTGTTCAGCCTATCGCCCTTTTATTTCCCTTTTTTTCATTTAAACCGCCCATAACCTCCCGTTACCCCCGCCCTTTTGTTTCCTTTTTTTCATTTAAACCACCCATAACCCACGTTACCATTTTAAGATAAGATTTACATATGTTTTTTTTTTAATTTTATTTTATGATTTTGTATAATTTTATCTTGTAATATTTACATATTATAAAATATAAGACAGATTTGTCGGTGAAGTTTAAAGAGAATAAAAATTTATTTCTTTAAATATTATTTTAATTTCATATTAATAATAATAATAATAACAATAATTTATGAGAATTCAGTTTTAGTTAAAATAATTAAAATCATAATAAATATTATTATATGATTAAAAGTTATGTGAAATGAATGTTTTTTTAAATCCGAACTAAAAGATAGGTATGATTATATTAAAAGACTTTAATTGATTTTTAAAAAATAATACTTTAAATTTCAATAACGATTAAGTTGAGTAATAAACTGAAGGTGAAGATAGATTATTGTTTACAACATTGAGAGTTAGTAGAAAAGATTGAGGAAACTTAACAACTGAGCTGCATCAAACCAAAAGCCAAAGATCGAGAAGAGACAATGTGTATCTAGAATTGTCAGGTTTTATCGATGTACAAGACTCGTCCTGAGTTAAAGGTCAAGACAGACATATCTCGGCCAAAAATTAAGACAAAATGAGTTGGGTCGAAGATTAAGGCAGGTTAAGTTTGATTGACGGTCAAGACTGGTTGACCTTATAAATGAATGTTGGGATGGGTGATTCAGACTAAAGGTCGAGACAGACTAACATAAGTATAAGTTGAAGGTCGACCGAATGTCATTGGACTTTCTTTTAGGGTTTCTTAGGTGCCTTAAACATTTATACCTGTATGTAGGGCACCAAATACATATGTAGCCACTTTGTAAGTTATAATATGCATTTGCATTTTGGTTATTGGTTTAGAATGATTC
Organism: Vigna reflexopilosa; assembly: GCA_027742785.1. Taxonomy (NCBI): domain Eukaryota; kingdom Viridiplantae; phylum Streptophyta; class Magnoliopsida; order Fabales; family Fabaceae; genus Vigna; species Vigna reflexopilosa. The sequence continues at coordinate 21,055,355 of CM050918.1, forward strand.
TTATAAAGATGTACATCTTTTTTGCGATTCTTCCGGTAGTTATCAACCTGCTAGATTATGGTCAGGTTATGATTGTACAACCTACAATTTTATTAAGGACCATGATATGTTAACAACTTTTTGACAATATACAATGTATCACTATTTTATTGATCTGTATATTTGAAACAGACCAATTGAAACGAAGATAAAAAGTCAAATATAAAAAGTCAAATATAAAAATTCCACAACGAAGATAAAAATTGAAATGAACTCTTAAAACAAAAATTTGGTCACATTCAAATAAATTACTTTGAAAAATTTAATAGATATAATAAGTTATTAATATAAATAAAATACTATGATTACCATTATTAGAAAAACAAATTTGAACTCCCTCATGCATTATTTCTATGCTTTTTAATATTTTAACAAACGTGTGATCAATAACCAACCACATTGTCACCATAAATCATCATTAAAAGCTCATTTTCATTTCTTAATTTACAACGCTTTGAATCGACTCTTTATTATTTAGAATCGATTATATTAGAGGGGCACATCAAAATTTTTAACTTCCATCCCTCCAAATCTCACCTCGATAATTGAAAAGTACACAATTTCTTCGGGGCGGGTACTCAATTTGTCATTGTATGAATCAAACAAAATATATTAATTTTTCTATGATTGATGTATGAACGTTAAACTCAGCAGGGCTTCGACGTCCATATGAGATGGTGTTAGTCAGTCACTGAGCATTATTACATGATGTACGTCATCGGTTCATCTATAAATATAGCCACTAAGCATTATTACACGATGTACGTTATCTATAATTACAGTTGATGTCTTCCTCAACCAAAAGCCAAAGGTCGTCAATTTTTTATTGTTTTTTTAATTTTACTGTTTAATCATCCAATTTAATGTCTCACTGTCATTCGATGTTAAATTTGTTCTTATCTGAATCAAACGAGATTTATTATTAACTTTTTCACTGAATGATATTTGAACGTCGAATCCGACATTCTCTACGTTCATCTATAAATATGGCTTGAATATCACGTAATGACTTGCTTCCTGTTTCCGTATTGAACATATTAGGATTCATGTTTTTATCTCTAAGCCCTTTCTCTTTCCTTCGATTTCGTAACATGTCTGTTCTTTAAATTGCAATATGCCCGGTTGAATATCAAAGTGCCTCATTCATGTCTCAGTTCATATGAAGGTGGCCTTTGACATTCAACTGAACAAAATGCTTTTTATAGTACATAAATGATTAAGTTATCTTACTGAAAGGAAAGTGCTTAGGAAAAAGAAATATGGTTCACAATATGTTTAATGCTGAACCAAATTTGAGAACTAAAATAATGATATAAAAAAGTTGTTCAACTTCATCCTTTAACAATGTATGGTTCGTGTTTTAAATGGCTTGGAGATAACCGACGTCCTGTACCTTAGAGGATTTCAAAATGAAATCCAATTTACAAATCACAACATCTAAAATGTGAACCGAAGATGATGAAATACATTATAACCAAAAACAGGAAGTAAAAAAAATATTAAAACAATCAAAATAATGGAGAATGTTTTTGAAATTCATAAATGTTAACATTTTCCTATGGTTTTCCGCCATGCCTTCATGGATAACAAAGAAATGACTTCGTTTAGAGGAGGAATTGATGGAAAACCAAAGGAAAAAGTTAACATGAATTTGGTTGCGGAAGTTATGTAGGATAGGTTTTCAAAGGGTCTACTTAAAATTCATAAGTGTTAACATTTTCCTCTGTTTTTCCACCATGCCTTCATCATGAACAAAGAAATGTCTTCGTTTAGTGAAGGAATGACAACAAAACAAAGGAAAAGAGTTAACATGAATTTGGTTAGGGAAGGTTTTCGAATGGTACAACTTGAGATGAAATCCAAATCTGTTAACCTATTTCTTCGGTTACTCCCTTTTATTTCATTTTTCTTTTAATCCAATATTAAACGATGGATGATATATTTGCAATAGAACATCACAAAATTTGGCAACGGTGACGTGATAGGCATATGAGTGCTTGGCACCATTAATTGTGTGGTTTGAGCAGAGTAGCAATATTACGTCGAATTCTACGTGTCTTTGACGTTTTCTTCTTCATCAAGAAGGCAAAGGTCGCTCTAAATTATTTTTATTTTTACTTTTTTTCTTTTCAACCCAAAATTTAACGTCAAAACTCCTAGTTCTTCGACGTATTTTTCGTCAGCAAGGAGGTCATACCAATAACAAGAAGGTCATATCAGTATCCAAAGAGATTTTTTACTTTTTCTCTAAATGATGTTTGAACGTCGAATTTGGAAAATATTTGACTTTCATACTAGATGTGAACTGTGAAAATTAATTGTGTGCATTTTCCAAAGCACCATTATTACTGTCGTATTATATTGGACTTCAAGGTTTCAACTTCATGAAGTTACCGATGGTCGCTCCAATTTTTTTATATTTTACTTTTTTTCTTTTAAACTCTCAGTTTAACGTCAAGGCTCATATATCTTCGACATATTTTTGGTCTGCAAGAAGGTCATATCAGTATCCAAAGAGATTTTTTACTTTGTCTCTGAATGATGTTTGAACATCGAACTTTGTAATAATTACTCGATGTACTGCTTTTTTCATGATGAAATGATATTGCACGACGTTTCTGTGGAAGTTTGACGACATCGTTTCATCTATAAATATACATGTGCTTTTCTTATTATTCCATTCGTCCTGTTTACGTATTGAACATATTAGGATTCATGTTTTTTTATCTCCTAGGCACTTTTCTTTCTCTAGATTTTGAAACAAGTCTGATCTTTAAATTGTAATTTTCTCGATGGAATGTCAAAGTGCCTCATTCATGTCTTAGTTCATATGAAGGATGCCCTTTGATATTCAACTGAACAAAATGCTTTTTATAGTACAGAAATGATTAAGTTATCTTATTGAAAGATAAGTGTCGAGGAAAAAGAAATATGGTTCACAATATGTTTAATGCTGAAACAATTTTGAGAACTAAAATCAATTTATAAAAAAAGTTGTTTAACTTCATCATTTTGCAATGTATAATTCTCTTTTTAAATTGTTTTGGAGTTGTTTTTTACCGTTAGATTTCAGAGCTATCTGATTTCTTAGGGTGAAAACCAAAATAAAAAGTTAACATTATTTTCTTTGGTTTTCACTCCTTTTAAAATGTCATTATTTCTAGAGTTTGATGTAAAAAGATTCAAGGATTTCAAAAAAACTTCCATTTCAAGTATAGAAATCAAATGACACAGTTTTAAACACTAATCACTCAGCTTTATTAATAAAACACACTTTAACATTACCAAATTACAATACAGCAACTTGTATGGAGAGATCAACCAAGTTTCATCAACATACATATTACAATTACATTAAAAACACATATAACAAATACCATCCCCAATAACACCTTCAACCACTTTTCCAACATAATAACACTTTTCTCTAAACAAGCTATTTTCATCTTTTCATCATCAACTTCTTCCATATCTGTCACACTTTGTTCCATCATCATCAAACTTCCACATGCTTGTTCATTTCTTCCACTTCTACTCCTTTCTTCTCCATACAACACATTTCCTTCTTCTATTGCTTCTTCACTACACCACTGAAAAATTTTGATGGGTTGTCGAACCCCATGCAAATTTAATGTGCATAAAGAATGCAGTATAGACTAGGAAGTGACTATAATGTTGTCATCATAAAAAAACCAGAGTGATATAGTGTTGTCAACAATCTCAACACTATCCACATGTTACATAAAACAAATTTTTCTTTCATTTACCACAATCAAACATTCTCACACACACATGTCATCACAAGGACTTTTCAAGGATTATAATGAGGCTGGGCTAACAAGAAAAATTGATTTTTCTAGATCACAAAATCCTTGAGTTAAAAGAGTTATTCATACATTTTTAATTCAAGCACAAACTCTCTTTCATAACAAATCTCACTCATTCCCAACTTTCCCTGTTTTTGCACTGAGCTTATATTTCTTCATTCTATCTTTTCTATCTTTTCATGCTTTACTCAACACTTTAGCTCAATGCTTATCTTTTTCTTTTTTTCTTTTTCAATCTTCCTAACAACCCCAAACTTGAACCTTTATCAATACCACCCAACAATTCTCAACTTAACTCAAGGTAAAGATTATCAAAAAGGGTTTTCACATCCTGTTTAAGGCCTAGGTTCAAAAAGGGTAGAACACATTGTGCTCTTTTTAATTGGGACGAAAATTTATGCATTGGCTAAGAAAGGGCTAAACAAAAATGGCCTTGATCGTATGACATATACATGCAATTCAGTCAATCATAGAAACCAGGGCAATATCACTTATGCTTTCAAGTAGATAGAAAACATTCAATCAAAAACTCTGGAGTTCAAAACCTCACTCATAAGCTCAATCATTATTCCAAACATCCAGGATAAATACCCTGCTTAGCATCATAATCACAATCACAATTTCATCATGCATCTGTTTACATAGCTTGTGAACCACCACCTGTACATAAGCATATTGTGCACACACTCAACATTATCAATAACAAGCATCATCAAGCAATACCCATCATGCAAATATCAAAATTCAAACCACTGCATCAGATATACTTTTCGACCAAGTACATCAAATCCTATACTAAAAATAGAAGCAAATAAATTTCAAAATACAAAAACAAAAGATAGAAAAATCCTGCTCTAGTGTAGATAACATCCATTAGTAGATGGTATGTCAGCTCCTCCACCCATCAGTAGATAGTCATCCTCCTCTCCATCCTCAGAATCATCAAAGTCGTCATCATTTGAGTGATTACTTATCTTGAAAGAAAGAACTTTTGAATGCGATTGAACCATTGTGTTGATTTGTGGAAGACTAAGTTTCATCTTGTTTTCTTGAGGACAAGCAAAGTTTGAAGTTTGGGGTTGTGATAACGGTTGAAAAACCGTTATTTTCATACTTAATTTTGATATCAAATACACCCTTGTTGACTTAGAAACATGCTTGGAATAATGATTTTTCTTTAGTTTTGTGAATAAAAGAGTTGAGGACATGTTTTATGATTTTATCATTAAATTCTCTTGATTTTGTAGGTTTTTGGAATGAATTGAAAGAAAGGTTGAAGTATCAAAGGGTTGTAGTGCAGAAAAGTCAAATAGAATGCAGAAAAGTCAACCAGTCAATCAGAAAAGTCAACCAGTCAACCAGAATGCTGAAAAGTTGACCAGAATGCTGAAAAGTCAACCAGAATCTAGAAAAAGTCAACCAGACGTGATTTGATATATTTTCTGCGATTTTTATGATCTGTTTGGGCTTGAACCTATTTTCTGTTATTTTTATAGCCTATTTAAAGACCTAGGCACCTTAGAGAATGTATCTTTTGATGGTTTAGACACAAAAACACACGTTTAACCCTTTGGGGGTAGATTTGGAGATGGTGACAACTCTCTTTTTCTCCTTTTTAGGGTTTCTATCTCTTTCATTCCATTATTCACCTAGTTTCTCCATGACGATGGAGAACTAACCTTATTTGTTGCTGGGGAAAGATGTAACCTCTAAACTCTCATTTATCCAAATTCTTATTTATTTCATATGATTGCATATGCTTGATTTATCAATTGTTGGGTTCCTTACCTGTATTTAATGCTTTTATCGTTTAACTCATTCGGTAACTGTTGTTTGTCTTTATTGATACGGGAACGTACAATAATGTCATGAATTGGGGGAATTCCTTGATTAAGCAATACCACCTAGGGATAGGGGTAGGACGATCAATTGTATTTTGCTTCCGTTTATCATGCATTATTAATTACTAGGGGAGGCTAGGGATAGCAAGCCGTTAATTAGTAATAGGCTTTTTTTGCCAAGGGATTGGGTTAAGGGTAGACCAAAAAAGTTTGCATGACAATATGATAAATAAGAAAATTAAATAAGAAGAGTAGATATAAGAGGGTGATTGGGTGAAATTTGAACCCTAGCAACAAATTCATCTCATATTATCAACATCATCCATCCACTTTTGTGTTTAACCTCAATTGATCAAATTGCATTCATGTTTACTTTTCCGCACTTTATATTTAAAAATCCCAAAATATTATTTTTATAGTCTTGATTGGTTAAGCAAAAGCACAACAGTTTAGTGCCGTTCGTCTCTTGGGAAAACGATACTTGGACTTACCATTTATTATTACTTGATACGATCTGGTACACTTGCCAGAGTGTTAACATTGCTCCTAGTGACTGCACAACTCTTAATCTCGTTTGCAATCACTTGGCCAATGTTGATATTCATTCCTTTAAGCACACAGTAGATAAACATGGCCCTGTGAATAGTTATGTCTGAGACATGTGAGCATGGTGTCACTTTGGCATGGGTGAATGCCATCCAGTACTGTGCCAATGGTGTCAAATTAGCCCTCTTGACATGAATTACAACACCACTCGGGTTCCTGTGAAAGTCCCCTCCAGGCACACAAAGCACTCCCTCTATATCATCAAAATCAGCGCCCTCCTCAATGTTTAAAGCATACTGGCACTGCACACCTGTGCATTCTGTGTTAAGAAACCTATTAATTTTTTCAGGGTCATACCTGATGACCTTTCCACGCACATAGCTCATGTACTCCATAAAGTGATAATCTCCCAGTGGCTTGGCATTTGTATAGAACACTTTTACCACTGCTATATTTGCAGGACCAGGGTATGTAGCCAACTTTTTCCAATTCCTACTCTCTAGCTCCTGTCGAAATTGTGGAGCAAAGTTTGGTATCCAACCTGCCTTTCCCTCCATCAATAAGCGTCTCTCCTAGACAAGGGGGTGATGCTGTTCATGTCTTCTGGAAAGGAACCTGTTAGAATAAAATCTTTTTGATCTTTCTGGTTCCCTCCTCTTGTGTCCAATAGTCTTGGTCCTCTTTCCAGATGAGCATGTCATTCCTGCATCAAACACAATTCACAAAGACCAAAAGAAACCCATTAAGTGTTAGCAAAACACAAAACCTTGTCCAAACACACTTCCTATCAGTGCTGAGGTCAAAATAGGACCCCTCAACGTCACCTGCACATAGAAAAAGCATAAAAACAAAATCTGCAGGCTGACGCTCAGCGGTGGCTAGTGCTCAGCGGTGGCGACGACAATTTTTCAATTTCAACCCTAAGTGCCTCTAATCTCCACCCACATGCAAATTACTTCGTTCTAGCACTTAATCATACATTTTAATCGGTCCAAACAGTTTCTATTTCAACTAATTACGCATAAAAATCACATGCTCTAATATTTCATGCTTGAACAATCATTCTCATGCAAATTCATACTTTAGAAACCCTAAAATGTAAATTGTATGACTTACTTGGGTGGAGAGACTTCTAATGTGTACAAAATGCTCTTTGATTAATGATGGATGAATCGCAAATGCAGTGCTCTCACAAAAGCCCTAAAATTTGATGGTGGAATGGTGCAAAGATAGTGGAGAATGGGTTCTTTGAGAAGTGGGATGAAAGGAGAAGTGAGGGGAGTAACTTAAAAGAGTGTTTAAGAGTGAAAAAGAGAGTGGGGATCTGACTCGAAGGCTTGGGTGAACCCTAAGGGGTATTAAAGTGTGCAATAGGCCAATTATGTTGGGCCTAACTTAAAAAAAAAAACTAAAATCCAAATCTACAGCGCTACCACTCAGCGCTAGGTACCGTTGAGCGGTGGGTGCGATTTTAAATCTTTCCCTTTTTTATTTTCCCTAAGCGTCGTTTGACCAATAACCCTCAAATTCAACTCTAAAAATTTGAATTTTATAGAATTCCCTTCACTCCACCCACATATGCAACTAGAACATAATCAAATCATGCAGAAAAAAATAAATTAAACAATTGGGTTGCCTCCCAGGTAGCGCTTGTTTAACGTCACGAGCCTAACCCAAACCTTTATAGCACTCATCAGTAAGTGCAGACCTTACCAACACCCATCAGTAGGAGTACCTTCCTGTATCCTTCAGTAAATACATATTTATCTAGCATCCCTCAGGAGATGCTACCCAATAAACAATGTTCAACAATATTCAAAATTACGTAACCAAAAAAATCAAACAACAAAAGAAACAATGATTTTAGGTCACTAGGGTGCCTCCCAGCAAGCGTTTCTTTAATGTCATTAGCTTGACCCAGTAAAGTTCAAACACCCATCAGTAAGTGTTGATATTCTCCTTGCTTGATATTCTTTTCTTTTTCTTCTTTCTGCTGAATTTCTTCAAAAAGTTGATAAAACCAAGCACCTATTTCCATGTCTCAATCATAGGAACTTTAATATCTAATTTCTTGAAGATTTCCATAAAGCACTCACATTCCTTCTCCTTCCTATGATACTTCATTGGATGAGGAATGGGTTTTTCATATGATTCCTTCTTCTTTTTTCCTCTCTTCCTCTTTTTCTTACTTTTCTTCTCCCTCAATTTCCTCTTTTTCTTTTCTCTTAATTTCTTTATTTTCACACATATTATCTTTTTTTCTTTTCTCTCAACCACTTCTTTTTCTTTCTCCTCATCTTTATCTTTCTCACTCAACCTTTCTGTTTCTTTTTCCTCTATCTTTTCTTCATCTCTTTATCTTTTCCTCATCAACAATCATGTCACTTCTAGTGATAATGGCTTGACATTCCTCCCTAGGGTTAACTTCAGTATCAACCCTAGATTTTTCCAGTTTCTCAATTAAGTGACCAATCTGCATCTCCATCCTTTTGCTTGTTGCTTCAATGCTTTTCTGATAGGAGATGGTATTTTGCATACATTGTTGAAAACGTCCTCCAACTTTGCCCTTGATAGAGAGTGTTGTTGCTGCCATTGTTGTTGTGGTAGTTCCTCAAATTGTCCGGCAGCTTGCCCAAATTGACTTTGCTCCATGCTTGAGTGAAGTTCCCACCAGTGGTGAGATCACCTTGGTAGAATTGAGTGCCCATATAGTTAAATTCTTGTCCAAATTGCATCCTGCAAACATTAGGAACAAAACCCTAGAAAACATTTATTAGAACAAACAAAAACAAACATAAAAAAAACAATCAAGTCAAAGTTAATCAATAATCACACTACTAGAAAAGTTTAACCACAAGTCACCGGCAACGGCGCCAAAAACTTGTTAAGACTCCGACAAGTGTATTGAATCATATCAAGTAATAATAAGTGGTAAGACCAAGTATCGTTTCCCTAGAGACTCACAGGCCTAGACTTTCGTATGATTTCTTGATTATTTAAGACTTGAATTACCAAAATTAGGGTTTATAATGCAAAAAAGAAATTCAAATATGCATGCAAAGGTTGATCAATTGACCAAAAAATATAATGCAGGTGAATTATATGGATGAATTGTGTTTTTGGGGTTTCCGACTTATCCTAATCCACTCTCATATATTTACGAATTCTACTTTTTCATTAATGTCAATGCCACTTTCTAATTTACCCTAATCCCAATGTCTTGGTGAAAAGAGCCTACTCCTAATTACTAGTTTACAATGTCTTGTCTCCCTAGAAATTTATCATGCATTTCATTCGCACAAAGGCTTAAAGGCAATCGGTCCTCCTATCCCTATGTCTAGGTAATATTGCTCCCGAGAGAATTCCCTCATGTCTAGATCTACCCACATGTGTCCATATAGATATAATAAAAAATCACGCTATTGAATAATGTCTTAAACAAATCATGCAAAGATAATGGAGGAAAAACTCTAACAATTAATGAAATAAAGCATATGAATAAAGCATCAATTCAATATATGATAGTTTTAAATGGTTCAATATCATTCAAAAACTAATTCTTTTAAGACAAGTAATCACTCAAATCTGCTTATCAATAGAATTTAGTCAAGATGCACACATGCCTTCATTCTCAATGCTTATCATGGTTTTCACACAATCATCTAATAGCCAACAGGTGCTATTCTCATGAATGATCAGTTTTCATTAAAGGCAATCGGTCCTCCTATCCCTATGTTTAGGTAATATTGCTCCCGAGAGAATTCCCCCATATCTAGATTTTCCCGTATGTGTCCATATCAACAAAATTAAAGATCATGCTATTGAATGAGTTAAACAAAGCATGCATAGAGAATAGAGGAAAAACTCTAACAATTAATGAAGTAAAGCATATAGATTAATAAATCAATTCACTACATGAGAGTTTCAAAGGATTACATCGTTTCCCCAACATCAATGGAGGTTTAGTTCACCATGGACACGGTGAAACTAGATGAAAACAATGAAAAGAATGAAAGATAAAACCCTTGAATTTGTAGATTGGAGCATCTCCTTTTGCCAAAAGATACCCTATCTAGGTCGTGCAAATCAATATATAGTTCATAAAAATTAGCAGAAACTGGCCCAGGCCCAAGAGACTGACGCTCAGCGCTGGATTACCGTTCAGCGGTGGGTGAGTCTTCTGCAGAAAAATGCTCAGCGTTGATGCCCAAGTGTTGTCCAGTGGATTCACTAAAGAGGCTGACGCTCAGCGGTGAAAGTGCCGTACATCAGTGGCTACGACACTTGATTTTCCGCTCAGGCGTTGGCCAGAGAACTCCTCCAAGAGGCTGGCGCTTAGTGGTGCCTGTGATTCTTCTTTTAAGCACTTTTCCTTCTTCTCTTGAATCCAACTCCTTCCTACTTCAGCTTCCTTCATTCAATTCATGTTAATTCCTTCCAAAACAAGGAAAACCAAGCATAAAACCAAGAAAACCACCTTTGACTCTATTATTCTCTAATTTAAGCAAAATTCATGATTTCAAGCTAGTTTCTAAGTCATAAAGGGTGTGTTTAATGTCAAAATTAAGTATAGAAATAACAGTTTTTCAACCGTTATCATTGGGGATACAAGACATTGTGAACTTGTAATTAAGAGTAGGTTTTCTTCTCCGAGACATCGGGTTTAAGGTAAATTAGAAAGTGGCATTAACATTAATGAAGAAGATGAATTCATAAGTACATGAGAGTGGATAGGATAAGTTGGAAACCCCAACAACATATTCATTCCATATTTTATACACCAATCACCTGTGCATTCTTGAAGTCAATTGATCAAACACTTGTATTCATATTTATTTTCCCTAGAGACTCATGGCCTAGACATTCATAATTAATTAAGAAACCACATGAATGTCTAGGCCGTGAGTCTCTAGGGAAAACGATACTTGGATTTACCATTTATATTACTTGATACGATTCCGTACACTTGTCGGAGTCTTCACAACTACAACGGTCTAACACATAAAAAAAAATTCTCTAAGAAAAGTAAATCACTCATGTATGCTCATCATACAAAGATAAGTCAAGAAATAATGATGTTTTAGCCAATTAAGCTTCAATTATGGTGCTCACATAACAATGAATACACAATAGATGCAAAAAGATGAGTGATCAATAGCTAGACAAAAATGCTTCTCTTTAATGCATGGAACCATTCCTCACCAAAGGTAGTGTTTCACTCAAGCACTGAAAAGTGTTTCACTCAAACACAAAGGTGTATAGTGAGGTGTTAGTGTCTCTTTCACTCTACTATCACAATGTTACATAAATCAACATTGCCATTCATTTAAACACATCAAAACACATTCGCAAGCAAATTATCATCACAAGGTCTTTTGAAGGCTTGTAATGTGGCTAGGCTAAGAAGAAAATTGGTTTTTCTAGACAACAAAGTCCTTGAGTTAAGAGAGTAAAACTTTCCTTTCACATTAACCATAATCTCTCTTTCTCCTTTATATTTGAGAAACCATTCTCATCTCACTCCCAACTTTTCATTCATTAAGTTTTTCCTTCTTTTTCTTCTTCTCTTTTCTTTTCTTTTCTTTTTCAATTTCGTTCAACAGTTAGCTCAATGCTCGTTTTCTTTTTATTTTCACAATTCTTTTTCAAATTTCCCAATAACCCCAAACTTGAACCTTTCTCCATACCATACAAATACTCTCAACTCAACTCAAGGTAAGAATTTCAAAAGGTTTTTTCAAAAATTTAGGCTTAAGGTTCAAAGGGTAAAACAAACATTGTTCTTTTTTTGGGTTCAAAAATTGCATTAGCTTATATGAGAGAAGAACAAATGGCCTTGATCATATAACACATGCAAGCAAATAGCTCAACAAAAAAACTTAGGAAAAATCAACCATGATTCCAAAGCAATAGCATTCAATCAATAATAAACTCTGGAGCCCAACCTCTCACAGGTTAACTCAAGTTCCACAATTTAATATATATCCTGCCAAGCATATCAATCACAATTGAAACCATGCATCTGTTTTAAACAATTATGAGCAACCACTATCTGTGCTTAATAGCTAACTCAAACATTAACTCAACCATGCATTCCAAGCAGTAGAGCAATACAAGACAATATTACTCATCACAAAACAGTTCATCAAATAATATCAACCATTGCAGAGCTATTCTTTCAACCAAGTGTTAAGACCCTGGCAAGTGTACCAGATCGTATCAAGTAATAATAAATGGTAAGTCCAAGTATCGTTTTCCCAATCAAAACTATAAAAACAATATTTTGGGATTTTTGAATATTAGGTACGGAAAAGTAAACATGAATGCAATTTGATCAATTGAGGTTAAAAACAAAAGTGGATGGATGATGTTGATAATATGAGATGGATTTGTTGCTAGGGTTCAGATTTCACCCAATCACCCTCTTATATCTTCTCTTCTTATTTAATTCGCTTATTTATCATATTGTCATGCAAACTTTCTTGGTCTACCCTTAACCCAATCCCTTGGCAAAAAGAGCCTATTACTAATTACCGGCTTGCTATCCGTAGCCTCCCCTAGTAATTAACAATGCATGATAAACAGAAGCAAAATACAATTGATCGTCCTACCCCTATCCCCAGTTCATGACATTATTGTACGTTCCTGTATCAATGAAGACAAACAACAGTTACCGAATGAGTTAAACGATAAAAGCATTAAATACAGGTAAGGAACCCAACAATTGATAAATCAAGAATATGCAAGCATATGAAATAAATAAGAATTTGGATAAATGAGAGTTTAGAGGTTACATCTTTCCCCAGCAACAAATAAGGTTAGTTCTCCATCGTCATGGAGAAACTAGGTGAATAATGGAATGAAAGAGATAGAAACCCTAAAGAGGAGAAAAAGGAGAGTTGTCACCATCTCCAAATCTACCCCTAAAGGGGTGAAAAGTGTGTTTCTATGTCTAAGCCATCAAAAGATACATTCTCTAAGGTGTCTAGGTCTTTAAATAGGCTATAAAAATAACAGAAAATAGGTCCAAGCCCAAACAGATTATAAAAATCTCAGAAAATATATCAAATCACGTATGGTTGACTTTTTCTAGATTCTGGTTGAGTTTTCAGCACTCTGGTCAACTTTTCAGCATTCTGGTTGATTGGTTGACTTTTCTGGTTGACTGGTTGACTTTTCTGCACTCTGTTTGACTTTTCTGCACTCCAACCATTTGATACTTCAACCTTTTCTTTCAATTCATTCCAAAAACCTACAAAATCAAGGGAATTTAATGATAAAATCATAAAACATGTCCTCAACTCTTTTATTCAAAGAAACTAAAGAAAAATCATGAGTCAAAGCAAATTTCTAAGTCAACAAGTGTGCATTTGATATCAAAATTAAGTATAAAAATAACGGTTTTTGAACCATTATCACCAAGTACATAGCTTATTATCTACAAAATAAACAAAATTCAAACATGCATAAAAATAAAATAAATATTGATATTATACCATCCGTCAGTAGATGCTATCTCACATTGTCAGCCTCTTCTATAGCAGTATCCATCAGTAGATATTGTCATCTGAATCTCCATTATCATAGCATCCATCAATATATGCTAATCTTTCTTATCTTCATCGACATCCATCAGTAGACACCAATCTTTATCATCTTCCTCGACATCCATCAGTAGATGCCTACTAACATAACATAGCATCCATCAGTAGATGCTTAATCCCCTAAGATCCATCAGTAGATGATTTCATCTGAGTCATCCTAAAATCCCTCAGTAAATGTTGTCCAACATCCATAAGTAGATGTTGTCATTATTGCAAAGCAAAAATCAAATCCAAACCACACAAATAATCAATTAAAAAGAAAAAAAAAATTGAAACTGGGTTGCGTCCCAGTAAGCGCTTGTTTAATGTCATTAACTTGACACCATTAAGCCCAATTCGGATTTTAGATGTTGGCGTTCTTCCTTCCTTAATGACACCAGTAACATCTCGGTAATTTTCTTGTCACCAACTTTACTCTTCTAGAATAACGAGCTTCAATCTCAAGAACTTCGTTGCTTTGTTAGTTTTGACAACCCATAACCTATTCTTGAATTTCACCGGTGTGCCAGGTTTGGGTTCGTCACTTTTCACATCAGGGTGTTGGTGAATCAGATCTCCTTTCTTATCTGCCTTCTTCATTATTTGTCTTCTTCGTATACCATTGACATTTTTTTCAGTTGGTGTATGGGAAAGCATGTCATTTGCTAGTAGAGATGGAGCATAGATGATAGAAGCAGCTTCACCAATCACAACAAAGTGCTTCTCAGTTTAGAATGTTACAGTGGAATTGGAAGAATGGTTGATGGAAGTAGTGCACTGAAGGTGTTCGATGAATTATTTGGTGAATGTTTGGAGGTGTGTAGGCAGATTCTCTAACTCAGAAGGCCTTCCAAGGGGGAAGGAAGCTAGAGGATAACTGTGCTAAAATGGCACAAGACAATGAACTTGAAAGTGAGAATTGGCTGGACAATTCAACAACATTTCTTTATACAATTCAAGTTGATATTACAATGAGAAGAAACTCTCTTTTATAAAGTAAGAAGAGCTGTCAAACGTTCCAAGAAAGCTATCTAGATTTACAAATGGCATGTGCTGATGAAAGTGGCTAGCGTTGGTTGTATGTTTAACGTGGGAAGCATGGAGAATGTGCTTCAAAGATGGGAAGTCGCAACTGGCTGTGTTTCACGTGGAAGATGTGGAAAATGTTGGCAGCTGACTGTGTTCCATGTAGGAATCGTGCTTCAAAGGGAACAGGGGTCTTCCCGCTGCCGTTGAGCGGTACATGTGTGCTCTGAGTGCCATCTACGAGTCTTGCACTCTTATTTACTTCCTTTGTGCTTCATTGCTTGGCAATTCCTCAAGGTGTAGAAGCATGGTTCCCACCCTTATTTGGTGACCTACAAAAACAATGTAAATGGAATTAGTTAAAGAGAATCTTTCTAAGACTTGATAAGGAAAGAGTTTTGGAAATCTTTATTCTACTTCCCTTTCTTTAGTCTTAGTTGTAGTTGATACTTCTTTGGATGGGAAGACCCTAAAGGGGTTTCCATCTTTCCCTCCCTCTTTAAAAATGATTTGTCCTCAAATCGGAAAGAAATAAAGAAGCACAACTTTAGGTTTTGTTTTCCTCCTGGATCAAAAATATATCTGCAAAAGATAGCAAAAATGAGTATGATGAAGATGTAATCAAAGATAAGAAGACAAAAGAAAAGTCTTGTATATTTTAAAAAAAATTTCTGAAAATTAGTTTTGGAAAAATGGAGAATTCCATATTCCCAAATTATTGGATTTTTACCTTGAGTTACTTGTTTACACAAGGGTAACATTAACTCAAGTTTTGAATTGCCATATTTTGAAAAGGATTGTAAAGAATATGGAATGACAATTGTTTCAAAAGAAAAATGAATAATGGAAGAGTGCAAAATAATTGGAAAAGAAGGAAAGAGTGAGAACCCTTCCCTTTTAGGGTCCATTGTAATGGGAAGAGTAGGAGTTTCCTTCAGTAGGAATACCTCCTTCTCTGTATTTTCCTCTTCTTTCTTCTTTTCTTCCGCGCTTTTCTTTTCCTCTCTTTCTTGTCTCTTTTTTTCCTTTCATTCTTTTTCTTTTCTCTCTTCTTCTTCTCTTTCTCTTTTTCGTCTTTCTTCTTCCTTTCTCTCTTCTTCTTCTCTATATTTTTGTCGTCTCTCTTCTTCCTTTCTCTCTTCTTCTTCTCTCTCTTTTTTCCATCTCTCTTCATCTTGTCTCTTGATAACGGTCTCAAAACCGTTATTTTCATGCATAAATTTGATATTAAATCACACCCTTTGTAGCTTAAAATGAGCTTAGAATCAAGTAAAACTCTTAAGTTGTGTTACATGAGAGTCAAAAGTTGTTTTTAGATATATTATGCTTGTTTTGCATTGTTTTGCAGGGTTTTTGATGAAAATTGAAGATGGCAATGAAGTAGGAAGGTCATAGACTCAAGAATGAAGGAGAAAAAGGAAGAAAAGAAGAGTCTGTGAACCGCTCAGCGATAAATTCCACCGCTGAGCGTCCTAGTGCAAGGAAAAGTTGTTGTCTGGTGCATAGGCGGTGAAGCTGAGCGTCCAGAGCGACAAGAGGCAAACCGCTCAGCGGTCATTTTAGACGCTTGGGCGGTTGTTTGTTTTTATATTTTGGATTCTGAGATCTTTCTGTTATCTTTTTGGCTTATATATAGCCCTAGTGTGAATCAAAATGTAATTCTTTTGGCAGAGAACAACGTCCACAACAGCTCTACACCTTTGGAGGAGATTTCTTGGATGCTTAGGCTCCACTTTATCAATTCTAGGGTTTGCTTTTCCATTCTTCCATTTAGTTCATCTAGTTTCACCATGATTATGGTGAACAAAACCCTTAGTTGTTGGGGAACAATGTAATCTTTTGAAACTCTTATATATTGAAATTCTTTTTTACTTTATATGCTTGCATATGCTTGATTTATCAATTGTTGGGTTCTTTACCTTTGCGTAATGCTTTTACCGTTTAACTCATTCGGTAGATGTAGTTTGTCTTTATTGATACGGGGACGTACAATAATGTCATGAACTGGGGAGAATTCCTTGATTATGTTAATACCGCCTAGGGATAAGGGTAGGACGATCAATTGTATTTTGCTTGCGCTCATTATCCATTATTAGTTACTAGGGGAGGCTAGGGATAGCAAACTGGTAATTAGTAATAGGCTCTTTTCACCAAGGGATTGGGTTAAGGGTAGACCAAGAAAGTTTGCATGGCAATATGATAAATACGCAAAGTAAATAAGAAGAGTAGATATATGAGGGTGGATAAGATGAAATTGTAAACCCCAACAACCTCATTCATTCATAGTTTCTCTTAGTCAATTGAATTCTTGCATTTGCATGTTTATTTCTGTTTTGCATTCAAACCATTCAAATTATTTTCTTTTACTCAAGTCTTAAATGATTAATTTACACGAAAGATAAGGCCTTAAGTGTCCTCTGGGAAGAACGATATTGGGATTACCGATTATTATTACTTGATACGATCTGGTACACTTGCCAGGGGTTTAACAAGTTTTTGGCGTCGTTGCCAGGGACTCTTGGTTTAACTTTTTCTAGTAGTGTAAATTGATTAATTTTGACTTGATTGTTGATATTTGTATATTTTTTTTTTATATATAAAAGTGCTACTAGGGTTTGTGTTTCTTGTACATACAACAGGAGACTTGACATACTAGGAGCAAGAAAAATACCCAACCTCTTCTTGACGGCTTCAGTGAGACAAGGGGAAGAAGGAGAGTTAGACGCCCATCTAGGGATTTATTCCCTTCTTCTAGCAGATTATTGTCACCTTCACAAGATAGAAGAACAGGGGAGATGGCAGAACAATTTCCTCCGAGACGCACATTGGCAGATCAATCTAATGTTGCAGGTCCTTTCACTTTAACAGCATAGCCATGCCTACGGATCAAACGACCAACATGGTGATGAATCCAACACCAATACACCTAGTACAAGGCAACTAGTTTCACGGCCTGTCAAATGAGAATCTGTATGATCATTTGACCACGTTTAGTGAAATCTGCATCACTGTGAAGATGGCAGGTGTATCAGATGAACGAGTAAAGCTTAGCTTGTTCCCATTCTCATTAGCGGGCAATGCTAAGGCGTGACTTAATTCCTTTCCTGAAGGAACATTCACCACATGGGAGACTGTGGCTACAAAGTTTGTCACTTAATATTTTCCACAGTCCAAAGTTACTCAAGGGAAGCTGGAAATTTCATCATTCAAGCAGGGTATGGAAGAGACTTTAGGTCAAGCATGGGAGAGATTTAAGGGCTTGCTGAGAAAGACGCCAACCCATGGTTTTGACAAAACCACCTTGGTTCTTGCATACCTTGGAGGATTGAACACTCAGTCAAAGATGATGCTGGATGCCTCAGTTGGAGGCAGTGTTAAACAAAAGACTGAAGATGAGGCATATGAATTGATAGAAAATATGGCTGCTAATGAGCAAGAAAATTACAGTGAAAAAGGCATACCTACACAAAAGAGAGGAGTTTTGCACTTGCCTGCAGATAACGCTATGCTAGCTCAAAACCATCTTCTGACTCAAAAGCTAGATAATTTAACAAAGATTCTCTCACAACTTCCTGAGGAGATTCGTAATGTTTCCCAAACACAACAGGTGTGTGATTTCTGTGGTGGTGACCATATCAATGGTCAATCTGCTTTGCCTGAAGAGATGCAGCAAGAAGCTAATTTTATGGAAAATCAATTTTAAAATACCTACCAAGGTAATGCCAAACAAGGTTGGAAGAATCATCCAAGTATTAGTCAGGCATCGAATTTCCCATCAGGGCAAACAGGAGGTTTCAGGCAGTAGCAACCTTCACCTCTGTGGCAGCAGGTCACCCATTTGACCGAGGTTGTCAGAGACTTAAATGATAGATTTGATAAATTCTTGAAGGTTTATAAGTCCAATCAAGTAGGTAATCAAGCTAGCATCAGATCTTTAGAGATGCAAGTTGGGCAGTTGTCAAAAAGGGTAGATACCACTGAGAAGTACCAATTTAGGGCTAACACTGATGTTAACCCTAAAGAGGAATGTAAAGTTGTTGTTACAAGAAGTAAGCGAAAAGTTGAAAGGGAAGTTGTGGAGATTGGAAGCAATGATGATGAAGAGGAGAAAAGAGAAGTCATTGAAATAAGCGGCAGTGAAGGTGAGAAAGAAGAGGAAGAAAAATTCAGTCACAATAGACCATTTATAGAAACCCAAGTGACTGTGGTGCCTTCTGTAATCCAACAAATTCCTGCAAGGATGAAATTTTATCTCAGAGATATGATAGATTTGGATACAGATGAAGATGAGCAAGAATTTGAAGTTCAACCTCCAAAAAGGAATTATCCACCTAAGGTAAAAGATCCAGGTTGTTTGACACTTTCATGTATTATAAATGATTTTGAGGTAGAAGGAGTCATGATAGACTCTGGATCCAGCATTAATATGATGCCTGGACGGTTCTTGAGAAAGATTGGAGGGTTAACATTAAAACCATCGAATCTTACTGTGACGGTGGCAGATGGTTCCAGTAAAAAGCCACTAGGTATGGTGGAAGATGTGGTTGTGCGTGTGGAGTAGCTGGAGTTTTTGGCTGACTTTCTAGTTATGGGCATTGAAGATGATGAGAGGATTCCAATTATTCTTGGAAGACCTTTCATGGCTATGTCTAAAATGTTCATTAGTGCCCATGATGGAAGAATCATGATGCGAGATAAGAAGAATGTGCTCTTATATACTGGTTCTAAAGGGAACAATATTAGAATAAAGAAAAGATCCAGATTCAGAAAGTCAAGAAGAGAAGTTGCATTAGAAGAAAGCATGACAGGTACCAATTCTAACAGTTGTAATGTTTTACAGGTACCTAAAAATGAGGAGGTTGATAAAGGAGGAAAAATTCACTCAGAAGATATACCACTTCCATGAGACTCACAGGTAAAATTCAAGAAAAGGAAGTGGATTGTTGAAAATATCAAAGAAGATGGCAAGGTAGAGATCAGAAAACCATTTACTAAAGCCATCAAAAGAGTGGATAGAAGGCAACTAATGAGTTGGGAGGATGAAGATCCCAACCGAGATGGAAAGATTTGAAGATATTTACTTTTATCCCATTTGTTGTAGAACAATTTTTAGAATAGGTTTATTCTGGTTATGTAAGTTGATGGATTTTTAAACACTTTTTGGGTAGCATCTACTGAGGGATGCTAAATTTTTATGTATCCACTGAAGGATACAAGAAGGTACACCTACTAATGGGTGTTGGTAAGATTCGCACTTACTGATGAGTGTTAAACAGGTTTGGGTCAGGCTCGTGACATTAAACAAGCGCTATTGGGAGGCAACCCAGGTTTCTTTTTCTTTTGTACTTTGAATGTGTAGAATAGGTTGAACTTTTATTTTGTGTCTATGCTTGGCTTGTACAATGGTTCTGATGGTAGTATTAAAATGCATGACAAGTATGTGGTTGACTGAGAATGTATGTGTGTTGATATCCAGTTAAATGATTCATTAATTATATGAACAGATGTATTATGGTTCATGATTGTGATTGTGATGCTAAGCAGGATAAATGAATGATGTGTAAGAAAGCATATGTGTGAGGTTTTGAGCTCCAGAGTTCTTACTGATATATGTATTGTTCACAGGGAATCATGAATGATATTGCCTTAGTCTTGATAATTAATTGATTTGCATGCTTATGTTATATGATCAAGGCCATGTTTGGAAGCCCTTATCTAGCCAAAATTTCACCCAAGAAGTTTAAAATTTTATACCCTTTTTGAACCTTGGCCTTAAACAGGATGAGAACCCTTGATTTGAAATTATTTATCTTAAGTAGGGTTGAGAATAATCTTATGTGATGAAAAGGTTCAAGTTTGGGGTTGTATGGGGAAAATTGAAAGGCAAAAGAAGAACATTGAGTTCAAGTATTGAAAAGAAAAATGCATGAGTAAAGAAGAAAAGGAAAAAGTAAAAGCATGAAAAAGGAACTTAATGAAAAATTAATAAAAACGGAAGAAGTTGGGAATAAAGGAGTTTGGTGATAGAGAAAGTTTAAACATGAACCTTTTCAATGATGAAATAGCTCTCTTAACTCAAGGATTTTACAATCTAGAAAAACCAAATTTTCTTGATAGCCTAGCCTCATTACAAGCCTTGGAAAAGTCCTTGTGATGGTATTTGCATGTAAGGATTTTTATTGTTTTTGATACATGGCAATATTGTTTTATGTGGTATGTGAATAGTAAAGAATGGAGTGATTCCTTAAACACTTGAGTGATTGAGTGAAACACTTGCTTGGTAAGAATTGTTGAAATCCGTGTTTACATCTATGCTTAGTGGATTGATCGTTCATGAATAAAACATCTGTTGGGAAATATTAAAGTAGGTGAACTATATTGGATTGAAAGCATGCTTGCATTTTGGTATGATTCCACTGAAAATCTGAATTGGAAAATAACTTGTCATGAAGAAAAGAGTTTTGAAAAGTGTAGAACTATTTGATGAAAAATTGGAAGGCCAAGTCTTGTTTTGTTTTGTTTTGCTTGAGGACAAGCAAAGTTTTAAGTTTGGGGTTGTGATAACGGTCTCAAAACCGTTATTTTCATGCATAAATTTGATATTAAATCACACCCTTTGTAGCTTAAAATGAGCTTAGAATCAAGTAAAACTCTTAAATTGTGTTACATGAGAATCAAAAGTTGTTTTTAGAGATATTATGCTTGTTTTGCATTGTTTTGCAGGGTTTTTGATGAAAATTGAAGATGGCAATGAAGTAGGAAGGTCATAGACTCAAGAATGAAGGAGAAAAAGGAAGAAAAGAAGATTCTGTGAACCACTCAGCGGTAAATTCCACCGCTGAGCGTCCTAGTGCAAGGAAAAGTTGTTGTCTGGCGCCGAGGCGGTGATGCTGAGCGTCCAGAGCGACAAGAGGCAAACCGCTCAGCGATCATTTTAGGCGCTTGGGCGGTTGTTTGGTTTTATATTTTGGATTCTGAGATCTTTCTGTTATCTTTTTGGCTTATATATAGCCCTAGTGCGATTCCAAATGTAATTGTTTTGGTAGAGAACAACGTCCACAACAGCTCTACACCTTTGGAGGAGATTTCTTGGATGCTTAGGCTCCACTTTATCAATTCTAGGGTTTGCTTTTCCATTCTTTCATTTAGTTCATCTAGTTTCACCATGATTATGGTGAACTAAACCCTTAGTTGTTGGGGAACAATGTAATCTTTTGAAACTCTCATATATTGAAATTCTTGTTTACTTTATATGCTTGCATATGCGTGATTTATCAATTGTTGGGTTCTTTACCTTTGCTTAATGCTTTTACCGTTTAACTCATTCGGTAGATGTTGTTTGTCTTTAGTGATACGGGGACGTACATTAATGTCATGAACTGGGGATAATTCCTTGATTATGTTAATACCGCCTAGAGATAGGAGTAGGACGATCAATTGTATTTTGCTTTCGCTCATTATGCATTATTAGTTACTAGGGAAGGCTAAGGATAGCAAGCCGGTAATTAGTAATAGGCTCTTTTCACCAAGGGATTGAGTTAAGGGTAGACCAAGAAAGTTTGCATGGCAATATGATAAATAAGCAAAGTAAATAAGAAGAGTAGATATATGAGGGTGGATTAGATGAAATGTAAACCCCAACAACCTCATTCATTCATAGTTTCTCTTAGTCAATTGAATTCTTGCATTTGCATGTTTATTTCTGTTTTGCATTCAAATCATTCAAATTATTTTCTTTTACTCAAGTCTTAAACGATTAGTTTACACGAAAGATAACGCCTTAAGAGTCCTCTGGGAAGAACGATATTGAGATTACCGATTATTATTACTTGATACGATCTGGTACACTTGCCAGGGGCTTAACATCTCTTAACCTTTAACTATAATTTCTTAGCCTTTAACTCCTTAAGGCTAATTTCAAATTCAGGGCTCTAATAAGGAAACCATTGTCATTCAAACTTTCAAGAAATGTTTTTCCATCTTTAATATAATCTCTCAATAATTTTAGGTTTCTCTTAATATGTGAAGGCACAAACTCTTTTCTCATACATGTCTTTAAATCATTCCAATTATGAATGGGAGACTTTCTTCCTATCCTAACATGATATTGTCTTTCATCCCACCACTCGCTTGCATGCACTTGAAATCTAGATGTGTAGAGACTAAGGACATAAGATTCACTATTGCTAGAATAGAAATAGGATTCATGTTTACTTTTTCTAGCAATGAATGGATGCAAGTCATCAATGTCCTTTTCCCAAGCTAGGTATGTCAATGCACCAATATTCTCACCAAAGAATGGAATATTTGCCCTAGCTTGTTTATACAACTCATCCTCCTTCCTATCAAATTCATAAAATGAACAAGTCCTTCTTCAAGTTTCATCAAGTTTTCTTTTAATTTCTTTGAAGCTAATAATAGGCTGATCAAAATTAGAAGACCGAGAGTACCTATATGAAGAAGAAGACCTATAGGAATCATAACAAGACATCATAACTCTTTAGATTTTGGTGAAGGATTTCTAGACAGATTCTAGTGGTAAAAGAAACCAAATAACTCTCAGGAAGGAGAGGTGAGTCACAATGGACAAGCTTAAGAACCTTGTCCTTCCTTAGCCAGAGTTTCTTTGGTCATTTCTTACCCTAGTTTTTAGGTAGAAATCTTTCAAAAGTTTTTTTTGGATGCAAGAATGCTATGCCCTAGAAACCAAATGAAGGTTTATCTATATGATACGCACACCTAGATATCACGGAGAAGCAAAACAGAAATATCAACAAGCAAAAATAAAAAAAAAGAGAATGCAAGTGGAAAGAAGGAATGAGACACGACCCTAAGTGAAAGTGCAAGTGACACTTGGAGCCACTTGATACACTTTCACACTAAGATGTGGAGACTAGACTATTACAATGTTTAATGGTGGACTTGGAATTGCTAGAAAAGCATTTTCCCAAGCCACTCAAGTTGCAAAAATAAAAGAAAATTACTCCAAGTTCCGTGATATAGCACAAAATTACAATAAGAAGTGTGTACAAGATATCAAAGCAAATAAAGGTGTTGTTTTAGAGTAGGTGTAGTTGCCAAAAGTATTGGTTATGCTGCTGGAATGTGTGCTGGAAACACAAGATTAAATTGCTCTTGGAGTTGCACGCTTGTTTCCCTTTTAACACATCATCCACTCCCTAAGATGCTACCCCTTTGGAGAAGCAATCTGGGTTAAGAATCTGCACCAAGTCATCACACCAAGCCAAGCAAACAGCAACAAAACAGTTAGCTAAAACTTTCACTGCACCAGTTTTTTTTTGTTTTTTTTGTTTGCAAACCACTTGACAGCACAATGAAATTCCAAATAAAGGTGATTTCTAATGAAGTTTGGGCTAGAAAAAAGAGATGGCACGCAAAAGGATCCTAGGAGAGGGTCTAGAACAGATTAAACAAGCAAGAAAAGACTCAATACAGTGAGAAAACTGTGTGCAAACTGTTTGATGGAAATGCCAAACTGTTTGATGAAATGCCACAATGAGCAGCAGATTTTGTGTTTTCAGGTTTTTGACTTTCAAAACTGGATTGCAGGGGGTATATTCGCTTTTTATGTTTAATGTATACTTAGATAATCATTCAAAAGTGTTTGAAACCAGAATCCCCTAGCTTTTGCCAATCCAAATTGGAAATCTAAGTTTGAAACTATGAAAACAGCAAAGAAAAGGCTGGCTGCAGCAGCAAAATTTGGCTGGAAAATGGTGGTTTCAGGGTCAAAATTAAGTTTTCGTGTTTGACCAGTGTAAAGGACCCTTCAAGAAACTTTATATC
Organism: Vigna reflexopilosa; assembly: GCA_027742785.1. Taxonomy (NCBI): domain Eukaryota; kingdom Viridiplantae; phylum Streptophyta; class Magnoliopsida; order Fabales; family Fabaceae; genus Vigna; species Vigna reflexopilosa. The sequence continues at coordinate 21,080,024 of CM050918.1, forward strand.
ATCAATTGGAACATGTTTGAACACTGAAACAACAAAGACACATACTGCATCCGAAAATCACTAGTGTACTTCCAATTTGAAGCAAAATTTGGTAGTTTAAGAAGTGATTTTGAATAACAGCTCAATTTTAACCAATTGAACAGTGTAAACAGGTGTGAAATGAGAAAATACACTTGTTCAAATGTGACAAAAGGACTGAAATGGACAAAGGCTGCCAAACACAGTTGCTGTAACCAATTATGCAGAAATTTCACTTAAAATTTGCACCAAAACAGGGCTGACAATGGAACTGCAGTGGCTAAAATTAATGGCAGTGTGCTAAACGTGCATATGACAATTCCAACAAGTTTGTATCATCAAATGTAATGTGTGAAAACAATGAAACAGCCAAGAAAAGGTCCAGTTCATAATTTCACTGGTTGAGTTCCAAATTTAGTAATATTTGATGGCTGAAACTGTGATTTTGCACCAAGGCTGGAAAAATTCCAATTTAACAGTGCACACAAGTTTTAAATGTTCAAATACACTTGCTCAAACTTTCAAACAGTGCAAAAACTCACGGATTCTCAAAATGAGAGTATGAGTTGCAGAAAAATAGATTGAAAACTGTTGCAGAATTGATAATCACTGGATGCAAAGCTGGCTAGTTCAATTAAAGCATGAGAAAGTCCTAAGTAACTAAATCTATCTGGAATATATTTGCTAGCTGAATTTAAAGGCTAAGACAGATCAAAGAATCAAGCACGGTGCAAAAGCTTGTGGAAACACTATGACAGTTTTGGAAACCAGAACTTAATCAACTTAATCATTCATTTTGCAAATTTGTGATTAATATGAGTTGTGATACTTCTAGCAATGTTCAAAGCTTAAGAACACCAAATTCTGGATCAAAACAGACTACAGAATATAAAACCAGATTTTGAATTTTTCTGCAGAATTTGGAACCAGAAAACAGTGTGCACTGCTGTTAACTCAAATGGTCAAAGCTGACTTGATGTCATTGCTTTATAGGATCAACGTATAGCTAGCAAGTGCACTTGACTCTAACAAAAACGAAAAAAAGTTAAAGCTGAACATAATGAACACATGTTACCGAAATAAAACTGCAGTGGTTTCTGCACATGACCGTGAAACAAAACTGGAAAATGAAGATGAAAGTTGGAATCGGACTCAAACAATGAATTTGCACCGATTAAAATGAAGAATAGGTACTATAGAACATTGGAAACACACGAACAGCCGCAGAAATCACGAGATCACAGCAACCAAAAATGAAAAAAAAAATCAAACAGTATCAGAATGGAACAGGACAACACGGAAATGAAGAAACGAGATAAAATGGTGACTTAGCTCGTGCAGAACCGCGTGGACGACCTGGCTCTGATTCCAAATGATAGAAGCAGCTTCACCAATCACAGCAAAGTGCTTCTCGGTTCAGAATGTTGCAGCGGAATTGGAAGAATGGTTGTTGGAAGTAGTGCACTGAAGGTGTTCGATGAATTGTTTGGTGAATATTTGGAGGTGTGTAGGCAGATTCTCTAACTCAAAAGGCCTTCCAAGAGGGGGAAGGAAGCTAGAGGATAATAGTGCAAATGGCACAAGACAATGAACTTGAAAGTGAGAATTGGCTGGACAATTCAACATTTCTTTATACAATTCAAGTTGATTTTACATTAAGAAGAAGCTCTCTTTTATAGAGTAAGAAGAGCTGTCAAAGATGCCATCTAGATTTACAAATGACATGTGCTGATGAAAGTGGCCAGCGTGGGTTGTATGTTTCACGTGGGAAGCATGGAGAATGTGCTTCAAAGATGGGAAGTCACGGCTGGCTGTGTTTCACGTGGAAGATGTGGAAAATGTTGGCAGCTGGTTGTGTTCCATGTGGGAAACGTGCTTCAAAGTGAAGAGGGGTCTTCTCGCTGCCGCTGAGAGGTACTTCTGTGCGCTGAGCTCCATCTACGAGTCTTGCACTCTTCTTTACTTCCTTTGTGCTTCATTGCTTGGCAACTCCTCAAGGTGTAGAAGCATGGTTCTCACCCATATTTGGTGACCTAGAAAAACAATGTAAATGGAATTAGTTAAAGAGAATCTTTTTAAGACTTTAGATAAGGAAAGAGTTTTGGAAATCTTTATTCAACTTCCCTTTCTTTAGTCTTAGTTGTAGTTGATACTTTTTTGGATGGGAAGACCCTAAAGGGGTTGCCATCAATAGAGCTCTATGGGTTCTGATATTTTTGAATTTTGATCCTCATGAAACTTAGAATAAACGCAGGAGGCAGATATTGGAGCTTGAAGAGATGAGGTTGCATGCCTATGACTCCTCTAGGAGTTATAAAGAAAAGGTAAAATTCTATCATGACAGGAAGCTGATAAAGAGGGTCTTCAATCCAGGGCAGCAGGTGTTATTGTTCAATTCAAGACTAAAGCTATTTCCTGGAAAGCTGAAGTCAAAATGGTCAGGGCCTTTCTTAGTGAAAAATGTGCATCCTCATGGAGCAATCGAGTTGATGGATCCGGCTGCCAGTGATCCATAGAGAAGTTGGATGGTGAATGGACAAAGACTCACGCACTACTTTGGAGGAAAAGTGGAACGTCTTTCCACAGTAATGAAGTTGGTGGATCCGTGAGCTTATTGGGTCAAGCTAGTGACGTTAAAGAAGCCCTTGTTGGGAGGCAATCCAGTTTTCTAAACTTATCTTTCTGGATTTGTAATTTGAACCATATTTGCTTCTGTTGAGTAGTGAAAGTTTTAATGTACTTGATCTGATACTTTATCTATTATGATGGTTTGATTGATCTTGTTGCATGATGAATGTTGCTTAATGATGCTTGAAATTGATTAATATTGAGATTGCATTATATGCTGATGTATAAGTGGTGGTTCACAAGTTGTGTGAACAGATGCATAATGATATTATGATTGTGATTATGATGCGAAGCAGGGTATTTATCTAGGATGTTTGGAATAATTATTGAGCTTATAAGTGAGGTTTTGAACTCCAGAGTTTTTGATTGAATGTTTGTTATTTACTTGAAAGCATAAGTGATATTGCCCAGGTTTCTATGATTGATTGAATTGCATGTATGTGTCATATGATCAAGACTATTTTTGAACAAGCCCTTTTTTAGCCAATGCATAAAATTTTCGTCCCATGAGATAGAACAATGTGTTCTACCCTTTTTGAACCTAAGCCTTAAACAAAATTGGAAACCCTTTGTTGAAAATCTTTACCTTGAGTTAAGTTGAGAATTATTTTGTGATATTGAGTAAGGTTCAAGTTTGGGGTTGTTGGAAAAATTGAAAGAAAGATAAGCATTGAGCTAGTGTGTTGAGTAAAGATAGAATGAAAAGAAAAGCTCAATGAAAAGAAAAAAACAAAGAGGAAAAGGGAAAGTTGGCAATGAGTGAGATTGGTAAAAAGAGAGTTTGTGCTTGAATTATGAATGTTTGAATGACTCTCAAATCAAGGATTTTGTGATCTAGAAAAACCAATTATTCTTGTTATCCCAGCCTAATTATAAGCCTTGAAAAGTCCTTGTGATGACATGTGTGTGTGATGATGATTAATTGTGATAAATGAAAGGAAATTTTGTTCTATGTGACATGTGGATAGTAAAGGGAAGGAGTAACCTTTTCAAACACTTTAGAGATTGAGTGAAACACCTTGTCTAGGTGAGGAATGATTCCATGAATCTATGATTATGTTTGTGCTTAGCTAATTGATCATTCATGAAAATAGCATCTGTTGGATATTATATGATTTTGTGAACACCATGATAAGCATTGAGAATGAAGGCATGTGTGCATCTTGACTATTGATGAGCAGATTTAAGTGATTAGTTGTCTTGGAAGAAAGGAGTTTTTGAATTTGAATTGAGCCATTGTGATGATTGGTGGAAGATTGAGTTGCATTTTTCTTAAGGACAACCAAAGTTCTAAGTTTGGGGTTGTGATAACGGTTCAAAAACCGTTATTTTTACACTTAAATTTGATATCAAACACACCCTTAATGACATAGAATTAGCTTGAAATGATGCATTTTTGCTAAAGTTAGAAAATAAGAGAGTCAAAGGTGGTTTTCTTGGTTTTCCCATGATTTGGCAGGTTTTGTCAGGAATTGAATGAAGGAAGTTGAAGTGGAAAGGAGCTGGACTCCAGAGAAGGTGGAAAAGTGAATAAATGAAGAAACGCAGCCATCGCGCAGCGCTAACCTACCGTTGAGCGCTAGCTTCAAAGGGGAATTTTCTGTCAAACGCTCAAGCGCCAATGCTGAGCGCTACCTGACGGTGGACTCTTCAGTGATTTCTCTGCCAAATGCCTGGGCGTCAATGCTTAGCATCCATCTTGAGTGTCGTACCCACCGTTGAGCGGTGACCCAGCGCTGAGCGCCAGTCTGTTGGGCCTGGGCCAGTTTCTGCTTCGTTTTAATGAATTATATATAGATTTTCATGACCTAGAGGTGGTATCTTTTGGCAGAAGAGACGCAGAAACACCTTCTTCACTCCTTGGAGGCGGATTTTGGATGCGGGAGCTCCAATCTATCAATTCTAGGGTTTATTTTTTCATTATTTTCATCTAGTTTTACCATGTCCATGGTGAACTAAACCTCCATTGTTGTTGGGAAAACGATGTAATCCTATTTAAACTCTCATATATTGAATTGATGTTTTATTCATATGCTTTATTTCATTAATCGTTAAAGTTTTTCCTCTATTCTCTATGCATGATTTGTTTAAGACATTATTCATTAGCGTGATCTTTGATTTTATCTATATGGACACATGTGGGTAGATGTAGACATGAGGGAATTTTCTCGGGATAAATATTACCTAGACATAGGGATAGGAGGACCGATTTCCTTTAAGCTTATGTGCGAATTTAATGTAATGCATGATCAATTGCTAGGGAAACAAGACATTGTAAACTATTAATTAGGAGTAGTCCCTCTTCACCAAGACATTGGGGTTAGGGTAAATTAGAAAGTGGCATTAACATTAATGAAAAAGTATATCCGCCCTCTTGATGTGGATGAGTGTATCCGCCCTGCTCCACTCAAAGTGCCCTCCAGGCACACATAGTTTCCTCTCTACATCTTCATAGTCGACCTCCTCAGTCATAGCCTGCTCATATTGGCACCGTCCTCCTTCCCAATCGGTTCCCAAAAAGGTGTTGATGGTTTCTGCATCAAAGGGGATCTTCCTACCTCTCACGTAGCTAAAGTACGTCTCTTGCTCACCTCCTAACGCCTTAGCATTAGCATAGAATTCCTTCACAATAGCAATGTTGGCTGAAGCAGGGTAAGTGGTGAGGTTCCCCCAGCCTCTGGTGGTGATCTCCTTTCCAAATTGAGGAGTCGAAGTAGGTATCAGTCCCACCTTACGCTCCATGAGCAGTTTCTTGGCCTCAATTATTGGGAAGTATCTTTTGTGGGTTGCTGTCCTGAACTAGTGAGAGTAGAACTGCTCTTTTTCTTTCCTTTTGTTACCTGCAGTCTTCACTCTCCTGCCTAATGAGGATGTCATTCCTGCCCCATCCATGTTGTGCCCAAAAAGACTGGCCGCACAGTGGTGGAAGAGATCTCCCTTACAGTCCAAAACTGGAAACTGCCACCATGACCAGGGGAGTTTCCTTTTCCCTTCTCCTCCCCTCCTCACTTTTATTGCACTTTTTCTATATCTGCTGACTGTTCTGATTGTTGATCTGCTGATTGAGACACACTGAGGACATTGTGTAGTTTAAGTGTGGTCTATTAGGGGATATTTTTCTTTGTTTAGGGCTTGTTTTCTAGTTAGTTTTGTTGTGTCTTGTATACAGTTTTGAATGTTTTTCGTGATCTCTGGACTTTGTTTAGGTTGTAGATGTGTTGTTCACTTCATTGATACTCTGTTTAGCTTGAAATCCTTGCCTTTCTCTGTTTGGAAGATGATTATGATGTTTGAGAGTTGAATTGATTGTGACAGAAATACCCTGTGCGAGATTTGAGCCATTTGATGTTCCTTCTTGTGTGTGATATGTCTCTTGATTGCTTGCACATATGCCTTGGCTTGACTCTTGTTGATGATTCTTGATTGATATGCATGTTTGGAAGTGATAAAGGCAGTTTGTTGTTGAGCCTCTCGAGCCAGATGAGCCTACCTTGTTGTGATCCATTGATAGCCCCTTTGAGCCTTTACTTTCCCCATTTCTTTGTTTTAAAGCTCATACACTAGCCCTAAGTGAAAAATCATGATTACCTTAACCCTAGGGAATTTTGGAGCTTTGGAATTGTTTTGGGAATAAGTGTGGTCTCTTGGAATATTCAGATGAATTGGTTAGTTGGCTCCTCTTCTTGTGTCGTTTTTATAAATATGTTGTGTATCATGTCTCTTAGAGTGATGTTCTGAAAAGAGAGAAAAGAAAAGAGACGGGCTGAAAAAATATAAAAACAAATACAGAAAAAAATGAGAAAAAAATTAAAAAAAAAATTGTGTGAATAATGGAGTCAAGAAGATGATTGAATTAGAGGTTTTGGGTGTGTTTGAATGTGTTTACACTTGTTCCCCATTGCTCCTCTATTCCTTTTGGTTTGTAGCTTTTTATCCATATTTATCCTCCCTTGTCCTTTGCCCCATTGCATCCATAAAAGACCTTTTGATTTGAACATGCATATGTGTTTGAGTGTTGATATTAGAGGCTTGCCAAGTATGTTTGTGTTTTCTTTCTTGAGTACATTGAGTTGACATTGTTTACCTTAGACACTTGAGAGAAACACTGATATGTGCATCTGTGAGGTTCTGTGCTTTCGATTCACCTCTTGAACTGATTGATCATTTTGTCATGCTTTGAACTGCTTGGATGATTTCATGAGTATCTGTTTTCTTTGATTTTTTCTTGGATACTGTCCACTTCCTTTGACTGTCCAGATTTCTTGAGAACTGTGTTATTTTGTTTCTGTCCGTGTGAGTCTTAGTTGTCTGTATGTTGAGTCTGTCACCTCCCTGATGTCTGAGTTGTTCCCTGGTTTGCGTCTTGGTTTTGCCCAGGAGTGCAAAAGACTAAGTGTGGTCTATTTTGATGAGTCGTTATTTCTTGACTATATTTGGTTTATTGCACTTAAATAAATTAGGGAATTGTGTTTAATTGTCCATTATTGCCCCGTTTTTCCTAATTCTGCTTAATTTGTTCGTAAATTCGTATTTTCACTAATTTGAATTTTCTGAGCTGATTAATTGCATTTTTGGTTGTAGGGAAATTTTGGGAAACATTATTTGGAGCATTAGGATGGTGGCGTGCACATTAAAGACTCAACCTTTAGTCATTTCAATTTTAATTAAATTGTAATTTAGTTGTTTAGGAACTTTAATTAAGCTTTTGTGCATTGGGCCAAGGTTGGCAAATTTTATGATGGGCCCAAACTTTGAGGGACACTTGGCAAAGACTTTAGGGTTTCTTTTAGAGGTGGACCTCACCATTTTAGTGACTCTCTCGGTATTTGGTGTGCCAAGACCGTTCACTCACTTCTAAGCACACTTTACACTTCATTTTCTAGGTTTTGTATGAACTCTCATGGAGAGCTTTGGTGTGCCACGATTTTGGACCATTCAATGAACAAGGATGCATATTTCTTCTTCTCTTGCTTGAATCTTGTTTATCTTTGCTTGGTGGAAGTGAGAACCATACTCATTTCCCTTCATTTCTTCTTGAAAGTTGAGAGCATGAGCTTGAAGGATTGTTCTTGCATTTTTCATGGTGGTTCCTTGGTTTGAATGAAGGCTTGTTTTTCGTTTTTCTTTTACCTTGCTGCAGTATTTTCAGTTTCTTTATAGTTTTCTTGGATTGGATGATGGAAATGGAGTTGTTGTTAAGTTTGGTGGTGAAGAAAGCTTGAGTTGGTGTATGGGTGTTTGATGCTTGAACCATTTTCTTCTTGTGCTTTTGTTTGATGGTTGGAAGCAATCTTTTGAGCTGGAATATTGTGTTTATTGATTATGGTTGGAAGGTTTTGCAAAGGGTAGCTAGGGATTGCATTTTGTTTTCATTAAAAGTTTGAAGAAAAGTGAGTGTTGAAGTTGGATTTATGAAGGTAGACTTAGGTTTGTTGTTCTTGTGTTCATTTGCAATTTGAACTTTGGTTTCCTTGGTGCATTCACGTTCATGATAGATGAAGAAAAAGCTTTGGATGATTGTTGTGAAGTTAGAAAACCGAGAATAGCATTGGAAAGGAAGAGAGATGGCGCATTTAAGTTTTTACCTCTTTTGGACAAGCACAATATGAAACACATTTTCATAGAAAGAATGTTTCCATTTTGGTCTTTGTCTTTTCCTTGCATTGCTGCCGAGAATTGCACATGAGAATGGGATGCTTTGTGTTTTTATTTGCTTTGACCTTGCTTATGTGGCACAATGGTAGAAGAATTTAAACACTTTTTTGACTTGTGGACTTTTTGAAGCACTGTTTGCAACCAATTCATCTTATGACTCGGAAATTGTGTCTTGGTGTGTGGATTCCATTTTATTTTGCTGCATGGTAGGAGAGAGGGGACAATTTTATGGTGTTTTTAAGGCACATGCTTATTGTCTTGGAGAATGGTGCACATGGGACAAGAAGTCAACACATTTTGTAGCTTATTGAAGGTGGAATTTGAAGTTTGACTTTGGTGCATTGGAACTCACGGCCAAGAGGTGTTGTTAGGCCATTTTCATTTTTAATTTATTTTGTTGGGTGTATTTGGTCACATGGTATATGTAGGGAAAAAGCTAGCTTGATTATTCCTTTGTTTTGAATTAATTTGCATACTAGGATTAGTTGCTTTTTAGTTTCTCTAATTTAGTTTTGCATTTAATTTAATTTAACTTTGTTGGATATTTGCTTGTCACATTGTTGGGATCTAGTATTTTATTTTGTTTTAATGTTGTCTAATATGTTTGGTCTTGTTACTTCAATTGTCATGATAGCTTAAATTACCGAGTTGGTCATTAGCGATATTACATTGTTTCCTTGAGATTCTTGGACTGTTCTTGTGTTTATTCTGCTCTGCCTGGCATTCTATGAAATCCGATTGTGTTCTTGCAATGGGTATACGCTTAGTTGCCCAATTGGTGATTGCATCTTCGCTTAGTTGATCGATCTGTATAGAACACATAGGATGGAACAGATGTATTGTGTTCGCTTAGTTCGTAATTATGATAGCATGATTAGCCTTCGCTTAGTCGGTTAGTTGTGCTGGATTAGAGGCTAGAGTAGTTTATTCATGAGACTCTTGCACTTTAATTGTCATACTACTGCTCTGATTTGGCTCAATATTTAATCTCTTGTGTGCTTGCGATTAGGTATACGCTTAGTTGCCTAATCGGTGTTTGGTCTTCGCTTAGTTGATTAGACTGTATGGTGCATGACTGATTAGATTTGTGCATTGCATTCGCTTAGTCTGCAATTCTGAAGACCGAATTACCCTTCGCTTAGTTGGGTGATTCGTGTTGGATTTGGATTAGAGTAGTGTGTACTTGTCTTTAATCTGGGATTGGAAGCATAGTAATTGAGTTAATGACCGACCGTTTTCATTCTGTCTTTGAAACCGTTTTTACATTTCTGCTTTGCATTTCTGTTTACATTTCTGTTTGCATCCGCGTTTTGATTTAATTCATCTGCATTCACAAACCTTTCACACCCCCCACTTCGTGATTGACCTAATTTCTGAACCGCAGTTGGTCCTTGAGAGACGACCTAGGAGTCACTTCCTAGTTATATTGCATATCTAATTGCACATTAAATTTGTGTGGGCTGCGACACCCATCAGCCGCCCAAGTGGCCAGAGGGGGCACCTGGGCGGTGAACATTGTTTCCAAGTGAGGGTTTGCTTGAATTCTCACTTTCCAACACAGTTTCAACTTAGTCCCAGCCAAAATTGACACATTTTAATCGATCAAAACAGTGGCAAAACAAGTTTGAGCAGCACCCAACATAAAATATCAATCAATTTAATCATCAAACATTAAACCCTCTTCAAGAACATGCATCTCCCTCAAAATTTCATCAATGGAAAGCTTAAAACTTTACCTTGTATTACTTACATGGATGGAAGCGAAGGATCAACAAAGAATGCACAAACAGTTGGATGAAAGACGAGATCCTAGCTGCTACCCCTTCAAAACCCCAAACTTGGATCCCTGAATAGTGTAAAAATGTTGAAACCTTAGGGTTTTGGTGAAATAGGAGAGGGGGAGAGTGAAAAGAGCACTTGGGAGAACTGTTTAGAGAGGCTAGGTTGAGGGAAAACTGAAAGTGGAGGCTTGGGCGAGACCCTTATGGATAAAAAGAATGAAAATGGGCCAAGCCCTCCTAGGCTTTGAATAAAAAATCCAATCTGCAGTGCCGCCGCCCGGGCGCACTAAGTGGGGCGCCCAAGCGGCGGGCAGTACTTTTCCCCCCTTAATTTTTGCTCTGTTTTGGGTTTTACTGTCCAGGGGTTTTCAAAGTCAGGTTAGAATTTTTGAGCTTCCTTTCGCTAGCTCACATAACACTCAAATTAAACAATTAATCTTTTCCCACCCATCAGGCATTCAGTCAAACAATCACACAGAAATAGAATTTAAATAACACAAATCAAACAAAGAAAACAATAAACAAATCAAAACACTGGGTTGCCTCCCAACAAACGCTTCTTTAACGTCACTAGCTTGACCCAATAAACTTAATCAGTAACATCCTTTAATAGACGCTTGATCATGTGCAGCTTCTTAGTGCCTCAATTGTTTCCTTTTTCTGGACAATTTTTTTCTTTTTGTTGAATTTCTTCAAAAATTTAATATAACCAGGAACTTGCTGCAATGTTGCAATCATAGGAATTTTAATCTTCAATTTCTTGAAGACTCCCATGGAATGCTCAAACTATTTTTTCTTCTTCTTCTTCTTGTGATTTTTCTTTGGGTGAGGCAGAGGTCTTTCACATACTTCTTCTCTTTTTCTTTCATCCTCCTTCTCTCCATTTGTCTTTTCTTCCTTTTCTATCTCTGTTTCTTTTTCTTTTTCACTCAACCTTTCTTTTTCTTTTCTCTCATCTTCTTTCTCACTCAAACTTTCTTCTTCTTCTCTCTCTATTTTTCTCTCAACCTCTCTCTTTTCTTCTTTTTCTTTTTCGCTCAACCTTTCTTCTTCTTTTCCCTCTACTTTTCTCTTATCTAAAACCTCGTCACTCTTGGTGACAACATCCTTGCATTCCTTACCAAGGTCATCTCACAAATAATTCTCAAGATTATCCAGCTTCTGGAGTATGTGATCAAGCTGCATCCCTATTCTTTCAGATGTTGCTTGAGTGCTTTTCTGAATAGAGAGAGATTCCTTCATGAAATATTGGAAAGTGTCCTCAGGCTTTGTATTACTGTTAGCTTGTGGTGGTCTAGTGAATAGTCCACCGACTTGTCTAAATTGACTTTGATTCATGCTTGAGTGAACCAGTAGTTGAAATTATCTTGGTAGAATTGCATCCTGTAAGATCAGATTGTGAGGCTAGTGAAATTTCCTCTAGAGAAGGTTCTCTAGATAATCTATCTCTTTTCGGCCTCCTGCTAGTCTCAAGTCCTGCATAAAATAAACACATAATCCTAGAAAATATTGTTAGTATAAAAACAAAAATAAACGACTCAAAACAAAAATTTAAAAAAAAATTAAAAATAAGAGTAGGCAAATAGAAATAAAAATAAAAAAAAGTAAAAAAAAAAAGTCAAAGTTAATCAAGAATCATACAAATAGAAAAGCTTAAACCTTAAGTCCCCGACAACGGAGCCAAAAACTTGTTGGGGCAAATCAACAAGTGTACCGAGTCGCACAAGTAATATAAAATGGTAAGACCAATTATCGTATCCCAGAAGACTATCGACGCTAGACAAACGTGTGATAACAAGATTAACCAAGACTTAAATAAAAAGAGATCATTAGTTTTGAGTGCAGAAACATAAAATTAAATATGAATGCAATTGATCAATAACAAAGGAGGACAACGATGAACGAATGTTGATTAATATGAGATGGATATGTTGTTGGGGTTAGATTTCACCAAGTTCCCTCTCATGTATATAACAATTCTTCTTTATGCTTTAATGCCAACGTCACTCACTAAATTACCTAAACTCGAGCCCTCGGAGAATAAGTCTATCCTAAATTACGAGTTCATGCAATTCCTAGGATTCCTAGTAATAAGATGTGAAGATCAAGAGCTTAAAGATGACCAAGACTCCTACCCTCATCCCTGAGCAATATTACTCTTGGGAGTAATTCAAGAAGAACCTAAATTGTAAGGAACCTCTTGACACTCATGCAATTCATAAATCATGCAAATGAATGAGTTAAACACAACAAGCTTTGAAACAGATGAATTACTCTAACAATTAATGAAAAAACGTATGGAATTAGGAATCAATTGAAATATATGAGAGTTTACAAGGTTACATCAACCCAACAACAAATAGAGTTTAGTTCCCCATAGACATGGAGAAATTATATGAACAATGGAAGAGAATGAAATAGAAGACCTTAAGAATTGGGAAAATAGTGTATTGCTTTGCTCTTCTGTCCCAGAGATACAAAACCTAGAGCCCCAGGGTCCTTTAAATAGAGTCAGAAACGAGCAAAAACAGGGCCCGGTCTAATAGAGTTGAAACAGAGCAGAAACTAGGCCTGATCCACGAAACCCGACGCTTAGGCGCACTATTTAGGGCGCCCAGGCGGTTAACGGTGCTCATGTAAGGCTCGGGCCTCTAGATAGGGCGCCCAGGCTTCGAGACTTCGCCGCCCAGGAGGCAAGGTGATAACGGTTTAAAACACCGTTATTTGTGATATGATTTTAATACTAAAAGCACCATTTTTCACTTAGAAACTTGCTTGGACTCAACCTTTTGGAATAAATTGTGTGAATAGGAGAGTTGAGATTGATTTCAATGATTTTATGACTAATTCCCCTTGTTTTGACAGAGATTGATGTAATACTGGAAGAAGAGATGAAAGACCAAGAAAAGGAGCTCAGAAAGGGTCAAAAAGGCATCAGAAGGAGGGAAAACACGTAGCCCGGGCATCCAGAAGCACAGCTGAAGCGAGAAAAATCAACGTCTGCCGTCCGGGCGATGACCATTTTCGATGCCCAAGCCTTACATGACCCTCAATTCACGCCTGGGCGGCCCTTCTACGACGCTTGAGCATGAATTCACGTGGATCGGACCCTGTTTCTGCTCTGTTTTGATTCTTTTGGACTGAGCTTCATTCTGGCACGCCTCTGACACGATTTAAAGGACCCTAGGGCTCTAGGTTTTGCATCCGTGGTAGAGAAGAGCATAGCAATACACTCTTAGCCTATTCTTAATCTTCCATTCTCCTTCTTTCTTCCATTGTTCATTGAGTTCCCCTATGTCTATGGGGAACTAATTTCTATTTGTTGTTGGGGAATGATGTAACCTTGTAAACTCTCATGTATTTGAATTGATTCTTAATTCCATATGCTTTTTCATTAATTGTTAGAGTAATTCATCTGTTTTATTCTTGCTTATACAGTAGCATTATTTATGAATTGCATGAGTGTCGGGAGGTTCCTTTCAATTCAAGTTCTTGTTGAATTACTCCTAAGGGTTATATTTCTCAGGGATGAGGGCATGAGTCTTAGTCATCTCAACCACTTGATCTTCACATCTTTTTACTAGGAATACTAGGAATTGTATGAACTGGTAATTAGGGACAGGCTTAATTACCGAGGGATCAAGTTTAAGTGATTTAGTGAGGGACGTTGGCATTAATGCATAAAGAAGAATTCTTATATACATGACACGAAACTTGGTGAAATCTAACCCCAACAACATATCCATCTCATATAAATCAACCTCCGTTCATCTCTGTGCTCCTTTTCCATTGATCAATTGCATTTTATTTTATTTTATTATTTTTGTCCAAACCCAATTATCTCTTTTTATTTTGAAGTCTTAATTAATCTTGTTTTCACATAACTGTTCAGCACCAAGAGTTCTTTGGGATACGATACTTGGTCTTATCATTTTATATTACTTGTGCGACTCGGTACACTTGCTGATTTGCCCCAACATGTTTTTGACGTCGTTGCCGCGGACTCACGGTTTAAGTTATTCTATTTGTGTGATCCTTGATTAATTTTGACTTTATTTTATTTTCAAATTTTATTTTGTTTTCTTATTTTTAATTTTAATTTTTATTTTTCAATCCCTAATTTTTATTTTTTAGTTTTGTGCTAACAATATTCTCTAGGGTTTTGTGTTTTATTTATGCAGGATAGTGTGAGAACCAGAAGCAACAAAAAATTTTGAGCCTCTTCTTGAAGGACTTGAGACCAGCAAGAAGCCAAGAGGAAATAGATCATCTAGAGAACCTTCTCTAGAGAAAATTTCAATGGCTTCCGAAACTGGTGAAGGAGGTGCGGAGACCAATGTTAGCAAACGCACCTTGGCAGATTATACAACAGTTGTTGGCCCTCATCATTTTAACAGCATTGCAAAGCCAAGGGTCAACGCTGCAAACATGGAGATGAAGCCTACTCTGATCCACCTTGTAAAGAACACCAATTCAATGGACTGTCTCATGAAAGTCCATATGAGCACCTAACCACCTTCAATGAGATATGCAACACTGTGAAGATAAATGGGGTACCTGATGAGGCTATAAAACTGAGCCTATTCCCCTTTTCTCTTGGAGGTAATGCTAAATTGTGGTTGAACTCTTTTCCTGAGAACAATTTCATTAAGTGGGAAGATGTGGTGACAAAATTTCTGAACAAATACTTCCCACAATCAAATATCAACAAAGGGAAGCAGGAGATCTCTTGTTTTAGGCAAGGCATGGAGGAAACCTTGGGACAAGCATGGGAAAGATACAAACGTCTGCTGAGAAAGACGCCTACCCATGGTTTTGATGAAGCAACAGTGGTTCTCCTTTTTCTTAGTGGTCTTGGGTCACAAACTAAACTGATGATGGATGCCTCAACTAGAGGCAATATCAAATGCAAGACCCCTGATGAGGCCTATGAATTAATTGAGAATATGGCCACCAGTAACAGTGAGATGCACAGTGAGAGGGGAAAAGGAATTAAAAATGGATGAGATTAGGAAAAGGAAACTTAGAATTTGAAGAATGCGCCACTTGAAGAAGGCTCCAAGATAAGCATCCATGGAGGACCGCCACTTGCTTTAGCAAGATAAGGTCTGCCCAAAAAGGGACTTTGGAGATAGAGAAGTATCTCAAAAGAGGATTGCAAATGTGCAAATCAACTCAAGTAATCAATTGATTCAAGGTGTGTGTACAAAGAGTCCCCCTAGGTTGCTATATATAGTTTTTAAAGAGACTTGGATGAAGAGATTTAAGAGATGTGGGACTTGAATGCAAAGGTCTGACCAGCAGCGTCCCTAGGCCTTTCTTAGCCCCACATTGCTTAATTCTCTCATTCCAAGAGGCTTTATAAGCTTCCTGGCAACCTAAAGTTCAAAGAATGAAAGCTAGTTAAGACTACTTGTACTACAAGCTATGGAAAACGAATTACTCTTCTTTTCTTTTAAGTCCAAGCTATGTGAAGTCCCACATTGCTTGTACTAAAGGAAAATGAAGAGTTTATTAACGTTTCCTCACTAGAAATGAAACGAAAGCAAAAGAGGCAAAATACAAGCCCATGAAACCTACATTATTCTTTTTGTACTTTTTGTCACTCTGAAAACATTTCATTGTTGCCCCATCTATGATCATATCACCCCCCCAGGTTGGAGACGATTCGATCTCGAATCTTGAAAAACGTGCAACAAAGAGAGATTAATGACTTATTTTGTTTATAATCCAAACGAACTCCTCCTAGATCAAATGTTAACCTGCAAAAAACATCAAATATTTTATGAATGAATTGATGTTTACCAAACAATGTATATAGAAAAGGAATATTTAAAGAATGGGTTTTTGAAATTGGATTTATCTTCTTAGGGAAAACTAAAATTCCATTTTTAGAACAACTTTTATTTTTGTCTTGAGTTAAATGTAAAAAAGAATACATTAACTCAAGATGTGGGTTGGAAATGGTGTGTGAAGAAGTGGTAATAAAAAATGAGAATGGTGGGATATTTTCACAAAATTTTTGAGGAAAAGAAGAAATCTTAATAATTGGAGAAAAGTGGAAGGATGGAAAAACTCCCCTAAATTTTCTTGAATCCCGTAGAGTGATGGGAGTGGAAGGTGCCTTCAGTAGCACTTCCTGTGTATGTAGGACATCTTCCTTTTCCTTTTCTCTCACAAGTTCCTCTTTTTCTTTCTTTTCTCACTCTTCTCTTAATTTCCTCTCATTTTCTTCTTTTTCTCTCTCCTTTTCTTTTTCTCTCTTCTTTTACTCTCTCCTCTTGGCTATCGTGAATGTCCTTATTTAAACAACAAAGCATAACCTTCACTTTTGAATCAATTGATGAGGAAGAAGAGTTATAAATTGGTGAAGGTAAGGAAGAGGTAGACTCATTAGTGACAATGGCTTCACCTTCAAGGCATGTTGCCTTTTTATTAGGGCAGGCAGACGCTATATGACCATGTCCTAAGCATTTAAAACATTTAATGTGACGTGGTCTAGAAGGAGATGTAGGTGGGGAGGAGGAATGGTTAGAAGAAGAAGGAGGACAATATTTTTTTCTAACCAGTTTTGGATACCACATGATGGGGAAGTGCACACCTAGATAGAATATACTAAATGATATTTAAGGAAATGGCAAGAAAATAAAAGTGGAAAAGAGTAGGGAAAATGAAACTTAGGAATTGAAGATGCGCCACTTGAAGGAGGCTCCAAGATACGCATCAAAGGAAGACCGCCACTTGCTTAAGCAAGATAAGGTCTGCCCAAAGAGGGACTTTGGAGACAGAGAACTATCTCAAAAGAGGATTGCAAAAGTGTAAATCAACTCAAGTAATCAATTGATTCAAGGTAAGTGTACAAAAGGAGACCCCTAAGTCTTCTTATATAGCCTTTGGAGTGAGCTTGGAAGCTAGATCTAGGAGATGTGGGACTTTTGAGTGTCGAGGCCGGCTAGCAGCTGCTGCAAGTCCTCTAGGGCTTTTAAGTCCCATATTTCATAAATCTCTCCATTCCAAAGGGTTTATAATGCAACTAGTTCTCCTATAGTTCCAAACATGAAAGCTAGCTATGCTATCTAGTGCTACACGCCTAGGACGCCCATTTCCTCTTCTTTTCTTTTTAAGACCAAGCCATGCAGAGTCCCACATTGCTTGTTCTTAAAGAGAAAGAGGAGTTTATAAGCGATTATTCTACTAGAACTAACGAAAGAAAGTCAAAGAGGCAAATACAAGCCTTTGAAACCTATTCTATTCTTTTTTATTCTTTTTGTCACTCTAAAAGCTCTTCATTGTTGCCCCATCTATGATCATATCATCCCTCCCAGGTTGGAGAGGATTCGACCTCGAATCTTGAAAAACCTGCAATAAAGAGAGATTAGTCACTTATTTCGTGTATAAACCAAAGGAACTCCTCCTGGATCAAATGTCAACCTGAAAAAATCATCGAACATTTTGTGAATCAATTTATGTTGACCAATCAATGTATATAAACAAGTAATAGTAAAATAAAGTCTCCTTATATTTTTATTATATTTAGTGGTGAAAACTAGGAGACCATTTTTAGAGAAAAAATTATTTTTGTCTTCAGTTGAATGTAACCAAAAGGGTAACATTAACTCATGATGTGTTTCAAAAATGTTTATTGAAGAGTTGGAAAGAAGGAAAGAGGGAGGTGAAAGAGTTGTGCAAAATACTTTTGGAACAAATAAAGAAAACTTAGTAAAAGGAGAAAAGTAAAAGGATTGAAAAACTCCTCTGTCATGGCTTGGATCTATTTGAATGATGGGAGTGGATGGTGCCTTCAGTAACACTTCCTTTGTGACTAAGACTTTGTCCTTCTCCATTTCTCTCACAAGTTCTTCTTTTTTTCTTTTCTCTCTCCTCTCTTTCTTTTCTCTCAGTCTCTTCTTTTACTCTTTCCTCTCTTTCTTTTCTTTCTTTATTTAAACAAGTAAGCATGACCTTCTCTTTGGCATCACTTGATGAGGAAGAAGAGTTATAGGTTGGTGAAGGTAAGGAAGAGGTAGACTCATTAGTCATAATTACTTCACCCTTAATGCATGTTGCCTTTTTGGTAGGGCAGGTAGAGGCTATATGACCATGTCCTAAGCATTTAAAACATTTAATGTGACTTGGTCAAGAAGGAGATTGAGGTGGGGAGGAGGAATGGTTAGAAGAAGAATGAGGACAAGATTTGTTAGTGGGCTCCTTAGAAACATCCTTGGCTTTATCCTTTGATGATGAGGATTTGTAAAAAACATCTTTTGAAGATTTAGAAAATTTGTTGTGACAAGTTTCTTTTTTCAAGAGTTTCTTCTCTACTTTTATGGCCCTATGAACCACTACATCTAAAGTCTCATCATCATGGAATTCAATTATATATTGGATGTTGCTATTAAGTCCACTAATAAATCTAACTATTTTTGCATGATTATTTTCTTTAAGGTTAGTACGATGTAGGAGCACTTCGAGCTCACGAGCATACTCCTCCACACTTCGTCTATCTTGAGTAAGCCATTGGAGCTTAATCAAGAGGTCCCTATGGTAGTATGGAGGTACGAAACATTCGTGCAAAATGTCCCTAAAATGTTCCCATGTACTCGCGAGTGAGGCCATGGTTAAGTTTCTCCTACATAGCCATTGTTTGGCGTATCCCTCTAAAGCTAAACAAACTAACTTTACATGCAGATGTCCATCTACACTATACAAGTCAAAAATTTGTTCTACTTTAGCCATCCACTCTAAAAATATACTAGGATCGGCTTGTCCCTTGAAACTTGGCAAAGTCAACTTTGGCATTGCAAGGTTTGGATCCAAAGCTGTCTTCTTGCTTTTTCTTGGAGGAACCATGATCATGACCATGAGATTGCTTGGCTTTGGCCTTTGCCTCCATGTTCAGCCGTTTGCTAATGGCATCAAGTTGATGTTTCATGTCTTGAAAGGAATCAAGTTGATGTTGCATTTGTTGGAAGGCCTTCATCAAATCAAATTTTCTAGAAGCACTTCCATTGTGGCTAGCTCCATTGGAGGATGCATGGATGGAACCTGCAGACATCTTTAAGGCAAAACAGAAGCAAAACTACACACAAAAACAGGTTAGAAATGGTGGAGAAACACGGCAAAATAGAAGCCACAATTACAGCAGCAATAGCTCACGATTTTCACTCAAAAGAAGCAAGGAAATAGGCTCAAAAACTCACGGTAATGTCTCTCACAACCAAAGTAAGGTCAACACCCTTTTTTCAAAATAGTAATTTGTCTCACAAGTCCACTTTGAGAGTACCAACTCAAGGCTAAAGCAAATGGAAAGATGTACAATCCAACCTCAATACAAAGAAGCCAAATCAAGACAGCACATGGTAGAAGCCAACAAATGAATGAAAACTACAAGACAAATGATGAAAATTGAACCTAAAAAATCAAGAAACTTGGCACAAAATAAAGGATAGTATTATAAAGATTTTAGGAAGACAAAACAACAAGAAAAATGGAATCAAAACAGTGGCACAAATTGAACAAGACAGCAAAGGAAATTAACACAACTAAGAAGCAAAATCACATCAACATACTAGGTATACATGAAGAGCAAGATCTAATTAATGCTGGAAATAATTTTGGCAAACCTCAAACTTATAAATTCTGTATGTTTGAAGATAAAAGAGGCTTTTAAAGATGCAATCCAACACACCAAACAATGAGAAAGCTCTCGGCCAAGCATACCAAACAACAACCAGTTTTGTTGATTTTATTTCGATACAGCAAATAGCTCTTGGTAAAAGTGTCTCGGCCAAGCAAATTTAATGAAGAAAATGTGTTTTATTGGAAGCACAATTGTAGTTGTTTATAGCCTTTATTTATACAGAACAAATAAGCAAGGTTCACACACTTAAATCCAATGATGATCAAGCTCAATTCAGCACACAAACATGAAGATGTAAAAAATACTCTTAGCTATGCAATTTCAGAAAATTACTCTAGAAAACTCCTAAAGAGGAACAAACATATGACTCAATTCAAAGCTAATAAGCAAGAAAAGACACATACAATCCAGCCAAGACAAGAAATTAAAGCTGGAACAACAAGAAAAATGGAATAAGGACACCTACTTATTGAAGACCTCCTTTAGCATTGTTGTTGTTTGAAGAAATGTCTACTTGCACAAGGCTCTGGACAGCCACGGTTTAGCACCTCCAAGTGTTGATTTGAAGTGTTGATTCCTTGCTTAAGAGTATGGAGAGGGTCTAACAATGTCCACTTAGTAATTCCAACCACCACAATATCCAAACAGCAAACAACAATGCAAAATAGTGGAGTATTAATTCAACAGCAGAATACTAGATGAACACAGTGGAGGAAAAACATTATTGCGAACAGTACAGGACGAATTTGAACAAAGTAAAAACTAGGCATGAAAATAGACATGTAGACAAAACTTTTAAAAAATATTTCATGCCAAACGGATAAAAAATGAGTTCAAACGAAGGCACACAATCTGACTTAAAAATCACGCATATGCTGGGCAGAATTTGAAAAAGCTGAGCGAAAATGAAAGCACATTTAGTCTCTTCTACTCTAGCATGCAATTCCTAAGAGATCAAAAACCTAAGGCTCATGATACCACATAATGGAAAAGAAATTAAAAAATGGAAGAGATTAAGAAAAGGAAACTTATGACTTGAAGATGCGCCACTTGAAGGAAGCTCCAAGATAAGCATCAAAGGAGGACCGCCACTTGCTTGAGCAAGATAAGGTCTGCCCAAAGAGGGACTTTGGTGATAGAATACTATCTCAAAAGAAGATTGCAAAAGTGCAAATCAACTCAAGATTTTAATTGATTCAAGGTGTGTGTAGAAAGAGTCCCACATTACTTGTACTAAAAGACAAGGAAGAGTTTATAAATTTTTCTTCACTAGAAATAACGAAAAGAAAACAAGAGAGGAAAATACAACTCCATGAAACCTATACTACTCTTTTTATGCTCTTTTTTCACATTGAAAACTCTTCATTATTGCCCCATCTATGATCATATCACATCCCAACGTAAAGGAGTTTTTCAACTACAACCTTATGATGCCTTGCTTGCTCAAAATAAGATCATCACTCAACAATTGGAGATCTTAACCAACAAGGTAATGCAACCACAGAAAGAACCTCAGAGTGTGGCATAGGTTCAGCACAAACTTTGTGAACTATGTGGTGGTGACCATATTAATGGTCAATGTGTAGTGCCTGACAATCTTAATGAGGAAATCAACTACATGGGCAACTAGGTGATAACGGTCTGAAAACCGTTATTTTCATGCATAAATTTGATATTAAATCACACCCTTTGTAGCTTAAAATGAGCTTAAAATCAAGTAAAACTCTTAAGTTGTGTTACATGAGAGTCAAAAGTTGTTTTTAGAGATATTATGCTTGTTTTGCATTATTTTGCAGGGTTTTTGATGAAAATTGAAGATGGCAATGACGTAGGAACGTCATAGACTCAAGAATGAAGAAGAAAAAGGAAGAAAAGAACAGTCTGTGAACCGCTCAGCGGTAAATTCCACCGCTGAGCGTCCTAGTTCGAGGAAAAGTACTGTCTGGCACCCAGGCAGTGACGTTGAGCGTCCAGAGCGACAAGAGGCAAACAGTTTAGCGGTCATTTTAGGCGCCTAGGCGGTGGCGTATGTTGAGGCAAACTGCTGAGCGGCCAATTTTGGCGCCTAGGCGGTTGTCTGTTTTTATATTTTGGATTTTGAGATCTTTTTCTTATCTTTTTGGCTTATATATAGCTCTAGTGCGAATCCAAATGTAATTCTTTTGGCAGAGAACAACGTCCACAGCAGCTTTACAATTTTGGAGGAGATTTCTTGGATGCTTAGGCTCCACTTTATCAAATTCCATTATATTTCATCTAGTTTCATCATGATTATGGTGAACTAAACCCTTTGTTGTTGGGGAACAATGTAATCTTTTGAAACTCTCATATATCCAAATTCTTGTTTACTTTATATGCTTGCATATGCTTGATTTATCAATTGCTGGGTTTTGTACTTGTATTTAATGCTTTTACCGTTTAAATCATTCGGTAGATGGTTTTTGTCTTTATTGATACGGGGACGTACAATAATGTCATGAACTGGAGAGAATTCCTTGATTATGTTAATACCTCCTAGGGATAGGGGTAGGACGATCAATTGGGTTAATATCATGCATTATTAATTACTAGGGGAGGCTAGGGATAGCAAGCCGGTAATTAGTAATAGGCTCTTTTCACCAAGGGATTGGGTTAAGGGTAGACCAAGAAAGTTTGCATGGCAATATGATAAATAAGCAAAGTAAATAAGAAGAGTAGACATGTGAGGGTGGATAAGAGGAAATTGTAAACCCCAACAACCTCATTCCTACATTTGCATGTTTATTTCTGTTTTGCATTCAAATCATTTAAAATAATTTTCTTTTACTCAAGTCTTAAAGAATTTGTTTACACGAAAGATGAGGCCTTAAGAGTCCTCTGAGAAGAACGATATTGGGATTACCTATTTTTATTACTTGATACGATCTGGTACACTTGCCAGGGTCTTTACAAGTTTTTGGCGCCATTGCTGGGGACTCTTGGTTTAACTTTTTCGAGTAATGTAAATTGATTAATTTTTACTTGATTGTTGATATTTGTATATATATTTTTTTTATAAAAGTGCTACTAGGGTTTGTGTTTCTTGTACATGCAATAGGAGACTAGACATACTAGAAGCAAGAAAAATACCCAACCTCTTCTTGAAGGCTTAAGTGAGACAAGGGGAAGAAGGAGAGTCAGACGCCCATCTAGGGATTTATTTCCTTCTCCTAGCAGATTATTGTCACCTTCCCAAGATAGAAGAACAGAGGAGATAGCACGACAACTTCCTCCAAGACGCACATTGGCAGATCAATCTAATGCTGTTGGTCCTTTTCACTTTAACAGCATAGCCATGCCTACGGATCAAACAACCAACATGGTGATGAATCCAACACTAATACACCTAGTACAAGGCAACTAGTTTCACGGCTTGTCAAATGAGAATCCATATGATCATTTGACCACGTTTAGTGAAATCTGCAACACTGTGAAGATGGCAGGGGTATCAGATGAATGAGTAAAGCTTAGCTTGTTCCCATTCTCATTTGCGGGCAATGCTAAGGCGTGGCTTAATTCCTTTCCTGAAGGAACATTCGCCACATGGGAGACTGTGGCTACGAAGTTTGTCACTAAATATTTTCCACAGTCCAAAGTTACTCAAGGAAAGCTGGAAATTTCATCATTCAAGTAGGGTATGGAAGAGACTTTAGGTCAAGCATGGGAGAGATTCAAGGGCTTGCTGAGAAAGACGCCAACGCATGGTTTTGACAAGGCCACCTTGGTTCTTGCATACCTTGGAGGTTTGAACACTCAGTCGAAGATGATGCTGGATGCCTTAGCTGGAGGCAATGTTAAACAAAAGACTGAAGATGAAGCCTATGACTTGATCAAAAATATGGCTGCTAATGAGCAAGAAAATTATAGTGAAAGAGGCGTACCTACACAAAAGAGAGGAGTTTTGCATTTGCCTACAGATGACGCTATGCTGGCTCAAAACCATCTTCTGACTCAAAAGTTAGATAATTTGACAAAGATTCTCTCACAACTTCCTAAGGAGATTCGTAATGTCTCCCAAACACAACAGTTGTGTCATTTCTGCGGTGGTGACCATATCAATGGTCAATGTAATTTGCCTGAAGAGATGCATCAAGAAGCTAATTTGATGGGAAATTAGTTTCAGAATACCTATCAAGGTAATGCCAAACAAGGTTGGAAGAATCATCCAAGTATTAGTCAGGCACCGAATTTCCCATCAGGGAAAACAGGGAATTTCCCCCAGGGCAAACAGGAGGTTTTAGGCAGCGGCAACCTTCACCTCTGTGGCAGCAGGTCACCCATTTGACGGAGGTCGTCAGAGACCTAAATGATAGATTTGATAAATTCTTGAAGGTTTATGAGTCCAATCAAGCAGGTAATCAAGCCAGCATCAAATCTTTAGAGATGCAAGTCGGGCAATTGTCAAAAAGGGTAGACACCACTTAGAAGCACCAATTTAGGGCTAACATTAATGTTAACCCTAAAGAGGAATGTAAAGCTGTAGTTACAAGAAGTAAACGACAAGTTGAAAGGGAAGTTGTGGAGATTGGTAGTAGTGATGAGTGATAACAGTCTCAAAACCGTTATTTTTATGCATAAATTTGATATTAAATCACACCCTTTGTAGCTTAAAATGAGCTTAGAATCAAGTAAAACTCTTAAGTTGTGTCGCATGAGTGTCAAAAGTTGTTTTTAGAGATATTATGCTTGTTTTGCATTGTTTTGCAGGGTTTTGGATGAAAATTGAAGATGGCAATGAAGTAGGAAGGTCATAGACTCAAGAATGAAGGAGAAAAAGGAAGAAAAGAAGAGTCTGTGAACTACTCAGCGGTAAATTCTACCGCTGAGCCTCCTAGTGCAAGGAAAAGTTGTTGTCTGGCGCCCAGGCGGTGATGCTGAGCGTCCAGAGCGACAAGAGGCAAACCGTTCAGCGGTCATTTTAAGCGCCTGGGCGGTTGTCTGTTTTTATATTTTGGGATCTGAGATCTTTCTGTTATCTTTTTGGCTTATATATAGCCCTAGTGCAAATCCAAATGTAATTCTTTTGGAAGAGAACAACATCCACAGTAGCTTTACACCTTTGGAGGAGATTTCTTGGATGCTTAGGCTCCACTTTATCGGTTCTAGGGTTTTCTTTTCCATTCTTCCATTATTTTCATCTCATTTCACCATGATTATGGTGAACTAAACCCTTTGTTGTTGGGGAAAAATGTAATCTTTTGAAACTCTCATATATTGAAATTCTTGTTTACTTTATATGCTTGTATATGCTTGATTTATCAATTGTTGGGTTCTTTACCTTTGCTTAATGCTTTTACCGTTTAACTCATTCGGTAAATGTTGTTTGTCTTTATTGATACGGGGACGTACGGTAATGTCATGAACTGGGGAGAATTCCTTGATTATGTTAATACCGCCTAGGGATAGGGGTAGGACGATCAATTGTATTTTGCTTCGGCCCATTATGCATTATTAGTTACTAGGGGAGGCTAGGGATAGCAAGCCGGTAATTAGTAATAGGCTCTTTTCACCAAGGGATTGGGTTAAGGGTAGACCAAGAAAGTTTGCATGGCAATGTGATAGATAAGCAAAGTAAATAAGAAGAGTAGATATATGAGGGTGGATAAGATGAAATTGTAAACCCCAACAACCTCATTCATTCATAGTTTCTCTTAGTCAATTGAATTCTTGCATCTGCATGTTTATTTCTGTTTTGCATTCAAACCATTCAAAGTATTTTCTTTTACTCAAGTCTTAAACAATTTGTTTACACGAAAGATAAGGCCTTAGGAGTCCTCTGGGAAGAACGATATTGGGATTACTGATTTTATTACTTGATACGATCTGGTACACTTGCCAGGGGTTTAACAAGTTTTTGGCGCCGTTGTCGGGGACTCTTGGTTTAACTTTTTCAAGTAGTGTAAACTGATTAAATTTGACTTGATTTTTATGTTTATTTTATTCTAATAAATTATTTCTAGGATTTTGTGCCTAATGTTTACAGGATGCAGTATGTACAAGAATTTGGTTCTAAGGGTACTCAATTCTATCAAAATAATTTCAACTACTGGTGGGAACCTCACTCATACATGGATCAAAGCAAATCTAGGCAAGCTGATGAGCAACAAATTACTCCACTTAAGAAAAATACAAATTCTGATGAACTTCTTCAGAGGATCATGAATTTGGAAGTATACCATGTCAAAAGCATAGAGGAGAGTGTAAAGAATGAAGAATTTTTTCCACAGGGCATGTATACAAGATTTTCTTCTCATAGAAGCATGGAAGAGATGCAACAATATCAGTGGCAGCAACAAATCTCTTTACCAATAGAAATGTGGGAGTATGATCAACAACTATGTCATCAGATAGCTGATGTGACAGAACAAGTCAAAAGCCTTAATGAAAAGTTCGATAAATTTTTGGAAAAGTATGATTCTAAGAGCTATGAAGTTACCTTCAGGAATTTGGGGACACAAATTGATGAGGTTTTTGATGAGGACAAGATAGAGAGAGAGGTGAAAAAGATAGAAGAGATAACATAAAAGGTTGTTGTTGAGGAGAAGATAGATGAAGAAAAGATAGAAGAAGAGGTTGTAAAATTGAAAGAGAGGGAGTATGAAAAACTCTTGCCCTATCCAAAGACATATTCTAGGAGGGAGAAAGAAAACCAGTTGGAGCGATTTATGGAGAATTTTAAGAAGCTGGAAATAACCATACCGTTTTCTGAAGCACTTCAGCAAATGCCCTCATATGCGAAATTTTTGAAAGAACTTCTCATGAAGAAAAGGAAGTACATTGAGAAGGAAACTATTGAGCTGCAAGGAAATTGCAGTGCAGTCATACAGAGAACATTACCTCCCAAATTACAAGATCCAGGGAGCTTTACCATTCAAGTGGTTGAAAGAACAAAGAAACATAGAAAATGTGGAAAAATAAAGAAAAAAATAAAAAGAGAAAAAAATAGAAAGTTAGAGGAGGAGAAGAGTGAGAAAAAGAGGAAGAGAGGAAAGAAGAAAAGATCATATCAAAAACCTCTTCCTCATCCAAAGAAGTATCATAGGAAGAAAATGAACTTCAAGTGTTTTATGGAGATCTTCAAGAAATTGGAGATTAAAGTTCCTATGATGGAGACATGGAAACAGGTGCTTGGTGTTATCAACTTTCTGAAGAAATTCAGCAGGAAGAAGAAGAAGAAAAGAATATCAAGCAAAGGGAGTATCAACACCTACTGATGGGTGTTTGAACTCTACCGGGTCAAGCTAATGACGTTAAACAAGCGCTATTGGGAGGCAACCCAAGTTTCTTTTTCTTTTGTACTTTGAATTTGTAGAATAGGTTGAACTTTTATTTTGTGTCTATGCTTGGCTTGTACAATGGTTCTGATGGTAGTATTATAATGCATGACAAGTATTTGTTAATGATTAAATGTGGTTAATGACTGAGAATGTATGATATCTAGTTGAATGGTTCACTAACTATATGAACAAATGTGTAGTGATTTATGATTGTGATTGTGATGCTAAGCAAGATAAATGAATGATGTGTGAGAAAGCATGTTGTGTTAGGTCTTGAGCTCCAGAGTTTTTACTGATATATGTATTGTTCACAGGGAATCATGAATGATATTGCCTTAGTCTTGATAATTGATTGAATTGCATGCTTATGTTAGATGATCAAGGCCATGTTTGGAAGCCCTTATCTAGCCAAATTTTCACCCAAAAAGTTTAAAATTTTATACCTCTTTTGAACCTTGGCCTTAAACAGGGTGAAAACCCTTGATTTGAAATTATTTATCTTGAGTAGGGTTGAGAATAATCTTATGTGATGAAAAGGTTCAAGTTTGGGGTTGTACGGGGAAAGTTGAAAGGAAAAAGAAAAGCATTGAGTTCAAGTATTGAAAAGAAACATGCATGAGTAAAGAAGAAAAAGAAAATGTAAAAGCATGAAAAAGGAACTCAATGCAGAGGGAAGAAGTTGGGAATAAAGGAGTTTGGTGATAGAGAGAGTTTAAACTTGAACCTTTTCAATGATGAAATAGCTCTCTTAATTCAAGGATTTTGCGATCCAGAAAAACCAAATTTTCTTGATAGCCCAACCTCATTACAAGCCTTGGAAAAGTCCTTGTGATGGTATTTGCATGTAAGGATTTTGATTGTTTTAGATAAATGGCAATATTGTTCTATGTGACATGTGAATAGTAAAGAGTGGAGTGAGTCCTTAAACACTTGAGTGATTGAGTGAAACACTTGCTTGGTAAGAATTGTTGAAATCCATGTTTACATCTATGCTTAGTGGATTGATCATTCATGAATAAAACATCTGATGGGAAATATTGAAGTAGGTGAACTAGATTGGATTGAAAGCATGCTTGCATTTTGGTAGGATACCATTGAAAATCTGACTTGGAAAATAACTTGTCATGAAGAAAAGGATTTTGAAAAGTGTAGAACTATTTGATGAAAAATTGGAAGGCCAAGTTTTGTTAAGTTTTGCTTGAGGACAAGCAAAGTTTTAAGTTTGGGGATGTGATAACGGTCTCAAAACCATTATTTTCATGCATAAATTTGATATTAAATCACACCCTTTGTAGCTTAAAATGAGCTTTGAATCAAGTAAAACTCTTAAGTTGTGTCACATGAGAGTCAAAAGTTGTTTTTAGAGATATTATGCTTGGTTTGCATTGTTTTGCAGGGTTTTTGATGAAAATTGAAGATGGCAATGAAGTAGGAAGGTCATAGACTCAAGAATGAAGGAGAAAAAGGAAGAAAAGAAGAGTCTGTGAACCACTCAGTGGTAAATTCCACCGCTGAGCGTCCTAGTTCAAGGAAAAGTACTGTCTGGCGCCCAGGCGGTGACGCTGAGCGTCTAGATCAACAAGAGGCAAACCACTCAGAGGTCATTTTAGGCACCTAGGCGGTGGCGTGTGTTGAGGCAAACCGCTGAGCGGCCAATTTTGGCGCTTGGGCGGTTGTCTGTTTTTATATTTTTGATTTTGAGATCTTTCTGTTATCTTTTTAGATTATATATTGATAACGGTCTCAAAACCGTTATTTTCATGCATAAATTTGATATTAAAATGCTTCCTTTGTAGCTTAAAATGAGCTTTGAATCAAGTAAAACTTTTAAGTTGTGTTACATGAGAGTCAAAAATTGTTTTCAGAGATATTATGCCTGTTTTGCAGGGTTTTTAATGAAATGGAAGATGGCAATGAAGTAGGAAGGTCATAGACTCAAGAATGAAGGAGAAAAAGGAAGAAAAGAAGAGTCTGTGAACCACTCAGCGGTAAATTCCACCGCTGAGCGTCCTAGTGCAAGGAAAAGTTGTTATCTGGCGCCCAGGCGGTGACGCTGAGCGTCTAGAGCGACAAGAGGCAAACCGGTCAGCGGTCATTTCTGGCGCCTGGGCGGTGGCGTGTGTTGAGGCAAACCGCTGAGCGGCCAATTTGGGCGCCTGGGCGGTTGTTTGTTTTTATATTTTGGATTCTGAGATCTTTTCTGTTATCTTTTTGGCTTATATATAGCCCTAGTACGAATTCAAATGTAATTCTTTTGGCAGAGAGAAACATCCAGAGCTGCTCTACACACCTTGGAGGAGATTTCTTGGATGCTTAGGCTCCACTTTATCAAACCTAGGGTTTGCTTTTCCATTCTTTCATTATATTTCATCTAGGTTCACCATAATTATGGTGAACTAAACCCTTTGTTGTTGGGGAACAATGTAATCTTTTGAAACTCTCATATATCCACATTCTTATTTACTTTATATGCTTACATATGCTTGATTTATCAATTGTTTGGTTCTTTACCTGTATTTAATTCTTTTACCGTTTAACTCATTCGGTAGATGTTGTTTGTCTTTATTGATACGGGGACGTACAATAATGTCATGAACTGGGAAGAATTCCTTGATTATGCTAATACCGCCTAGGGATAGGGGTAGGACGATCAATTGTATTTTGCTTCTGTTTATCATGCATTATTAATTACTAGGGGAGGCTAGGGATAGCAAGACGGTAATTAGTAATAGGCTCTTTTCACCAAGGAATTGGGTTAAGGGTAGACCAAGAAAGTTTGCATGGCAATATGATAAATAAGCAAAGTGAATAAGGAGAGTAGATATATGAGGGTGGATAAGATGAAATTGTAAACCCCAACAACTCCACTCATCCATATTTTCTTGAAGCCAATTGAATCACTGCATTTGCATGTTTACTTTTGTTTTGCATTTTAATCATTCAAATTAATTTCTTTTCTCAAGTCTTAAACGATTAGTTTACACGAAAGATGAGGCCTTAAGAGTCCTTTGGGAAGAACGATATTGGGTTTACCAATTATTATTACTTGATACGATCTGGTACACTTGCCAGGGGTTTAACATATATATCCCTAGTGCGAATCCAAATGTAATTCTTTTGGTAGAGAACAACGTCCACAACAGCTTTACACCTTTGGAGGAAATTTCTTGGATGCTTAGGCTCCACTTTATCAAATCTAGGGTTTGCTTTTCCATTCTTCATTATATTTCATCTAGTTTCATCATGATTATGGTGAACTAAACCCTTTGTTGTTGGGGAACAATGTAATCTTTTGAAACTCTCATATATCCAAATCTTGTTTACTTTATATGCTTGCATATGCTTGATTTATCAATTGTTGGGTTCTTTACCTGTATTTAATGCTTTTACCGTTTAACTCATTTGCTAGATTTTGTTTATCTTTATTGATACGGGGACGTACAGTAATGTCATGAACTAGAGAGAATTCCTTGATTATGTTAATACCGCCTAGGGATACGGGTAGAACGATCAATTGTATTTTGCTTCAGCTTATCATGCATTATTAATTACTAGGGGAGGCTAGGGATTGCAAGCCGGTAATTAGTAATAGACTCTTTTCACCAAGCGATTGGGTTAAGGGTAGACCAAGAAAGTTTTCATGGCAATATGATAAATAAGCAAAGTGAATAAGGAGAGTAGATATATGAGGGTGGATAAGATGAAATTGTAAACCCCAACAACTCCACTCATCCATATTTTCTTGAAGCCAATTGAATCACTGCATTTGCATGTTTACTTTTGTTTTGCATTTTAATCATTCAAATTAATTTCTTTTCTCAAGTCTTAAACGATTAGTTTACACGAAAGATGAGGCCTTAAGAGTCCTTTGGGAAGAACAATATTGGGTTTACCAATTATTATTACTTGATACGATCTGGTACATTTGCCAGGGGTTTAACATATATATCCCTAGTGCGAATCCAAATGTAATTCTTTTTGCAGAGAACAACGTCCACAACAACTTTACACCTTTGGAGGAGATTTCTTGGATGCTTAGGCTCCACTTTATCAAATCTAGGGTTTGCTTTTCCATTCTTCCATTATATTTCATCTAGTTTCATCATGATTATGGTGAACTAAACCCTTTGTTGTTGGGGAACAATGTAATCTTTTGAAACTCTCATATATCCAAATCTTGTTTACTTTATATGCTTGCATATGCTTGATTTATCAATTGTTGGGTTCTTTACCTGTATTTAATGCTTTTACCGTTTAACTCATTTGGTAGATTTTGTTTATCTTTATTGATACGGGGACGTACAGTAATGTCATGAACTAGAGAGAATTCCTTGATTATGTTAATACCACCTAGGGATAGGGGTAGGACAATCTATTGTATTTTGCTTCCGCTTATCATGCATTATTAATTACTAGGGGAGGCTAGGGATAGCAAGCCGGTAATTAGTAATAGGCTCTTGTCACCAAGGGATTGGGTTAAGGGTAGACCAAGAAAGTTTTCATGGCAATATGATAAATAAGCAAAGTAAATAAGAAGAGTAGATATGTGAGGGTGGATAAGATGAAATTGTAAACCCCAACAACCTCATTCATTCATAGTTCTCTTAGTCAAATGAATTCCTGCATTTGTATGTTTATTTCTGTTTTGCATTCAAATCATTTAAACTAATTTTCTTTTACTCAAGTCTTAAACAATTTATTTACACGAAAGATGAGGCCTTAAGAGTCCTCTGGGAAGAACGATATTGGGATTACAGATTTTTATTACTTGATATGATCTGGTACACTTGCCAGGGTCTTAACATTAGGTCTACCCCAATAATTATAACCAAGGGTGGAAATCTCACCCAAGCAATGGACAAGGTCAATTTGGGCAAACTAGAGGACAATTCAATAAACCACCACAACATCAGCAACAATGGCAGCAACAAACCTCTCTGTCTGACAGAACTACAAGACTTGAAGAAACCCTACAATAGTTCATGCACGCAACTTTGTCAACCCAGAAAAGCACAAATGCGGCTGATGAGTCAATATTTTCTTGACTGTATTTAGATTATTGCGCTAAATTAAATTAGGGAATTGTGCTTAATTGCCCGGTATTTTTCCGTTTTTCCTAATTATGCTTAATTTGATCGGAAATTCTTATTTTAGTTAATTTGAATTTTTTGAGCTAATTAATTGCATTTTTAGTTTCAGGGAAAATTCTGGAGATATATTTTGGAGCATTAGGAAGGAGGCAAAGTCATTAAAGATTCTACAATTAGGCATTTTAATTTTAATTACATTGTAACTTAGTAGTCTAGGAAGCTTTAATTAAACTTATGCACAATGGGCCATTGTTGGCAAAAATGTGAAAAGCCTAATTTTGTAGGACACATGGCACCACCCTTAGGGTTTCTTTTTGGGGTGGACCTCACCCATTTTTAGGGATTGTCGGCCTAAAGAGGCAGGGATCCCATTGTGTGGAAAACAATGTTTTTCTTGGAGAATGAAGCACATGGTACAAAGGGAAGCAACATATTAAATTGTTTGTTGAATGAAGAGAACAAATTTGGAGTTGGTGTGAAGGAAGGTCACGACCATGAAGGTTTTTTAGGCCATTTTCAATTTCAATTTCTTTAGTAGATGAATATGATGTCACGTGAATGATAGAGGAAAAAACATGTTTTTTCTTTTGTTTAAATTAGTTTACATGTTGTTTTTCATTTCTCTAAATTAGTGTTGCATTTAAATAATTTTAATTGTGCTAGATAATTGTTTGTTACAGTGTTGCGGTCTAGTATTTTATTTTGTGTTAATGTTGTCTAGTATTTGTGGTAGAGATAATTTGACTGTCATGTTAGCTTAAATTAATTGAGTTGGTCATTAGCGATATTATAATGTTTCCTTGAGATTTTTGGACTGTAATTATGTTTGCCACTCTGACTTGGTTAATGTGAAATCTGTTTTTGCACTTGCAATTGGGTATACGCTTAGTTGCCTAGTTGGTGTTTAGTCTTCGCTTAGTTGATGAAACTGCATGGTGTAAATTGGATTTGATGTTAACATTGCGTTCTGATGGGTTGTCGTAGCCCACTCAAATTTAATGTGCAATTTAGAAATGCAGTATAGCTAGGATATGACTCCTAGGTCGTCTCTCAAGGACCAATTTTGCGGTTCAGAATTTAGTCAAACACGAAATGGGGGGGTTGTGAAAACGGTTTGCGTTGAACGCGGATGAAAACAGAATCAAAATACGACGAATATGGAAATTCAACTATAGAAATGCATACGAAGACGTAAAAATGTGGAATAAAACAGGGAGAGAAAACAGTCGGTCATTAACTTAATTACAATGTTTCCCATCACCGATTAACAAAATAAAGTTGCTACTCAAACCTCTAATCCAATAGAGTTAACCGACTAAGCGATGGTTAATCTTGTTCTCATAAAAGCGAACTAAGCAAATGCAGTGTCAATGTCAAATCTGAATTACACCATACAGTTTCATCAACTAAGTGAAGATGTCACACCAATTAGGTAACTAAGCGTATACCCAATTGCAGGTGTAAATACAGATATCACATTAACAAAGGTCAGAATAACAAACATAGTTATGGTACAAAAATCTCAGGGAAACATCACAATATAGCTAATGACCAACTAAATTGATTTAAGCTAACATGACAATTAAAGTAACACGACCAAACACATTAGACAACATTAAAACAAATTAAAATACTAGACACCAAAACTGTTTCAATCAACTATCTAACACAGTTAAATTAATTTAAATGCAAAACTAAATTAAGGAAATCAAAAACAACTAATCCTACTAACTAAATTAATTAAAAACTAAAGAAACCAATAAGCCTAATTTAATCCTAGCAAATTACTTGACTAAATGACAATTAGCAATCAATTTTAAAAGTCCAATTGTCCAAATAGAACCTCATGGCCGTGAGTCACCAAGCACCATATCCAAACTTGACTTTCTTGCTTCAATAAGCCACCAAATGTGTTGACTTCTTCTCCCATGTGCACCATTTTCCGAGGAAATTAACATGTGCCTTCCACATCATACAATACCGTCCATTCTCTCCTCCCATGCAGCAAAATAAAATGAAATCCACAAACTAAGACACAATTGCCGTGAGCTAAAAAAAAGCTTCTACAAAAGTTGCTTCAAAGACCAAAGTGCAAATGGAAGATACTTTGGATAGTCAAACCAATGTGCCATGTAAGCAAGGTCCAATGAAAATAAACACCATAAACTTCCATTCTCTTGTGCTATTCTTGGCAGCCACAATGCAAGTAAAAGACAAAGTTCAAAAGTGGAAACCTTCCTTGAGTCAAAACAAGCATCTTTTGTGTTGGTCCAAAAATGGCAAGAACTTAAATGCACCTTATCTCTCCCTTCCAATGCTCCATTTCGGTTTCTCCACCAAGACAACCCTTCAAAACCTTTTCTTCACCATACATTAACGTGAATACACCCCAAGGAACCAAGCATCAGCTTCAAAACAAGTCATGAACAATAAACCCAAACATATGCTACTTCAACCCAACCAAATCTTCCATTTCTTCAAGTTTTTAGTAAAAAACGAAAATGAATCCCTACCCTTCAAGTCCAGCACGTCCAGCCACCATAAACAACACAAAATTCTGGTTGTAATCTTGCTTCAAACATTAAAACCGAAAAACAAGAAGAAAGAGCCCAAACCACAACACCCACACATCAACTTAAGCTCTTTTCAACCCAAAACTCACATAGAACTCCATTTTTATCATCCAACCAACCAAAATGAAATGAAAATCGAGAGGAACAGCAGCAAAGGGAGAGGAAAACGAAATATAAAGTTACTCAAACCCAACATCCACCACGACAATGCAAGGACAAGCTCCAAAACTCAAGCTTCAAGCATCAAGAACAAGCAAATGGAAGTAGAAATGAATGATTTTTCACCATCAATGAGCTAAGATAACCAAGAGTGAGTTAAGAGACAAAGAAAATCTGCATCTTGTTCATTGAAATGGCTCCAAACCGAAAAACACCAAGCAATCTCCCTTAAGGCATGTTCATACATGAAACCCTAGGAGAGATAAGTTCTAAAACCAAAAGTATGAAGTGTTAAAAAAATGAAATGTCAAGTCTCCTTCCCTTTTGTGTGTCTCGGCCATTCTCACTAAAAATCCAACCCACACCCTAAAAGAATTGTGGGGTCCACCTCTAAGAAACCCTAAAGTCTATGCCAAGTGTCCCACACAAGGGTTTTTTACAAAATTGCCCATAAAAGGGTCCAAAACATCTAATTCTAATCAAGGGCTTCTAAAAAACGAAATTACAACTTTAATTAAAACTTAAATGACTAAATGTTGAGCCTTTGAGTGTGCCACACCATATCCTAATGCTCCAGATGATATTTCCACAATTTCCCTATAACCAAAAATATGCTTAATCAGCTCAAAATATCCAAATTAGCGAGAAAATACGAATTTCACCAAATTAAGCAGAATTCGGAAAACGGGGAAATAACAGACAATTAAACACAATTCCCTGGTTTATTTAAGTGCAATAAACTAAATATGGTTCAAGAAATAACGACTTATCACGTTCGCTTAGTTCGGTTTTATGAAAACATGATTAGCCTTCGCTTAGTTGGTTAACTGTGTTGGATTAGAGGTTTGAGTCGCTGCTTTATTTTGTTGATCTGCGATTGAAAGCATTGTAATTAAGTTAATGACCAACCGTTTCCATTCTGACTTTGAAACCGCTTTTATATCTGTGTTTAATTATCTGTTTGCGTCAGTGTTTTGATTTAATTCATCCGTATTCACCACAAAACGTTTTCACAACCCCCTCCTTCGTGTTTGACTTAATTTCTGAACCGCAAATTGGTCCTTGAGAGACAACCTAGGAGTCACTTCCTAGTTATACTGCATTCCTAATTGCTTGGGTTGTTTTCTGTGGTTTGAAATTTTTGTGCTATTGTTTCATGATTATAGGGTGTTGTGATTTAGTGCATGACTAGAGGAAATCCTGGACCCATACCACCCTTTGATCCTGAGATTGATAGGACGTTTCATAGGTTAGCTAGGCATTCTAGGAATTTGTCTTTAGAGTCTGTTTTTGAGTCAATTCCATTAGATACTGTGCATCCTACTGCTGAATCTAAATCCACTACTGAGTACTTTGTGCATACTGCATCTACTGCATCTGTTGCATCTGCACCTGATTCTGATTCTGATTCTGTTATTTTTCACACTGAGAACAGTATGGCACAACCTCCACCTCGTGAGAGGACTTTTAGGGAGATGGTTGCACCTGATTTTGATATTGAAAGCTTGTGCATCCAATATCTTGATGAGGACGTTCCATATGTTCTCAAGACTGGACTGATCAATTTGTTGCCAAAGTTTCATGGCCTTGCAGGTGAGAGTCCGCATAAGCATCTGAAGGAATTCCATATTGTTTGTTCGACGATGAAACCGCATGATGTTCCTGAAGATCACATCTTCTTGAAGGCATTCCCTCATTCATTGGAAAGTCCTGCTAAGGATTGGTTGTACTGTTTAGCACCTAGATCCATCACTAGCTGGGATGATCTGAAGATGTTGTTCCTCGAGAAATTTTTCCCAGCATCCCAGACCATAGCTATCAAAAAAGACATATCTGGGATTAGACTGCTTGGTGGAGAGAGCTTATATGAGTACTGGGAGAGATTCAAGAAAATTTGTGCAAGTTGTCCTCACCATCAGATACTTGACCAACTCCTTCTTCAGTATTTCTATGAAGGCCTCAACAACATGGATAAGGGTATGATTGATGCTGCCAGTGGTGGAGCACTTGGAGACACCACGCCTACTTAGGCTAGGCAATTGATAGAGAAGATGGCCGCCAACTCCCAACAATTTAGCGCTAGGAATGATGCCATTGTGGTGAGG
This sequence comes from Vigna reflexopilosa, assembly GCA_027742785.1. Taxonomy (NCBI): domain Eukaryota; kingdom Viridiplantae; phylum Streptophyta; class Magnoliopsida; order Fabales; family Fabaceae; genus Vigna; species Vigna reflexopilosa. Next base: position 21,116,968 of record CM050918.1, read on the forward strand.
GGCGTACATGATGTTGGTGCCTAGTCTTCATCATCTGCTGAAAGCAAATTGGAAGGCAAGCTTGACTCTCTTGTGAGGTTGGTGAAACAGTGGCAACCAACCAGAGACCTGCAACTCCATCTGCATTATTTGCACGACTATGTGCTATTTGTCCTTCCAGTGACCACTATAGAGATGCCTGTCCTTCTTTGCAGCACCATGTTTCTCCTGATGTGCCTCAAGCTTATGCTACTAACATTTACAATAACAGGCACTTACAACAGCAGAATTATGACTTGTGCAGCAACAGGTACAACCCAGGGTGGAGGAATCACCCCAATCTTAGATGGAACAATGCTCAACAGCATCAGTAGCAGACGCCACCTTTCCAGAATGCTGCAAGTCCTAACAAATATGTGCCTCTACCTATGCAACAAAATCAGAGGCAGCAGCAACAACAATAACAAGAGGCACCTGCCCAACCAGCTGCCCAACCTTCTACTTCTTCTAAGCCTTCATTGGAAGAGTTAGTGAGACATATGACTATGCAGAACATGCAGTTTTAGCAGGAGACTAGAGCTTCCATACAGAGTCTCACTAATCAGATGGGTCAGATGGATACTCAGCTTAACGAGGCGCAGTCTCAGAATTCTGATAAGTTAGCATCCCAGACTATGCAGAATCCAAAGAATGTGAGTGCCATAACCCTCAGATCAGGGAAGCAGATTGTTGTGCCTTTAGAGCCAACTCCTACACCTACACCCACGCCTGCCGCTTCTCATAGGAAAGAGGACCAGTCTACCGGTGGTTGTTTCTCTTCTCCAGGTGGACCTTCTCCTTCTTCCACCACTACCACCAGTGCATCTCCTCCTTTGCCTGATCGGCCTATCCCTCTACCCTTCCCTCCAAGGGCAATTCCTAGGAAAAAGATGGAAGAGGTGGATAAGGAAATATTGGAGACCTTCAGGAAGGTAGAGGTGAACATTCCTCTAGTTGATGCAATCAAACAAATTCCAAGGTACGTCAGGTTCTTGAAGGAGTTGTGCACACACAAGAGGAAGATGAAAGGTAATGAAAGGATTAGCATGGGTAGGAATGTATCTGCGCTTATTGGTAAGTCGGTCCCACCATGCTTGATTTAGGTGCTTCCATTAATGTCATGCCTTTTTCTATACATGCATCTTTGTCTCTTGGTCGTTTGCAAACTACGGGTGTGGTCATTAAGTTGGCCAATAGGAGTGTTACCCACCCAACAGGTTACATAGAGGATGTCTTGGTTAGGGTTGGGGAACTGATTTTTCCTGCAAATTTTAATGTTTTGGAGATGGAGGAGGGATTCTCTCATGGATCCGCTCCCATTATCTTAGGCAGGCCATTCTTGAAAATTGCCCGAACCAAGATTGATGTGTATGCTGGAACTTTGTCAATGGAATTTGCTGATATTGTTGTTCACTTTAATATCCTTGATGCAATGAAATTTCCAGTTGAGGACCATTCTGTTTTTAGGATTGACATATTGGATGACATTATTTATGCGTATGTTGTTGATGACTTTACTTCTTTGCATGAGAAAGAGCATTCTTTTCCATCTTCTTTACAATTTCCTGATTTATTTAAGTGCAATAAACCAAATATAGTCAATAAAATATTGACTCATCATTGATGAAATTAGTATTAAAGTGGAGAATAGGGCGATTTGGAAAAGGATTTTGAGAAACCCTAGTCGACGCCGTTGAGCGGTCTTCTTGGACGTTGCGCGGTGGCGCGGCTTGAGGCAAACCGCTGAGCGGTCTTCTTTGACGCTGAGCGGTCTGCTGCAGATTTTGTTGGATGTTTGATTTTTGATGCAGGGACGTTGAGGGGCCCTGTTTTTTCCCTCAGTGTTGGACTGTAATTGGTTTGGAATCTGATTGATGATGTACTAACCTCTAATGATGAATTCCTGTGGAAATTTGAATTTTACTTTATGCAGGAATGTCATCATCATCAAGAAGGGTGAAAACTCTTAGCAACAAGAGGAAGGAGCCTGAGAGGCCAAGGAGGTTTTATTCTCCTAGGTTCCTCTCTAGGAAACATGAGGAGCATTACTTGATTGTGCAGGAGAGGAGTTTATTGATGGAAAGGAAGGCCACTTTTATCCCAGACTTGGCTCCTGAGTTTGGAATGAAGATTATGATGAGAGACTCGGAGAGGCTGACCACATATCCTGCACCAGCAAGTATTGAGTTGGTAAAGGAATTTTATACAAATGCCTTGACCAGAGGAGGAGTTGATGCTGGGAGATACATGAGTTATGTGAGGGGACATATTGTTCGGTATGACCCCGACACCATCAACAACTTCTTAGGTACTGAATGGCCAGGTGAACAATGTCAATATGCAACACTTGTTGGGGGGTTCAGAGACATAGCAGACATTGAGAGGGTTATGTGCCTTCCTGGAAGGCATTTTCAGAACAACCCAAATGGAGTACCCGTCAACATAAAGAGGGCAGATTTGACGCCTTTGGCGAAATACTGGATGACATTCACTTATGCCAACATTCAGTCGTGCTCTCATGTTTCTGACATTACCATGCATCGGATTATCTTCATCTACTGCATGTTGAGGCAGTTAGATGTGAACGTCGGGAAAGTCATTGTCGATGAGATTCAGAGTTGCGCTACTAATGTGAGTAGTAGGACACCGCTGGAACATTCGTCCCTGATCACTTTTTTGTATCAGCTGCCTATATGAGAGGTCCAGGAAGGCCATAAACGCTACCTATTATCAGCAGTACTGTGAAGAAGAGGAGGCAGCCGGAGCACCTAGGAGACATCCTAGGAGAGCAGCAGCACAGCAGGAGCATGTACCTACAAATGCACCGGCACAACAAGCCGAGCAATTCCAGATGAGGGACATGTATATGTACATGATAGAGGCTAGGATGGAGGCTTTTCGTAGACGGCAGATAGCTACTGCTGAGATGATAGTAGGGCTGTACAATCAGCCACCAGTGCACTGGTGGACCATGGACGAGTTTCATGGAGCTATGGCTTGGCCTCAGGAGCAGGCACAAGGCAGCGGGTCTGGAGAAGTTGAAGCACCAGGCATGGATGAGGATGATGATGAAGATAACTTTGAAGATGCTGATGGTGGAGATCAGGAGGACTCAGATGAGGACATGGATTGAGAGGGCATCTACTGATGGATGCCCATGCTTTAGACAAGGTTTTATCTTACACTTTTGTATTTTTTGTTTTTTTTAGAATAGGTTGAATTTTGATTGTCAGTGTCTATGCTTGGCTGGAACACTATTTCTGACTAATGTTTGACTGAATAATATTGCATGATGAATCTATTTGATGATGATTCGATGTGGATGATGATTGAGTTGTGTTGCATGTTAATATTCATGTGAAAATTTCACTAGCTATGTGAACAGATTTGTGATGAATTATGATTGTGGTTATGATGCTAAGCATGGTGTATGAATGGATGATGTCCGAGAAAGCATGTTGTGTGAAGTATTGAGCTCCAGAGTATTCATTGTTGTATGTACTGTTCCCAGGAAAGCATGAATGATATTTCCTGAATCTTGATAATTGATTGTATTGCATGTTTATGTCATATGATCAAGGCCATTTTTGGAAGCCCTTACTTAGCCAAAATTTCACCCAAAGTGATTAAAATGTTATACCCTTTTTGAACCTTGGCCTTAAACAGGATGAAACCCTTGCTTTGAAATTATTTACCTTGAGTTTGGTTGAGAATAATTGTTGAAAAGGTTGAAGTTTGGGGTTTTTGGGAAAATTTGAATGGCAAAAAGAAAGGCATTGAGCTTAAGTGTTGAAAAAGAAAAATTCATAAAGAAAAGAAAAAGCATGAAAGATGAGCTCAATGTAAAAATAAAAGGAAAGGGAAGAAGTTGGGAATGACTGAGATTGGTTAAAGAAAGTGAGTTTCTGCTTGAACTTTAAATGTTAAAATAGCTCTATTAACTCAAGGATTTTGTGATCTAGAAGAACCATATTTTCTTGTTAGCCTAGCCTCACTATAAGCCTTGGGAAAGTCCTTGTGATGTCATTGACATGTAAGAATGTTGATTGTATTAGATGAAGGGCAATTTTGTTTCATGTGACATGTGAATAGTAGAGAGTGAAGTGACTTCTTAAACTCTTGAGTGATTGAGTGAAACACTTGCTTGGTGAGAATTGTTGAATTCTATGATTACATCTATGCTTAGTTGATTGATCATTCATAAATAAAACATCTGTTGGGAAATATGTGATCATGTGAACTGAATTGAATAGAAAACATGTATACATTTTGATTAGATTCCACTGAAAATATGAAATTGAGTAGTTCTTGTCCTAAGGAAATGAATTTTGGGATTGTTGAACTATTTGATGAAAAAGTTCAAAGCCAAGTTTGGTTTTGTTTACTTGAGGACAAGCAAATTTCTAAGTTTGGGGTTGTGATAACGGTCTAAAAATCGTTGTTTTCATGCTTATATTGATATCAAAATACACCCTTTATGGCTTAGAATGAGCTTAGAATCAAGTAAAATACTTACGTTGAGTCATCTGAGAGTCAAATTGTGTTTTTAGAGATATTATGCTTGTTTTGCAGGGTTTTGATGAAGGAAGGTCTTACACTCAAGGAAGAAGAAGAAAAATGAAGAAAAGAAGAGTCTATGCACCGCTTAACGTCAAAATGCACCACGGAGCGTCATTATTCGAGGGAAAGCTGTTGTGTGGTGCCCATGCGGTGACGCTAAGTGCCCAGAGCGATTAGCGACAAACTGCTCAGCGGTGAAACTGACCGCTGAGAGGTGGCGCGGCTTGAGGGAAACCGCTGAGCGGTAAAATTGGACGCTTTGCGGTTGTCTGTTGGGCTTGGGCTTAAATTCTGTTACTTTTATGCCCTATATATAGCCCTAGTGCGATTCAAATATTATTCTTTTGGCAGAAGAGGACGTCCAAAGCTATTTGACACTCCTTGGAGAACATTTCTTGGACTCTTAGGCTTCAATTTATCATATCTAGGGTTTGCTTTTCCATTCTTTCATTGTATTTCATCTAGTTTCATTATGTCAATGGTGAACTAAACCCTTTGTTGTTGGGGAACAATGTAATCTTTTGAAACTCTCTTATATTGAAATTCTGGTTTTATTCATATGCTTGCATATTCTGTTATTATCAATTGTTGGGTTCTTTATTCTATGCTCTATGCTATTTTCATTTAACTCATTTGATAAGTAGATGTTTGCCTTTGTCGATACGGGAACGTACGGGAAAGTCATGAACTGAGAAGGAATTCCTTGATCAACAAATACCACCTAGGGATAGGGGGGTAGGATGGTCAATTGTATTTTGCTTCTGTGGTACTTTCACTGCTAGTTAATAAGGGAGACTAGGGATAGTAAGCCAGTAACTAGTAGTAGGCTCTTCTCGCCGAGGGATCAGGTTTAGGGTAGACTAAGAAAGTTTGCATAACAATTAGATAATAAAGTGAATTTAATAAGAAGAGTAGATATAAGAGAGTGGATAAGATGAAATTGTAAACCCCAACAACTGCATTCATCCATACCTTTTTCTTGCCAATTGAATCAACTGCATTTGCATGTTTACTTTTTGTTTTTGCATTTAAACCACAAATTAATTTTCTTTACAAGTCTTAAAATATTGATTTACACGAAAGATAAGGCCTTTGAGTCCTTTGGGAGAACGATATTGGGTTTACAAATTATATTACTTGATACGATCTGGTACACTTGCCAGGGGTTTAACGGGCGTTGAGCGGTGACTGCGATTCATCATTGGCACATTTTTTCATCCTTTCTTGAGTTCAACTCCTTCCTACTTCAATATCCTTCATTCAATTCTCGTTAAGTCTTGTCAAAACAAGGAAAACCAAGCATATCACCAATAAAACCTCCTTCAACTCTCTTATAACCTAACTAAGACAAAATGCATGATTTCAAGCTAGTTTCTAAGTCACAAAGGGTGTGTTTTGTATGAAAATCAAGTATGAAAATAACGGTTTTTTAACCGTTGTCACTGCTACTTGTAATATGCAATGTCCTTCTTTTGTTACGGTTGACATCATATTAATTAAATCAATATTTAGTATTTATTTATTTTGTATTAGACGTCAGCTGTTTCCTTAGGGACGTTATGTGATTACGACCATCACGTCCAACCCCAAATTATGCGACATTCTATATTGGTTTAAACGTCGACCCCATAAATTTGGTGACGTTCTATTTTATTTATAAGAGAAAAGAAATAAAGAATAAAAAAGGGATTCACTGTATGGCTTCTTGCTGGAATATAAAATGTCGAATATTTGTCATGGTTGACGTCAAATGTGGATAGGATTAATACTGCTGCAAGAAAACCACTATTTCGTTATTTTTTTATTTTAAATTGAACGTCAGATGTTTCTTAAGTTGACATTATGTGATTCTAAGGTAATTGTTTTACGTCGATCTGAGCCTTGTTTGACGTTAATACATTTCAGATTACATCGATATGGGTCTTGTTTGATGTTAATTCATTTTAGACGGCGAATTGTTTTAGTAAATGACGTGGAGTGATTGAATATATTTATGAAAATGCCACCGGTCATTTTTAACGTTGGATATTGAGTGGTTCAACATTGACCGCTGACGTTATACGCTGTTTTTGCACTAGTTTGTATATCTTGAATAGTCATCAACAATAAATAAAACATAATAATTTCCCCCAAAACGTTTTATCCTTGAAGGACCAAATAAATCCATGTGCAAAAGTTCTAAGGGTTTTTCACTTTAAAAAGAATTTTTTGAATTAAAAGATGATTTAATTTTATTTACCCTTTTGACATTCAGCACATAGTTTATCTTTAACAAAATTGAGTTTCGGTAAACCAATTACTAATTCTTCAGATATGAGTCTATTCAATTGTTGCATATGAATATGAGTATCTCTATTATGCCACAACCATGAATTTTCTTCTTTTACTACTAAACATGAAATATTTTTATTTGATGCACTTTCTAAATCAATTAAATAAATATTTTCATCCCTAATACCTTTCAAAGCAACTACAGAAGAATCTTTTTTCATGGATAGTGCAATAATTGGGTTTGAATGTACCCTTGAAACCTTTGTCAGATAATTGACTAATACTGAGAAGAATGTGCTTCAAACTTACTACAAACAGTACATCCTTTATCATCAAGGCATTTTCACTTCCTATGTCTCCTACTCAAAGGATCTTTCCCTTGTTATTGTCACCATATGTCTGATAACGATCTAAAAAACGTTATTTTCATGCTTAAATTGATATCGAATTATACCCTTTATGGCTTAGAATGAGCTTAGAATCAAGTAAAATACTTAAGTTGAGTCATTTGAGTGTCAAAAGTTGTTTTTAGAGATATTATGCTTGTTTTGCAGGGTTTTGATGAGAATTAAGAATGGAATTGAAGAAGGAAGGTCTTAGACTCAAGGAAGAAGAAGAAAAATGAAGAAAAGAAGAGCCTATGCACTGCTCAGCGTCAAAATGCACCGTTGAGCGCCATCATTCGAGGGAAAGCTGTTGTCTGGCGCCCAGGCGGTGATGCTGAGCGTCTAGAGTGATTAAAGGAAAACCGCTCAACGGTGAAACTAACCGCTGAGCGGTGAAACTGACCGCTGAGCGGTGGTGCGGCTTGAGGGAAACCACTGAGCGGTAAAGTTGGACGTTGAGCAGTTGTCTGCTAGGCTTGGGCTTAAATTCTGTTACTTTTATGCTCTATATATAGCCCCTGTGCGATTCAAATATTATTCTTTTGGCAAAAAAGGACGTCCAGAGCTGTTCTACACTCCTTGGAGAAGATTTCTTGGATGCTTAGGCTCCATTTTATCCAATCTAGGGTTTGCTTTTCCTTTCTCTCATTGTATTTCATCTAGTTCACCATGTCGATGGTGAACTAAACCTTTTGTTGTTGGGGAACAAGGTAATCTTTTGAAACTCTCGTATATTGAAACTCTTATTTTATTCATACGCTTACATATGCTGTTATTATCAATTGTGGATTCTTTATCTATGCTCTATGCTATTATCATTTAACTCATTTGATAAATAGATGTTTGCCTTTGTCGATACGGGGACGTACGGGAAAGTCATGAACTGAGAAGGAATTCCTTGATCAACAAATACCACCTAGGGATAGGGGGGTAGGACGATCAATTGTATTTTTCTTCTGTGGTACTTTCACTGCTAGTTAGTAGGGGAGACTAGGGATAGTAAGCCAGTAACTAGTAGTAGGCTCTTCTCGCCGAGGGATCGGGTTTAGGGTAGACTAAGAAAGTTTGCATAACAATTAGATAATAAAGTGAATTTAATAAGAAGAGTAGATATAAGAGAGTGGATAAGATGAAATTGTAAACCCCAACAACTCCATTCATCCATACCTTTTTCTTGCCAATTGAATCATCTGCATTTTCATGTTTACTTTTTGTTTTTGCATTTAAAACACAAGTTAATTTTCTTTGAAGTCTTATAAGATTAATTTACACGAAAGATCAGGCCTTTGAGTCCTTTGGGAGAACGATATTGGGTTTTACCAATTATATTACTTGATAACGATCTAGTACACTTGCCAGGGTTTAACAAGTTTTTGGCGCCGTTGCCGGGGACTCGTGGTTTAACTATTCGAGTAGTGTTAATCGATTGAATTTGATTTGATTTTATGTTTGTTGTTATTTTTGTTCTAATAAATGTTTTCTAGGGTTTTGTGCCTAATGTTTTCTAGGGTTTTGGGCACTCAATTCTACTAGAATAATTTCAACCACTGGTGGGAACCTCACTTAGACATGGATCAAAGCCAATTTGGGCAAGTTGTTGAGCAACAAATCACTCCACTCAAGGAGAACATAAATTTTGATGACAAATTTCTTCAGCGGATTACAGGTATGAATATATCATTCATCAGAAGTATTAAGGAGATGCGACAACGTGAGGAGTTACAAGAACGTCAAAGACAACAATATCATCCTTCACTTGAAGAAGTAGAACGTCAAAGGCAGCAATATTCTCCTACACTTGAAAAAAAGAAACATTGTGGGAAGCCGAACAACGTCTTTGGCAGCAACAATCATTTTTGCCAAGAGAAACGTTGGCGGAAGCTGAACAACATTTATGGCAGAACCAACTCTCTTGTATAATGAAGTCTCTGGATCTTAGGGGTAATACTGAAGTTAAACCTAGGAAGGAATGCCTAGCTACTATCTCTAAAAGTGATAAGGTTGTTGATTAGAAGAAAATAGAGATAGAGGAGGAAAAGATAGAGAGAGCTGTAGAGGGAGAAGAAACATAAAGGTTGAGTGAGGGAGAGAAAGATGAGGAGAGAGAAAAAGAAGTGGTTGAGAGAAAAGAAAAAAAGAAAAAAATTTTGAAAATAAAGAAGAAAGAAAAAATAAAAAGAGAAAGTTGAAAAAGAAAAGGAGAGAGAAAAAGAAGAGTGAGAAAAAGAGGAAGAGAGGAAAGAAGAAAAAATCATATGAAAAACCCCTTCCTCATTCAAAAAAATATCATAGGAGGGAAAAGAAAGTCAAGTGCCTTATGGAGATCTTCAAGAAATTGGAGATTAAAGTTCCTATGATTGAAACATGGAAATATGTGCTTGGTGTTCTCAACTTTATGAAGAAATTCAGCAGGAAGAAGAAAAAGAAAAGAATATCAAGCAAGGGGAGTATCAATACCTACTGATGGGTGTTTGAACTCTACTGGGCCAAGCTAGTGACATAAAAAGAGCGCTTACTGGGAGGCATCCCAGTGATCCAAGAATAATATTTTTCTGTACTTTAAATTTTAAATCATGGTGATGTAAGTATGAACAATTTTTTTTAATTTTTGTGTATTGGGTAGCATCTACTAAGGGATGCTAATTTTTATATGTATCTACTGAAGGATACAGGTAAGTACATCTACTGGAAGGTGTTGGGAGGCACTTACTAATGGGTGCTAGAAAGGTTTGGGTCAGGCTCGTGACGTTAAACAAGTGCTACCTGGGAGGCAACCCAGTTGATTAATTTATTATTGGTGCATGTTTTAATATTGTTCTAGTTGCATTTAGGGCTTAATTGTTGCATAAGTCAGTAACGTGAGTTGGAATTGTATTTAGGGTTTAATTGTTGCATTTTAGAAAATTCATTCTCTATCACTTTTGCATCATTCATAATCCAAGTTTGGGGTTTTTGAGAGAGCACTGCATTTTGGTTTCGTCCATCATCAGTTATAAGAATTTTGCATACATTCAAGGTCTCTCCACCCCAATGACAGGTTGTTATTGCCGAGATGATCATAGGCATGTACGACACACCTCCTACTCATAGGTGAACGATGGATGAGTTCAACAACAGAGTGGCTTGGCCAGAGCAGGCATAGGGGAGTAGAGCTGGAGCAGCTGAAGCTCCAGTCAGGAAGGATGATGACAAGGATGATAACTTTGAGGATGCAGAGGCTGGAGAGGATGAGGACTTCGATGACGACATGGAGTGATATGGCATCTACTGATGGATGCTAGTGCTAAGAGCAGGGGTTTTATCTTGCACTTTTGTACTTTTGTTTTTTTTAGAATAGGTTGAATTTTGATTGTCAGTGTCTATGCTTGGTTTGAACACTAATTCTGAAAATGTTTGACTTGATGATATTGCATGATGAATCTATTTGATGATTGGATGTGGATGATGATTGAGTTGTGTTGATATTCAGGTGAAAAGTTCACTAGCTATGTGAACAGATGTGTGATGAATTGTGATTGTGGTTATGATGCTAAGCAGGATGTATGAATGGATGATGTGTGAGAAATCATGTTGTGTGAGGAATTGAGCTCCAGAGTATTCATTGGTATATGTATTGTTCACAAGAAAGCATGAATGATATTGCCAGAGTCTTGATAATTGATTTAATTGAATGTTTATGTCATATGATCAAGGCCATTTTTGGAAGCCCTTACTTAGCCAAATTTTTACCCGAAGTGATTAAAATGTTATACCCTTTTTGAACCTTGGCCTTAAACAGGATGAAAACCCTTATTTTGAAATTATTTACCTTGAGTTGGGTTGAGAATAATTGTTGAAAAGGTTCAAGTTTGGGGTTGTTGGGAAAATTTGAATGGCAGAAAAAGAAAGGCATTGAGCTCAAGTGTTGAAAAAAAATGCATGAGAAAAGAAAAAGAAGAAAAGAAAAAGCATGAAAGATGAGCTCAATGTAAAAATAAAAGGAAAGGGAAGAAGTTGGGAATGAGTGAGATTGGTTAATAAAGAGAGTTTGTACTTGAACTTTAAATGTTAAATTAGCTCTCTTAACTCAAGGATTTTGTGATTCAGAAAAACCAATTTTTCTTGTTAGCCTAGCCGCATTATAAGCCTTTGAAAAGTCCTTGTGATGGCATTGACATGTAAGAATATTGATTGTATTAGATGAAGGGCAATTTTGTTTCATGTGACATGTGAATAGTAGAGAGTGGAGTCATTTCTTAAATACTTGAGTGATTGAGTGAAACACTTGCTTGGTGAGAATTGTTGAATTCCATGATTACATCTATGCTTAGTTGATTGATCATTCATAAATAAAACATCTGTTGGGAAATATGTGATTATGTGAACTGAGTTGAATAGAAAGCATGTATATATCTTGATTTGATTCCACTGAAAATCTAATTGAGTAGTTTTTGTCATAGGAAAAATGAATTTTGGGATTGTTGAACTATTTGATGAAAAAAGTGGAAAGCCAAGTTTTGTCTTGTTTGCTTGAGGACAACCAAAGTTCCAGGTTTGGGGTTGTGATAACGGTCTAAAAACCGTTATTTTCATGCTTAAATTGATATCAAAATATAACCTTTATGGCTTAGAATGAGCTTAGAATCAAGTAAAACACTTAAGTTGAGTCATTTGAGAGTCAAAAGTTGTTTTTAGAGATATTATGCTTGTTTTGCATTGTTTTGTAGGGTTTTGATCAGAATTAAGAATGGAATTGAAGAAGGAAGGTCTTAGACTCAAGGAAGAAGAAGAAAAATGAAGAAAAGAAGAGTCTATGCACCGCTCAGCGTCAAAATGCACCGTTGAGCGCCACTATTCGAGGGAAAGCTGTGGTCTGGCGCCCAGGCGGTGACGCTGAGCGTCCAGAGCGATTAGAGGCAAACCGCTCGGCGGTGAAACTGACCGCTGAGCGATGGTGCGGCTTGAGGGAAACCGCTGAGCGGTAAAGTTGGATGCTGAGCGGTTGTCTGCTGGGCTTTGACTTAAATTTTGTTACTTTTATGCTCTATATATAGCCCTAGTGTGATTCAAATATTATTCTTTTGGCAGAAGAGGACATCCAGACTTGTTCTACACTTCTTTGAGAAGATTTCTTGGATGCTTAGAAGCACTTCACACATATAATGAGTCATCTCATTGGGTTAGGTAAATCCTTTAACAGTGATGAATTAAATATCAAAATTCTTAAATCTTTCGATAGGACTTGGCAACCAAACGTGACTGCCATCAGGTCGTCAAAAAACCTCAACACCATGTCAATGGCTGCATTGTTTGGTAAGTTGAGAGAACATGAACTGGATCTCGGAAGATTGAACAAGGATGAAGAGAAAGGAAAGAAAAAGTCTCTGACGTTCAAATTTGATATTGATAAAGGAAAAAATCTTAAAGAAGAAGATGAACAAAATATGGGTTTCTTCATTAAGAAGTTCAACAAGTTCATGAAGTCCAAGGGGAAAAGAGATTTAAAGGCAGAAAAAATGAGATTAAAGAATCATCATGAAACTATTGTTGTTATGGTTGTGGAGAAAGAGGACACATAAAGGCAGATTGCCCAAACCCAAATAAGGGTGAAAAAAGAGGCTAAAAGAAAGTCTTCAAGAAAAAGCAGGCATATATTGCTTTGGAAGAAGATAATGAATCAACAACAAGCTCAAGGGACTCTGATGAGGAAGTCAACATATGTTTGATGGATGACGACAACATCTCTGAAAATCAAGTATGTTCCTCTAGTGATTCTGAAGAATTTATTGAGATTGTTGATAAGGGAAGCACTGGTTTAGCTATACCTTAATCTCACAGTGCTCTATTCACTCTGGTTTTTGACGATGACAACACATTATTAATAACACTTGTATTGTTGATGTGTTACATGTTCTGTTGCTTATTGATTGATATCTTATTGAACATGTTTTATGTTGAGCTTAATATATGAATGCATATTCAATGTTTTGATATATGTTACATCTGTTGTGATTGCATTGCATATGTTTTGGAAAAGGAAAACCATAAGCACTTTGATGAACTTATATTGTGTGGCAAATCTGCAAGTCCTAAGTCGACTAAGATTAAAGACTTTGCAGAAATTTTCAAATACAGTGCTACGTGAGATTTTACATTGAAAAGAATTTCAATATGTGCAGATGTGTCAAAGTCGACTCTGTGAGCTTTGCATTCGACTTCGTTAGTTGTTTGATTTGAAATTCTGTTATGCTTGTGAATAGTAACAACTATATTTTTAAAAGTAAGTTAAGCATTGAATGAAGGTCAAATGTATTGAATGTGGAATTAATTTGTTTGACTTGACTGCTACTAGTTTGACTTAATTGTTATAACAGTCAGGGGACAGTCGACTCTATTAGTAGCTTAGTCAACTACAGGAGCGTTTGATTTATGGAAATCTATAAATAGACGAGACTTGAGTTATTCAGAGAACTTTTGGAAGAACTGAAAGTTTCATATTCTGTTTCAGATTCTTTCTCTGTGATTTAGTGCTCCAAGAACTCATCAAAGAGACCGTGGAGATCATTCTTTGAAGAGGTTCTGAAGGAGAATTCTGTTGTGCTCACTACTTGATCCTTATTTGCACAATTGAGGTGTTCTTTGGTTGATCAAGGCTCGTGTTACCATTCATTGGTTGCTCTTGTACCTGTTGTGATTACAGGGGGTAGACCCGTGGAGTCTGGACACTTTGAGGATTGTTCAAAGTGGGTTGAAGATGCAGGAGAGGGGATTCTTGCTGCAGATCTTTGTTGTTTGTATTACCTATATTTTGGTTAGAGGGTTAGAGAAGTGTTTTATATTTTTGACGTGGAAGTCTCTATAAAAACCTTGTTGTAAAAACCTTGACCATTATAGTGCATTTGCTTCCTGGGATTTGAAGGACACTGGATGTAGGCATTGAGGCCGAACTAGTATAAAAACTTGCATTTGAATTCTCTATCCTTACACTTTTACATTCAGTCGACTTTATTGTTTTCGTAGTTTACTTAGTAATTCCGCTGCACTTAAATTTTCATTACTTGCGATTCAAGAAATTGTGCAAAGGTTTCTACTCTAGGAAAAAGAATTTAAAAAGACTCTGATTTTGAAACCTCAACAATTCACCCCCCCCCTCTTGGTGTTGAAACTGAGCCAACCTGTTTTCCAACAGAATTGTCATTTGAATTAGAGAAATTAGATAATGCTTATAAAAAATTAAAGAAATAATTTAAATAATCAAATCAAATCATGAAAAAATTGTCGAAGAAAATAAAGATTTGAAAAGTAAAATTTATATTATGAGGAAGGTAAATGTACTAAAAGTGAAGAATGTATTTCATGTTTAAATAAAAAGAAGCCTCTTGATAAAAACAACCAACGCTTAAGTAGTAATAATTAAAATTAAAAAGTTTTATACTTTCCTATAATTATTACGATTATAATTATACTAATAAAATAAAAAATGTTCCTAAATATAAATATAATTATTATGATTGTAATTATAAAAATAAAAAAGAAAATTAAGAAATATTCCTAATTATAATCAGAATTACTATATCTATAACTATAAAATTAATTATAAAAGAACCCGTAAAATTTGGGTAGAACATGGAACTAATTATAGGACACCAAATGTTACTACGTGTTTCAATTGTATGAAAAAGGGTCACACCTCTAATGAATATAAAATAAAACATTATGGTGTTTTTTGGTGTTTTTTGTGGAGCGTTTACTCTAGTTATAAAATAATTTAAATATTTCTTTAACTAACCTAAAGGACACAATGGTTGAGTACTTAAAATAACTTGTTCTCTTTTATTTATTTTGTAGATATGTTCTAAATCCAGGAAGTCCATGTGGTACCTTGATACCTTGAATGATGGAGTAAGCACAGTTGTGTGAGGTTTTGAGCTTCATAGTGCTTGTTGATATATTTTCTATTCAATTGAAAGCATGAATGATATTGCCTGAATCTTTATGATCAATTGAATTACATGTTTATGTCATATGATCAAGGCCATTTTTGGTAGCCCTTATCTAGCCAAATTTTCGCCAAAAGTAAAAGGAATTTGATGTTCTACCCTTTTTGAACCTAAGCCTTAAACACGATGAAATCCTTGTTTTGAAAATCCTCACCTTGAGTTAGGATGAGAAATATTTTGTGGTGTTGATAAAGGTTCAAGTTTGGAGTTGTTGGGGGAAATTGAAAGGTAAAAGAAAGGTATTGAGCTCAAGTTGAATAAAAAAGCATGAGAAAAGAAAAGAAAAGCAAAGAAAAAGCATGAAAGGTGAGCTCAATATAAAAGAAAAGGAAAAAAGGAAAGTTGGGAATGAGTGAGATTGGTAAAAAGAGAGTTTGTGCTTGAACTATGAATGATGAATAACTCTCTTAACTCAAGGATTTTATGATCTGAAAAACCAATGTTTCTTGTTAGCCCAACCGCATTATAAGCCTTGAAAAGTCCTTGTGATGGCATTTGCATGTGAACATGTTGATTGTAGTAGACAAATGTCAATTTTGTTTCATGTGACAAATGAATAGTAGAGAGAAGAGTGACCTCCTGAAACACTTGAGTAATTGAGTGAAACACTTTGCTTGGAAATGATTGATAAATTTCATGATTACATCTGTGCTTAGTGGATTGGTCATTCATAAAAATAGAATATGTTGGAGACTATGTGATTATGTGAGCAATCTGTGAACGTGAATGAATTGAAGCATGTTTACATCTTGATTGGATTCCATTGAAGAGATGAATTGAGTAGTTACTTATTGTGAAAGGATGTGTTTTGAAAAGCGTTGACTCATTTTGATGATAGGTAGAAGGCTTAATTTTGTTTTATTTGCTTGAGGACAAGCAAAGTTTTAAGTTTGGAGTTGTGATAACGGTTGGAAAACCATTATTTTTATACATTAATTTGATATCAAAACACAACTTCTATGACTTAGAATTAGCTTGAAATCATGCATTTTGTTTAAGTTAGAGAATAAGAGAGTCAAAGTTGGTTTTCTTGGTTTTGTGCTTGGTTTCCCTTGATTTTGTAGGCTTTTTGGAATGAATTGAAAGAAAGGTTGAAGTATCAAATGGTTGCAGTGCAGAAAAGTCAACCAGTCAACCAGAAAAGTCAACCAGTTGACCAGAATGTTGACCAAACCGTTAAGCGGCAGTTCTGGCCGCTGAGCGCCAGTTTTGCCTGTTTTTCACTATTTTTCGCCTGGGGGACCGCTGAGCGGTCTAGCGATTAGAGGGAAACCGCTGAGTGACCAAATTAGGCGCTGAGCGGTGCAGTGCTGGGCTTGGGCTTAAATTCTGTTACTTTTATGCTTTATAAATAGCTTAGTGCGACCCTCAGAGTATTCTTTTGGCAGACAGAGACGTCCACAGTTGTTCTACACTCCTTGGAGGCGGTTCCTTGGATGCTTAGGCTCCAATCTACCAAATTTAGGGTTTATTCTTCCATACTTTCATTTAATTCCATCTAGTTCACCATGTCTATGGTGAACTAAACCCTTTGTTGTTGGGGAACAATGTAATCTTTTGAAACTCTTATATTGAAATTCTTATTTTAGTCATATGCTTGCATATGCCTATATTATCAATTGTTGGGTTCCTTACCTTTGCTTAATGCTTTTATCATTTAGCTCATTCGGTAAATGTTGTTTGTCTTTATTGATATGGAGACGTACAGTAATGTCATGAACTGGGGGAATTCCTTGATTAAGCTAATACCGCCTAGAGATAGGGGTAGGACGATCAATTGTATTTTGCTTCCGTTTATCACGCATTATTAGTTACTAGGGGAGGCTAGAGATAGCAAGCCAGTAATTAGTAATAGACTCTATTCGCTAAGAGATTGGGTTTAGGGTAGACCAAGAAAGTTTGCATGACAATATGATAAATAGGCGAATTAAATAAGAAGAGTAGATATAAGAGGGTGGATAAGATGAAATTGTAAACCCCAACAACTTCATTCATCCTTAGTTTCTTCTAGCCAATTGATTCACTGCATTTTGCATGTTTATTTTTGTCTTGCATTCAAAAACCTAAATTTAATTCTTTTCTCAAGTCTTATGCGATCTCTTTACATGAAAGTTTAGGCCTAAGAGTCCTTTGGGAGAACGACAAAACTAAATCACAACTCCCGTGAAAGTTCTCGCTCTATGCCAACACCAAGTTCTCAAAGCCACAAGCACAAGGGTTACACATACCTTATGTTAAAATAGAATTGCTCAATTTCTCACACAAAGAAGGGGGGTGAATTGGTGAAGTATAAAAACAAAAGCTTTTAAAATATATTTCACACAAAAAGATGTTGGAACAATCGGTATCATTCGGAGAGTATAACACAGCGAAATAAAACTTAGAATAGCGGAAAGCGTGTTCGGTCACTTTTTAAATTAAAATGGTCATTTTTCAAAAATAAAATTTCTAAGAGAAAATTTGTCGAACAGTTGATCTGCAAATAAAATTAAATAGTGTAGGGAGTAGAAAAATCACACAAGTAATTTTTATACTAGTTCGATTCAAAAGAATCTACGTCTAGTCGTTAATCACTTTAAAAAGAGATTAACAGTTTCACCAAAAACAGTTTTTCAGTTTACAACAGTAATGAATAAAAATATGATTAAACCTTCCTTCGATGAACGAACCGGAAGAAGAAAACTCTGCCAACTCGAAGAGAACCGCTCCGACTATCGACACACGAAACGCGAGCTTCTCCTATTCACGAGACCAGGCAGAGCACCTTGCTAACTTGAAGAGAACTTGCTCCGACTATCGACACACGAAACGCGAGGTTCTCCTATTCACGAGACCAAGCAAGGGAACTGAACAATGCTTTTGAGAACTTCCTCTGACAAACAGTATTCTGCAAGAGCTTCTGTTCAACAACGTTACTTCTGAAGTTCTCAAAAGTCCAATATATAGCCAGCTACTCTGAATATCAAAGGTCAAGTCCCAACTGCCAGTAATAATCGATTATTGTAAGTAATAATTGATTATCCAAGTCCGTTATAGGTTTTTCAAAAACATATTTCAAAAACAGACTTGAGGACTATTTGGAGAGATAATCGATTATTCCTGAAAGACTCATGATAATCGATTATTGCTCCTTATAATCGATTATTTCAGTACATTATCTAAAATACAAATTTTACAAACTTTGAGGACTTTCCTACTACAATTATATTCTACAATTTGCTTTAAAAAACTATCTCAAATATCTTCTTCAGGTTAAACTTTTTGTAGCATCATCAAAATAATTTACTTCAAGATTTAGCAATGCTCCTCATTTGTAACAAAGATGCCTTTAAAATTTTCTTGAAACGCAAGGTAAAAGATTTTCAATGCAGCGGAAACTTAATCGAATAAGTACAGAAAGCAATCGATTATAAAAGATAGCAGGGATCAGAAGATTCAAACACTGTGTTTTTAAACTGGTCCGGCCAACCTTCCTACATCCAGTGTCCTTCCAACCACGGGAAGCAAATGCACTATAATGGTCAAGGTTTTTACAACAAGGTTTGTACAAAAGACCTCACGTCAAAAATGTAAAACACCTCCCTAACCTTCTAATCAAAATATAGGCAATACACAACTAGACCAGTAGCAAAGAGACGAGTTTTAATCGATTCACCCCATAATGAAATCGAATTAAAACTGTTGTTTTGCCACACATTTAAAGTTTAACATAGGTGATTGTGGTTTTCCTTTCCCATAAACATATGTCATGCAATCACATATAAAATCACCTATGTAACACAATGATATGCAATGAACAACACAAACATGTTCTCAAATATGCTTTAAACAAATTTATCACATTGATCAAAAAGCATATAGCATGTAAACATAGAACATGTAACATAGATCAGACATATGTTGTCATCATCAAAAACAGATATTACCGAGATTGTGGGTTAAGCTAAACCTGTGCTTCCCCTATCAACAATCTCAACAATCTTCCCCTTTTTTTATGATGCACATCCATGATTAATAATCAACCATGTAGCACAAATCAAACAGATTATCAATCAATTACAAAATCATCATAATTCTCCCCCTTTGGGCATTAGCAAACAAGGTAAACTCACTGTAATTGATACACAAATAATCATTTCACAAAGATATGCATCAGATATAACAATCAGAACAAATCGTGATGCTCCACCTAACAACATTATTCACATGATTTAGGATTAAATGAATACATGTGAAACAGATCAATAATATGTAATGCTCCCCCTATCATTATGCATGTATTAATCTCAAGTTTACAAATACATAATGCAGTATTCAGAGTGCATATTAAAGCATGTATCAACATATATCAGCATTGTATCAGATCAGCATTATATCAGTTGAGCAAAGAGATATAAGAAAAATAAACACTCAATCAACATATAAACCAAGATTTAAATATTTGAGATATTCCAATTTTGGAATCTTTAAACCCCTATTGATACTCAGTCGATTTAATCACTGTCTTAATGTTGTCCAGTAAGTTGATTTTCCAGTTTCATCCATCCAACAAGTAATGTTCCTGCAAAACCTTTCAAGATCTTTCTAGATCAAGCATTTTAGAATCAATATAGTACAGGAATTATCACAGGTGATGTATGAGTATGTTAATGTAGGAATGTAACAGTAATCAATAACTCATTTGCATACAAGCATAGTGAAATCGATTTCATTCTGATTAAATCAGCTTCACAACACAGATCGATTTAAAGCAAACTCTGATTTAATTTATATCACTTCTGTTGAGATTGTTGAAAAGGCAAGGACTGGTTTAGCTAAACCTTAATCTCAGAATGCTCTGGTTTTTGATTATGACAACATATTATTCATAACACATGTATGTTATACGTTACATGTTCAATTCTTTATTGTGAATGATATCTTGAAGAACATTTTTGTGTTGATTCTCATATATGTATGCATATTCACTGATTTTATACTTGATATATCATTTGTGATTGTATTACATATGTTTAAGAAAAGAAAACCACATGCACTTTGTTGAACTTATATTTTGTGGCATAACTACAAGTTTTAAGTCGACTTCATTATGAAGTAAGTCAATTAAAACTCGTGACTTTGCACAAATTTTCAAAAGCAGTGTTGTGAGTAATTTTTCATTGAAAAGTCTTTCAAAACTAAGTTGAAATGTCTAAGTCGACTGCACGCGCAGTGAATTCGACTTAGTTAGTTATTTTTTTTAAATTCTATTAATGCTTTTGTGTTGTAACGACTATATTTCAACTCTATTTTAAAGCATTAAATGCAAGTCAACTGAATTAAATGGAAATCAATTTGGTTGTTATGATTGCTGCTAATGTGTTTTAACTGTTATAATTGTCTGATGATAGTCGACTACTTTAGTAGCAAAGTCGACTACAGGAGCGTCTGATTTATAGAAAACTATAAATAGACGTGAATCTATTGATCACAGAGACTTTTGGACTTTGAATATTCTAACACTTTCATTTATATTTCAGCTTGTGACTCTGTGTAAAGGCTACAAGAACTCATCAAGAAGACGGAGGAGATCTTTCTTGGAAGAGTTTCTTAAGGACGAAGTGATTTTTGCATACTGGTTAATCAAAATCTGCACAGTTGGTGTTCATCATATTGATTAAGAATTCTATCAATCTGTGGAAAGATTGTTGTTTTCTTATTGGGATTACAAGAGGTGAACTCATGGAGTTCTGGACACTTTAAGGATTGTTAAAAGTGGGTTGATGATTGCAGAAGAGGGGATATCTTGCTACAGATCTTTGTGTTAACTGCCTATACTTTTAGTTAGAGGGTTAGAGAGATTGTCTATATTTTTGATGTGGAGGTCTCTATAGAAATCTTGTTGTAAAAACCTTGACTAATATAGTGCATTGGCTTCCTGGTTGTGAAAGGACACTCGATGTAGGCATTGAGGACGAACCAGTATAAAAACCATGTGTTTGCATTCTCTTTCCCTACACTTTTACTTTAAGTCGACTTTACAATTTACCCAGTCAACTTTATATTTCCGATGCACTTAAACTTCTTATTCCTTGCGATTCAAGAAACTTTGTAAAGCTTTATATTTTGTGAAAAAGACTTTAAAAAGACTATGATTTTTGAACCTCACCAATTCACCCCCCCCTCTTCGTGTTGAAACTGAGCCATCCTGTTTCCAACAATTGGCACCAAAGCTCGTTTTCATAATATATTTGAAAAACTAATTGACTTCTATTTTCTTTGAATCGACTATTGTTAAGACCCTGGCAAGTGTACCAGATCGTATCAAGTAATATAATTGGTAAACCCAACATCGTTCTCCCAAAGGACTCAAAGGCCTTATCTTTCGTGTAAATCAATATCGTAAGACTTGTAGAGAAAATTAATTTGTGGTTTGAATGCAAAAACAAAAAGTAAACATGCAAATGCAAGTGATTCAATTGGCAAGAAAAAGATATGGATGAATGGAGTTGTTGGGGTTTACAATTTCATCTTATCCACTCTCTTATATCTACTCTTCTTATTAAATTCGCTTTATTATCTAATTGTCATCCAAACTTTCTTAGTCTACCCTAAACCCGATCACTCGGTGAGAAGAGCCTACTACTAGTTACTGGCTTACTATCCCTAGTCTCCCCTAGTAACTAGCAATGAAAGTACCACAGAAGCAAAATACAATTGATCGTCCTACCCCCTATCCCTAGGTAGTATTGCTTAATCAAGGAATTCCTTATCAGTTCATGACTTCCCCGTACGTCCCTGTATCGACAATGACAAACATCTATTTATCAAAGGAGTTAAATGATAATAGCATAGAGCATAGATAAAGAACCCAACAATTGATAATAACAGCATATGCAAGCATATGAATAAAACAAGAATTTCAATATAAAAGAGTTTCAAAAGATTACATTGTTCTCCAACAACAAAGGGTTTAGTTCACCATTGACATGGTGAAACTAGATGAAATACAATGAAATAATGGAAAAGCAAACCCTAGATTGGATAAAATGGAGCCTAAGCATCCAAGAAATCTTCTACAAGGAGTGTAAAATAGCTCTGCACGTCCTCTTATGCCAAAAGAATAAATCTTAAATCGCACTAGGGCTATATACAGCACAGAAAAGTAACAGAATTCAGGCCCAAGCCCAGCAGACCACCGCTCAATGTCGTATTTTACCTCTCAGCGGTTTCCCTCAAGCCGCGCCACCGCTCAGCGGTTAGTTTCACCGCTGAACGGTTTGCCTCTAATCGCCCTGGACGCTCAACTTCATCTCCTAGGCACCAAACAATGCTTTCCCTTGAATTATGGCGCTGAGCGGTGCATTTTGACGCTGAGTGGTGCATAGACTCTTCTTTTCTTCATTTTTCTTCTTCTTCCTTGAGTCTAAGACCTTCCTTCTTCAATTCCATCCTTAATTCTCATCAAAACCCTGCAAAACAATGCAAAACAAGCATAATATCTCTAAAAACAGCTTTTGACTCTCAAATGACTCAACTTAAGTGTTTTACTTGATTCTAAGCTCATTCTAAGCCATAAAGGGTGTATTTTGATATCAATTTAAGCATGAAAATAACGGTTTTTAGACCGTTATCACAACCCCAAACTTAGAACTTTGCTTGTCCTCAAGCAAACAAGACAAAACTTGGCTTTCCACTTTTTCATCAAATAGTTCAACAATCCCAAAATTCATTTTTCTTATAACAAGAACTACTCAATTCAGATTTTCAGTGGAATCAAATCAAGATGCATGCATGCTTTCAATTCAATTCAGTTCACATGATCACATATTTCCCAACAGATGTTTTATTTATAAATGACCAGTCCACTAAGCATAGATGTAAACATGGAATTTATCAATTCTAACCAAGCAAGTGTTTCACTCAATCACTCAAGTGTTTAAGAGGTCACTCCAACTCTCTACTATTCACACATCACATGAAACAAAATTGCCCTTCATCTAATACAATCAACATTCTCACATCCCAATGCCATCATAAGGACTTTTCCAAGGCTTATAATGAGGCTAGGCTAACAAGAAAAATTGGTTTTTTTGGATCACAAAATCCTTGAGTCAAGAGAGCTATTTTAACATTTAAAGTTCAAGCATAAACTCTCTTTCTTTAACCAATCTCACTCATTCCCAACTTCTTCCCTTTCCTTTTATTTTTACATTGAGCTCATCTTTCATGCTTTTTCTTTTCTTCTTTTTCTTTTCTCATGCATTTTTCTTTTTCAACACTTGAGCTCAATGCCTTTCTTTTTGCCATTCAAATTTTCCCAACAACCCCAAACTTGAACCTTGTTAATACATACAATTATTCTCAACCCAACTCAAGGTAAATAATTTCAAATCAAGGGTTTTCATCCTGTGTAAGGCCAAGGTTCAAAAACGGTATAACATTTTAATCACTTTGGGTGAAAATTTCGCTAAGTAAGGGCTTCCAAAAATGGCCTTGATCATATGACATAAACATTCAATTCAATCAATTATCAAGACTGAGACAATATCATTCATGCTTTCCTGTGAACAGTACATATAGCAATGAATACTCTGGAGCCCAATACCTCACACAACATGTTTTCTCACATATCATTCATTCATACACCCTGCTTAGCATCATAACCACAATCATAAATCATCACACATCTGTCCACACAGCTAGTGAACTTTTCACCTGAATATCAACATGCAACACAACTCAATCATCATCCACATCCAATCATAATCAAATAGATTCATCATGCATTTCATCCAGTCAAATATTTTTAGAAATAGTCTTCAAGCCAAGAATAGCCATTGACAATCAAAATTCAACCTATTCTAAAAAAAAAATACAAAAGTGCAAGATAAATCCCTGTCTAAAGCATGGTCATCCATCAGTAGATGCCCTCTCAATCCATGTCCTCATCTGAGTCCTCCTGGTCTCCATCATCAGCATCTTCAAAGTTATCTTCATCATCATCCTCATCCATGCCTCGTGCTTCAGCTGCTCCAGACCCACTGCCCTATGCCAACTCCTGAGGCCATCTCATAGCTCCATGAAACTCGTCCATGGTCCACCTATGCACTGGTGGCTAATCGTACAGCCCTACTATCATCTCAGCAATGGCTATCTTCCCTCTGCGAAGAGCCTCCATCCTAGCCTCCATCATGGACATATACATGTCCCTCATCTGGAATGGCTCGACGTGCTGTGCCGGTGCATCTACAGGTACATGCTCTTGTTGTGCTGCTGCTCTCCAAGGACGTCTCCTAGGTGTTCCTCCAGCTGCCTCCTCTTCTTCACAGTACTGTTGATAATAGGCAGCATCTATGGCCTTCCTAGGCCTCTCATATGGTGGAACTGCAATATCCACCCCAGCCTGCTGACACAAAAAGGTAATCAAAGATGGATGTCCCAAAGGTGTCATACTACTCATAGTGGTAGCGCAGCTCTGAATCTCATCGGCAATGACCTTCCCGACATTCACATCCAACTGCCTCTGCATGCAGTAGATGAAGATGATCCGATGCATAGTGATGTCGGAAACATGGGAGCACGGCTGAATGTTGGCATGAGTGAATGCCATCCAGTATTTCGCCAAAGGCGTCAAATCTGCCCTCTTTATGTTGACGGGCACTCGATTAGGGTTGTTCTGAAAATGCCTTCCCGAAAGGCACATAACCCTCTCAATGTCTGCTATATCTCTGAATCCCCCAACAAGTGCTGTATACTGGCACTGTTCACCTATAGAAAATAAGAATGCAAATCTTTCTTGAATCTATGGATAGAGGAATTTGGGATGCAACCTTAAATGGTCCTTTTGAGCCAACTCACATTGTTGATGGAAAAACTGTTTTGAAAAACTTTTATGACTGGTCTCAAGAAGAGAGTAGGAAAGCACAATATGATGTCATAGCTAAAAATATCATTGCCTCTACAGTAACAGTTGATGAATTTTTCAGGATATCTCAATGCAAATCTGCCAAGAGAGCAAGAGAGAATTCGTTCATTCAAGAGTATGAACTTTTCGTAATGAAGACTGGTGAAACAATCTATGAAGTCCAGAAAAGGTTCACTCATATAGTCAACCATCTAATGGCTCTTGGCAAAGTCTTTGACAAAGAAGAGATTAATATCAAGATACTTAAAAGTCTGAACAGAAGCTGGCAACCCAAAGTCACAACAATCTCTGAATTCAAGGATCAGACTAGCATGAACATGGCGGCTACATTGTTTAGAAAATTGAGAGAGCATGAGCTAGAACTTGGAAGATTAAAAGATGAAAAAGAGATTAAAGAGAAAAAGTCCATTACATTGAAAGCAACAAGCAAGAAAGCCTCAAAGATTACACAATCAGAGGATAAAGAGATGCTGAGATGGACAACTACGAACTGATGTCCATGGTGGTAAGAAAGTTCAATCAACTTATGAAAAATAATAGTCAACTTAATAACCATGCAGGTAACAACAAAGCAAAGAAAGCTTTCAGGTCAAATGCGATTCAATGTTATGAATGCGGGAAAGAAGGACACATCAAATCGGATTGTCCAAACATAAAGCCGAAGGAGAAAGCCAACAAAAAGTTTCCTCAAGACAAAAACAGAAAGTAGAAAGGAGCTTACATTGCTTGGGAAAACAATGATTTTGATTCATCAAGTGATGAAGATGTTGATCTTGAAAAAGAATCAAATATCTGCTACATGGCTGGAACATCATTGGCTGATTATGACAATGACATACGACCTTCTGTTGGATGCTTTCAAAGAGATTGATGCTGAAGTAATATGTAACGCCCCGGCAACTTACAGTGAGTAGTTGATGAGTGTCGCGGCCCATACAAATTTGATTGCATATGAGAAATGCAGTATAGCTAGCGAATGACCCCTAGGTCGTCTCCCAAAGACCAATTTTGCAGTTCGAGAATCGAGTCTAACACGAAGGGGGGGGGGTTTGAAAAGGTTTTGCAAAAACTAAAGAACTCAATAAAGACACAGATGCAAACAAACTAATTCAAGCTAGCATGGTAATTAAACTAACACTATTAAAAGCCTTAGACAATATTCAAACATCAAACACTGTTATAAACTGATTAACAAACACAGTTAAAAATAATTAAACTCAACACTAACTCAAACACATTAAACTCAACCTATTAACTAAATTAATTAAAAACCAAAGAAACCAACAAGCCTAATTTAATCCTAGGAAATTACTTGACACAATAGCCATTAACAAATGAATTTAAAAGTCCAATTGGCCCAAGAAAGAGCACATGGCCGTGAGTTATGTTTCAAAGGTCCAACTTTAAAATTCCATCTTCACTTAACCACCAAATGTGTTGTCTTTTGTCCCATGTGCACCAATTCTCAAAATAAATTAAAATATGCTTAAACCTCCAATTGAAAACTATGCCTTAGCCTTCTCCATGCAGCAAAAATCTGGTTCCCAAAATCTAACCATCAAATATCGTGAGCTAGCAAGGAAATTCTACAAAAAATGCTTCAAAAACCAATGTGCAAATGGAAGATACCATGGGTGCTCCTACCAATGTGCCAAGTAAGCTAAACAAAATGAAAACAAACTCTAAAAACCTCTCATCACCCTTGCAAATCTCAGTAGAAACAATGCAAAAGCCAAAGATTAAAGTAGAAACATTCTCTTAGACAAAAGAAGCACCATGTATGTTTGCCCAAAAATGGTAACGACTTAAATGCACTCCTCTCTCTCTTCCCTTCCTTGTCCATTCGGCATTTCTATACCAACAATCACCATTCAGCATTTTCTTCTTCCTCCCACCGAAAACACACACCCAAGAAACCCTATTTTAAGTTGCAACACCATTCAAGAACAATAAACCCACACTACTACTAATTCAACCCAAAACTCAAATAGAACTCCATTTTTATCATCCAACCAAATAAAATGCAAGGAAAACCGTGAACAACTGCAGCAATGGAAGAGGAAAACGAAAATATAAAGTCACTCAAACCCAACAACCACCATGGAAATGCAAGACAAGCTCCAAAGCTCAAGCATCATACATCAAGAACAAGCAAATGGAAGTAGAAATGAACGGTTTTTCACCACCAATGAGCTAAGACAACCAAGAGTAAGTTAAGAGAAGAAGAAAATCTGCATCTTATTCATTGAAATGGCCAAAATCCAAAGAACCAAGCAAGCTCCCATGAGAGTATGTTCATACATGAAAACCCTAGGAGAGAAAAGTTGAAAACCGTGACAATGAAGTGCTCCCTCTTGGTGGCTCGGTATTCTCCCCTCATAAGACCGAGAATCCTCCCCAAGGTGGGGTCCACAACTAATTTAAAACCGTAACCTAAAAGACACATGTCCTACACATGGGTTTTTTTTACAAAATTGCCCTTAAAAGGGTCCAAAATACCTAATTCTAATTAAGGACTTCTAGAAAACGAAATTACAACTTTAATTAGAATCTAAATGACTAAATGTTGAGCCTTTGAATGTGTCACGCCATATCCTAATGCTCCAGATGATGTTTCCACAACTTCCCTACAACCAGAAATGCGCTTAAATAGCTCAGAAAATCCAAATTAGCACAATTACGAATTTTCGACCAAATTAAGCAGAATTCGGAAAACGGGGAAATAACAGACAATTAAACACAATTCCCTGGTTTATTTAAGTGCAATAAACTAAATACAGTTCAAGAAATAACGACTCATCAGTAGCCAAATCAATTCCTTTAAGTTATCCTTCAACTGTATAGTCCCACACCTATACAGTCTCTAGATCCCACTCATTCCGGTGTATGTTCGATTCGTCCATGTGCCCCTTCCACTGGAAGCCATCCAGGAGCCGCTCCTTGTCCGTGCCTCTTGCACCGACGATCACTCCCCGCCCTCGTCAGTGCCCGGGTGTCACATGCCCACTAGCTTCCGCTTGGTTCGTCCTCGAACCACACCGTACTGGGAGAGGCTAGGCTCTCATACATCCTATATTCAAATCGACTTAGTGTCTCTGCTATTCGCACCTTTATATGGATGCTTTGCATTTCTCTGGTTCATACACTCTGTAAGCAAAACCCTTATTCTGGTGAAAGAAGTCTCTATACTATTGAAAATGGCTACCTGTTAACCCCTGGCAAGTGCACCAGATCGTATCAAGTAATAATAATCGGTAATCCCAATATCGTTCTTCCCAGAGGACTCTTAAGGCCTCATCTTTCGTGTAAACAAATTGTTTAAGACTTGAGTAAAAGAAAATAATTTGAATGGTTTGAATGCAAAACACAAATAAACATGCAAATGCAAGAATTTAATTGACTAAGAGAAACTATGAATGAATGAGGTTGTTGAGGTTTACAATTTCATCTTATCCACCTTCATATATCTACTCTTCTTATTTACTTTGCTTATTTATCATATTGCCATGCAAACTTTCTTGGTCTACCCTTAACCTAATCCCTTGGTGAAAAGAGCCTATTACTAATTACCGGCTTGTTATCCCTAGCCTCCCTTAGAAACTAATAATGCATAATGAGCGGAAGAAAAATACAATTGATCGTCCTACCCCTATCCCTAGGCGATATTAACATAATCAAGGAATTCTCCCCAGTTCATGACATTATTGTACGTCCCCGTATCAATAAAGACAAACAACATCTACCGAATGAGTTAAACGGTAAAAGCATTAAGCAAAGGTAAAGAACCCAACAATTGATAAATCAAGCATATGCAAGCATATAAAGTAAACAAGAATTTCAATATATGAGAGTTTCAAAAGATTACATTGTTCCCCAACAACAAAGGGTTTAGTTCACAATAATCATGGTGAATATAGATGATCTGAATGGAAGAATGGAAAAGCAAACCCTAGAATTGATAAAGTGGAGCCTAAGCATCCAAGAAATCTCCTCCAAAGGTGTAAAGCTGTTGTGGACTTTGTTCTCTGCCAAAAGGAATTACATTTGGATTTGTACTAGTGCTATATATAAGCCAAAAGGATAAGAGAAAGATCTCAGAATCCAAAATATAAAAACAGACAACCGCCCAGGCGCCTAAAATGACCGCTGAGCGGTTTGCCTCTTGTCACTCTGGACGCTCAGCGTCACCGCCTGGGCGCCAGACAACAACTTTTCCTTGCACTAGGACGCTCAGCGGTGGAATTTACCGCTGAGCGGTTCACAGACTCTTCTTTTCTTCCTTTTTCTTCTTCATTCTTGAGTCTATGACCTTCCTACTTCATTGGCATCTTCAATTTTCATCAAAAACCCTGCAAAACAATGCAAAACAAGCATAGTATCTCTCAAAACAACTTTTGACTCTCACGTAACACAACTGAAGAGTTTTACTTGATTCTAAGCTCATTTTAAGCTACAAAGGGTGTGATTTAATATCAAATTTATGCATGAAAATAACGGTTTTGAGACCATTATCACAACCCCAAACTTAAAACTTTGCTTATCCTCAAGCAAAACAAAACAAGACTTGGCCTTCCAATTTTTAATCAAATAGGTCTACACTTTTCAAAACCCTTTTCTTCATGACAAGTTATTTTCCAATTCAGATTTTCAGTGGAATCATACCAAAATGCAAGCATGCTTTCAATCCAACCTAGTTCACCTACTTCAATATTTCCTAACAGATGTTTTATTCATGAACAATCAATCCACTAAGCATAGATGTAAACCTGGATTTCAACAATTTTTACCAAGCAAGTGTTTCACTCAATCACTCAAGTGTTTAAGGAATCACTCCAATCTTTACTATTCACATGCCACATAAAACAATATTGCCATGTATCTAAAACAATAAAAATCCTTACATGCAAATACCATGACAAGGACTTTTCCAAGGCTTGTAATGAGGCTAGGCTATCAAGAAAATTTGGTTTTTCTATATTGTAAAATCCTAGAGTTAAGAGAGTTATTTCATCATTGAAAAGGTTCTCTTCATTGTAAACTCCTTTATTCCCAACTTCTTCCCTTTTTATCAATTTTGCATTGAGTTCCTTTTTCATGCTTTTACTTTTTCCTTTTCTTCTTTACTCATGCATTTTTCTTTTCAATACTTAAACTCAATGCTCTTCTTTTGCCTTTCAATTTTCCCCATACAACCCCAAACTTGAACCTTTTCATCACATAAGATTATTCTCAACCCTACTCAAGATAAATAATTTCAAATCAAGGGTTCTCATCCTGTTTAAGGCCAAGGTTCAAAAAGGGTATAAAATTTTAAACTTCTTAGGTGAAATTTTGGCTAGATAAGGGCTTCCAAACATGGCCTCGATCATATAACATAAGCATGCAAATCAATCAATTATCAAGACTAAGG
This sequence comes from Vigna reflexopilosa, assembly GCA_027742785.1. Classification (NCBI taxonomy): domain Eukaryota; kingdom Viridiplantae; phylum Streptophyta; class Magnoliopsida; order Fabales; family Fabaceae; genus Vigna; species Vigna reflexopilosa. Next base: position 21,147,499 of record CM050918.1, read on the forward strand.
CAATATCATTCATGATTCCCTATGAACAATACATATATCAGTAAGAACTCTGGAGCTCAAAACCTCACACACATGCTTTCTCACACATCATTCATTTATCCTGCTTAGCATCACAATCACAATCATGAACCACAATACATCTGTTCATATAGTTAGTGAATCATTTAACTAGATATCAACACACATACATTCTCAGTCAACCACATTCAATCATTATCCAATACTTGTCAAGCATAGACACAAAATAAAAGTTCAACCTATTCTACAAATTCAAAGTACAAAAGAAAAAACCATGTCTAAGTACTGGCATCCATCAGTAGATGCCCTTAACACAAGTCCTCCTGGTCTCCATCATCAGCATCTTCAAATTTCTCTTCATTGTCATCATCCATATCCGATGCATCAGCTGCTTCAGCTCTGCTGCCCTGTGCTTGCTCCTGAGGCCAGGCCAGAGCTTCATGGAACTCGTCCATAGTCCAAGGTGCGCTGGTGGTTGCTGATACAACCCTACTATCATCGCAGCAGTGGCTATCTGTCCTCTGCGAAGAGCCTCCATCCTAGCCTCTATCATGGACATATACATGTCCCTCATCTGGAATGGCTTGGCATGATGTGTCGGTGCATCTGCAAGTATATGCTCCTGTTGTGCTGTTGCTCTCCTTGGACGTATTTTAGGTGCTCTGGCTGCCTCCTCTTCCTCACAATACTGCTGATAATAAGCAGCATCTATGGCCTTCCTAGGCCTCTCATATGGTGGAACTGCAGTGTCGACCCCAGCCTGCTGACACAAAAAGGTGATCAGGGACGGATGTCCCAACGGTGACCTGCTACTCACAGTAATAGCGCAGCTCTGAATCTCGTCAACAATGACTTTCCCGATGTTTACATCCAATTGCCTCAGCATGCAGTAAATGAAGATGATCCGATGCATGGTGATGTCGGAAACATGTGAGCACGGCTGAATGTTGGTATGAGTGAATGCCATCCAATATTTTGCCAAAGGCGTCAAATCTACTCTTTTTATGTTGACGGGAAATCCATTAGGGTTGTTCTGAAAATGCCTTCCAGGCGGTGACGCTGAGCGTCCAGAGCGACAAGAGGCAAACCGCTCAACGGTCATTTTAGGCGCCTGGGCGGTGGCGTGTGTTGAGGCAAACCGCTCAACGCTCATTTTAGGCGCCTGAGCGGTTGTCTGTTCTTATATTTTGGATTCTGAGATCTTTCTGTTATCTTTTTGGGTTATATATAGCCCTAGTGCGAATCCAAATGTAAGTCTTTTGGTTGAGAGAAACGTCCAGAGCTGCTCTACACACCTTAGAGGAGATTTCTTGGATGCTTAGGCTCCACTTTATCAAACCTAGGGTTTGCTTTTCCATTCTTTCATTATTTTCATCTAGTTTCACCATGATTATGGTGAACTAAACCCTTAGTTGTTGGGGAACAATGTAATCTTTTGAAACTCTCATATATTGAAATTCTGGTTTACTTTATATGCTTGCATATGCTTGATTTATCAGTTGTTGGGTTATTTACCTTTGCTTAATGCTTTTACCGTTTAACTCATTCGGTAGATGTTGTTTGTCTTTATTGATACGGGGACGTACAGTAATGTCATGAACTGGGGAGAATTCCTTGATTATGTTAATACCGCCTAGGGATAGGGGTAGGACGATCAATTGTATTTTGCTTCCACTCATTATGCATTATTAGTTACTTGGGGAGGCTAGGGATAGCAAGCCGGTAATTAGTAATAGGCTCTTTTCACCAAGGGATTGGGTTAAGGGTAGACCAAGAAAGTTTGCATGATAAATAAGAAGAGTAGATATATGAGGGTGGATAAGATGAAATTGTAAACCCCAACAACCTCATTCATTCAAAGTTTCTCTTAGTCAATTGAATTCTTGCATTTGCATGTTTATCTTTGTTTTGCATTTAAACCATTCAAATTATTTTCTTTTACTTAAGTCTTAAACAATTTGTTTACACGAAAGATGAGGCCTTAAGAGTCCTCTGGGAAGAACGATATTGGGATTACCGATTTTTATTACTTGATACGATCTGGTACACTTGCCAGGGGTTTAACAAGTTTTTGGAGCTGTTGTCGGGGACTCTTGGTTTAACTTTTTCTAGTAGTGTAAAGTGATTAACTTCGACTTGATTTGTTTTTTTATTTTTATTTTTAGGATTTTGTGCCTAATGTTTACAGGATGCAGTATGTACAAGAATTTGGTTCTAAGGGCACTCAATTCTATCAAAATAATTTCAACTACTGTTGGGAACCTCACTGAAGCATGGATCAAAGTTGGAATAGAGAGGCAGGAGATCCACATCAACAATTACTATTAGGGCAACAAGTTTCTGTTTTGAAAGAGCAAATCAACAAAGTGGACGAGACATTGGAACGACTTATCCAAATTACTCTCTCCTCTACAGAAGAGAATGAAGCAAGGAATAAAAGGTTGGAGATACAGATTCGTCAATCCAATGAAATATTGAATTCTAGGGTTAATACTGAGGTTAATCCTAGGGAGGAATGCCAGGCCACTAGTTTTGAAAGTGATAATGTTGATGACGAGATAAAAGAGGAAAAGATAGAAGAAATAGAAACAGAAAAGGTTGTTGAGGAGGAAAGGATAGAGAAAAATGAGAAAAAAATAGAGAAAGAAGAGATAGAAACAGAAAGGTTGAGTGAGGGAGATAAGGATGATGATAAGGAAAAAGAAGTAGTTGAAAGAAAAGAAAAAAAAAATAAAAATGGTGAAAAGAAAGAAAAATAGAAGAAAAGAGAAAAAGAGAAAGTTGAAGGGAAAGATTGAGAAAAAGAGGAAGAGAGGAAAGAAGAAAAGATCATATGAAAAACCCCTTCCTCAAAAGAAATATCATAGGAGGAAAAAGAAAGTGAAGTGCTTTAGGGAGATCTTCAAGAGATTGGAGATCAAAGCTCCTATGATTGAAACATGGAAACATGTGCTTGGTGTTCTCAATTTTATGAAGGAATTCAGCAGGAAGAAGAAAAAGAAAAGAATATTAAGCAAGGGGGTTATCAACACTTACTGATGGGTGGGGATCATCCCAGTTGTTGTAATATATTAGTTTTATTTGATGTAAATTAGTTGCATATTTAAACAATTTTGGGTACCATCTACTAAGGGATGCTAAATTTTTATGTATCCACTGAAGGATACAGGAAGTACACCTACTGATGGGTGTTGGAAGGATTTGCACTTACTGATAAGTGCTAAGCAGGTTTGGGTAAGGCTCGTGACGTTAAATAAGCGCTACCTGAGAGGCAACCCAGTTGATTATTTGTTATTTTTTTTTTAAAAAAAAAGAAAAAAGAAAACCTTGTCTTAAGGTCGTTATATGTTTGCATGAGCATCTGAGAGGGGAAAGGCATGAAATTGAAAAATTGAAGGTTAAATCAGGTGCAAAAGGTTGGAATTATGCAAAAGTAAGCAAAGAAGAGATAAATTTTTTTTCTTGCCACCGCTGAGCGGTGCATATTTACTGCTGAGCGGTGGCGGCGCAGACTACGCTTGGGCTTTTAAAAGCTCAGCGTTTTTGGGTTCTGCACTTTTTGAAAACTCTCTTTGAAGCTCGCCCAAGCGTTCTCTGTGAACCCTAGCACCCAAATTCAATTTCAAAGGTTTTCCAAAGGGATTTCCCCACTTTTTCTCATCACCCACTCACAAAAATCTCATCTTTCTATCATTGTCTTGTCAAAGTTTGGGGTTTTTGTTGAGGGATTGTACACTTAAGAGGCATTCGTCATCAATTAAAAGGAAGTTAGCAAGCATCTAGTTTCTCTATTCAAGTAAGTTGTGCAATTTCATTCTTAGGGTTTCTAAATTTGAATTTGATGAAGAACATGCGTAGGAATATGATAAATTAGGGCTTTTGAATTCTATGCATGAGTTGATAAAATAGGAACTGTTTGAACTGATTGAACTGCATGATTTTGATCTGGATTGATGAAATTAATGTTAGAATGGAGAATAGGGCAATTTTAAAAAGGTTTTTAAGAATCCCTAGTCACCACCGCTGAGCGGTCTCCTTTGACGCTGAGCGATGGTGCAGCTTGAATCAAACCGCTGAGCGGCCAACTATGGTGCCTGGGCGGTTTGCTGCAGATTTTGTTGGATGCTTGATTTTTGATGCAAGGACACTAAGGTACCCTGTTTTTCTCTCAGTGTTGGATGTGATCAGTTTGGAATTTAATTGATGATAGACTAACCTCTAATGATGTATCTTTGTGGTATTTTGAATTTTATGCAGAAATATCACATCATCAAGAAGGGTGAAAACTCTTGGTAACAAAAGGAAGGAACCTGAGAGGCAAAGAAGATTTTATTCGCCTAGGTTCCTCTCCAGGAAACATGAGGAACATTTTGTGACTGTGCAGGAGAGGAGATTATTGATGGAGAGGAAGGCCACTTTTATCCCAAATTTGGCTCCTGAATTTGGAGCAGAAATCATGAGGAGAGATATTGGGAGAGGTTGGCTACATATCCTGCACCTGCCAACATTGAATTAGTGAAGGAATTCTATACTAATCTTTACCTAGGGGAGGAGTTGATGCTGGGAGATATATGAGCTATGTGTGGGGACAGATCATCAGGTATGACTCTGACACTATTAATAGCTTTTTGGGCACTAAATGGCCAGGTGAACAGTGCCAGTATGCAGGACTTATTGGGAGGTTCAGAGATATAGCAGATATTGAAAGGGTTATGTGCCTTCCTGGAAGGCATTTTCAGAACAACCCTAATGGATTTCCCGTCAACATAAAAAGAGTAGATTTGACGCCTTTGGCAAAATATTGGATGACATTCACTCATGCCAACATTCAGCCGTGCTTACATGTTTCCGACATCACCATGCATCGGATCATCTTCATTTACTGCATGTTGAGGCAGTTGGATGTAAACATCGGGAAAGTCATTGCTGACGAGACTCAGAGTTGCGCTACTACTGTGAGTAGCAGGACACCGTTGGAACATTCGTCCCTGATCACCTTTTTGTGTCAGCAGGCTAGGGTGGACACTGCAGTTCCACCATATGAGAGGCCTAGGAAGGCCATAGATGCTGCTTATTATCAGCAGTATTGTGAGGAAGAGGAGGTAGCCAGAGCACCTAGAAGACGTCCTAGGAGAGCAGCAGCACAGCAGGAGCATATACATGCACATGCACCGACACATCATGCCGAGTCATTCTAGATGAGGGACATGTATATGTCCATGATAGAGGCTAGGATGGAGGCTCTTCGCAGAGGACAGATAGCCACTGTTGAGATGATAGTAGGGTTGTATCAGCAACCACCAGCGCACATGTGGACTATGGACGAGTTCCTTGGAGCTATGGCCTGGCCTCAGGAGCAAGCACAGGGCAGTAGGGCGGGAGCAGCTGAAGCACTAGATATGGATGATGAAAATGAAGAGAATTTTGAAGATGCTGATGATGGAGACCAGGAGGACTCAGATGAGGACTTGTGTTGAGGACATCTACTAATGGATTCCAGTACTTAGACAGGGATTTTTCTTTTTTCTTTTGTACTTTGAAGTTGCATGAAAATAACGGTTTTGAGATCGTTATTAATAGGCTCTTTTCACCAAGGGATTGGGTTAAGGGTAGACCAAGAAAGTTTGCATGGCAATATGATAAATAAGCAAAGTAAATAAGAAGAGTAGATATATGAGGGTGGATAAGATGAAATTGTAAACCCCAACAACCTCATTCATTCATAGTTTCTCTTAGTCAATTGAATTCTTGCATTTGCATGTTTATTTCTGTTTTGCATTTAAACCATTCAAATTATTTTCTTTTACTCAAGTCTTAAACAATTTGTTTACACGAAAGATGAGGCCTTAAGAGCCCTCTAGGAAGAACGATATTGGGATTACCGAGTTTTATTACTTGATACAATCTGGTACACTTGCCAGGGGTTTAACAATATTCAGAAGAAAACTTTTGTTTGTGTGCAATGTTGTTTTGCACCATAAATGATTTCCCAACATATGGGAACTTGAGTGGTTACAGTGTTAAAGGTCATTTTGCATGTCTGATTTGTGAAGAAAATACTAGTTATCTTCAACTGAAGCATGGGTAGAAAAATGTGTACACAAGACACCTGAGATTCCTTCCACAATTAATATTCTTTAATCTTCCCTATTGGTGTAAACTTGATGTGCGACATTGCATAGACGTGATGCATGTTGAAAAAAATGTATGTGATATTGTTGTTGGGACTTTACTAAACATTAAAGGAAAAACAAAAGATGGAGTGAAAGCATGACAAGACTTGGTTGACATAGGAATCCGTTATGAGTTACATCCGCAATCCATAGGAAGAGACACATATCTTCCTCCAGCTTGTCACACTCTTTCAAAAAAAGAAAAACAACTTTTTTTGTCAATGTTTACATAGTTTGAAGGTTCCACAAGGTTATTCGTCGAATATTAGTAGCCTTGTTTCTATGAAAGATTTAAAGTTAATTGGTATAAAGTCTCACGATTGTCATGTCTCAATGCAACAACTTTTACCAGTAGCTATTGGAGCCATATTACATGCCTCTGTTAGAGGTATTCTCACACATTTGAGTTTGTTTTTCAATGCCATTTGCAAGAAAGTTGTTGATCCTCGATAGTTAGATGATTTGCAAAATGAGGCCATCAGACTTTTGAGCCAATTGGAAATGTATTTCCCACCCTTATTTTTTGATATCATGGTTCATTTGATTTTCCATCTAGTGAGAGAAATTCGAATATGTGTGCTGGTTTTCTTGAGGTGGATGTACCCGGTTGAAAGATACATGAAGATCTTAAAGGGATATGTTAAGAATCAATTGAGACCGGAAGCTTCGATTATAGAGCGCAACATTGCATAGGAAACCATTGAATTCTACTCAAGTTATATGCCAAGTTGTGAACCAATAGGACTTCCAAAGAAAAGACATGAACACAAACGTGAAGGAAAGGGAGTTCGAGGAGTAAGGATTGAAAGTGTTAGTGGAAAAGAAGTTAATCAAGCTCATTTGTACATTTTACACAACAGAGAGGATGTTATTCCTTACATTTCACAACACATTGATGAAATTAAGTCAGTGTATCCACGTATGAGTGAAAAGTGGACACTTAATGAACATGACAAATCCTTTTTAGCTTGGTTTAAGAAAAAGATTTATGCCACTCCGAATGTTTCTGAAAATCTATTGAGACTAGCTCGTGGACCTAACAATGATGTGATCACTTTCGGTGGCTATCACATAAATAATTACTTGTTCTATTCAAAGGAGGAAGACAACAAAGGTAGAGTTCAAAATAGTGGAGTTACCCTACAAGCTGAGGCTGTACACTTTTCCACTTTTGCACTGCTGGGCAAAATCAAGACACAAATCAGGGAATAGTTCAACGGACATCAAGGAAGCAACACAGACTCAGCATATAGAAAACAAAGACTGACAAGGACAAAAACAAACAGAATTACAGTCGTCAAGAAATCTGGACAAGGAAAAGTAGTAGACAATATCCAACACAGAATCAAAGAAAGCAGATACTCATGAAGTCATCCAAGCAATTCAAGACATGGAAAAATGATCAATCAGCTCAAGAGGGGAATCAAAAGTAACAGAACCTCACAAATGCACACTATCAGTGTTTCTCTCAAGTGTCTAGGGTAAACAGTGTCAACTCAATGCACTTAAGAAAGCAAGCAACAAACAGACTTGGCAAGCCTCTAATATCAGCACTTAAAACATATATGCATGTTCAAATCAAAAGGTCTTTTATGGATGAAATGGGTTCAAGGAAAAGGGAGGATACATATGGATGAGAAGCTACAAACCAAAGAGAAATAGAGGAGCAATGGGGAACAACTGTAAACACAGTATACTCGCACCCAAACCCTCTAATTCAATCCTCTTCTTGACTCTTTTATTCCCACAATTTTTTTTATTTTTCCTATTTTTCTGTATTTTTTTTTCTCTTTTTCATCTTGTCTCTTTTTCTTTTCTCTATTTTCAAAACACAACTCCAAGAGACAAGACACACATATATTTACAAAAACAAAACAAGAAGAGGAACCAACTAGCCAATTTATCTGAATCCCCAGGGAGACCACACTTATTCCCAAAACAATTCCAAAGCTCCAAAATTCCCTAAGGTTAAGGTAATCATGGTTTTTCAGTTAGGGCTAGTGTATGAGCTTCAAAACAAAGAAATGGGGAAAATATAGGCTCAAAGGGGTTATCAAAGGATCAAAACAGGGTAGGCTCATTTGGCTAGAGAGGCTCAACAAAAAAATTGCCTTTATCACTTCCAAACATGCATATCAATCCAGAATCATCAAAAAGAGTCAAGCCAAGGCATATGTGCAAGCAATCAAGAGACATATCACACACAAGAAATAATATCAAGTGGCTCAAATCTCACACAAGGTAATTCTGTCACAATCAAAACACCCTCTCAAACATCATAATCATCTTCCAATCAGAGAAAAGCAAGGATTTCAAGCTAATCAGAGTATCAATGAAGTGAAAGATAAATCTACAACCTAAACCAAGTCCAGAGATAACAAGAAACAGGTAAAACTGTACACAAGACAAAACAAAAACTACTTAGAAAACGAAAAATTTAACGCAGAAAACATACATAGACTCTTCTTTTCTTCATTTTTCTTCTTCTTCCTTGAGTCTAAGAGCTTCCTTCTTCAATTCCATCCTTAATTCTCATCAAAACCCTGCAAAATAATGCAAAACAAGCATAATATCTCTAAAAACAGCTTTTGACTCTCAAATGACTCAACTTAAGTGTTTTACTTGATTCTAAGCTCTTTCTAAGCCATAAAGGGTGTATTTTGATATCAATTTAACCATGAAAATAACGGTTTTTAGACCGTTATCATATATCTTTTGAAACGCATCCAATAGCATATCATACTTCGCTTCTTTTGGCTCGCTCTCTAATTCTTCATCACTATCATAATCATTATGTGTAGAGCCTAACATAAATCATATATTTGACTCCTCCTCAATACTGTAGTCCTCATCGCTTGAAGAATCAAACTCGCTATTTTCCCAGGCAATGTATGCATTCTTTTGCTTTCTGCTCTTGTCCTATGGAAACTTTTTGCTTGCTTTTTGTTTGATCTTCAAGTCTAGACATTCAGGCTTGATATGTCCTTCTCTTTCTTACTCATAACATTGAACAACATTGTTTCTTGAATTTTTCCTTCCTCTTGCAGGACATGCATTGTAAGTGGTAGAAATTCTATTTTTCACAAATCTATTAAACTTTCTTACCACCATGTTCATGATCTCTTTGTCCTGCAGTTCTGCTTTTGAATCAGTTTCTGGTTCAAGATTCTTTAAGGCTTTATTGCTCATGGCCTTGAGGGCAATTGACTTCTTTTACTCAATTTCTTCTTCCTCTTTTAGCCTTCCAAGTTCTAATTCGTGTTCCTTGAGTTTTCCAGAAAAAGTTGCCATATTCATGCTGGTTAAGTCTCTTGATTCGGATATGACTGTAACTTTCGGCTACCAACTTCTATTGAGACATTTCAAGATCTTGATGTTGATTACCTCTTGGTCAAACACCTTTCCGAGAGCCATGAGATGATTTACTATGTGTGTAAATATTTTTTGTACTTCATATATCGTGTCACCAGCTTTCATCCTGAGCAGTTCATACTCTTATATAAGAGAGTTCTTTCTGGCCCTTTTCACCTCGTCAGTTCCTTCATGCGTGACTTGTTAAACCCCTGACAAGTGTATCAAATCGTATCAAGTAATAATAAATGGTAAGTCCAAGTATCGTTTTCCCAAGAGACTCACGACACTAAACTGTTGTGCTTTTGCATAACCAATCAAGACTATAAAAACAATATTTTGGGATTTTTGAATATTAGGTACGGAAAAGTAAACAAGAATGCAATTTGATCAATTGAGGTTAAACACAAAAATGGATGGATGATGTTGATAATATGAGATGGATTTGTTGCTAGGGTTCAGATTTCACCCAATCACCCTCTTATATCTACTCTTCTTATTTAATTCGCTTATTTATCATAATGTCATGCAAACTTTCTTGGTCTACCCTTAACCCAATCCTTTGGCGAAAAGAGCCTATTACTAATTACCGGCTTACTATCCCTAGCCTCCCCTGGTAATTAATAATGCATGATAAACGGAAGCAAAATACAATTGATCGTCCTACCCCTATCCCTAGGTGGTATTGCTTAATCAAGGAATTCCCCCTAGTTCATGACATTATTCTATGTTCCCGTATCCATAAAGACAAACAACAGTTATCGAATGAGTTAAACTATAAAAGCATTAAATACAGGTAAGGAACCCAACAATTGATAAATCAAGCATATGCAAGCATATGAAATAAATAAGAATTTGGATAAATGAGAGTTTAGAGGTTGCATCTTTCCCCAACAACAAATAAGGTTAGTTCTCCATCGTCATGGAGAAACTAGGTGAATAATGGAATGAAAGAGATAGAAACCCTAAAGAGGAGAAAAAGGAGAGTTGTCACCATCTCCAAATCTACCCCCAAAGGGGTGAAAAGTGTGTTTCTGTGTCTAAGCCATCAAAAGATACATTCTCTAAGGTGTCTAGGTCTTTAAATAGGCTATAAAAATAACAGAAAATAGGTCCATGCCCAAACAGATCATAAAAATCGCAGAAAATATATCAAATCACGTCTAGTTGACTTTTTCTGGATTCTGGTTGACTTTTCAGCACTCTAGTGAACTCTGGTCAATTTTTCAGCATTCTGGTTGACTGGTTGACTTTTCTGATTGACTGGTTGACTTTTTTGCATTCTAATTGACTTTTCTGGACTGCAACCCTTTGATACTTCAACCTTTCTTTCAATTCATTCCAAAAACCTACAAAATTAAGGGAATTTAATGATAAAATCATAAAACATGTCCTCAACTCTTTTATTCCCAAAACTAAAGAAAAATCATGATTCCAAGCAAGTTTCTAAGTCAACAAAGGTGTATTTGATATCAAAATTAAGTATGAAAATAATGGCTTTTCAACCGTTATCACAACCCCAAACTTGAAACTTTGCTTGTCCTCAAGAAAACAAGATGAAACTTAATCTTCCACAAATCAACACAATGGTTCAATCGCATTCAAAAGTTCTTTCTTTCAAGATAAGTAATCACTCAAATCAGCTAATCAATAGAATTTAGTCAAGATGTGCACATGCTTTGAATCACAATAACTAATCATGGTGTTCACACAATCACATAATATCCAACATATGTTATTCTCATGAATGATCAGTTAGCTAAGCATAGATGTAATCATGAATTCATGGAATCATTCCTCACCAGATAAAGTGTTGCACTCAATCACACAGGTTTTTCAAGAGGTCACTTCTTCCTTCTACTATCCACATGTCACATAAAACAAAATTGCCTTTCATTTACCACAATCAAATATCATCACACACACATGTCCTCACAAGGACTTTTCAGGGCTTATAATGTGGTTGGGCTAACAAGGAAAATTGGTTTTTCTAGATCACAAAATCCTTGAGTTAAGAGAGTTATCTATACATTCATAATTCAAGCTCAAACTCTCTTTTTACCAATCTCACTCATTCCCCACTTTCCCTTTTCTTCACATTGAGCTCTTTTTTTTGCATGTTTTTTCTTTTTCTATGTTTTTCATCTTTTCTCATGCATTTTCTTTTCAACTCATAAGCTCAATGCCTAACTTTTCTTTTCTTTTTCAATTCTCCCAACAACCCCAAACTTGAACTTTTAACAATACCCCAAAAATATTTCTCAACCTAACTCAAGGCAAAGATTTTCAAAGCAAGGGTTTTCACATTCTGTTTAAGGGTTAGGTTCAAAGAGGGTAGAACATAGAATGTTCCTTTTTCATGTGGGACGAAATTTTTGGCTAGAAAAGGGCTTTTCAAGGCCTTGATCATATGACACATACATGCAATTCAATCAATCACAGAAATTTAGGTAAAATCATTCATGCTTCCAGTAGATAGAAAATATATCAATAAGAACTCTCGTGCTCAAAAACCTCGCATAAGCTTATTCCAATCATTCAATCAAATACCCTGCTTAGCCTCATAATCACAATCACAAAATCACAATGCATCTGTTCACACAGCTTGTGAAGCACTACCTGTATATCAGCATATTGTGCAATCTCAACATCATCAATATCAAAGCATCATCAAGCAATACCCATCATGAACAAATATCAATATCAAACCACTGCATCAGATATAGTGTTCAACTAAGTTCATAAATCCTACACTACTAACTAGAAACAAATAAATACAAAAACAAAGATAGAAAATCCTATTCTAGTGCAAATAGCATCCATCAGTAAATGCTATCTCATCATCTTCCTCCATAGCTGGAGCTTCAGTTGCTCCAACTCTGATTCCTTCCTCTTGTTCCCCACAGTCTTGATCCTCTTTCCTGATGAGGAGGCCATCCCTGCATCAAGTATAATTCACAAAACCACAAGAAATCTCATTAAACGTTAGTAGCATAGAAAAGTTCTTCCAAGGAATGTGGAGGAATCAACTGTAAATAGCTGGGCTCTCACAAAACCCCAAACTTAGATGAAAAAGTGATAAAAATTGGGTTTTTAAGAGAGAGGATGATAGGAGAAGTGTTGGGAAATCTTCATAGGATTTTTTAAAGTGAAAGAGAGATTATGGGTTTGGTAAAGAGTGCTTGGGCGAACCTGAGCGGTAGGAAAATCAAATAATGGGCCAAAAGAACAAAACCCTCTTTTAAAACGCTTTGACCCCTCAGCGTCGCCACCGCCCAGCGGTGAGTTCACCGCCCCGCGGTGGGCGCGGTTTATACCCCTCTCTGTTTTTCTTTTTAAAACGTTTTAACCCTTTAAACCTTCAAATTCAACTTTCAAAATTTAATTTTTATGCAATTCCTAATCACTTATGTCACATATGCAACTAGAACAAGAATTAAAACATGCAAAAATAAATCAATCAATTGGGTTGCCTCCCAGGTAGCGCTTGTTTAACGTCACGAGCCTGACCCAAACCTTTCTAGCACCCATCAGTAGGTGCAAACCTTACCATCACCCATCAGTAGGTGTACTTTCCTGGTATCCTTCAGTAGATACCTAAATCTTCTAGCATCCCTCAGTAGATGTTATCCCAGTAGCATTCATCAGTAAATGCTGTCAATGACATCCATCAGTAGATGTCTAACCATATAGTATCCATCAGTAGATGCTAATCTTTCTTATCTTCATTGGCTTCCATCAATAGATGCCAAATCACCTAACATCCATCAGTAGATGTTATCATTACTACCATCAAAAGCAGCATTTAACCTAAAAAATTTAAATAAAATCAAATCAAATCAAATCAAATCAAATAAAAGAAAAAAAAAATAATTCAAAAATGAGGTTAGAAACTGGGTTGCCTCCCAGCAAGCGCTTCTTTAACGTCATTAGCTTGACTCGATAAAGCCCAAACACCCATCAGTAGGTGTTGATATTTTATGTTGGCATTCTTCCTTCCTCTATGACACCAACAACATCTCGGAAATTTCCTTTATCACCAACTCTAAGGTTCGTCAATCTCAAGAATTCTTGTTTGCTTTGATAGTCTTGACAACCCATAACCTATTCTTGAATTTCACTAGTGTGCCAGGTTTGGGTTTGTCACTTATCACATCAGGGTGTTGGTGAACCAATTCTCCTTCCTTATCTGCCTCTTGATGATCTTGTGCTCCTAGTACCAAAAATTTTATCCTGCATACACTAAAGAACACTACACTAGAGCACAAAATTAGCCCAAAAAATAAAAACAGTAAAAGATATTTTTTTATTTATTTTAATTTTCGTTTTTTTATAGAAAAGATAAAGATAGAATGATAAAAAAAATAAAAAAATAAAAATATAAAAAGAAAAACAAATAGAAAGATAGAAAGATAGAAAGATGGAAATATAAGGAGAAGAATGAGGAGAAGAATAAGGAGAAGAATAAGGAGAAGATATTATTTTAGTTTTTTTTGTTTTTTTTTAGATAAAGATAGAAAAAATAAAAACAGATAGATAAAAACAGAAAAAGATTTTTTTTTAAAAAAAAACAGAAAGATAAAAACAAAAAAATAAAAACGGAAAAAGATATTTTTTTTTATGTTTTTTTTTTAAACAGAAAAATAAAAACAGAAAAAGATATAATTTTCTTTTTTTTTTCTTTAAATAAAGAAATAGAAAGATAGATAAAGATATAGAAAGATAGAAAGTCTAATCTGTTAAGAATCACACACATAGAATAGTTATACCACGAGTCCCCGGCAACGGCGCCAAAAACTTGTTAAACCCCTGGCAAGTGTACCAGATCGTATCAAGTAATAATAAATAGTAAGTCCAAGTATCGTTTTCCCAAGAGACTCACGGCACTAAATTGTTGTGCTTTTTCATAACCAATCAAGACTATAAAACCAATATTTTCGGATTTTTGAATATTAGGTACGGAAAAGTAAACATGAATGCAATTTGATCAATTGAGGTTAAACACAAAAGTTGATGGATGATGTTGATAATATGAGATGGATTTGTTGCTAGGGTTCAGATTTCACCCAATCACCCTCTTATATCTACTTTTCTTATTTAATTCGCTTATTTATCATAATGTCATCCAAACTTTCTTGGTCTACCCTTAACCCAATCCTTTGGCGAAAAGAGCCTATTACTAATTACCGGCTTGCTATCCCTAGCCTCCCCTGGTAATTAATAATGCATGATAAACGGAAGCAAAATACAATTGATCGTCCTACCCCTATCCCTAGGTGGTATTGCTTAATCAAGGAATTCCCCTTAGTTCACGACATTATTCTACGTTCTCGTATCAATAAAGACAAACAACAGTTACCGAATGAGTTAAACGATAAAAGCATTAAATACAGGTAAGGAACCCAACAATTGATAAATCAAGCATATGCAAGCATATGAAATAAATAAGAATTTGGATAAATGAGAGTTTAGAGGTTGCATCTTTCCCCAGCAACAAATAAGGTTAGTTCTCCATCGTCATGGAGAAACTAGGTGAATAATGGAATGAAAGAGATAGAAACCCTAAAGAGGAGAAAAAGGAGAGTTGTCACCATCTCCAAACCTACCCCCAAAGGGGTGAAAAGTATGTTTCTGTGTCTAAGCCATCAAAAGATACATTCTCTAGGGTGTCTAGGACTTTAAATAGGCTATAAAAATAACAGAAAATAGGTCCAAGCCCAAACAGATCATAAAAATCGCAGAAAATATATCAAATCACGTCTGGTTGACGTTTTCTGGATTCTGGTTGACTTTTCAGCAATCTGGTCAACTTTGGTCAACTTTTCAGCATTCTGGTTGACGGGTTGACTTTTCTGATTGACTGGTTGACTTTTCTGCATTCTATTTGACTTTTCTGGACTGCAACCTTTTGATACTTCAACCTTTCTTTCAATTCATTCCAAAAACCTACAAAATCAAGGGAATTTAATGATAAAATCATAAAACATGTCCTCAACTCTTTTATTCCCAAAACTAAAGAAAATCATGATTCCAAGCAAGTTTCTAAGTCAACAAAGGTGTATTTGATATCAAAGTTAAGTATGAAAATAACGGGTTTTCAACCGTTATCATGACTTCAAAAACCTCCCACATTTTTTGGTCGTTTTTCATTTTGAGATCCTGAAAAATCATCCATGGTTAGTGATACAAGAAGGCCTAGCACCATAGGACCTATCACAAGAGGGATGATCAAGAAGCTTCAAGATGAGCACTCTTCCAAAAGTCAAGTACTCTTTGCTATTTTTGGATGGAAGATTGGAGACCAAGAAGATGTTGTCAAAGTACCAAAACATGGAGAAGAGTAAAAGAGTCATTCCCACAAAGGAGGGGGGGTGAGTTTAGCAAGCAAGGGGCTGCATCATGAAGGCACATAAAATTTAATTCATCACGTGGCCACATGCACAATTGCATTTTCTCACATGTTGCATGCTATGACCGGTGGGACTTAGATCCACTTTTCACGGATTTCCGTTTCATTCATACAGCCAAGTGGGTTGAGCTATAAAACCCACCATGGCATCACCTTGTAGGCACTTTTGGATGTTATATGAATTTGCTTTGCTGATGCATTTCCATCACACTGAATTCTCCCAAAAGTCATCTTCATTTGAGCTTTCCATTCTCCATCTAGCTTCCTTCCAATGGAAGGCTGCCTGAGCTAGTGCTCACACCACCAAACAACTCTTCCTCCATCATCTAAATCACTGTTTCACCTCTGCACATGGCTGCCAAAACCCAAGCCACCTCCTCCGCTGCCTCTAGTTCCAATGCAATCATCTTCCGCTGCCTCAAATCCACATCCCTGGCTGGAGCAACGCCATCAAGTGGTATTCAGAGCCTGGTTGCTCACGGTGCTGTGGTTGTTCCAGCTAAGTCCATTTTTCTTTCACTCCGTACTGTCATCAACACTCCTTCATGTTTTTCTTGAATCTGTGCACTGTTTCATTAAGTTTTTTTCAATTCCAGTAGCTTCCATTGTGTTGATTCGTTTGTTCCAGCTTTTCATTGTTTTATTGATTCTCATTTTAATCGGTTCACATCATTGCGTTGAGTCTTTTACTTTTGAAATCTGAATTGTTTTGTCCAGTCATGTGATTTACTTGAATTTTGTCAAAATTCCTGAGTAATTGTGGTGCCTGGATAAATCTGTGAAACTGGATTGGTTTTTCAATAGATGCACATTACAAGAGCAATGATGAAAGAGCTCAGTGCATCTTGAACTCTATCGCAGTTCAGTAACAGTAGTGCATAATTCAAATATGTTTTGAATCTATTTTAAAAAAAAAAACAGAGAAAATCTGATTCCAGTAATTTGAAACTGCACCGTGTGAAATTTGCATTTCTGGTTGTGTTCAATTTGCTGCAAAGTTGATGTGTGCATACCATATGGACTGTGAATTGTCTAAGACAATAAATCTTGGGTGCATCACCATGCAGAATCCAGAAATCATTGCTTTAGCAGCTTGACCGAACTGCATCTATCATTGATTCAGTTTTTCTGATTTTTTTTTAATCTGTCCAGTTTAGAACTCCCTGCTGGACTTCTTTTAGTCATTCCTAGAGTCTTGTTCAAGTTTAATTTTCTGTCCTGGAGTCATAAAAGTTGTTTACAGTTTCGTTTGAATCCTCTGCTGAAGTTTGGATGGTGGATTGGCTAAATTTGGTGTTAAAAAAGCAACCGAACTAGTGAAATTTTGATTTGGTAGCATTTAGCCTCGGCTGGCAGCTTGCACAAGTCATATTTGGTAAACTAAAGTTGCTCGAACCATTAAATTGAAAGTCCAAAAACGTTTTTGCAAATTGACCATCCAAACCACCACTTTTTAGCACTTTTTCTGGTTTAAGTTGCAGAATTTTGTGAATCTGTGTTGCTGTGATTATTGCACCGAATTTCATCTTAAATTGGTAGCAAAAGCTTGGTTTAATTGATTAAAAAGAAGTGCACAATTAAGAAGTAACAAACAGCCTGCATTGTAAAAAGCAAGTGAACCAGTGCCAAGTAAAATTTTCAAAATCTGATGCACATTTTACAGCAACTCACTTAGGCATTTCATCAAACACTTTTGCCTACTTTAAGTTTGAGTTTGAATTCGCCATATCTGCAACTTATAATTGTTTCTTGCTTTTTAAATCTACTCTAGAGCCTTTCCTAAGATCATTTTGAGTGCCACCCTTCGTTGCAAGCCACTTAATTGCTTGATTTCATTGTTTGAAAATCCTGCACATAAGCTGTTTGAAAAAAAAAACAGTGGTGCATTCTGACTCTGCAATATTTGGCAGCAGTAGAATTTGTTTCCTGCATCCGAAACTGATCTTTGGTGGCTTGTTTGAACTCTATTTTGGTGCAGAAATTAGCTCAGATCGTGGCCTAACATTGGAAGCATATTAGGAAGAAGGTTGGAGCACGGAAAAGCCAAGTGGAAGTTGATTTTTGTGACAACAGATTGGAGTTTTGATCTGCATAATTTCCCTAATGCAGTAGTGTCACTGTTTCTGCAACGCTGTGTTTGCTGTCACAGCAGAAAATCACTTGCAGCTGAGAGATTTGGTGTGAATTAAGCATAGTTCATTCTTTGTTTTGAGAAGCCAAAGCTGCACACATCTTTTTCCTTACCATTTTACCAAGTTTTCTTGTAATTTTTCTTTGGTTTTTATTTTTTAACTCCAAGCAAGTGAGGTGCTAGAGTTCACAAGTGCTCTTCCCTCATTTGTAACTAGACTCAAAGAAGTCTCACAACCTAAAATTTGGTTAGTCGGTGAGTGTGTCTTAGATCCAAAGTCTAAGCCTCACCATAGGAGATCTCACCTTTACTTTCAAAGTTTCTTTGTTCTTCATTCAAGGACTAGGAGCGCGCCTAGAGTCCGAATTTTAGAGTCCCAATCTTTGTTGTTTTTCTTTACTTTGTGTTTTCTTTGTGGTCTTAAGACTTAAGTGGATTTAAGAGTGATTTTGATCTAAGGACTTTAGTAAGTAGCTAGAAGCATATTTGGCAAGGACAAGGCATGGTTATTAAGTGACCCTAGTGGTTCACCACCCTTACCTGGAATATTGCTTTCAAGTGAAAATCTTTAGTCTTTATTTCAAGAATAACATTTAAGTCCACCATCATGTCTAGAAGACACTCTCCTAGGCTTAGTGATAGTGAAAAAGAAAATGTTTCTCTTCAAGTTTTAGTTAATGAATTCAAGGAAATGAGAAGGGAAATAAAAGAAGAGAAAATCAATAGAGAGCTTCAAAATGCTGTTATTCAAGATGAATTGAGATTGATAAGGGCAAGTAAATCTAGGGGAAGTCAGAGTGAGAATTCTCAAGAGGGAGGGCATTCTTTGAGTATGGGTGATTATTACCCTCATCAACCTTCTACTTCTAGGAGGCATAGGAGAACTTCTCATGCACCTCCACCCCCTAGAGAAGTCAATATTGTGTTGCCTCACTTCCATGGAAAGGATAATGTTGAGGCTTATCTTGATTGGGAAATGAAGGTGGAACAATTATTTGCTTGCCACCAAGTAAGTGAAGAGAGAAAGGTTTCTCTAGCTACCCTAAGCTTTCAAGGGTATGCAATGTATTGGTGGACTGCCTTAGTCCAAGAGAGGCTTAGACATCAAGCCCCTCCCATCCATTATTGGAATGATCTTAAATCTGCCCTTAGAAGGAGGCACATTCCCTCCTACTACAATAGGGAACTCATGGATAAACTCCAAAGGTTACAACAAAGGTCTATGACAGTTGAGGAATATAGACAAAAGATGGAGTTATATATGATGAGAGCAGGCATAGTGGAGGGTCCAGAAATTACTTTGGCCAGATTTTTAAGTGGGCTCAATTTTGACATAAGAGATAGAGTTGAACTTCTACCTTATAGAGATTTGAATGATCTTGTTCAAATGTGTATAAAGGTAGAACAACAAAATTTGAGGAAATCTTCTTCAAAAAGAATTCAAGTTCAACCTACTTTTGAAAAGAAAGTTTTTAAAGAAAAAGAGCCATTTAAACCTCTAGCCAAAATTGAAGAGAGACCCAAGAAAGAAACACCCTCACACACAAGAACAAGTGAGATCAAGTGCTTCAAATGTCTAGGAAGGGGTCATGTAGCTACTCAATGTCCTACAAAGAGAAATATCATTTTAAAAGGTAAGGACATATATAGTAGTGAAAGTGACACCCCAACTAGTGAAAGTGAGAGTGAGGAAGAAGAAAAAGAAGAGGAAATATATGCTGATGATGGGCAACTTCTCATGGTAAGAAGAATCCTTAGCAACCAATCCAGTCTAGAACACCTATCACAAAGAGAGAACATCTTTCATACAAGGTGTAAAATTCAAGAAAATCATTGTTCTCTCATTGTTGATAGTGGTTCTTGTTGCAATTGTTGTAGTACAAGGTTGGTTGAGAAATTGAAACTTGATATTATACCCCATCCAAAACCTTATAAACTTCATTGGCTAAATGAAGATGGGGATATAATAGTCAAGAATCAAGTGAAGTTGGCATTTTCCATTGGGAACTTCAAAGATGAAGTTTTATGTGATATAGTTCCCATGGAAGCATGTCATGTGTTATTAGGGAGACCATGGCAATTTGATCATCAAACTATCCATCATGGTCTAACTAATACTATCACTATCCATCAAAAGGACAAAAAGTTTGTGCTTCATCCTCTAACTCCTAACCAAGTGGCTAAGGATCAAGCACAAATGAAGTCTTTAAGAAGGCAAGAACATGGCCAAAAGAAAAAGTCAAAAAGAAAGGAGAGTAAAGAGACAAGTGTACCATCTAAGGTTACTCAACATGAAGTTCTTTTAACCAAAAAGACTTTACTTAATACC
The DNA here is from genome assembly GCA_027742785.1 of Vigna reflexopilosa. Taxonomy (NCBI): domain Eukaryota; kingdom Viridiplantae; phylum Streptophyta; class Magnoliopsida; order Fabales; family Fabaceae; genus Vigna; species Vigna reflexopilosa. Next base: position 21,167,910 of record CM050918.1, read on the forward strand.
CTTCAAGTTGAGCAACCTTCATATCTTCTTCTTTGTCAAGGAACACTTACATGCACATCTAGTGATCCAAAGACTTCAACTCTTTCTCCACCCATTCACAAACTTTTGAAAGAATTTGATGATCTATTTCCAAAAGAAATTCCAAAAGGGCTTCCACCCATAAGAGGAATAGAACATCAAATTGATTTCACTCCAGGGGCAATTCTTCCTAATAGGCCAGCCTATAGGACCAACCCCCAAGAAACTAAAGAGATTGAGACACAAGTCCAAGAATTGCTAGATAAAGGCTTAATTCAAAAGAGTCTAAGTCCATGTGCTGTACCAGTGTTGCTTGTACCAAAAAAAGATGGAAAGTGGCGCATGTGTTGTGATTGTAGAGCTATCAACAACATCACAATCAAGTATAGACATCCCATTCCTAGGCTTGATGATATGTTGGATGAATTGCATGGGGCACAAATATTTTCAAAGGTAGATTTAAAGAGTGGCTATCACCAAATAAGAATTAAAGAGGGTGATGAATGGAAAACTGCCTTTAAGACCAAGTTTGGATTATATGAGTGGTTAGTTATGCCTTTTGGTCTTACAAATGCTCCAAGCACATTCATGCGACTTATGAATCATGTTCTTAGGGATTGCATTGGGAAGTTTGTAGTTGTTTACTTTGATGACATCTTGGTATATAGTCAAAATTTGCAAACTCATGAAAATCATTTAAGAGTTGTTTTAACAATTCTTAGAAATCACAAATTGTTTGCAAACTTTGATAAGTGTACCTTTTGTGTTGATAGTGTCATATTTCTTGGATTTGTGGTTAGCAAAAATGGGGTTCATATGGACCCAGAAAAAATAAAGGCCATCCAAGATTGGCCTCCTCCAAAGAATGTAGGAGAAGTAAGGAGCTTCCATGGGTTGGCAAGTTTTTATAGAAGATTTGTTCCTAACTTCTCTAGTCTTGCTTCACCCCTCAATGAGTTGGTGAAAAAGGATGTTACATTTCATTGGGGAGAAAAACAACAAAAAGCTTTTGAGCTACTCAAAGAGAAGCTCACACAAGCACCCATTCTAGCTTTACCAAATTTTTCCAAAACTTTTGAGCTAGAATGTGATGCTTCAGGATTTGGCATAGGTGCAGTGTTATTACAAGAAGGCCACCCAATTGCATATTTTAGTGAAAAACTTCATGGTGCTTCTTGTAATTACCCCACCTATGACAAGGAACTCTATGCACTTGTGAGGGCTCTTCAAACTTGGGAACATTACCTTGTTGCCAAGGAGTTTATCATTCATAGTGATCATGAATCACTTAAGTATTTGAAGAGTCAACACAAGTTACAAAAGAGACATGCTAAATGGTTGGAATTCATTGAGCAATTCACTTATGTTATTAAATACAAGAAAGGAAAATCCAATGTCGTGGCTGATGCTTTGTCAAGGAAAATTAATCTATTAGCCACATTGGGAGCTCAAATTCTTGGGTTTAATAACATTCTTGAATTGTATTCACAAGATCCTGATTTTGCTCATATCTATGAGGAATGTCTCAATAAACCTCAAGGAGGATTCTATGTGAAAGAAGGGTATCTTTTTAAAGAAGGAAAAATTTGCATTCCTCAAGGTTCACATAGAAAACTCCTTGTTAAAGAGACACATGAGGGTGGATTAATGGGGCATTTTGGGGTAGAAAAGACCCTTGTCATGTTGAAAGAAAAATTCTTTTGGCCTCATATGAGAAGGGATGTTCAAAGGCATTGCTTTAAATGTATAACTTGTTTAGAAGCTAAATCTAAGTCAATGCCTCATGGACTTTATACTCCTTTGAATGTTGCTTCCACCCCTTGGGAAGAGATAAGTATGGATTTTGTGCTAGGACTTCCTAAAACTTCTAGGGGTTGTGATTCTATCTTTGTGGTGGTGGATAGATTTAGTAAAATGGCTCATTTTATACCTTGCCACAAAGTAGATGATGCAAGCAACATTGCAAAGTTATTCTTTAGATACAAAATTTCTTAGTCACTTTTGGAGGACTTTATGGTCTAGATTAGGGACTAAGTTATCTTTTTCTACTACTTGCCATCCTCAAACAGATGGTCAAACTGAAGTAGTCAATAGATCTCTTTCCACTTTACTAAGGGTAATTCTTAAAGGAAATCACAAATCTTGGGATGAGTACCTACCTCATGTTGAGTTTGCATACAATAGAGTAGTTCATGGAACTACTAAATTGTCTCCTTTTGAGGTTGTCTATGGTTTTAACCCTTTAACTCCTATGGATTTAATACCCCTTCCAAGTTCTATTGATTTTGTTCATCAAGATGGGGTATCTAAATCTAAGTTTATCAAAGAATTACATCAAAGGGTTCGAAATCAAATTCAACAACAAAATCAGAAATATGCCAAGCAACATAATAAGGGCAAGAAAGAGTTAATCTTCAATGAAGGAGATTTAGTTTGGGTTCATCTTAGAAAGGAAAGATTTCCTCAACTAAGAAAATCCAAACTCAATCCTAGAGGAGATGGACCTTTTAGAGTCATCAGGAGGATTAATAACAATGCATATCAACTTGATCTTCCTCCTGAATATAGTGTTCATGCTACCTTCAATGTATCTGACCTTAAACCTTTTGCAGGTTATGAAAGTGAAGATGAAGATCCTATGGATTTGAGGACAAATCCCTCTCAAGAGGGAGGGGATGATACAAGAAGGCCTAGCACCATAGGACCTATCACAAGAGGGATGATCAAGAAGCTTCAAGATGAGCACTCTTCCAAAGGTCAAGTACTCTTTGCTATTTTTGGATGGAAGATTGGAGACCAAGAAGATGTTGTCAAAGTACCAAAACATGGAGAAGGGTAAAAGAGTCATTCCCACAAAGGAGGGGGGGTGAGTTTAGCAAGCAAGGGGCTGCATCATGAAGGCACATAAAATTTAATTCATCACGTGGCCACATGCACAATTGCATTTTCTCACATGTTGCATGCTATGACCGGTGGGACTTAGATCCACTTTTCACGGATTTCCGTTTCATTCATACAGCCAAGTGGGTTGAGCTATAAAACCCACCATGGCATCACCTTGTAGGCACTTTTGGATGTTATATGAATTTGCTTTGCTGATGCATTTCCATCACACTGAATTCTCCCAAAAGTCATCTTCATTTGAGCTTTCCATTCTCCATCTAGCTTCCTTCCAGTGGAAGGCTGCCTGAGCTAGTTCTCACACCACCAAACAACTCTTCCTCCATCATCTAAATCACTGTTTCACCTCTGCACATGGCTGCCAAAACCCAAGCCACCTCCTCCGCTGCCTCTGGTTCGAATGCAATCATCTTCCGCTGCCTCAAATCCACATCCCTGGCTGGAGCAACGCCATCAGTTAGTGTAGACACAATAACATTTCTAGCCTTTACATCATATTGCGCTCTACCATTTTCATCCTGAGTCCACTCTGAAAAATTTCTCAAAACAACTTTTCCATTTAAAACATGAGTGGGCTTATATGGACCGTTTAGAGTTGCATCCCAAAGTCCTTTATCCACGGATTCAAGAAGCACCTTGATGGGTGTCGTACCCCATGCAAATTTAATGTGCATAAAGAATGCAGTATAGACTAGGAAGTGACTCTTAGGTCGTCTTTCAAGGACCAAATGTGATTCGAGAATTAGGTCAGACACGAAGTGGGGGGGAGGAGGGTTTGTGAAAAGGTTTGTGAATGCGGATAACTAAATTAAAACACAGACGCAACTAATAATTACACACAGATCTAAAAGCGGTTTCAAAGAAAGAATGAAACAGTTGGTCATTAACTTAATTTCAATGCTTCCTATCACAAATCAACAAAATAAAGCAGCGACTCAAACCTCTAATCCAACACAGCTAACCAACTAAGTGAAGGCTAAACATGTTTTCATAAAAGCGAACTAAGCGAACGTGATGTTAACATCAAATCCAATTTACACCATGCAGTTTCATCAACTAAGCGAAGACTCAACACCAACTGGGAAACTAAGCGTATACCCAATTGCAAGTGCAAATACAGATTTCACATTAACCAAGTCAGAGTGACAAATACAATTACAGTCCAGAAATCTCAAGGAAACATTATAATGTCGTTAATGACCAACTTAATTAATTTAGGCTAACATGACAATTAAATTAACAGTACCAAACAAACTAGACAACATTAAAGTAAGAGAAAACATTAAACCCAACACTGTAATGAACAAATATCTAGCATAGTTAAAATTATTAAAATGCAACACTAAATTAAGAAGATGAAAAACAACTCAAAACACAATGCAAAATATTTTAAAGAAAAAAAATAAGCAAATCTAATTTTTTTGCTACCAATTCATGTGACCCATGTGGTCTTTCTTCAAGAAAGCAAATTGAATAAACCTTTCCCATGTAGTCGTGGCTGCTCCATTCTCTAGATGTGACAACATCTACTACCACTTAATCCCCTCTTCAATCACGGAAACCATCCAATGCTAACACGTCCCATCCAGCCAAATTTAAGCTTCTTCTCCATGTTGAGTGATAATAAAATTAAGAAAACTACTTCCACGACCATCACGTCTCTGAATCCACTTTTCCAAGCATCAATTAATTTTCTTCTTCCATCATTAACCACCGTACACAACACTTAAAGGAAATTGTAAATTAAAGAAAAACTTGTTCCAACGTGCTCTTCCATTCCATTGACAAGACCACTACAACTTGTGCAAATTCTAAATTGAAAACCTAAACTAAAATATTAAAACTTGTTGCCCGGCTGGTCACACATTCCTCCCAATGAATCATCTTTCTTGCTTTTGCTTCCAGCCACATGATAAAGTCTCGTTTGTTTGCTGCAATGTGCTAGCAAATCACCGATTGTGTCATCTCCAAAGAAAAAAACTGCCCTTTGACCGAGAGACTCATCACCGATCCAAGCTAGAATAAAATCTGCGTAAAATAAAGTGATTGATAAGCATCTACTCCAAGGAAACCAACACATGACAACAATCCAATGTAGTCCGCATTTCTGAAGCAAGAAAGTGATGTTATCTTCCTTCCAGATTCAAGTATTCCTATCCAAAATAATAAACGTTCCAGCCAAGCTTGAAAAGAATGTGACAGCAGCTAGCTATTCTTCATTCCACACAAACAATGTTTAAAGAAAAGCTTATAAAAAAGAAAGTGCTATTTCATTCAACCATTCAAAGAACCGTGAACAACAAACATTCCCCTGGAAAAACATTCCAGCCAAAAAAAATAAAAGTGCAAAGTGTGTGTCAGCCCCCTCGTCCTCCCTAGGCCGTGTGTGTCCTAAAAATGGGGTGGGGTCCACCCATTTGAAAAACACTTGTTCCCAAAACACTTCCAAAGGTCCAAAATTCCCTAAGGTTAAGGTAATCATGGTTTTTCACTTAGGGCTAGTGGATGAGCTTCAAAACAAAGAAATGGGGAAAGTATAGGCTCAAAGAGGCTATCAAAGGATCAAAACAGGGTAGGCTCATCTGGCTAGAGAGGCTCACGAACAAAACTGCCTTTATCACTTCCAAACATGCATATCAATCAAGAATCATCAAAAGAGTCAAGCCAAGGCATATGCACAAGAAATCAAGAGACATATCACACACAAGAAAGAATATCAAGTGGCTCAAATCTCACACATGGTATTTATGTCACAATCAATTCAACTCTCAAACATTATAATCATTTTCCAAGCAGAGAAAAGCATGGAATTCAAGCAAATCAGAGTATCAATGTAGTGAAAGACACATCTACAACCTAAACAAAGTCCAGAATTCAAGAGAAACATGCAAAACTGTACACAAGACACAACAAAAACTACCTAGAAAACAAAAAATTTAACGCAGAAAACATAATCTAATCAAAGAAAAATCAGAATCTCCCCCAATAGACCACACTTAAACTACAAAGTGTCCTCAATGTGTCACAAGCATAAGATCACAATCATAACAATCAACAGATCATGGACAAGTGCAATAAAAGCGGGAAAGGAAGGAGAAGGAAGAGAAGAAAACTCCCCTGATCATGGTGGCAATTGCCAATTTTGGACTATCAGGGCGATATCTTCCACCATTGGATTCAGTAAGGAAGTCTTGAGGAAGAACTGCTTCATCCTCCAAATTTGATCGAGCAAGGAGATGTCCTCCACAGCTGGATCTAAGAAGAAGTTATTGTTGATGAGCAGGTTCAGCTGGTGCCTATTAATCTTCAAACTGTTGTGTATACTGGCACCTTTGTTCTCCATTGTGGGTACGTGTTGGTCAAATTCATGTGTACCTCCTGCAACATGGTTAGTGCAATGTGGTTCCAAAGAAATTATATGCAGATGTATAACACCCTATCCCAGTGAAACATGCTGAACATCAGATAAACTCTCAGAACATGAATCAATTTCAAATTTAAAAACAATATCAACAACAGGCTCAAATTCATGTTCAGTGCATGAAGAAGAATTATTCAGACAAGATGGAAAAAGTTGTTTCTCATCATGCAAAGAGGGAGAATTAAAAGCATGCTCATCAACAATATAATCATCAATAACATACCTATCATCAACAACAAAATCAATCTTAGGTATGCTTACCTTCACTTCCCTGGATGTGGCTAAAGTGGTGGAAGATGAAAGTGGTCTACTTATCTCAAAGGTGTTGCTTATATCTACCTGTTCCTCAACATTTTCATCAGACTCACAGTTAGTATCACCCATCATTAAGTTGGAAGCTGGTTGTATCACAGAATTGATTTCAACACAAATAGAGCAAGAACCAACTTCACAACTACATTTCAAATTTTCAGAAAACTGTGAAAGATCAAAATTTAATCCTACGTCTAAAGCATCTTCATTTTGCACATTTTCTATGTCAAAATCATCACTAACATGTGAATCTACAGTAGAATCAAGAATATTTAAATGCCTAAACAATTCAGGCAAAGCAAGTGGGATTTCAAGTTTAGAGAAAACCCATGCTGATTCATGATTCATCTCACCAATAACAGCAGAATGAGCAACTGCATCCTCAGGTGCAAGAGGGGAGGCATAAGAGGGTGGGGAAGTAGATGGCGCAGTAGTAAGCTCATGACTGTGCTCCTCATCTCCTATGTGAATGGCACTAACATCATCTGGAAGCTGAACAGTCTGGAATGGTGATTCCTCTTAAATTTGAGACTGTTCCTTGGTGAACTGCGCGACCATATGCCCCCATAACTCATTCAATGTAGGCTCAGAAGAAGTAGAAGATTTGGCAAGTGCCTCTTGCTGTTGTTGTTGCCTCTGATTTTTCTGCTGTGGCTGCCTATTATTGAAGATGTTTTGAGCATAAGCTTAAGGCGCATCAAGAGCAACAAGGTACTGCAAAGAAGGACATGCATCTGTATAGTGGTCACTAGAAGGACATATAGCACACAGTCATGCAACAGATGCAGATGGAAGTGCTGGTCTCTGATTGGATGCCAGATGTGCCGCCAAACTCAAAAGAGAATCAAGCTTGCTTTCCAAATTCCTATCAGCAGCGGATGAAGACTGGGCAGGCTCATGAAACTGCAGCTCCTGTGGTTCCTGGACTAGTGGAGGCATACAAGGAGTCTGGAATGATGGTTCCTGATATTGATGCTGTGAAGTACCATACCATCCTAAGTTAGGATCAGTCCACCCAGGATCGTCGCTATAACCATACCGCATAGGGGCGAATTTGTCTAGAAATTGATGCTCAAGATCTTCCCAACTAGTGACGGATCCTGGAGTAAGACAACAACACCAATCCTTTGCTGCTCCGTGTAATGAGTGCTCAAATGCCCTTAAGAACATGTCTTCATCCCGGACATCTGGAGGTTTCATTAAAGAGCATAATGTGTAGAACTCCTCCAAATGTCTACGTGGGCATTCACCTGCAAAACCATGAAACCTAGGCAGCAAATGTATCAGTCCAGTGTTGAAAACACAACGAATATCCTCCTCATCAAGTGGAAACAGCTCCCTAGGAGCACTCTCATGATATGGAGGAGGAACCTTACTGTTCTCAACATAGAAATCAACAAGAGAATCATAATCATAGACATAGGCAAAAGAAACAGTATCCACATAACCAAAATAGGTAGACATGGGAAAGAACGGGGAAAAGAAGAATGCAATGAAAATATGCAACTAAAGCTACCTAAATGCAACAGACATGATAATACCCATACAAAAACGAACACACAAAACATATCATCACACTCACAAAACGACACAAAACACAACACAAACTAACACAACAAAAGACCTGAAACTCAACCGTTGGTCCCCGGCAACGGCGCCAAAATTTTGATGGGCGTCGTACCCCATGCAAATTTAATGTGCATAAAGAATGCAGTATAGACTAGGAAGTGACTCCTAGGTCAGCTTTCAAGGACCAAATGTAATTGGAGAATTAGGTCAGACACGAAGTGGGGGGGAGGGGGGTTTGTGAAAAGGTTTGTGAATGTGGATAATTAAATTAAAACACAGACGCAACTGATAATTACACACAGATTTAAAAGCGGTTTCAAAATAAAGCAGCGACTCAAACCTCTAATCCAACACAGCTAACCAACTAAGCGAAGGCTAAACATGTTTTCATAAAAGCAAACTAAGCGAACGTGATGTTAACATCAAATCCAATTTACACCATGCAGTTTCATCAACTAAGCGAAGACTCAACACCAACTGGGAAACTAAGCGTATACCCAATTGCAAGTGCAAATACAGATTTCACATTAACCAAGTAAGAGTGACAAATACAATTACAGTCCAGAAATCTCAAGGAAGCATTATAATATAGCTAATGACCAACTCAATTAATTTAGGCTAACATGAAAATTAAATTAACACTACCAAACAGACTAGACAACATTAAAGTAAGAGAAAACATTAAACCCATCACTGTAACGAACAAATATCTAGCACAGTTAAAATTATTAAAATGCAACACTAAATTAAGAAGATGAAAAACAACTCAAAACACAATGCAAAATATTTTAAAGAAAAAAAATAAGCAAATCTAATTTTTTTGCTACCAATTCACGTGACCCATGTGGTCTTTCTCCAAGAAAGCAAATTGAATAAACCTTTCCCATGTAGCCGTGGCTGCTCCATTCTCTAGATGTGACAACATCTGCTACCACCTAATCCCCTCTTCAATCACGGAAACCATCCAATGCTAACACGTCTTATCCAGCCAAATTTAAGCTTCTTCCTCCATGTTGAGTGATAATAAAATTAAGAAAACTACTTTCATGGCCATCACGTCTCTGCATCCACTTTTCCAAGCATCAATTAATTTTCTTCTTCCATCATTAACCACCGTACACAACTCTTAAAGGAAATTGTAAATTAAAGAAAAACTTGTTCTAATGTGCTCTTCCATCCCATTGACAAGACCACTACAACTTGTGCAAATTCTAAATTGAAAACCTAAACTAAAAGATTAAAACTTGCTGCACGGCTGGTCACACATTCCTCCCAATGAATCATCTTTCTTGCTTTTGCTTCCAGCCACATGATAAAGTCTCGTTTCTTTGCTGCAATGTGCTAGCAAATCACCGAATGTGTCAGCTCCAAAGAAAAAAACTGCCCTTTGACCGAGAGACTCATCACCGATCCAAGCTAGAATAAAATCTGCATAAAATAAAGTGATTGATAAGCAACTACTCCAAGGAAACCAACACGTGACTGCAATCCAATGTAGTCTGCATTTCTCAAACAAGAAAGTGATGCTATCTTCCTTCCAGATTCAAGTATTCCTCTCCAAAATAATAAACGTTCCAGCCAAGCTTGAAAAGAATGTGACAGCAGCTAGCTATTCTTCATTCCACACAACCAATGTTTAAAGAAAAGCTTATCAAAAAGAAAGTGTTATTTCATTCAACCATTCAAAGAACCCTGAACAACAAACATTCCCCTGGAAAAACATTCCAGCCAAAAAAAATAAAAGTGCAGAGTGTGTGTCGGCCTCCTCCTCCCTAGGTCGTGTGTGTCCTAAAAATGGGGTGGGGTCCACCGATTTGAAAAAACCCTAGGTGCCATGTCATATGTCTCACAAAATTTTGGGCCTTTACATTTTTGCCACTAAATTGCCCATTGCTCAAAATTTTAATTAAAGCTTCCTAAACAACTAAGTTACAATTTAATTAAAAATGAAATGCCTAATTGTAGAGTCTTTAATGACCATGCCTCCTTCCTAATGCTCCAAAAGATATCTCCAAAATTTCCCTGCAACTAAAAATTCAATTAATCAGCTCAGAAAATTCAAATTAACTAAAATAAGAATTCCCGATCAAATTAAGCATAATTAGGAAAAACAGGAAAATACCGGACAATTAAGCACAATTTCTTGATTTAATTTAGCGCAATAAACCAAATACAGTCAAGAAAATATCGACTCGTCACACCTTCCCCAAAGGTTTTAGAATTGAATGCCATTTTCCAGGATCAAATCGATTAATCAGAAATAGTAACCAATTAGTTTTTCAAATATTTTATGAAAACCAACTCTGGTGCCAATTGTTAAGATAGAATGGCTCAAATTCTCATACCAAGAGGGAGGGGGGGGGTGAATTTGTGAAGTATAAGTACAAAAGCTTTTAAAATCTTTTTTCACAAAAAGAGATGCCTTTAAACTTTTCCTGAAACGCAACGTAGAAGATTTTCAATGCAGCGGAAACCTAATCGAATAAGTACAGAAAGCAATCGATTATAAAAGAGAGTAGGGATTAGAAGATTCAAACACTGCGTTTTTATACTGGTTCGGCCAACCTGCCTACTGTTAAACCCCTGGCAAGTGTACCAGATCGTTATCAAGTAATATAAACGGTAAGACCGAGTATCATTTTCCCAAAGGACTCAGTGGCCTAGACGTTCATGTGATTTGATCGCATAAGACTTGAAAGAATAATAATTTGGTATTTTGATGCAAAGATAAAATTAAACATGCAAAATGCAAAACTTGAATCAATTGGCAAATGAAACTATGGATGAATGGAGTTGTTGGGGTTTACAAATTCATCCTAATCCACTCCCTTATATTTAATGTTCTTATTAAATTCGCTTTATTATCAATGTCATGCAACTTTCTAAATTACTCTAAACCCGATCGCTCAACGAAAAGAGCCTATTACCATAATTACTAGTTTACTATCGCTAGTCTCCCTAGTAATTATTAATCCATTAATCACAAAAGCTTAAAAGAAATTGATTGTCCTACTCCTATCCCTAGGTAGTATTGCATAATAAAGAGAATTCTTAACAATTCTAGATTTCCCCGTACTTCGTCGTATCGACAAAATCAAAGATTATGACACCAAATGAGTTAAATGATGCAAGCTCTATCCGCATAAAAGAAAACTCAAACTATTGATAATACAAGCATATGAATAAAATAAGAATTTCAATATAAGAGAGTTTCAAAAGGATTACATTGTTCCCCAACAACAATGGGTTTAGTTCACCATACACATGGCGAAACTAGATGGAATTATTGTAAAGAATGAAAGAATAAACCCTAGAATTGGTAATTTGGAGCTGTCGCATCCAAAAGCCGCCTCCAAGGAGTGAAGAAGGTGCTCTGACATCTCTGTTTGCCAAAAGATTACCCTAATAGTCGCACTGGGTCTCAAAACCGTTATTTTCATGCATAAATTTGATATTAAATCACACCCTTTGTAGCTTAAAATGAGCTTAGAATCAAGTAAAACTCTTAAGTTGTGTCACATGAGAGTCAAAAGTTGTTTCTAAAGATATTATGCTTGTTTTGCATTGTTTTGCAGGGTTTTTGATGAAAATTGAAGATGGTAATGAGGTAGGAAGGTCATAGACTCAAGAATGAAGGAGAAAAAGGAAGAAAAGAAGAGTCTATGAACCGCTCAGTGGTAAATTCCACCATTGAGCGTCCTAGTTTGAGGAAACGTACTGTCTGGCACGCAGGCGGTGACGCTGAGCTTCCAGAGCGACAAGAGGCAAACCGCTCAACGGTCATTTTAGCCGCTTGGGCGGTGACGTGTGTTGACGCAAACCGCTGAGCGGCCAATTTTGGCGCCTGGGCGGTTGTCTGTTTTTATATTTTGGATTTTGAGATCTTTCTGTTATCTTTTTGGCTTATATATAGCCCTAGTGTGAACAATGTCCACAACATCTTTACACCTTTGGAGGAGATTTCTTGGATGCTTAGGCTCCACTTTATCAAATCTAGGGTTTTCTTTTCCATTCTTCCATTATATTTCATCTAGTTTCACCATGACTATGGTGAACTAAACCCTTTGTTGTTGGGGACCAATGTAATCTTTTGAAACTCTCCTATATCCAAATTCTTGTTTACTTTATATGCTTGCATATGCTTGATTTATCAATTGTTGGGTTCTTTACCTATATTTAATGCTTTTACCGTTTAACTCATTGGGTAGATGTTGTTTGTCTTTATTGATACGGGGACGTACAGTAATGTCATGAACAGGGGAGAATTCCATGATTATGTTAATATTGCCTTGGGATAGGGGTAGGAAGATCAATTGTATTTTGCTTCCGCTTATCATGCATTATTAATTACTAGGGAAGGCTAGGGATAGCAAGCCGGTAATTAGTAATAGGCTCTTTTCACCACGGGATTGGGTTAAGGGTAGACCAAGAAATTTGCATGGCAATATGATGAATAAGCAAAGTAAATAAGAAGAGTAGATATATGAGGGTGGATAAGATGAAATTGTAAACCCCAACACCCTCATTCATTCATAGTTTCTCTTAGTCAATTGAATTCCTGCATTTGCATGTTTACTTTTGTTTTGCATTTGAAACACTCAAATTAATTTCTTTTATCAAGTCTTAAACAATTAGTTTACACGAAAGATGAGGCCTTAAGAGTCTTTTGTGAAGAACGATATTGGGTTTACCAATTATTATTACTTGATAGATCTGGTACACTTGCCAGGGGTTTAACAAGTTATTGGCGTCGTTGTCGGGGACTCTTGGTTTAACTTTTTCAAGTAGTGTAAATTGATTAATTTTGACTTGATTGTTGATATTTGTATATATTTTATTTTTTTTTATATATAAAAGTGCTACTAGGGTTTGTGTTTCTTGTACATGCAACAGGAGACTAGACATACTAGAAGCAAGAAAAATACCCAACCTCTTCTTGAAGGCTTAAGTGAGACAAGGGGAAGAAGGAGAGTCTGACGCCCATCTAGGGATTTATTTCCTTCTCCTAGCAGATTATTGTCACCTTCTCCAGATAGAAGAACAGAGGAGATGGCAGGACAACTTCCTCCAAGACGCACATTGGCAGATCAATCTAATGTTGTTGGTCCTTTTCACTTTAACAGCATAGCCATGCCTACGGATCAAACAACCAACATGGTGATGAATCCATCCCTAATACACCTAGTACAAGGCAACCAGTTTCACAGCTTGTCAAATGAGAATCCATATGATCATTTGACCACATTTAGTGAAATCTGCAACACTGTGAAGATGGCAGGGGTATCAGATGAACGAGTAAAGCTTAGCTTGTTCCCATTCTAATTGGCGGGCAATGCTAAGGCGTGGCTTAATTCCTTTCCTGAAGGAAAATTCGCTACATGGGAGACTGTGGCTACAAAGTTTGTCACTAAATATTTTCCACGGTCCAAAGTTACTCAAGGAAAGCTGGAAATTTCATCATTCAAGCAGGGTATGGAAGAGACTTTAGGTCAAGCATGGGAGAGAATCAAGGGCTTGCTGAGAAAGACGCCAACCCATGGTTTTGACAAGACCACCTTGGTTCTTGCATACCTTGGAGGTTTGAACACTCAATCGAAGATGATGTTGGATGCCTCAGCTGGACGCAATGTTAAACAAAAGACTGAAGATGAAGCTTATGACTTGATCGAAAATATGGCTGCTAATGAGCAAAAAAATTGTAGTGAAAGAGGCATACCTACACAAAGGAGAGGAGTTTTGCATTTGCCTGCAGATGACGCTATGCTGGCTCAGAACCATCTTCTGACTCAAAAGCTAGATAATTTGACAAAGATTCTCTCACAACATCCTAAGGAGATTCGTAAAGTCTCCCAAACACAATAGTTGTGTGATTTCTGCGGTGGTGACCATATCAATGGTCAATGTGCTTTGCCTGAAGAGATGCAGCAAGAAGCTAATTTTATGGGAAATCAATTTCAGAATACCTATCAAGGTAATGCCAAACAAGGTTGGAAGAATCATCCAAGTATTAGTCAGGCGCCGAATTTCCCATCAGGGAAAATAGGGAATTTCCCATCAGGGCAAACAGGAGGTTTCAGGCAGCAGCAACCATCACCTCTATGGAAGCAGGTCACCCATTTGACAGAGGTCGTCAGAGATCTAAATAATAGATTTGATAAATTCTTAAAGGTTTATGAGTCCAATCAAGCAGGTAATCAAGCCAGCATCAAATCTTTAGAGATGCAAGTCGGGCAGTTGTCAAAAAGGGTAGACACCACTAAGAAGCACCAATTTAAGGCTAACACTAATGTTAACCCTAAAGAGGAATGTAAAGTTGTTGTTACAAGAAGTAAACGAAAAGTTGAAAGGGAAGTTGTGGAGATTGGTAGCAGTGATGAGGAAGAGGAGACAAGAGAAGTCATTACATTAAGCAGCAGTGAAGGTGAGGAAGAAGAGGAAGAAAAATTCAGTCACAATAGGCCATTTATATAAAACCAAGTGATTGTGGTGCCTTCTGTAATCCAACAAATTCCTGCAAGGATGAAATATTATCTTGGAGATATGATAGATTTGGATACAGATGAAGATGAGCAAGAATTTGAAGTTCAACCTCCAAAATGGAATTATCCGCCTAAGGTAAAAGATCCAGGTTGTTTGACACTTTCATGTATTATAAATGATTTTGATGTAGGAGGAGCCATGATAGACTCTGGATCCAACATTAATATGATGCCCGAACATTTTTTGAGAAAGATTGGAGGGTTCACATTAAAACCGTCTAATCTTACTGTGACGGTGGCGGATGGTTCCAGTAAAAAGCCATTAGGTATGGTGGAAGATGTGGTTATGCGCGTGGCGCAGCTGGAGTTTTTGGCTGACTTTTTAGTTATGGGCATGGAAGATGATGAGAAGATTCCAATTATTCTTGGAAGACCTTTCATGGCTACGTCTAAAATGTTCATTAGTGTCCATGATGGAAGAATTATGATGCGAGATAAAAAGAATGTTCTCTTATATACTGGTTCTAAAGGGAACAATATTAGAATAAAGAAAAGATCCAGATTCAGAAAGTCAAGAAGACAAGCTGCATCAGAAGAAAGCATGACAGGTACCAATTCTAATAGTTGTAATGTTTTACAGGTTCCTAAAAATGAGGAGGTTGATAAAGGAGGAGCAATTCACTCAGAAGATATACCACTTCCACGAGGTTCACTGGTAAAATTCAAGAAAAGGAAGTGGATTGTTGATAATATCAAAGAAGATGGCAAGGTAGAGATCAGTAAACCATATACTAAAGCCATCAGAAGAGTGGATAGAAGGCAACTAATGAGTTGGGAGGATGAAGATCCCAACCGATATGGAAAGATTTGAAGACATTTAATTTTATCCCATTTGTTGTAGAACAAGTTTTAGAATAGGTTTATTCTGGTTATGTAAGTGAATGGATTTTTAAACTCTTTTTGGGTAGCATCTACTGAGGGATGCTAAATTTTTATGTATCCACTGAAGGATACAGGAACGTACACCTACTGATGGGTGTTGGTAAGATTCGTACTTACTGATGAGTGCTAAACAGGTTCGGACGTTAAACAAGCGCTATTGGGAGGCAACCCACGTTTCTTTTTCTTTTGGACTTTGAATTTGTAGAATAGGTTGAACTTTTATTTTGTGTCTATGCTTGGCTTGTACAATGGATCTGATGGTAGTATTAAAATGCATGACAAGTATTTGATAATGATTGAATGTGGTTGACTGAGAATGTATGTGTGATGATATCTAGTTGAATGGTTCACTAACTATATGAACAGATGTATTGTGGTTTATGTTTGTGATTGTGATTCTAAGCAGGATAAATGAATGATGTGTGAGAAAGCATGTTGTATGAGGTCTTGAGCTCCAGAGTTTTCACTTAAGTATTGAAAAGAAAAATGCATGAGTAAAGAAGAAAAAGAAAAAGTAGAAGCATGAAAAAGGAACTCAATGCAAAATTGATAAAAAGGGAAGAAGTTGGGAATAAAGGAGATGGGTGATAGAGAGAGTTTAAACTTGAACCTTTTCAATGATGAAATAACTCTCTTAATTCAAGGATTTTGCGATCCTGAAAAACCAAGTTTTCTTGATAGCCTAACCTCATTACAAGCCTTGGAAAAGTCCTTGTGATGGTGTTTGCATGTAAGGAGTTTGATTGTTTTAGATAAATTGCAATATTGTTCTATGTGACATGTGAATAGTAAAGAGTGGAGTGGGTCCTTAAACACTTGAGTGATTGAGTGAAACGCTTGCTTGGTAAGAATTGTTGAAATCTATGTTTACATTTATGCTTAATGGATTGATCATTCATGAATAAAACATCTGTTGGGAAATATTGAAGTAGGTGAACTAGATTGGATTGAAAGCATGCTTGCATTTTGGTAGGATTCCATTGAAAATCTGAATTGGAAAATAACTTGTCATGAAGAAAAGGATTTTGAAAAGTGTAGAACTATTTGATGAAAAATTGGAAGGCCAAGTCTTGTTTTGTTTTGCTTGAGGACAAGCAAAGTTTTAAGTTTGGGGTTGTGATAACGGTCTCAAAACCGTTATTTTCATGCATAAATTTGATATTAAATCATACCCTTTGTAGCTTAAAATGAGCTTAGAATCAAGTAAAACTCTTAAGTTGTGTCACATGAGAGTCAAAAGTTGTTTCTAGAGATATTATGCTTGTTTTGCATTGTTTTGTAGGGTTTTTGATGAAAATTGAAGATGGTAATGAAGAAGGAAGGTCATAGACTCAAGAATGAAGGAGAAAAAGGAAGAAAAGAAGAGTTTGTGAACCGTTCAACGGTAAATTCCACCGTTGAGCGTCCTAGTTTGAGGAAAAGTATTGTCTGGTGCCCAGGCGGTGACGCTGAGGGTCCAGAGCGACAAGAGGTAAAGGCAAATATTCCTTAATCAAGGAATTCCCTATCAGTTCATGACTTCCCCGTACGTCTCCGTATCGGCAAAGGCAAATATCTTCTTACCGAATGAGTTAAACGATAAAAGCATTGACCATAGATATGAAACCCAACAATTGATAATATAAGCATATGAATAAAACAAGAATTTCAATATAAGAGAGTTTTAAAAGATTACATTGCTCCCCAACAACAAAGGGTTTAGTTCACCATAGACATGGTGAAGCTAGATGGAATTAAATGAAGGAATGGAAGAGTAAACTCTAGATTTGATAAATTGGAGCCTAAGCATCCAAGAAACTGCCTCCAAGGAGTGTAGCACTGCTCTGGACGTCTCTGCCTACCAAAAGAATTACTCTGAAGGTCGCACTAGGGCTATTTATAACGCATAAAAGTAACACAATTTAAGACCAAGCCCAGCGTTCCACCGCTCAGCGCCTCATTTGACCGCTCATCGGTTTCCCGCTAATCGCAGGACTGCTCAACGGTCCATTTCACCGCTCAGCGGTTTGCCTCGAAGTCGCCTGGACGCTCAGCGGCACCGCTTAAGTGAGAAGCAATGGTTTTTCCCTTGAGTGTGGTGCTCAGCGCTGAGCGGTGACTTTGACTCTTCTTTTCTTCCTTTTTATCCTTCTTTCTTGAGTCTAAGTCCTTCCTCCTTTACTTCCATCTTCAATTCTCATCAAAACCCTGCAAAACAAGCATAATATCTGTAAAGACAACTTTTGACTCTCATGTGACTCAACTAAGTGTTTTACTTGATTCTAAGCTCATTCTAAGCCATAAAGGGTGTGTTTTGATATCACATTGAAGTATAAAAATAATTGTTTTCCAACCGTTATCACAACCCCAAACTTAAAACTTTGCTTGTCCTCAAGCAAATAAAACTTTCCACTGTTTCATTAAAATAGTTCAACATTTCCAAAATTCATTTTCTCACAACAAGAGTTACTCAATTCAGATTTTCAGTGGAATCTTATCAAGATGCATACATGCTTTCAATTCAATTCAGTTCACATGATCACATATTTTCCAACAAATGTTCTACTCATGAATGATCAATCCACTAAGCAAGATGTAATCATACAATTTATTAATCCTCTTCAAGCAAGTGTTTCACTCAATCACTCAAGTGTTTAAGAGGTCTCTCCATCTCTCTTCTACTCACATATCTCATTAAAACAAATTGCCCTTCATCTGCTACAATCAACATTCTCACATATAAATGTCATCACAAAGACTTTTCCAAGGCTTATAATGAGGCTGGGTTAACAAGAAAATTTGGTTTTTCTGGAACACAAGATCCTTGAGTGATGAGAATTATTTTAGCATCCAAAGTTCAAGCACAAACTCTCTTTTTAACCAATATTACTCATTCCCAACTTCTTTCCTTTTTCTCTTTACATTGAGCTCATCTTTCATGCTTTTTCTTTCTTCTCTTTTCTTTTCTCATGCTTTTCTTTCATTCAACACTTGAGCTCAATGCCTTTCTTTTGCCTTTCAATTTCCCCCACAACCCCAAACTTGAACTTTGGCAATATCATACAATTATTCTCAACCCAACTCAAGGTAAAATTTTTCAAAGCAAGGGTTTTCATCCTGTTTCAAGGCTAGGGTTCTCTTTTCTGTGGGTTAATATTTAGCTAAGAATGGCTTCCAAAAATGGCCTTGATCACATGACATAAACATGCAATTCAATCAATCATAAAGATTCAGGAAATATCATTCATGCTTCCATATGAATAGCACATATATCAATGAATACTCTAGAGTTCAAAACCTCACACAACTGTGCTTTTCTCAAACATCATTCATACACCATGCTTGGCATCATAATCACAATCATAAATCATCACACATTTGTGCACAAAGCTAGTGAACCATTCACCTGTATATCAGCATGCAACACAAACTCAATCGTCATCCACATCCAATCATCATTTGAGAAAACTCATCATGCAAGAACATCAAGTCAAACCATAGTCAGAAATAGTGTTCAAGCCAAGCATAGACACCTAGACTAAAATTCAACCTATTCTAAAAATTCAAAGTACAAAAGTGAAAGATAAAACCTAGGTTGCCTCCCAAGTAGCAGCTTGTTTAACATCACGAGCCTGACTTGAACCTCATGGATCCACCAACATTATCACCATGGAGAATTGTTCCACTTCTCCTCCCAAATAATGTTTGAGTCTCTGACCATTCACCACCCAACTCTATTGTTGACCATTATCATTTGGATTCTCCAATTCCACTGCTCCATTTGGATATACATCCTTTATCACAAAAGGTCCTGACCATTTTGATTTCAACTTCCCAGGAAATAACTTTAACCGTGAATTGAACAATAACACTTGCTACCCCGGATTGAAAGCTCTCTTTATCAGCTTCCTGTCATGATAAAATTTCACCTTTTCTTTATAACTCCTGGATGAGTCATATGCATGTAACCGCATCTCTTCAAGCTCCAATAATTGACTTCTACGTTTGCTTTGAGTTTCATGAGGATAAAAATTTAAAAATTTAAAAGCCCACAAAGCTTTATGCTCCATTTCTACTGGCAAGTGACATGCTTTCCCATATACCATTTGAAAAGGTGATAATCCCATAGAAGTTTTCATAGGCGTCCTATATGCCCAAAGAGCATCATCTAGTTTATGGGACCAAGCTTTCCTTGAAAAAGCAACTATCTTTTCTAAAATTCTCTTGATCTCCCTGTTAGAAACTTCAACTTGACCATTCGTTTGCGGATGATAAGGTGCTTCCACCTTATGTCTCACCCCATAGTGTTTAATTACCTTAGCTAGCTGAGCATTACAAAAATGAGACCCACCATCACTTATGAGTACCCTGGGAGTTCCAAAACGTGAAAAGATCTGCGTTTTTAAAAATTTGATCACAGTATTAGCATCATTCTTAGGACATGCTAGAGTTTCAACCCATTTACTTACATAATCAACAACCACCAAAATATATTCATTGTTGAAAGATGAAGGAAAAGGCCCAACAAAATCGATAACCCAGTAGTCAAAGACTTCAACTTCCAAAATGCCTTGCAACGGCATCTCATGTCTTCGTGAAATAGTCCCTGTCCTTTGACATTTGTCACAATTCCTGGCATGATTATGAGCATCTTTAAACAAAGTCGGCCAATAAAATCCTGATTGAAGAATTTTTGCAGCAGTTCGCTCTCCTTTATAATGACCTCCATAAGGGGAATTATGACAGTGCCACAGAATTCCTTCTGCTTCTTCTGTTGTTACACATCTCCTCAAAAGATTATCTACTCCAATCTTGAATAAATACGGATCATCCCATATAAACTGCTTAGCATCATGTAACAACTTTTTCTATTGCCAATTCAATTCTTCAGGAATAACTCCTGCAGCTTTAAAGCTGGCTAAGTCGACAAACCATGGCCTTTGCTGAATGTACAAGAGAGTTTCATCTGAAAAAGACTCCCAGATTTCTTTCTCCTTACTTGTTACTTCAGTGTTGACTAGCCGAGATAAATGATCAGCACTTAGATTTTCACTTCCATTTTTATCACAAATCTCTACATCAAACTCTTGTAATAGAAGCACCCATTTAAATAAACGTGGCTTTGAATCTGTCTTTGTCAATAAGTACTTTATAGCCGCATGATCCGTATAGATAATCACTTTAGATCCAATAAGATAAGATCTAAATTTCTCCAATGCATAAACTATAGCCAAAAATTCTTTTTCGGTGGTAGCATAATTCAGTTGGGCTTCATTTAAAACTTTACTAGCATAGTAAATAGCATGTAACACCTTTTCTCTTCTTTGACCCAACACAACACCTATGGCATAGTCACTGGCGTCACACATAAGCTGAAAAGCTTTATTCCAATCTGGAGCCACAATAACTGGAGCAGAAATCAAATGTTTCTTCAAAACATTAAATGCTTACACACATTCTGGACTCATTACTAATGGTGTATCCTTAACAAGCAAATTACTCAATGGCTTAGCAATCTTTGAAAAATCTTTAATAAATCTCCGATAGAATCCAGCATGGCCTAGAAAACTTTGAATTCCTTTCACATCTGTCGGTGGTGGAAGTTTTTCAATAACCTCCACTTTTTCTTTATCTACTTCAATCCCTCTGACTGAAATCTTGTGTCCCAACACAAGTCCTTCGGTAACCATAAAATGGCATTTCTCCTAATTCAAAATAAGATTTGTTTGAACACGTCTTTTAAGAACAGGATCCAGATTGATCATGCATTTTTGGAAAGAATCCCCCCAAATACAGAAAAATCGTCCATGAAGACTTCTATGCTTTTCTCCATGAAATATGCAAAGATTGCTTGCATACACCTCTTAAATGTGGCAGGAGCATTACATAGTCCAAATGGCATTTCTCTATAAGCAAATATACCAAAAGGACATGTAAAGGTTGTCTTCTCTTGATCTTCAAGATCTACCACAATTTGATTATATCCAGAATATCCGTCTAGAAAGCAATAATAGGCTTGTCCAGCCAATCTTTCTAACATCTAGTCCATAAAAGGGAAGGGAAAATGATCTGTCCTGGTAGCCATATTTAATTTCCTATAATCGATACACATCCGTGTTAACACTCCTGGCAAGTGTACCAGATCGTATCAAGTAATAATAATTGGTAAACCCAATATCGTTCTTCCCAAAGGACTCTTAAGGCCTCATCTTTCGTGTAAACTAATCGTTTAAAACTTGAGTAAAGAAAATAATTTTAATTATTTAAATGCAAAACAGAAATAAACATGCAAATTGGCCGCTCAGTGGTTTGCCTCAACACACGCCACCGCCCAGGCGTCTAAAATGACTGCTGAGCGGTTTGCCTCTTGTAGCTATGGATGCTCAACGCCACCGCCCAGGCGCCTAAAATGACCGCTGAGCGGTTCATAGACTCTTCTTTTCTTCCTTTTTCTCCTTCATTCTTGAGTCTATGACCTTCCTACTTCATTCCCATCTTCCATTTTCATCTCAAACCCTGCAAAACAATGCAAACCAAGCATAATATCTCTAAAAAAACTTTTGACTCCGAAGTAACACAACTTAAGAGTTTTACTTGATTCTAAGCTCATTTTAAGCTACAAAGGTTGTGTTTTAATATCAAATTTATGCATGAAAATAACGGTTTTGAGACCGTTATCACAACCCCAAACTTAAAACTTTGCTTGTCCTCAAGGAAAACAAAACAAAACTTGGCCTTCCAATTTTTCATCAAATAGTTCTACACTTTTCAAAACCCTTTTCTTCATGACAAGTTAATTCAGATTTTTAGTGGAATCCTACCAAAATGCATGCATGGTTTCAATCAAATCTAGTTCACATACTTAAATATGCTTCAACAAATGTTTTATTCATGAACGATCAATCCCCTAAGCATATATGTAAACCTGGATTTCAACAATTCTTACCAAACAAGTGTTTCACTCAATCACTCAAGTGTTTAAGGAATCACTCCACTCTGTACTATTCACATGCCACATAAAACAATATTGCCATGTATCTAAAACAATAAAAATCCTTACATGCAAATACCATCACAAGGACTTTTCCAAGACTTATAATGAGGCTAGGCTATCAAGAAAATTTGGTTTTTCTAGATTGCAAAATCCTTGAGTTAAGAGAGCTATTTCATCATTGAAAAGGTTCAAGTTTAAACTCTCTCTATCACCAAACTCCTTTATTCCCAACTTCTTCCCTTTTTATCAATTTTTCATTGAGTTCCTTTTTCATGCTTTTATTTTTTCTTTTTTTTTCTTTACTCATGCATTTTTTTCTTTTCAATACTTAAACTCAATGTTCTTCTTTTGCCTTTCAATTTTCCCCATACAACCCCAAACTTGAACCTTTTCATCACATAAGATTATTCTCAACCCTACTTAAGATAAATAATTTCAAATCAAGGGTTCTCATTCTGTTTAAGGCCAAGGTTCAAAAAGGGTATAAAATTTTAAACTTCTTGGGTGAAATTTTGGCTAGATAAGGGCTTCCAAACATGGCCTTGACCATATAACATAAGCATGCACATCAATCAATTATCAAGACTAAGGCAATATCATTCATGATTCTCTGTGAATAATACATATATCAGTTAAGAACTCTGGAGCTCAAAACCTCACACACATGCTTTCTCACACATCATTCATTTATCCTACTTAGCATCACAATCACAATCATGAAGCATAATACATTTATTCATATAATTAGTGAATCATTTAACTAAATATCAACACACATACATTCTCAGTCAACGAAATTCAATCCTTATCCAATACTTGTCATGCATTTTTAATACCACCATCAGAACCATTGTGCAAGCCAAGCATAGACACAAAATAAAAATTCAACCTATTCTACAAATTCAAAATACAAAAGAAAAAGATACCTGGGTTGCCTCCCAATAGTGCTTGTTTAACGTCACGAGCCTGACCCGAACCTCATGGATCCACCAACATCATCACCGCAGAAAATTGCTCCACCTTTTCTCCCAAGTAATGCTTAAGCCTCTGCCCATTTACCACCCAACTTCGCTGCTGACCATCATCATTTGGAATTTCCAATTCTACAGCTCCATTTGGGTATACACACTTTATTACAAACGATCCCGACCATTTTGATTTTCACTTTCCAGGAAATAACTTCAACCTTGAATTGAACAATAACACCTGTTGCCCTGGATTAAAAACTCTCTTTATCAACTTCTTATCATGATAAAATTTTACTTTCTCTTTATAACTCCTAGAGGAGTCATATGCATGTAACCTCATCTCTTCAAGTTCTAACAATTGATTAAAGTTTAAAAACTTCAAAGCCCACAAAGCCTTCTGTTCCATCTCTATTGGCAAGTGACCTGCTTTCCCATATACCATTTGAAAAGGTGATAATCCCATAGAGGTCTTCATAGCTGTCCTATAGGCCCAAAGTGCATCATCCAATTTATGTGACCAATCTTTTCGTGAAAAAGCAACTGTCTTTTCTAATATCCTTTTGATTTCTCTATTGGAGACTTCAACTTGACCGTTTGTTTGTGGATGATAAGGTGTAGCTACATTATGCTTTACCCCGTAATGTTTAAGTACCTTAGCAAGCTGAACGTTACAAAAATGAGACCCCCCGTCGCTAATAAGTACTCTAGGAGTTCCAAAGCGTGAGAAAATTTGTCTTTTCAAAAATTTAATCACCGTGTTAGCATCATTCTTTGAACATTCCAAAGCTTCAACCCATTTACTCACATAATCCACAGCCACAAAAATATATTCATTATTAAATGATGGTGGAAAAGGACCAACAAAATCAATCCCCCAACAATCAAAAACCTCAACTTCCAAGATACCCTGTAACGACATTTCATGTCTTTTTGATATAGCATGGTTGTGAGCATCTTTAAACAATGTAGGCCAATAAAATCCTAACTGCAAAATTTTTGCAACCGTTTGCTCTCCATTATAGTGACCTCCGTAAGGAGAATTTATGACAATGCCAAAGGATTCCTTCTGCTTCTTCCTTTGTCACACATCTTCTCAAAAGATTGTCTGCCCCAATCTTAAATAAATATGGATCATCCCAAATAAACTGCTTAGCATCAGAATAAAAATTTTCTCTCTCTGTTGCCAACTTATTTCCTCAGGAATAACACCTGCAGCTTTAAAATTAGCCATATCAGCAAACCATGGTCTCTCTTGGATATACAAAAGAGTTTCATCTGAAAAAGTCTCCCAGATTTCTTTCTCCTTGCTTGTTACTTCAGTGTTAACCAACCGGGATAAGTGATCTGCAATTAAATTCTCACTTCCCTTTTTATCACGAATCTCTACATCAAACTCTTGTAACAAAAGAACCCACCTAATTAGTTGTGGCTTTGAATCTGGCTTTGTTAATAAGTACTTTATGGCTGCATGATCCGTATAAATTATCACTTTAGATCCAATAAAGTAAGATCTAAATTTTTCTAGTACATAAACTATAGCCAGAAATTCTTTTTCTATAGTAGCATAATTCAACTGTGCTTCATTTAACACCTTGCTAGCATAATAAATAGCATGAAATACCTTTTCTTTTCTTTGACCCAACACAGCACCTATAGCATAATCACTAGCATCACACATAAGCTCAAAATCTTTATTCCAATCTAGAGCTACAATCACTGGAGCAGAAATCAAACTTTTCTTTAAGAAATCAATAGCTTGCAAACACTTAGAGCTCATCTCAAATGGTGTATCCTTAACAAGCAGATTACTTAATGGCTTAGCAATCTTTGAGAAATCTTTAATGAATCTCCGATTAAACCCCGCATGACCTAAGAAACTCTGAATTCCCTTCACATTTGATGGTGGTGGAAGTTTTTCAATAATCTTCACCTTGGCCTTATCAACTTCAATTCCTCTGGATGAAATCTTGTGTCCCAACACAATTCCTTCTATAACCATAAAATGACATTTTTCCCAATTCAGAACAAGATTCGTTTGAACACACCTTTTAAGAACTGCATCCAAGTTAATTAAGCATCTCTGAAAAGAGTCTCCAAATACTGAAAAATCATCCATGAAGACTTCTATGCTTTTTTCCATGAATTCCGCAAAGATTGCTTGCATACACCTTTGAAATGTAGCGAGTGCATTACATAATCCAAATGGCATTTTCCTATAGGCGAATATACCAAAAGGACATGTAAAGGCTGTTTTTTCTTGATCTTCAGGATCCACCACAATTTGATTATATCCATAATACTCGTCAAGGAAACAATAATATGCTTGTCCAACCAGTCTTTCTAACATCTGGTCCATAAAGAGTAAAGGAAAATGATCCTTTCTGGTAGCTGTATTTAACTTTCTGTAGTCAATACACATACGCCATCCAGTAACTGTTCGTGTAGGATTCAATCTCCTCTGTGGTTGCGCCACTGGCCTATAATCATTCTCCATAAGAATCCTGTGCATGCAATATGTGGGGCTTATGCCTTTAAGATCTGTAATTGACCAGCCTATAGCACCGCTATTTGCTTTTAGAATTTCCACCAATTTCTCTTCTTCATTAGGAGATAATGAAGTACTAATAATAACTGGTTTTCCTTTATTATTTTCCAAAAATACATATTTCAGATATGATGGTAATTCTTTCAATTCAAGCTTACTTTCTTTCACTTTGTCTTCAAGATCAATTCTTTCAAAATTGGCTTCCTCTGTTGCCTTTGTTGCTTTTAAATCACGGATACACTCTTCAATCATTTTCTCCTCCTCTTCATATACATCTTCGTAGTCATCAATGAGAGTTCTCTCTAATACAGATGCTTTTCGTATTCTCTTTTCTTGCAACTTACAAAGTTCTTCCATAATGTCTATTTGAAAACATGACTTATTATCCTTAGGATATGACATTGCATGGAAAACATCAAAATTTACCTCTTCATCCTGAACTCTAACCTTCAACTTACCATTCTCTACATCAATTAAAATCCTGGTTGTCTTCATAAAAGGTCTTCCCAGAATCAAAGGTGCATCTCCATTTTCCTCCTTCTCCATGACAACAAAATCTACTAGGAATAAAAATTTATCCACCTTTGCTATCACATCTTCAGCCACTCCATATGGATATTTAAGCGACCTGTCTGCCAATTGAAGAGTCATCTTTGTTGGTTTTAATTCTAATCCCCTGACCTTTTTAAACATGGAAAGAGGCATTAGATTAATACTATCTCCCAAATCAATCAAAGCTTTTCCGACTTCTAACTCTCCAATGGTGCATGGAATGGTAAAGCTCCTTGGATCTTGCAATTTAGGAGGTAATTTCTTTTGTATTACTGCAATACAATCTCCTTGCACTTTAATAGTTTCCTTCTCGACATACTTCTTTTTTTTAGTAAGAAGTTCCTTTAGAAATTTGGCATATGACGACATTTGCTGAAGTGCCTCAGAAAATGTTATGGTTATTTCCAGTTTCTTAAAAATCTCCATAAAACGTTCCAACTGTTTTTCTTTTTCTTTCCTTGAGTATGTCTTTGGATAAGGCAATGGTTTAACATACTCCTTTTCTTTCTCAACCTCTTTTTCCTGATTATCACCCTCATTTTTTTCTTTCTCTCTTTCTTTTTGGTCGCTCTCTTTTTTTATGCTTTCTTTTTCAACTCTTCTCTCCTCCAACATTCTCCCACTTCTGGTAATCATCTCACATGTTTCCTTTTTCTCTACTTGATCAACATAAAATTCTATATTATTCATAATTCTCTGAAAAATTTCTTCAGATTCTGCATTTCTTTGTATTTCCATAAATTGAGGTTGTTCTGAAACTCTTGATGGTGTTAACATCTCCTGTGGTAAAGTAAACAATTTCATAATGATTGTCTCCAATTGCTGAGCAATTATCTTGTTTTGCTCCATCATTACACTATGATCCTATGATACTGAATTTTTTTGAACAAAAGCAGTGCTTTCACTCTGTGTTTCCTCATTGTCTGCCATCTTCTCAATCAACTCATAAGCCTCGTCTTCAGTTTTTTTCATTATATCCCCTCCAGTTGCAACATTTAACACCATCTTTGATTGCATGTTTACCCCTCCAAGAAATGAAAGAACTATAGTTGTTTTATCAAATCCATGGACTAGGGTCTTCCTTAATAGGCTTTTAAACCTATCCCATGCTTGCCCAAGAGTCTCTTCCATGCCCTGCTTGAATGACGATATTTCCAGCTTTCCTTGAATAACTTTGGATTGTGGAAAATATTTTTTTACAACTCTTGTAGCCACACTGTCCTAGGTGGTGAATGTTCCTTCAAGAAAGGAATTAAGCCACGCCTTAGCATTGCCCGCTAATGAGAATGGGAACAAGCTAAGATTTACTCATTCATTTGATACACCTGTCATCCTCACAATGTTGCAGATTTCACTAAACGTGGTCAAATAATCATACGGATTCTTATTTGAAAAGCCGTAAAACTGGTTGCCTGTACTAGGTGTATTAGTGCTGGATTCATCACCATGTTGGTCGTTTCATCCATAGGCATGGCTATGCTGTTAAAGTGAAAAGGACCTACAACATTAGATTGATCTGCCAATGTGCGTCTTGGAGGAAATTGTTCTGCCATCTCCCCTGTTCTTCTATCTGGTGAAGGTAACAATAATCGGCTAGGAGAAGGGAATAAATCCCTAGATGGGCGTCTGACTCTCCTTCTTTCCCTTGTCTCACTTAAGCCGTCAACAAGAGGTTGGGTATTTTTCTTGCTCCTAGTATGTCTAGCCTCCTGTTGCATGTACAAGAAACACAAACCCTAGTAGCACTTTTATTTTTTTAAAAAAAAAACAAACAAAATATATTCAAATATCAACAATCATGTCAAAATTAATCAATTTACACTACTCGAAAAAGTTAAACCAAGAGTCCCCGACAACGGTGCCAAAAACTTGTTAACACTCTTGGCAAGTGTACCAGATCGTATCAAGTAATAATAATTGGTAAACCCAATATCGTTCTTCCCAAAGGACTCTTAAGGCCTCATCTTTCGTGTAAACTAATCGTTTAAGACTTGAGTAAAGAAAATAATTTTAATTGTTTAAATGCAAAACAGAAATAAACATGCAAATACAAGAATTCAATTGATGAAGAGAAACTATGAATGAATGAGGATGTTGGGGTTTACAATTTCATCTTATCCACTCTCATATATCTACTCTTCTTATTTATTTTGCTTATTTATCATATTGCCATGCAAACTTTCTTGGTCTACCCTTAACCCAATCCCTTGGTGAAAAGAGCCTATTACTAATTACCGGCTTGCTATCCCTAGCCTCCCCTAGTAACTAATAATGCATAATGAGCGGAAGAAATAAAGACAAACAAGAATCTACCGAATGAGTTAAACTGTAGAAGCATTAAGCACAGGTAAAGAACCCAACAATTGATAAATCAAGCATATGCAAGCATATAAAGTAAACAACAATTTTAATATATTAGAGTTTCAAAAGATTACATTGTTCCCCAACAACAAAGGGTTTAGTTCACCATAATCATGGTGAAACTAGATGAATTAAATGGAAGAATGGAAAAGCAAACCCTAGAATTGATAAAGTGGAGCCTAAGCATCCAAGAAATCTCCTCCAAAGGTGTAAAGCTGTTGTGGACTTTGTTCTCTACCAAAAGAATTACATTTGGATTCGCACCAGGGCTATATATAAGCCTAAAAGATAATAGAAAGATCTCAAAATCCAAAATATAAAAACAAACAACCGCCTAAATTGGCCGCTCAGCGGTTTGCCTCAACATAAACCACCGCCCAGGCGCCTAAAATGACCGCTGAGTGGTTTGCCTCTTGTCGCTTTGGACGCTCAGCGTCACCGCTTGGGCGCCAAACAACAACTTTTCCTTGCACTAGGACGCTCAGCGATGGAATTCACCGCTGAGCGATTCACAGACTCTTCTTTTCTTCCTTTTTCTCCTTCATTCTTAAGTCTATGACCTTCCTACTTCATTACCATCTTCCATTTTCATCAAAAACCCTGCAAAACAATGCAAAACAAGCATAATATCTCTAAAAACAACTTCTGACTCCCAAGTAACACAAATTAAGAGTTTTACTTGATTCTAAGCTCATTTTAAGCTACAAAGGGTGTGTTTTATTATCAAATTTATGCATAAAAATAACGGTTTTGAGACCGTTATCAATCCGCCAACCAGTAAATGTCCGTGTAGGAATAAGTTCATTTTTCTCATTATATATCACAGTCATCCCTCCTATTTTTAGGACAACTTGAACTGGACTCACCCATTTACTATTAGAAATTGGAAAATAATTCTTGCTTCCAATAACTTCAATACTTCCTTTCGCACAACCTCTTTCATGACAGGATTAAGTCTCCTTTGTGGTTGAGCTACTGGCCTGTAATCATCCTCCATAAGAATTTTGTGCATACAGTATGTGGGACTTATACCCTTAAGATCTGCAATTGACCAGCCTATAGCACCCTTATTTGCTTTTAAGACTTCCACCAGCTTCTCCACATCTTTTAGAGATAATGAAGTACTAATAATTACTGGCTTTCCTCCATTATCTTCCAAAAACACATATTTCAAATGCGGTGGTAGCTCTTTATATTCAATCTTACTTTATTGAAATTTCTCTTTGAGTTCAATGTTTTCAAAAATAGTCTTTTCTGCTGGAATTTCTTTTGTTGCCTGTTAACACTCTAGCAAGTGTACCAGATCGTATCAAGTAATATAATTGGTAAACCCAATATCGTTCTTCCCAAAGGACTCTTAAGGCCTAATCTTTCGTCTAAACTAATCGCTTAAGACTTGAAAGAAAAGAAATTAATTTGAATGGTTAAATGCAAAACAAACGTAAACATGCAAATGCAGTGATTCAATTGGCTTAAAGAAAATATGGATGAATGGAGTTGTTGGGGTTTACAATTTCATCTTATCCACCCTCATATATCTACTCTCCCTATTTACTTTGCTTATTTATCATATTGCCATGCAAACTTTCTTGGTCTACCCTTAACCCAATCCCTTGGTGAAAAGAGCCTATTACTAATTACCGGCTTGTTATCCCTAGCCTCCCCTAGTAATTAATAATGCATTATAAACGGAAGAAAAATACAATTGATCGTCCTACCCTTATCCCTAGGCGGTATTAGCATAATCAAGGAATTCCCCCCAGTTCATGACATTACTGTACGTCCTCGTATCAATAAAGACAAACAACTTTTACCGAATGAGTTAAACGGTAAAAGCATTAAATACAGGTAAGGAACCCAACAATTGATAAATCAAGCATATGCAAACATATAAACTAAATAAGAATTTGGATATATGAGAGTTTCAAAAGATTACATTGTTACCCAACAACAAAGGGTTTAGTTCACCATAATCATGGTGAAACTAGATGAAATATAATGGAGGAATGGAAAAGCAAACCCTAGGTTTCATAAAGTGGAGCCTAAGCATCAAAGAAATCTCCTTCAAGGTGTGTGGAACAGCTGTGGACGTTTCTCTCTACCAAAAGAATGAGTTTTGAATCGCTCTAGGGTTATATATAGGCCCAAAAGATAACAGAATCGAGGCCAAATAAAAATGGTAAAAATAGACAACCGCCCAGCGGCTAAATAAACCGCCCAGCGGTTTACCCTTTAATCGCGCCACCGCCCAGCGGTACAACTGATCGCTCGGCGGTTTGCCTCTAATCACCCTGGACGCTCAAAGGTCCATTCTGGCGCTCAACGGTTTGCCAACTCTTCTTTTCATCCTTTTTCTTCATCTTTCACCAGTCCAAATCCACCTTGCTTTACTTCCATCTTCAATTTATCTCAAAACCCTGCAAAACAATGTAAAAACAATCATAATATCTCTAAAACCAACTTTTGACTCTCACATGACTCAACTAAGTGTTTTACTTGATTTTAAGCTCATTCTAAGTAATAAAGGGTGTGTTTTAGTATAAAAATTAAGTATGAAAATAACGGTTTTTCAACTGTTATCACAACCCCAAACTTAGAAATTTGCTTGTTCTCAAGCAAAACAAAACAAAACTTGGCTTTCCACTTTTTCATCAAATAGTTCAATAATCCCAAAGTTCACTTTGCTTATGACAAGAACTACTCAACTCAGATTTTCAGTGGAATCAAATCAAGATGCATGCATGCTTTCAGTTCACTTCAGTTCACATGATCACATATTTTCCAACAGATGTTATATTCATGAATGATCAATTAACTAAGCATAGATGTAATCATGGAATTCAACAATTCTTACCAAGCACATGTTTCACTCAACCACTCAAGTGTTTAAGAAGTCACTCCACTCTCTATTTATTCACATGTCATATGAAACAAAATTGCCCTTCATCTAATACAATCAACATCTTCACATGAAAATGTCATCACAAGGACTTTCCAAGGCTTGTAATGAGGCTGGGCTATAAAGAAAAATTGGTTTTTCTGGATCACAAAATCTTTGAATGAAGAAAGCTCATTTAGCATTCAAGGTTCAAGTTCTTTCTTTTATTTTTACACTGAGCTCATCTTTCATGAATTTTTTCTTTTCTCATACATTTTTCTTTTTCAATATTTGAGCTCAATGCCTTTATTTTTGCCATTCAAATTTTCTCCCACAACCCCAAACTTGAACCTTGAATGTACTTACAATTATCAACCCAATTCAAAGTAAATAAATTCAACACAAAGGTTTTCATCCTATTTAGGGCCAAGGTTCAAAAAGGGTATAAAATTTCAATCACTTTGGGGTAAAAAATTTGGCTAAGTAAGGGCTTCCAAAAAAAATGGCCTTGATCATATGACATACACATGTAATTCAATCAATCATCAAGACTTAGGCAATATCATTCATGCTTTCCTGTGAATAAATACATATAACAATGAATACTCTGAAGCTTAATACCTCACATAACCTGCTTCCTCACACATCATCAATTCATACACCCTACTTAGCATCACAATCACAATCATAAATCATCACACATCTGTTCACAAAGCTAGTGAATTTTCCAACTAGATATCAATCATGCAATACAAGTCAATCATCATCCACATCCAATCATCATTAAATAGACTCATCACACATTTCATTCAGTCAAACCATTCATCAAAATCAGTGTACAAGCCAAGCATAGACACAAAAATAAAATTCAACCTATTCTACAAATCCAAAGTACAAAAGAAAAAGAAAAATCCCTGTCTAAGTGCAGGCATCCATCAGTAGATGCCATATCAATTCATATCCTCATCTGAGTCGTACTCATCACCAGCTTGAGCATCCTCAAAATCATCATCATCTTCATTATCGTCCTCATCCATGCCTAGAGCTTCAGCTGCTCCAGATCTGCTCTCCAGTGCCCGCTCTGGCCAAGTCACTCTATTGTTGAACTCATCCATCGTCCACCTATGAGTAGGAGGTGTGTCGTACATGCCTATGATCATCTCGGCAATAACAACCTGTCCTTGAGGTGGAGAGACCTTGAATGTATGCAAAATTCTTATAACTGATGATGAATGAAACCAAAATGCAGTGCTCTTTCAAAAACCCCAAACTTGGATTATAAAATGATGCAAAAGTGATAGAGAATGGATTTTATAATATGCAACAATTAAATCCTAAATACAATTCCCACTCACTTTACTCACTTATGCAACAATTAAGCCCTAAATGCAACTAGAACAGTACTAAAAAATGCAACAATAATAAATCAATCAACTGGGTTGCCTCCCAAGTAACGTTTTTTTAACGTCACGAGCCTGACCCAAACCTTTCTAGCACCCATCAGTAGGTGCAAACCTTACCATCACCCATCGGTAGGTGTAACTTCTTGTATCCTTCAGTAAAAGATTATTTTATTTTAATTTTTGTTTTTTTTTTAATTTTTTTTAAATATAGAAAAAATAAAAACAAAAAAATAAAAACAAAAAAATAAAAACAAAAAAATAAAAACAGAAAAATAAAAATGGAAAGATAAAAACAGAAAGATACTCCCCTTACTTCATATTATTTTCTTTTTCTTCTTTCTACAGAATTTTTTTAAAAAGTTGAGAACACGAATCACATGTTTCCATGTTTTAACCATAGGAACTTTAATCTCCAATTTCTTGAAGATCTCCATAAAGCACTTGACTTCCTATGATAATTTTTTGAATGAGGAAGAGGTTTTGCATATGATCTTTTCTTCTTTCCTTTCTTCCTCTTTTTCTCACTCTTTTCTTCCCTCAACTTTCTCCTTTTATTTTTCCTTGATTTCTTTTTTTTTCACGCTTTTTCTCTTTTTTTCTTTTCTGTCAACTACTTCCTTCTCTTCCTCACTCAACCTTTTTTCCTCTATCCTTTCCTCTATCTTCTCATCATCTCTTTCTATCTTTTCCTCATCAACAACATTATCACTTTCAAAACTAGTGGCTTGACATTCCTCCCTAGGTTTAACCTCAGTATTAACCCTAGAATTCAATATCTCATTAGAGTGACGAATCTGTATCTCCAACCTTTTATTCCTTGCTTCACTCTCTTCTATAGAGGAGAGAGTAATTTGGATAAGGCGTTCCAGTGTCTCGTCCACTTTGTTGATTTGCTCATTCAAAGTAGACACATGTTGCCCTAATAGTAAATGTTGATGTGGTTCTCCTGCTTCTCCATTCCAACTTTGATCCATGCTTGAGTGAGGTTCCCACCAGTAGTTGAAATCATTTTGGTAGAATTGAGTGCCCATATAGTTAAATTCTTGTCCAAACTGCATTCTGCAAACATTAGGCACAAAACCCTAGAAAACATTTATTAGAATAAAAAACATAAAAATCAAGTCAAATTTAATCAGTTTACACTTCTCAAAAAGTTAAATCATGAGTCCCCGGCAACGGCGCTAAAAACCTATTAACACTCTGGCAAGAGTACCAGATCGTATCAAGTAATATAATTGGTAAACCCAATATCGTTCTTCCTAAAGGACTCTTAAGGCCTAATCTTTCGTCTAAACTAATCGCTTAAGACTTGAAAGAAAAGAAATTAATTTGAATGGTTAAATGCAAAACAAACGTAAACATGCAAATGCAATGATTCAATTGGCTTAAAGAAAATATGGATGAATGGAGTTGTTGGGGTTTACAATTTCATCTTATCCACCCGCAAATATCTACTCTCCTTATTTACTTTGCTTATTTATCATATTGCCATGCAAACTTTCTTGGTCTACCCTTAACCCAATCCCTTGGTGAAAAGAGCCTATTACTAATTACCGGCTTGTTATCCCTAGCCTCCCCTACTAATTAATAATGCATTATAAACGGAAGCAAAATACAATTGATCGTCCTAACCCTATCCCTAGGTGGTATTAGCATAATCAAGGAATTCCCCCCAGTTCATGACATTATTGTACGTCCTCGTATCAATAAAGACAAACAACATCTACCGAATGAGTTAAACGGTAAAAGCATTAAATACAGGTAAAGAACCCAATAATTGATAAATCAAGCATATACAAGCATATAAAGCAAATAAGAATTTGGATATATGAGAGTTTCAAAAGATTACATTGTTCCCCAACAACCTAGGGTTTAGTTCACCATGATCATGGTGAAACTAGATGAAATATAATGGAAGAATGGAAAAGCAAACCCTAGGTTTAATAAAGTGGAGCCTAAGCATCCAAGAAATCTCCTCCAAGGTGTGTGGAACAGCTCTGGACGTTTCTCTCTGCCAAAAGAATGAGTTTTGAATCGCACTGGGGCTATATATAGGCCCAAAAGATAATAGAATCGAGGCCAAATAAAAATGGTAAAAACATACAACCGCCCAACAGTTAAATAAATCGCCCAACAGTTAAAAATGGAGTTATCTTTTTGGCTTATATATAGCCCTAGAGCGAATCCAAATGTAATTCTTTTGGGAGAGAACAAAGTCCACAGCACCTTTACACCTTTGGAGGAGATTTCTTGGATGCTTAGGCTCCACTTTATCAAATCTAGGGTTTGCTTTTTCATTCTTCCATTTAGTTCATCTAGTTTCACCATGACTATGGTGAACTAAACCCTTTGTTGTTGGGGAACAATGTAATCTTTTGAAACTCTCATATATCAAAATTCTTGTTTACTTTATATGCTTGCATATGCTTGATTTATCAATTGTTGGGTTCTTTACCTTTGCTTAATGCTTTTACCGTTTAACTCATTCGATAGATGTTGTTTCTCTTTATTGATACGGGTTCGTACAGTAGTGTCATGATCTGGGGAAAATTCCTTGATTATGTTAATACCGGTTATGGATAGGGGTAGGACGATCAATTGGATTTTGCTTCCGCTCATTATGCATTATTAGTTACTAGGGGAGGCTAGGGATACCAAGCCGGTAATTAGTAATAGGCTTTTTTCACCAAGGGATTGGGTTAAGGGTAGACCAAGAAAGTTTGCATGGCAATATGATAAATAAGAAAAGTAAATAAGAAGAGTAGATATATGAGGGTGGATAAGATGAAATTGTAAACCCCAACAACCTCATTCATTCATAGTTTCTCTTAGTCAATTGAATTCCTGCATTTGCATGTTTATTTCTGTTTTGCATTCAAACCATTTAAACTAATTTTCTTTTACTCAAGTCTTAAACAATTTGTTTACACGAAAGATGAGGCCTTAAGAGTCCATTGGGAAGAACGATATTGGGATTACCGATTTTTATTACTTGATACGATCTGGTACACTTGCCAAGGTCTTAACAAGTTTTTGGTGCCGTTGCTGGGGACTCTTGGTTTAACTTTTTCTAGTAGTGTAAACTGATTAAATTTGACTTGATTTTTATGTTTATTTTTATTTTTGTTCTGATAAACATATTCTAGGGTTTTGTGCCTAATGTTTGTAGGATGGAGTTTGGACAAGAATTTGATTATATGGGCACTCAATTCTACCAAAATTATTTCAATCACTGGTGGGAACCTCACTCATACATGGATCAAAGCCAATCTGGGCAAGCTGATGAGCAACAAATTACTTGACTTAAGAAAAATACAAATTCTAATGAACTTTTTTAGAGGATCATGAATTTGGAAGTATACCATGTCAGAAGCATAGAGGAGAGTGTAAAGAATGACGAATTTTTTCCACAGGGCATGTATACAAGATTTTCTTCTCATAGAAGCATGGAAGAGATGCAACAATATGAGTGGTAGCAACAAATCTCTTTACCAATAGAAAAAGTCAAAAGCCTTAATGAAAAGTTCGACAAATTTTTGGAGAAGTACGATTCTAAGAGCTATGAAGTTACCTTCAGGAATTTGGAGACACAAATTGATGAGGTTGTTGATGAGGACAAGATAAAAGAGATAGAAATAGAAAAGGTTGTTGAAGAAAAGATAGAAGAAGAGGTTGTAAAATTGAAAGAGAGGGAGTATGAAAAACCCTTACCCTATCCAAAGACATATTCTAGGAGGGAAAAAGAAAAGCAGTTGGAGCGATGTATGGAAATTTTTAAGAAGTTGGAATTAACCATACCATTTTCTGAAGCACTTCAGCAAATGCCCTCATATGCGAAATTTTTGAAAGAACTTCTCATGAAGAAAATGAAGTATATTGAGAAGGAAACTATTGAGGTGCAAGGAAATTGCAGTGCAGTCATACAGAGAACATTACCTCCTAAATTACAAGATCCAGAGAGCTTTACCATTCAAGTGGTTGAAAGCAAAAAGAGAAATAGAAAATGTGGAAAAATAAAGAAGAAAATAAAAAGAGAAAAAAAGAGAAAGTTAGAGGAGGAGAAGAGTGAGAGAAAGAGGAAGAGAGGAAACAAGAAAAGATCATATGAAAAACCTCTTCCTCATTCAAAGAAGTATCATAGGAAGAAAATGAACTTCAAGTGCTTTATGGAGATCTTCAAGAAATTGGAGATTAAAGTTCCTATGATGGAGACATGGAAACAGGTTCTTGGTGTTATCAACTTTTTGAAGAAATTCAGCAGGAAGAAGAAGAAGAAAAGAATATCAAGCAAAGGGAGTATCAACACCTACTGATGGGTGTTTGAACTCTACCGGGTCAAGCTAATGACATTAAAAGAGCGCTTACTGGGAGGCACCCCAGTGATTGTTGTACATTAATTTTCTTTTACTTGGACTTGTAAATATTAGTATTCTTAAACTCTTTTTGGGTAGCATCTACTGAGGGGATGCTAAATTTTTATGTATCCACTGAAGGATACAGGAAGGTACACCTACTGATGGGTGTTGGTAAGATTTTCACTTACTGATGAGTGCTAAACAGGTTCGGGTCAGGCTCATGACATTAAACAAGCGCTATTGGGAGGCAACCCAGGTTTCTTTTTCTTTTGTACTTTAAATTTGTAGAATAGGTTGAACTTTTATTTTGTGTCTATGCTTGGCTTGTACAATGGTTCTGATGGTAGTATTAAAAGGCATGACAAGTATTTGATAATGATTGAATGTGGTTGATGACTGAGAATGTATGATATCCAATTGAATGGTTCACTAACTATATGAACAGATGTATTGTGGTTCATGATTGTGATTATGATGCTAAGCAGGATAAATAAATGATGTGTGTGAAAGCATGTTGTGTGAGGTCTTGAGCTCCTGAATTTTCACTGATATATGTACTGTTCACAGGGAATCATGAATGATATTGTCTTAGTCTTTATAATTGATTGAATTGCATGCTTATGTTAGATGATCAAGGCCATGTTTGGAAGCCCTTATCTAGCCAAATTTTCACCCGAAAAGTTTAAAATGTTATACCCTTTTTGAACCTTGGTCTTAAACAGGATGAAAAACCTTTATTTGAAATTATTTATCTTGAGTAGGGTTGAGAATAATCTTATGTGATGAAAAGGTTCAAGTTTGGGGTTGTATGAGGAAAATTGAAAGGCAAAAGAAGAGCATTAAGTTCAAGTACTGAAAGGAAAAATGCATGAGTAAAGAAGAAAAAGAAAAAGTAAAAGCATGAAAAAGGAACTCAATTCAAATAGCTCTATTAAGGAGAT
Organism: Vigna reflexopilosa; assembly: GCA_027742785.1. NCBI lineage: Eukaryota > Viridiplantae > Streptophyta > Magnoliopsida > Fabales > Fabaceae > Vigna > Vigna reflexopilosa. The sequence continues at coordinate 21,206,528 of CM050918.1, forward strand.
GGGTGATAGAGAGAGTTTAAACTTGAACCTTTTCAATGATGAAATAGCTCTATTAACTCAAGGATTTTGCAATCCAGAAAAACCAAATTTTCTTGATAGCCCAACCTCATTACAAGCCTTGGAAAAGTCCTTGTGATGGTATTTGCATGTAAGGATTTTGATTGTTTTAGATAAATGGCAATATTGTTCTATGTGACATGTGAATAGTAAAGAGTGGAGTGATTCCTTACACACTTGAGTGATTGAGTGAAACACTTGCTTGGTAAGAATTGTTGAAATCCATGTGTACATCTATGCTTAGTGGATTGATCATTCATGAATAAAACATCTGTTGGGAAATATTTAAGTATGTGAACTAGATTGGATTGAAAGCATGCTTGCATTTTGGTAGGATTCCACTAAAAATCTGAATTGAAAAATATTTGATGAAAAACATCTGTTGAAAAGTGTTGAACTATTTGATGAAAAATTTGAAGGCCAAGTTTTGTTTTGTTTTGCTTGAGGACAAGCAAAGTTTTAAGTTTGGGGTTGTGATAACGGTCTCAAAACCGTTATTTTTATGCATAAATTTGATATTAAATCGCACCCTTTGTAGCTTAAAATGAGTTTAGAATTAAGTAGAACTCTTAAGTTGTGTCACATGAGATTCAAAAGTTGTTTTTAGAGATATTATGCTTGTTTTGCAGGGTTTTTGATGAAAATTGAAGATGGCAATGAAGTAAGAAAGTCATAGACTTAAGAATGAAGGAGAAAAAGGAAGAAAAGAAGAGTCTGTGAACCGCTCAACGGTAAATTCCACCGCTGAGCGTCCTAGTTCGAGGAAAAGTACTGTCTGGCGCCCAGGTGGTGATGCTGAGCGTGCAGAGCGACAAGAGGCAAACTGCTCAGCGGTCATTTTAGGCGCCTGGGCAGTGGCGTGTGTTGAGGCAAACCGCTGAGTGGCCAATTTTGGCGCCTGGGCGGTTGTCTATTTTTATATTTTGGATTTTGAGATCTTTCTGTTATCTTTTTGGCTTATATATAGCCCAAGTGCGAATCCAAATGTAAATCTTTTGGCAGAGAACAAAGTCCACAACAGCTTTACACCTTTGGAGGAGATTTCTTGGATGTTTTGGCTCCACTTTATCAAATCTAGGGTTTGCTTTTCCATTCTTCCATTTAGTTCATCTAGTTTCACCATGACTATGGTGAACTAAACCCTTTGTTGTTGGGGAACAATGTAATCTTTTGAAACTCTCATATATCAAAATTCTTGTTTACTTTATATGCTTGCATATGCTTGATTTATCAATTGTTGGGTTCTTTACCTTTGCTTAATGCTTTTACCGTTTAACTCATTCGATAGATGTTGTTTCTCTTTATTGATACGGGTTCGTACAGTAGTGTCATGAACTGGGGAGAATTCCTTGATTATGTTAATACCGCCTAGGGATAGGGGTAGGACGATCAATTGTGTTTTGCTTCCGCTCATTATGCATTATTAGTTACTAGGGGAGGCTAGGGATAGCAAGCCGGTAATTAGTAATAGGCTCTTTTCACCAAGGGATTGGGTTAAGGGTAGACCAAGAAAGTTTGCATGGCAATATGATAAATAAGCAAAGTAAATAAGAAGAGTAGACATATGATGGTGGATAAGATGAAATTGTAAACCCCAACAACCTCATTCATTCATAGTTCCTCTTAGTCAATTGAATTCCTGCATTTGCATGTTTATTTTTGTTTTGCATTCAAACCATTTAAACTAATTTTCTTTTACTCAAGTCTTAAACAATTTGTTTACACGAAAGATGAGGCCTTAAGAGTCCTCTGGGAAGAACGATATTGGGATTATCGATTATTATTACTTGATACGATCTGGTACACTTGCCAGGGTCTTAACAGCGGTCTATTCTGGCGCTCAACGGTTTGCCAACTCTTCTTTTCGTCCTTTTTCTTGATCTTTCACGAGTCCAAATCCACCTTGCTTTACTTCCATCTTCAATTTATCTCAAAACCCTGCAAAACAATGTAAAAACAAGCATAATATCTCTAAAACTAACTTTTGACTCTCACATGACTCAACTAAGTGTTTTACTTGATTTTAAGCTCATTCTAAGTCATAAAGGGTGTGTTTTAGTATCAAAATTAAGTATGAAAATAACGGTTTTTCAACCGTTATCATTGCCTTCAAATCCTGAATGCATTCTTCAATCATTTTGTCCTCATCTTCATTTAAATCTTCACATTCATTAATAAGGGTTCTTTCCAGAATGGATGCATCACGAATTTTATTCTCTTGCGTCATACAAAGTTCTTCCACAATGTCTATTTGAAATCTCTGGCAATGAATCAACAATCAAAATGCTTTTCTTGCGTATTCTTAATAAACCAGTGTTTATATATAGAAAGAGGCATTAGATTAATACTGGCTCCCAGATCAATCAAAGCTTTCCCAACTTCTCACTCTCCAATAGTACATGGAATGGTAAAACTCCCTAGATCTTGTAATTTAGGAGGTAGTGTCCTTTGTATGACTACACTACAATTCCCTTGCACCTTAATAGTTTCCTTCTCAATATACTTCCTTTTCTTCATTAGAAGTTCTTTTAAAAATTTTGCATATGATGGCATTTGCTGAAGTGCCTCAAAAAATGGTATGGTTATTTCCAACTTCTTAAAAATCTCTATAAAACGCTCAAACTGCTTTTCTTTCTCCCTCCTAGAATATGTCTTTGGATAAGGCAGAGGTTTTTCATAATCTCTCTCTTTCAATTTTACAACCTCTTCATCTTGTTATTCTCCCTCATCTCTCAAATTTTTATTCATCATATTTTTCTCTCTCTCACACTCCTCCCTCTGATCACTCTTTTTTTCAACACTCTCTTTTTCTTTCTCTCTTTTCTCAACTCTTTTCTCCTCTAATACTCTCCCATTTCTGGTAACAATCTCACATGCTTCTCTCACATCACTTTTCTCCATACAATTAACATATAACACACTCTTATTCACAACTCTCTGAAAAATCTCTTCAGACTCTGCACTCCTCTGTACTGGCATAAATTGAGGCTGCTTTTGCATTCAACAGATAAATTTTGCGTAATTATCTCCAACTGCTGAGCAATTACCTTGTTCTGCTCCATCATTAAATTATGATTTTGTAACAATGAAGCTTCCTGAACAACATTAACACTTTCGCTATGTGTTTCCTCATTATCTGCCATACTCTCGATCAGATCATAGGCCTCATCCTCAGTCTTTCTTCTTATGTCACCTCCGGCTGCAGCATTCAACATCATCTTTGACTGCACATTTAAGCCTCCAAGGTATGCAAGAACTAGAGTTGTCTTGTCAAACCCATGGACTGGCATCTTCTTCAATAGACCTTTAAACCTATCACATGCTTTTCTGAGAGTTTCCTCCATGCCCTATTTAAATGAAGAGATCTCCAACCTTCCTTTGATTACTTTCGACTGTGGAAAATATTTGTTCACGAATTTGGATGCCACAATCTCCCATGTAGTGAAAGTTCCTTCTGGAAAGGAGTTTAACCATGCCTTAGCATTGCCTCCTAGTGAAAAAGGAAACAAGCTAAGCTTTACTCGATCATCAGATACTTCAGTCATCTTTACTGTATTGCAAATTTCACTAAATGTTGTCAAATGATAATAAGGATTCTCATTTGATAAACCATGAAATTGGTTGCCCTGTACCAGATGAATCAATGTAGGGTTCATCACCATATTGGTTGTATTATCTCTTGGCATGGCTATACTATTGAAATGAAACGGGCCTACAACATTTGATGCATCACCAAGTGTGCGTCTGGGAGGAGGTTGCTCGGCCGCCATCTCTTCTGGATCTTGTGTAAGAGCTTCTGGTGAGGGTTGTAATAATCTCTCAGGAGAAGGAAACAGTTCTCTAGATGGACGTCTGACTCTCCTTCCCCTCTTGTCTGATAGTCCTTCAAGAAATGGTTGCTAGTTTTTCTTACTTCTAGTATGAATGGTTTCCTGCATGCACAAGAAATAAATACCCTAGAAGCACTTTTTATAAAAATATAATAAAAGAATAAAAAAAATAAAACAAGAAAAAATATATACAAACAAGTCAAATTTAATCAATTTACACTACTTTAAAACTTGTTAAACCCCTCGCAAGTGTACCAGATCGTATCAAGTAATAATAGATGGTAAGACCAAATATCGTTCTCCCAAAGGACTCTTAGGCCTGATCTTTCATGTAAATTGATCTTATAAGACTTGAAAGAAGAAATAATTTTGTGGTTGTATACAAAACGGAAATAAACATGCAAATGCAAGTGATTCAATTGGCAAAGGAAAGATATGAATGAATGGAGTTGTTGGCGTTTACAATTTCATCTTGTCCACCCTCTTATATCTACTTTTCTTATTTAATTTGCTTTATTATCTAATTATTATGCAAACTTTCTTTGCCTACCCTAAACCCGATCTCTCGGCGAAAAAAGCCTATCACTAACTACTAGTTTACTATCTCTAGTCTCCCTAAGTAATTAGCAAAGAATATATCACAGAAGCAAATATAGTTGATCGTCCTACCCCTATCTCTAGGCAGTATTGCTTAATCAAGGAATTCCCTATCACTTCATGACTTCCCTATACGTCTCCGTATCGACAAAGGCAAATATCTTCTTACCGAATGAGTTAAATGATAAAAGCATTGAGAATAGATAAGAAACCTAACAATTGATAATATAAGCATATGAATAAAACAAGAATTTCAATATAAGAGAGTTTCAAAAGATTACATTGTTCCCCAACAACAAAGGGTTTAGTTCACCTTGGACATGGTGAAACTAGATGGAATAAAATGAAAGAATGGAAGACTAAACACTAGATTTGATAAATTGGAGCCTAAGCATCCAAGAAAACGCCTCTAAGGAGTGTAGAAGTGCTATGGACGTCTCTGCCTACCAAAAGAATTACTCTGAAGGTCGCACTAGGGCTATTTATAACACATAAAAGTAACAAAATTTAAGCCCAGGCCCAGCGTTCCACCGCTCAGCACCTCATTTAACCACTCAACGGTTTCCCTCTAATCGCAGGACCGCTCAGCGGTCCATTTCACCGCTCAACAGTTTGCCTCGAAGTCGCCTGGACGCTCAGCGGCACCACTTAAGCGAGAAGTAGTGGTTTTTCCCTTGAGTCTGGCGCTCAGCACTGGAAAATAGCGCTGAGCGGTGACTTTGACTCTTCTTTTATTCCTTTTTCTCCTTCTTTCTTGAGTCTAAGTCCTCCCTCTTTTACTTCCATCTTCAATTCTCATTAAAACCCTGCAAAACAAGCATAATATCTCTAAAAACAACTTTTGACTCTCATGTGACTTAACTAAGTGTTTTACTTGATTCTAAGCTCATTCTAAGCCATAAAGGGTGTGTTTTGATATCAAATTGAAGTATAAAAATAACGGTTTTCCAATCGTTATCAACTTACTGTTTATATTACTTGATACGATTCGATACACTTGCCGGAGTCTTAACTGGAAGCACGAAGCTTGGGCGCCCTTTTAGGGGGCTTAAGCCCTGAAGAGTGTCGTCCACCGCCCCAGCGCCCCTTTAGGGCGCTTAAGCGTCGAAAGCTCGAAGCTTGGGCGCCAGTCTGGAGGCTTGAGCGTCAGGAAGTGTCGCTCACCGCCTGGGCACCCTAAGTAGGGCGCTTGAGTGCCAGCGATATGGGCTGAACTTCGTTTTCTGTTCTGTTTTGCACTATTTAAAGGACCCTACGTCCTAGGTTTTGTATCTTTGGCAAAAGGACCGCGGCTGCATACTCTCTCACCCTCTAGAGGTGGATTTGGATGTGGGAGCTTCCATTCCCAATTTTTAGGGTTTTTCTATCTTATTGTTCTCCATTGTTCATCTAGTTTCTCCATGTCTATGGGGAACTAAACTCTATTTGTTGTTGAGGGATGATGTAACCTTGTGAACTCTCATGTATTTGAATTGATTCTTAATAATATATGTTCTTTCAGTAATTGTTAGAGTAATTCATTTGTCTCAACGCTTGTTGTGTTTAACTCATTCATTAGCATGATTTATGAATTGCATAAGTGCTGGGATGAGGGTATGAGTCTTGGTCATCTTAAAGCTCTTGATCTTCACATCTTATTACTAGGAATGCTAGGAATTGCATGAACTGGTAATTTGGGACAAGGTTATTCGCCGAGGGATCAGGTTTATGTGATTTAGTGACTGACGTTAACATTAATGCATAAAGAAGAATTCTTACATATATGAGAGGAAACTTGGTGAAATTTAACCCCAACAACATACTCATCTCATATTAGTCAACATTCATTCATCATTGTGCTACTCTGTGATAACTGTTCAAAAATCGTTATTTTTACACTTAAATTTGACATTAAACACACCCTTTATGACTTAGAATGAACTTGAAATCATGCAATTTGTTTAAGTTAAAGAATAAGAGAGTCAAATTTGGTTTTCTTGGTTTTATACTTGGTTTTCCCATGATTTGGTAGGATTTATCAGGAATTGAATGAAGGAAATTGAAGAAGATAAGAGTGTGACTCAATAGAAGGTAGAAAAGTGAAGAAAAGAAGAGTCACAGCCACAGCCGGGCGATGGACACGTTAGAGAATTTTCTACCCAACGCTCAAGCGGCACCGTTGAGGGGTGAAGTGAAGTGTCGAACCTAGCGCCGGGCGGTGTACTTATGGGCTTGTGTTAACCCCCTGGCAAATGTACCAGATCGTATCAAGTAATAATAATTGGTAAACCCAATATCGTTCTTACCAAAGGACTCCTAACGCCTCATCTTTCGTGTAAACTAATCGTTTAAGACTTGAGTAAAAGAAAATAATTTTAATGGTTTAAATGCAAAACAAAAATAAACATGCAAATGCAAGAATTCAATTGACGAAGAGAAACTATGAATGAATGAGTTTGTTGGGGTTTACAATTTCATCTTATCCACCCTCAGTTGAACTGTTCCCTGATTTGCGTCTTGATTTTGCCCAGGAGTGCAAAAGACTAAGTGTGGTCTATTTTGATGAGTCGATATTTTCTTGACTGCATTTAATTTATTGTGCTAGAATTAATCAGGGAATTGTGCTTAATTGTCCTTATTTTCCCGTTTCTGCTAATTGTGCTTAATTTGACCGGAAATGCTAATTTTAATTAATTTGAATTTTCTGAGCTAATTATTTGCATTATTATTTTCAGGGGAAATTTTGGAAATACAATTTGGGACATTTGGAGACAAATTAATTCAAGACTCTCCACAAAGACGGTTTAAAATTAATCAAATTGTAATTTAGTGGTTTAGACATTATTGACCAACTTTTGTAATTTTGACCAAATTTTGGTAAAGTAGGTTAAGCCAAAACTAAGAATGTGTGATGTGGCACTCTAGGGTTTTATTTGAGGGTGGACCCCACCCTTTGGAGGAGACTCTCAGCCTTGAAATGAAGGGCAGCCGACACACACGAGAGGAAGCTCTCTTAAAAAGGGTATTCACTTTACTTTTGAAAAAGAACAACAAGCACACGGTGGGAACTGAAATGAGAGATCCAGGAGGTTTCGTTTTCTTCTTCACGCTTGAATCAAAAGAATATTTCGGTTTCATTTTGAGTTTTTTTTGTTCATTGTTTTTGGAGAAAAGGGAATGGTATTCACGGTGGTGGCATTTTGTAATGAAAGATTTTACGCTATTTGATGGATGAATGTAGAAGCATTGCCTTTCTTTTCTTCTAGATGGGGTGATTAATTTATTTATTTCCAATTGCTGTTGCACTACATTTACGCACACACTTACGTTGATTGATGGGAAGCATTTCTGTTACTCTCTTTTACAAGGGCTGGAACATTCCTTTTGAGCTTTTCATTAAATAAAATATTGCATACAGCAACGTGGTGAGGGGAGTACAGTTGCGCACACTATGGCTGGTAACGATTTATTTTGTTTTTATAAAATGAAAAGTAGAGTAGGTGATGAGATGCGACGTTCTTGGCAGCTGGAGTTAGCAACTTTTCTTTTATTTCTTTGAGAAAGAAGAAGCTAGGAGATGGATGGGAATAGGTGTACGATGATTAGGAGAGAAGAGTTTATTTCCACTTTGTTTCATTTAGCAAAAGTATTGTCCCATCATGGTAGGTAGACTATAGTTTTGGAAAGTCATGGTCATTGCTTTGAAGAGAGGATGGGCGTGTTTGGCTTTGAAAAGAGAAGGAATACATTTTCTTTCATTTCAATAATAAGGGAAGAAGTGCACACGATTAGCAATTAAAACAAAAGTTTTTTTTTCTATTTCTTTTGTCTTTGAATAATTTACATTATATGTTTAAGTGCTTTTCATCTTTTTTTTTATTTAGTGTTGCATTTTAATAATTTTAACTGTTCTAGATATTTGTTTGTTACAGTGTTAGGCGTTTAATATTTTCTTTTATTTTAATGTTGTCTAGTATTTTTGGTAGTGATAATTTAACTGTCATGTTAGCTTAAGTTAGTTGGTTGGTCGTTAATAAAATTGCTTTGTTTCCTTGAGATTTCTTGGACTGTTCTTGTGTTTATTTTGCTCTGCCTGGCATACTATGAAATTTGACTCTGTTCTTGCAAGGAAGAATTTATCCAAGAACATATGCTTAAGATCTTCCCAAGAAGTGATGGATCCTGGAGGAAGACAATACAGCCAACCCCTTGCTGCTTCTTGTAACGAATGCGGAAATGACCTTAAAAACATGACTTCATCCAGAACATCAGGAGGTTTCCTTGAAGAGAAAATGGTGTAGAACTCCTCCAAATGTCTAGGTGGGCATTCACCTGCAAAACCATAAAACCTAGGCAGCAAATGTATCAGTCCAATGTTGAAAACACAACGAATATCCTCCTCATCAAGTGGAACCGGCTCCCTAGGAGCACTCTCATGAGATGGAGGAGGAACCGTAATGTTCTCAACATAGACATCAGCTGAGTATACATCACAAGCAATATCAGAGTCAGATGCAGAAGGATAGTCATAGACACAGGCAGAATAAGCATTACTCACATAACCAAAATAGGTAGACATGTAGAAGAAGGGGGAAAAGAAGAATGCAATGAAAATATGTAACTAAAGCTACCTAAATGCAACACAAAATGACGAACACACAAAACAGAACATCACACTCACAACACAAGACAAAACAACACACACTAACACAACAAAAGACCTAAAACCGAACCGTTGGTCCCTGGCAACGGTGCCAAAATTTGATGGGTGTCGCCGCCCATGCAAATTTAATGTGCAATTAGGAATGCAGTATAGACTAGGAAGTGACTCCTAGGTCGTCTCTCAAGGACCAAATGTGATTCGAGAATTAGGTCAAACACGAAGTGGGGGGGTTTGTGATAGGTTTTGTGAATGTGGATTAAACAAAATCAAAACACGAATGCAAACAACAATGTAAACACAAATGCAAACAGAAAGGCAAACAGAAATGTAGAAATAGAATGTGAAAACGGTTGGTCATTAACTTAATCACTATGCTTCCAATCACAGATTAATGACAAGTACACACTACTCTAATCCAAATCCAACACGAATCACCCAACTAAGCGAAGGTTAATTCGGTCTTCAAAATTGCAAACTAAGCGAATGCAATGCTCAAATCTAATCAGTCATGCACCATACAGTCTAATCAACTAAGCGAAGATTAAACACCGATTAGGCAACTAAGCGTATACCCAATCGCAAGCACACAACAGATTAAATATTGAGCAGAATCAAAGCAGCAGTATGGCAATTAAAGTTCAAAAATCTCAAAGAAACAATGCGATTTTATTAACAACCAACCAACTAACCTAAGCTAACATCACAGTTAAATTATCACTACCAAAATAACTAGATAACATTGAGACAAAATAAAATACTAGACCCCAACAATGTGACAAACAAATATCTAGCACAATTAAAATTATTAAAATGCAACACTAAATTAAGAAGATAAACAATACTCAACATTTAATGTAAATATTCTAAAGCAAAACAATTTGAAAACACAGGGTTGATTCTACCATTTTCACGTGACTTCCCTAGCTTCTAAAATAAAGAAAATAAATTCCTCCTTTCTCTTAAAACCCCAACGTCAGATGCACTTCCCAAGAACAATGGAAATTAAAAAAAAAACCACTTCCAGAAAGTCCTCCCCTGCCGTGACCTTCTTCTAAAAGCCAAAAGCTATTTAATAAAATTTTCTCCTCCAATCATCAGCAAACCGTGACAGTGCTCCAACCACCAACTCCATCTAATCTACTTCTTACTTTCAAGTGAAATGAAGGCAACCAAAACATCTAATCAACTCTTCATTCTTCAACAAAAGAAAATAAAAGAAAAGAAATCAAGAGCACCGGACCCCACCGTCACATCAATGGACTATCACCTATTCACTTTCTCATTCACTCCACGGAAGCAGCTAGAGCTAGCACGTTCCACACCTACCAGCTCACGGTATTGCACCAATTGATAAAGGAGGAAACGCTACTTCCAATAAAGAATGAGCAGCTTTTTTTTGCAGCCAAAAACAACAAAATCAAGTGCATTCTCTATAGCAAAGAAAAGATTCCAGACTTGTAAATGAAAGCGAAAAGTAAAATTGCTTCTTCATTCCATCATGAGAAAAATAAACGTTCCAGCCCTTGCATAACTCTCGGTGACATTAAAAAAAAAACAAAAGATAAATGCATAGTAAGTGGCGGCTGGAGCTCTACACCTCAACAATATTTTCTTCATTTTGTTATCCATGTTCAAAGCAAAAAAAATCTCCATAATAAATTCTGCCGAGAATGTGCCATAAAATGAGGGTGGGGTCCACCCTAAAAAACATAAGGAGGTGCCAAGTGTCTTACAACTAATTGGGCCCATCATATTTTTGTCAAAATTTAGCCCAATATGCACAAGCTTGTCTAAAAAATAACTAAACTTCTAAATTACAATTTTGATTAATTCTAAACTACTAAATTAAAATATAACTAATACTAAATTGTCCATGTGGAAAGTCTTGAATTAATTTGTCTCCATCCCAATGCTCCAAAATATATCTCCAAAATTTTCCCTGCAATTAAAAATGCAAATAATCAGCTTAGAAAATTCAAATTAACTAAAATAAGAATTTCTGATCAAATTAAGCATAATTAGGAAAAACGGGAAAATACCGGACAATTAAGCACAATTCCCTGATTAAATTCGGTACAATAAGCTAAGTGAAATAAATAAAATATCGACTCATCAGTAGACCACTTTCATCTTCCACCATTTTAGCCGCATTCAGGGAAGTGGAGGTAAACATACCTAAGATTGATTCTGTTCTTGATGATAATGTTGTTGATAGGTATGTTATTGATGATTGTATTGTTGATGAGCATGTTTTTGATTTCCACTCTTTGCATGATGAGAAACAACTTTTGCCATCTTGTCTGAATATTTATTCTTCATTCACTGAACATGAATTTCAGACTGTTGTTGATATTTTTTCTACATTTGAAATTGATTCATGTTTTGAGGGTATATCTGAGGGTCAGCCTGTTACATTGGGATTGGGTGTTATACCTCTACATGTCATTTCTTTGGAGCCACATTGCACTAACCATGTTACAGGAGGTACACATGAGTTTGATTAACAAACACCCACAGTGGAGAACAATGGTGCAAGCATACACAAAAGCTTCAACATTAATAGGCACCAGCTGAACCCGCTCATCAACAATCACTGCTTCTTAGATCCAGCTATGGAGGACATCTCCCTGCTTGATCAAATTTGGAGACTGAAGTAGTTCCTCCTCAAGACTTCCTTGCTGAATCCAGTGGTGGAGAACATCTCCCTGACAGTCCAAAATTGGAAACTGCCACCATGATCAGGGGAGTTTCTCTTTTCCCTTCTCCCCCTTTCCTTACTTTTATTGCCCTTGTCCTTGATCTGTTGATTGTTATGATTGTGATCTTATGCTTGTGACACATTGAGGACACTGTGTAGTTTAAGTGTGGTCTATCGGGGGAGATTTCTATTTTCTTTGTTAAATTTTTTCTTTTCTAGGTGTTAAATTTTTTGTTTTCCAGGTAGTTTTTGTTGTGTCTTGTGTACAGTTTTGCATGTTTCTTGTGATCTCTGGACTTGGTTTAAGTTGTAGACTTGTCTTTCACTTAATTGATACTCTAATTTGTTGGAAATCCTTGCTTTTCTTTGATTGAAAGATGATCATGATGTTTGAGAGAGTGATTAGATTGTGACAAATACCCTGTGTGAGATTTGAGTCACTTAATGTTCTTTTGTGTGTGATATGTCTCTTGATTGCTTGTGCATATGCCTTGGCTTGACTCTTGATGATAATTCTTGATTGATATGCATGTTTGGAAGTGATAAAGGCAATTTTGTTCTTGAGCCTCTCTAGCCAGATGAGCCTGCCTTGTTTTAATCCTTTGATAACCCCTTTTGAGCCTATGTTTTCCCATTTCTTTGTTTTGAAAGCTCATACACTAGCCCTAAGTGAAAAACCATGATTACCTTAACCTTAGGGACTTTTGGAGCTTTGGAAGTGTTTTGGGAACAAGTGTGGTCTCCCGGGGGATTCAGATGAATTGGCTAGATGGTTCCTCTTCTTGTTTTTGTTTTTGTAAATATATTGTGTATCTTGTCTCTTAGAGTTGTGTCCTAGATAGTGAGAAAAGAAAAGAGACAAGATGAAAAAAAAAGAAAAAAATACAGAAAAATGAGAAAAATAAAAAAATTTGTGTGAATGATGGAGTCAAGAAGAGGATTTAATTAGAGGGTTTGGATGTTATTTGACTTTGTTTACACTTGTTCCCATTGCTCCTCTATTTCTTTTGGTTTGTAACTTCTCATCCATATTATATCCTCCCTTGTCCTTGGCCCCATTACACCCATAAAAGACCTTTTGATTTGAACATGCATATGTGTTTGAATGTTGATATTAGAGGCTTGCCAGGACTGTTTGTTGCTTGCTTTCTTGAGTACATTGAGTTGACATTGTTTACCCTATACACTTGAGAGAAACACTGATAGAGTGCATCTTTGAGGTTCTGTTGCTTTTGATTCACCTCTTGAACTGGTTGATTATTTTTCCATGCTTGGAATTGCTTGGATGATTTTTTTGAGTATCTGCTTTCTTTGATTCTATTTTGGATACTGTCTACTTCTTTTCCTTGTCCATATTTCTTGAGGACTGTTTAATTATGTTTCTTTCTTTGTTAGTCTTTGTTTTCTGTGTGTTGAGTCTGTGTCAATTCCCTGATGTCCGTTGAACTGATCCCTGATTTGCGTCTTGATTTTGCCCAGGAGTGAAAAAGACTAAGTGTGGTCTATTTTGATGAGTCGATATTTTCTTGACTGCATTTAGTTTATTGTGCTAGAATTAATCAGGGAATTGTGCTTAATTGTCCGTTATTTTCCCGTTTCTGCTAATTGTGCTTAATTTGACCGGAAATGCTAATTTTAATTAATTTGAATTTTCTTAGCTAATTATTTGCATTATTATTTTCAGGGGAAATTTTGGAAATACAATTTGGGACATTTGGAGACAAATTAATTCAATACTCTCCACAAAGACGGTTTAAAATTAATCAAATTGTAATTTAGTGGTTTAGAAATTATTGACCAACTTTTGTAATTTTGACCAAATTTTGGTAAAGTAGGTTAAGCCAAAACTAAGAATGTGTGATGTGGCACTCTAGGGTTTTATTTGAGGGTGGTCCCCACCCTTTGGAGGAGACTCTCAGCCTTGAAATGAAGGGCAGCCGACACACACGAGAGGAAGCTCTCTTAAAAAGGGTATTCACTTTACTTTTGAAAAAGAACAACAAGCACACAGTGGGAACTGAAATGAGAGATCCAGGAGGTTTGGTTTTCTTCTTCACGCTTGAATCAAAAGAATATTTCGTTTTCATTTTGAGTTTTTTTTGTTGAATGTTTTTGGAGAAAAGGGAATGGTATTCATGGTGGCATTTTGTAATGAAAGATTTTACGCTATTTGATGGATGAATGTAGAAGCATTGCCTTTCTTTTCTTCTAGATGGGGTGATTAATTTCTTTATTTCCAATTGCTGCTGCACTACATTTATGCACACACTTACATTGATTGATGGGAAGCATTTCCGTTACTCTCTTTTAGAAGGGCTGGAACATTCCTTTTGAGCTTTTCATTGAATAAAATATTGCATACAGCAACGTGGTGAGGGGAGTGCAACTGCACACACTATGGCTGGTAGCAATTTCTTTTGTTTTTATAAAATGAAAAGTAGAGTAGGTGATGAGATGGGACGTTCTTGGTAGCTGAAGTTAGCAACTTTTCTTTTATTTCTTTGAGAAAGAAGAAGCTAGGAGATGGATGGGAATATGTGTACGGTGATTAGGACAGAAGAGTTTATTTCCACTTTGTTTCATTTAGCAAAAGTATTGTCCCATCAATGTTAGGTAGACTACAGTTTTGGAAAGTCATGGTCATTGCTTTGAAGAGAGGATGGGCGTGTTTGGCTTTGAAAAGAGAAGGAATACATTTTCTTTCATTTCAATAGTAAGGGAAGAAGTGCACACGGTTAGCAATTAAAACAAAAGTTTTTTTTTCTATTTCTTTTGTCTTTGAATAATTTACATTACATGTTTAAGTGCTTTTCATCTTTTTTTTTATTTAGTGTTGCATTTTAATAGTTTTAACTGTTCTAGATATTTGTTTGTTACAGTGTTAGGCGTTTAATATTTTCTTTTATTTTAATGTTGTCTAGTATTTTTGGTAGTGATAATTTAACTGTCATGTTAGCTTAAGTTAGTTGGTTGGTCGTTAATAAAATTGCTTTGTTTCCTTGAGATTTCTTGGACTGTTCTTGTGTTTATTTTGCTCTGCCTGGCATACTATGAAATTTGACTCTGTTCTTGCAACAGGTATACGCTTAGTTGCCTAGTTGGTGATTGCATCTTCGCTTAGTTGATTGATTTGTATAGAACACACAGGATGGAATAGGTGTATTGCGTTCGCTTAGTTCGTGATTATGATAGCATGATTGACCTTCGCTTAGTCGGTTGATTGTGCTGGATTAGAGGTTAGAGTAGTTTATTCGTGAGTCCTCTGCATTTTAATTTCCATACTGCTACTCTGATTTGGCTTAATATTTAATCTGTTGTGTGCTTGCGATTGGGTATACGCTTAGTTTCCTAATCGGTGTTTAATCTTCGCTTAGTTGATTAGACTGTATGATGCATGACTAATTAGATTTGTGCATTGCATTCGCTTAGTTTGCAATTTTGAAGACTGAATTAGCCTTCGCTTAGTTGGGTGATTCGTGTCGAATTTGGATTAGAGTAGTGTGTAGTTGTCGTTAATCTATGATTGGAAGCATAGTGATTGAGTTAATGACCAACCGTTTTTATTTTGTATTTGATTTCGTGTTTACATTTCTGTTTTCATGCGTATTTTAATTTAATTCATCTGCATTCACAAAACTTTTCAACAACCCCCCCCGACTTCGTGTTTGACCTGATTCTTGAGCCATAGTTTGGTCCTTGAGAGACGACCTAGGAGTCAATTCCTAGTTTATACTGCATTCTTATTTGCACATTAAATTTGCATGGGGTGCGACACCCATCATCCTCCTATCCCTATGTCTAGGTAATATTGCTCCCGAGAGAATTCCCTCATATTTAGATCTACCCATATGTGTCTATAAAGATAAAATCAAAGATCACGCTATTGAATAATGTATTAAACAAAGCATGCATAGAGAATAAATAAAAAACTCTAACAATTAATGAAAGAAAGCATATATAAAAATAAACAATTCAAATACAAGGGAGTTTAGAGGTTACATCTTCCCCAATAACAAATGAGATTAGTTCTCCATCGTCATGAAGAAATTAGGTGTACAATGGAATGAAAGAGATAGAAACCCTAGAAAGAGAAGAGGAGAGCTCCCGCATCCCCAAATCTACCCCTAAAGGGGTGAAAAGTGTGTTTCTATGCTTAAGCCGTCAAAAGATACAAACCCTAAGACATTTGGGTCTTTAAATAGGACATAAAAATAACAGAAAATGGGTCCAGGCCCAAAGCAGATCATAAAATAGCAGAAAACTGTCCAAAAACTCACTCTGGTTGACTTTTTCAGCATTTTGGTTGACTGGTTGATTTTTCTGGTTGATGGGTTGACTTTTCTGCATTCTGGTTGACTATTCTGCACTGTAACTCCTTGATACTTCAACCCTTCTTTCAAATCATTCCAAAAACCTACAAAATCAAGGGAATTTAGTGATAAAATCATAAAGCATATCCTCAAATCTTTTATTCACAAAACTAAAGCAAAATCATGAGTCCAAGCAAGCTTCTATGTCAAAAAGGGTGCATTAAGTATCAAAATTAAGTATAAAAATAACGGTTTTTGAACCGTTATCACTTAGACACCCACAACTCGGTATCCATCAGGTTGGTCACCTTGGCTCCAATGGTTCCTAACGGCTTGGCTCCAATGAGCTCGACACTCATGATCCTGACTAGTAAAACCCATAGCTCGACAATATATGTTATAGCTCGATCAACCACTTTTTGGTCCATTTAAGCCCGACAGCTCGACATCTAATGAGCTTGGTCTTAGAGGTTCGCCGTGTAACAATGTTAAACCCCCGACAAGTGTACCAGATCGTTATCAAATATAATTGGTAAACCCAATATCGTTCTCCCAAAGGACTCAAAGGCCTTATCTTTCGTGTAAATTAATATCGTAAGACTTGTAGAGAAAATTAACTTGTGGTTTGAATGCAAAAACAAAAAGTAAACATGCAAATGCAATTGATTCAATTGACAAGAAAAAGGTATGGATGAATAGAGTTGTTGGGGTTTATAATTTCATCTTATCCACTCTCTTATATCTATTCTTCTTATTAAATTCGCTTTATTATCTACTTGTTATGCAAACTTTCTTAGCCTACCCTAAACCCGATCCCTCGGCGAGAAGAGCCTACTACTAGTTACTGGCTTACTATTCCTAGTCTCCCCTAGTAACTAGCAGTGCAAGTACCACAGAAGAAAAATACAATTGATCGTCCTACCCCTATCCCTAGGTGGTATTTGTTAATCAAGGAATTCCCTATCAGTTCATGACTTCCCCGTACGTCCCCGTATCGACAAAGGCAAACATCTATTTATGAAATGAGTTAAATGATAATAGCTTTAAGCATAGATAAAGAACCCAACAATTTATAATAACAGCATATGCAAGCATATGAATAAAACAAGAATTTCAATATAAGAGAGTTTCAAAAGATTACATTGTTCCCCAACAACAAAGGGTTTAGTTCACCATTGACATGGTGAATCTAGATGAAATACAATGAAAGAATGGAAAAGCAAACCCTAGATTGGATAAATTGAAGCCTAAGCATCTAGGAAATCTTCTCCAAGGAGTGTAAAATAGGTCTGGACGTCCTCTTCTACCAAAAGAATAATATTTTAATCGCACTAGGGCTATATATAGGACATAAAAGTAACAGAATTTAAGCTCAAGCCCAGCAAACAACTACTCAACGTCTAATTTTACCGCTCAGCGGTTTCCCTCAAGCCGCACCACCGCTCAGCGGTCAGTTTCACCGCTGAGCGGTTTGCCTCTAATCGCTCTGGACGCTCAGCGTCACCGCCTAGGTGCCAGACAGTGGCTTTCCCTCGAATAATGGCGCTCAGCGGTGCATTTTGACGCTGAGCGGTGCATAGACTCTTCTTTTCTTCATTTGTCTTCTTCTTCCTTGAGTCTAAGACCTTCCTTCTTCAATTCCATCCTTAATTCTCATCAAAACCCTGCAAAACAATGCAAAACAAGCATAATATCTCTAAAAACAGGTTTTGACTCTCAAATGACTTAACTTAAGTGTTTTTCTTAATTCTAAGCTTATTCTAAGCCATAAATGGTGTATTTTGATATCAATTTAAGCATGAAAATAACGGTTTTTAGACCGTTATCACAACCTCAAACTTAGAACTTTGCTTGTCCTCAAGCAAACAAAACAAAACTTGGCTTTCCACTTTTTTATCAAATAGTTCAACAATCCCAAAATTCATTTTCTTATGACATGAACTACTCAATTTCAGATTTTTAGTGGAATCTAATCAAAATGTATACATGCTTTCTATTCAATTCAGTTCACATGATCACATATTTCCCAAAAGATGTTTTATTTATGAATGATCAATCAACTAAGCATAGATGTAATCATAGAATTCAACAATTCTCACCAAGAAAGTGTTTCACTCAATCAATCAAGTTTTTAAGAAGTCACTTCACTCTCACTATTCACATGTCACATGAAACAAAATTGCCCTTCATCTAATACAATCAACATTCTTACATGTCAATGCCATCACAAGGACTTTTCCAAGGCTTATAATGAGGCTAGGCTAACAAGAAAAATTGGTTCTTCTGGATCACAAAATCCTTGAGTTAAGAGAGTTATTTTAACATTTAAAGTTCAAGCACAAACTCTCTTTCTTTAACCAATCTCACTCATTCCCAACTTCTTCCCTTTCCTTTTATTTTTACATTGAGCTCATCTTTCATGCTTTTTCTTTTCTTCATGCATTTTTCTTTTTCAACACTTGAGCTCAATGCCTTTCTTTTTGCCATTCAAATTTTCCGAACAACCCCAAAGTTGAACCTTTTCAACAATTATTCTCAACCCAACTCAAGGTAAATAATTTCAAAGCAAGGGTTTTCATCCTGTTTAAGGCCAAGGTTCAAAAAGGGTATAACATTTTAATCACTTTGGGTGAAAATTTGGCTAAGGGCTTCCAAAAATGGCCTTGATCATATGACATAAACATGCAATACACTCAATTATCAAGACTCAGGCAATATCATTCATGCTTTCCTGTGAACAGTACATACAATAATTAATACTCTGGACCTCAATACCTCACACAACATGCTTTCTCACACATCATCCATTCATACACCCTGCTTAGCATCATAACCACAATCATAATTCATCACACATCTGTTCACATAGCTAGTGAACTTTCCACCTGGATATCAACATGCAACACAACTCAATCATCATCAACATCCAATCATCATCAAATAGATTCATCATGCATTTCATTCAGTCAAATATTTTTAGAAATAGTGTTCAAACCAAGCATAGACACTGACAATAAAAATTCAACCTTTTCTAAAAAAACAAAAATACAAAAGTGCAAGATAAAACCCTGTCTAGAGCATGGGCATCCATCAGTAGATGCCCTCTATATCCATGTCCTCATTTGAATCCTCCTGGTCTCCATCATCAGCATCTTCAAAGTTATCTTCATCGTCATCCTCATCCATGCCTGGTGCATCAGCTGCTCCAGACCCGCTGCCTTGTGCCTCCTCCTAAGGCCAAGCCATAGCTCCATGAAACTCGTCGATGGTCCACCTGTGCACTGGTGGATGATTGTACAACCCTACTATCATCTCAGTAGTGGCTATCTGCCCTCTGCGAAGAGCCTCCATCCTAGCCTCTATCATGGACATATACATGTCCCTCATCTAAAATGGCTCGGCGTGTTGTGCCGGTGCATCTGCAGGTACATGCTCCTGTTGTGCTGCTGCTCTCCTAGGACGTTGATGGGTTGTCGCACCCCATGCAAATTTAATGTGCATAAAGAATGCAGTATAGACTAGGAAGTGACTCCTAGGTCGTCTCTCAAGGACCAATTTTGCGGTTCGAGAATTAGGTCAGACACGAAGTGGGGGGGTTGTGAAAGGTTTGTGAATGCAGATGAATTAAATTAAAACACAGATGCAAAAGGAAAGGTAACAACAGAAATGCAAAACAGAATGTGAAAACAGTTTCAAAGATAGAATAAAAACGGTTGGTCATTAACTTAATTACAATGCTTCCTATCACAGATCAACAAAATAAAGCAGCGACTCAAACCTCTAATCCAACACAGTTAACCAACTAAGCGAAGGCTAATCATGTTTTCATAAAAGCGAACTAAGCGAACGCAATGTTAACATCAAATCCAATTTATACCATGCAGTTTCATCAACTAAACGAAGACTCAACACCAACTGGGCAACTAAGTGTATACCCAATTGCAAGTGTAAATATAGATTTCACATTAACCAAGTCAGAGTGGCAAACACAATTACAGTCCAGAAATCACAAGGAAACATTATAATATTATTAACAACCAACCAACTAACCTAGGCTGACATCACTATTAAATTAACACTACCAAAAATACTAGACAACATAAAAGTAAACAGAAACACTGGAATAAAACATTTAAAGCCTAAGTGCATGAACTAATTGCAGCGGGAATAAAACTTAGAAGAAAATGCATCGAGTAGGCTAAAAAAATGAAAAGGCAATTCATCATAGAAAATGGCACAAAGAAAATGCATTAATAATAAAGATAAAAATTAAATGTGTGAGCTACTTTAACCTCAATTCATTCTAACATTAAAGAAAATGTCATTTCTCAATCAAATAGAATGACACATGCTCCTTTTCCTCCAGCTGGCCGTGACAATATGCAAAAGAAAATGGTAAATGACCATGCTTCACTTTTCAAGGAAATAAAGGAAAAAGAAACTATAACATTTGGCAAGAAATGGGTGCAGCACTGCACCTGGACCGTGGCACTCCAAGAAAATATAAATGAACGCCTACCTAATTTGCTGGACGTGAATTGCATTTCTCCCAAAGAAAGTGAAATTGAAAGCTTTTAAAATTATTTCTCAGCTATCACGTCTTTGCACACCATTCTCATCCAATGCAATTGAATTAAGTTTCTTCTCTCTTTATCAACAACCGTACAAGGACACCTACTCTCATCTAATCACTTCTTATCTCAAAGAAAAATAAATAAATGTGCTTTTCACAAGTAAATAACACCGGACCCACCATTTTCATTCAATGAAGCAAGAGAGAAACAATGTAGATGCTAGATGGAATAAGCGTGAATGCACGTTCAAGACCAATGAAAATGCTTCAACAAGCATTGCACAAATGAAAATATAAAGGAAATGTTTTCTTTATTCAACCTTTGAAACCCGTGAGCATCCTCAAAGTGAAATGTCACACCATGACTTCCTCCCATAAATCAACATCGGCACAATGATAAACTCAAGAGAAAAATGCTTCAGCTTTTGCACAAAATTAAAAGGAAAAGAAAATGTTCTTCATTCAACCATTCAAAATAAAAACCGTGAGTGACATCCTAGCTCCCAAAGAAAACGTTCACAAGCCATGAAAAGTGAAGAGTGAGTGGCGACTGCTGGAATCAATCTCCATGAGTTCATCCAAAACATTCAACGAAAAAGAAAAAAACAAATGAAGGGTGCGGTTTCCAGCAAAAAGAGATTGAATGCAACATCCAAATTAAATCACTGTGCTTAACATTCAACAATCTTCAACCCGTGTCCACCGTGAACCACATTGCAAGCTCTCCCAAAAACATTTTTTTAAAAACTCCAAAACCAAAAAGGAGTGTGACGGCCAGCTCCCTCCAAGGCCGTGTACGCTTAGTAAGGGTGGGGTCCACCTCAAATAAAACCCTAGGGTGCCAAGTCACCCTCTCCTACACTTGGGCTAAGTCTAAATTACCAAAAATTGGCCCAAATTATAAATTTGGTTTAAAAAGCCTAATCTACTAAATTAAAATTTGATTAATTCTAAAGTGTCTTTGTGGAGAGTTTTGAATGAATTGATGTATTCTCTAATGTCCAAAATTGTATCTCCAAAATTTTCCCTGCAATTAATAATGCAAATAATTAGCTTAGAATATTCAAATTAATTAAAATTAGAATTTCCGGTCAAATTAAGCACAATTAGCAGAAATGGGAAAATACTGGACATTTAAGCACAATTCCCTGATTAAATTCGGTACAATAAGCTAAGTGAAATCAATAAAATATCGACTCATCAAAATAGACCACACTTAGTCTTTTGCACTCCTGGGCAAAATCAAGACGCAAATCAGGGAATAGTTCAACGGACATCAAGGAAGCTGACAAAGACTCAGGACACAGAAAATTGAGACTCACAAGGAAACAAACAAACAGAATTACAGTCCTCAAGAAGTCTGGACAAGGAAAAGTAGTAGACTGTATCCAACACAAAATCAAAGAAAGCAGATACTCATGAAGTCATCCAAGCAGTTCAAGACATGGCAAAATGATCAATTAGCTCAAGAGGTGAATCAAAAATAACAAAATCTCACAGATGCACACTATCAGTGTTTCTCTCAAGTGTCTAGGGTAAACAGTGTCAACTCAATGCACTCAAGAAAGCAGGCACAAACAGACTTGGCAAGCCTCTAATATCAACATTCAGACACATATGCATATTCAAATCAAAAGGTCTTATATGGATGTAATGGGGCCAAGGACAAGGGAGGATATAATATGGATGAGAAGCTACAAACCAAAAGAAATAGAGGAGCAATGGGGAACAAGTGTAAACACAGTCAAATAACACCCAAACCCTCAAATTCAATCCTCTTCTTGACTCCATTATTCACACAACAAAAATTTTTCCTCATTTTTTTGTAATTTTTTTTTTCATCCTGTCTCTTTTATTTTCTCTCTTTTCAAAACACAATTGTAAGAGACAAGATGCACAACATAATTACAAAAACAAAACAAGAAGAGGAACCAACAAGCCAACACATCAGAATCCCCAAGGAGACCACACTTTTTCCCAAAACACTTCCAAAGCTCCAAAATTCCCTAAGGTTAAGGTAATCATGGTTTTTCACATAGGGCTAGTGTATGAGCTTTAAAACAAAAAAATGGGGAAAGTATAGGCTCAAAAGGGGTTATCAAAGGATTAAAACAAGGTAGGCTCATCTGGCTAGAGAGGCTCAAGAACAAAAATGCCTTTATCACTTCCAAACATGCATATCAATCAAGAATCATCAAAAGAGTCAAGCCAAGGCATATGTGCAAGTAATCAAGATACATATCACACACAAGAAAGAATATCAAGTGGCTCAATTCTCACACAGGGTAATTCTGTCACAATCAAATCAACTCTCTCAAACATCATAATCATATCCGAAGCAGAGAAAAGCAAGGATTTCAAACAGATCCGAGTATCAATGAAATGAAAGACAAGTCTACAACCTAAACAAAGTCCAGAAATCAAGAGAAACATGCAAAACTGTATACAAGACACAACAAAAACTACCTAGAAAACAAAAAATTTAACGCAGAAAACATAAACTAATCAAAGACAGATCAGAATCTCCCCCAATAGACCACACTTAAACTACACAATGTCCTCAGTGTGTTACAATTATCAAATCAAAATATAAGAACAGTCAACAGATCCTGGACAAGTGCAATACAAGTGGGAAAGGGGAGAGAAGGGAAAAAGAAGACTCCCCTGGTCATGGTGGCAGTTGCCAATTTTGGACTTTCAGGGAGATCTCTTCCACCATTGGATTCAGCAAAGAAGTGTTGAGGAGGAACTGCTTCAGTCTCCAGATTTGATCAAGTAGGGAGATGTCCTCCACAGTTGGATCTAAGAAGCAATGATTGTTGATGACCAGGTTCAGCTGCTGCCAACTAGTGTTGAAGCTTTTGTGAATGTTAGCACCTTTGTTGTCCACTATGGGTGTTTGTTGGTCATATGTACCTCCTGCAACATGGTCAGTGTAATATGGTTCCATAGAAATAACATGCAGGGGTATAACACCCAATCTCAATGTAACAAGCTGAACCTCAGATAAACTCTGAGAACATGAATCAATTTCACATGTGGAAACAATATCAATAACAGGCTCAGATTCATGTTCAGTGCATGGAGAATAAGTATTCAGACAAGATGGAAAAAGTTGTTTCTCATCATGCAGAGAGGTAGAATGAAAATCATGTTCATCAACAATACAATCATCAGCATACCTATCAATAGCATAATCATCAACAATACAATCATCAGCATACCTATCATAGGTATGTTTACCTCCACTTCCCTGAAATTTGGTAGGGTAGTGGAAGGTGAAGATGGTTTATCTATCTCAAAAGTGTTGCTCATATCTGCTTGGTCCTCCAATTCTTCATCAGTCTCCTCAAGTATAAGAGTGGGGACATAGGAGGGTGGGAAAGTAGATGGCGCAGTAGTAACCTCATGACTCTGCTCCCCATCTCCTATGTGGATGGTACCAACATCATCTGGAAGCTGAACAGCCTGAAACTGTGATTCCTCTAAAATATAAGACTGTTCCTCAGTGAGTTGAGTGGCCATCTGCCCCATCTGAGCAGTCAAACTCTGAATGGAAGCTCTGGTCTCTTGCTGGAACTAAATGTTCTGCATGGCTATCTGCCTCAGTAACTCCTTCAATGTAGGCTCAGAAGTAGTGGAAGGATGAGGAATTGCTTGGGCAGGCTCATGAAACTGCAGCTGTTGTGGTTCCTGGACAGGGGAAGGCATACAAACATTCTGGAATGGTGGTTGTTGATATTGATGTTGTGAAGGGCGGAATCTTTCCAAAAACAGATGCTTAAGATCTTCCCAATTGGCTTTGAATTATGGAGGAAGATAATAAAGCCACCCCCATGTTGCTTCTTCTACTGAATGCAAGAATGCCTTTAAGAAAATCTGATCATCAGGGACATGTGGAGGTTTCCTTACAGAGCAAATGTGTTGGAACCTCTCCAAGTGTCTATGTGGGAATTCACCTGCAGAACCATAAAACCTAGGCACCCAAAGAGCACTCTCAGGAATGGGAGGATGAGTCATATTGTTCTCAACATAGAAATCAGCAGAATATGCATGAGAAGAAATATCAGAGTTAGATGCAGAAGGAGAATCATAATCATAGGCAGAATAAGCATTACTCACACAACCAAAATAGGTAGACATGTAGAAGGAAGAGGGGGCAAAGAAGAATGCAATGAAAATATGCAACTAAAGCTACCTAAATGCAACACACATGATAACACACATACAAAAATGAACACATAAAACAGAACATCACACTCACAACACAAGACAAAACACAACACACACTCACACAACAAAAGACCTAAAACCGAACCGTTGGTCCCCGGCAACAGCGCCAAAATTTGATGGGTTGTCGCACCCCATGAAAATTTAATGTGCATAAAGAATGCAGTATAGACTAGGAAGTGAATCCTAGGTCGTCTCTCAAGGACCAATTTTGCGGTTCGAGAATTAGGTCAGACACGAAGTGGGGGGGGTTGTGAAAGGTTTGTGAATGCAGATGAATTAAATTAAAACACAGATGCAAACAGAAAGGTAACAATAGAAATACAAAACGGAATGTGAAAACAGTTTCAAAGATAGAAAAAAAATGGTTGGTCATTAACTTAATTACAATGCTTCCTATCACAGATCAACAAAATAAAGCAGCGACTCAAACCTCTAATCCAACACAGTTAACCAACTAAGCGAAGGCTAATCATGTTTTCATAAAAGCGAACTAAGCGAACGCAATGTTAACATCAAATCCAATTTACACCATGCAGTTTCATCAACTAAGCGAAGACTCAACACCAATTGGGCAGCTAAGCGTATACCCAATTGGAAGTGTAAATACAAATTTCACATTAACCAAGTCAGAGTGGCAAACACAATTATAGTCCAGAAATCACAAGGAAACATTATAATATTATTAACAACCAACTAACCTAAGCTGACATCACTATTAAATTAACACTACCAAAAATACTAGACAACATAAAAGTAAACAGAAACACTGGAACAAAACATTTAAAGCCTAAGGGCATGAACTAATTGCAGCGGGAATAAAACTTAGAAGAAAATGCATCGAGTAGGATAAAAAAATGAAAAGAAAATTCATCATAGAAAATGGCACAAAGAAAATGCATTAATAATAAAGATAAAAATTAAATGTGTGAGCTACTTTAACCTCAATTCATTCTAACATTAAAGAAAATGTCATTTCTAAATCAAATAGAATGACACATGGTCCGTTTCCTTCAGCTGGTCGTGACAATATGCAAAAGAAAATGGTAAATGACCATGCTTCACTTTTCAAGGAAATAAAGGAAAAAGAAACTATAATATTTTGCAAGAAATGGGTGCAGCGCTGCACCTAGACCGTGGCACTCCAAGAAAATATAAATCAACGCCTACCTAATTTGCTGGACGTGAATTGCATTTCTCCCAAAGAAAGTGAAATTGAAAGCTTTTAAAATTAATTCTCAGCTATCACGTATCTGCACACCATTCTCATCCAATGCAATTGAATTAAGTTTCTTCTCTCTTTATCAACAATCGTACAAGGACACCTACTCCCATCTAATCACTTCTTATCTCAAAGAAAAATAAATAAATGTGCTTTTCACAAGTAAATAACGCCGGACCCACCATTTTCATTCAATGAAGCAAGAGAGAAACATTGTAAATGTTAGATGGAATAAGCGTGAATGCACGTTCAAGACCAATGAAAACGCTGCAACAAGCATTGTACAAATGAAAATATAAAGGAAATGTTTTCTTTATTCAACCTTTGAAACCCGTGAGCATCCTCAAAGTGAAATGTCACACCATGACTTCCTCCCATCAATCAACATCGACACAATGATAAACTCAAGAGAAAAATGCTTCAGCTTTTGCACAAAATTAAAAGGAAAAGAAAATGTTCTTCATTCAACCATTCAAAAGAAAAACCGTGAGTGACATCCTAGCTCCCAAAGAAAACGTTCACAAGCCATGAAAAGTGAAGAGTGAGTGGCGACTGCTGGAATTAATCTCCATGAGTTCATCCAAAACATTCAACGAAAAAGAAAAAAACAAATGAAGGGTGCGGTTTCCAGCAAAAAGAGATTGAATGCAACATCCAAATTAAATCACCGTGCTTAACATTCAACAATCTTCAACCCGTGTCCACCGTGAACCACATTGCAAGCTCTCAAAAAAACATTTTTTTAAAAACTCCAAAACCAAAAAGGAGTGTGACGGCCAGCTCCCTCCAAGGTCGTGTATCCCTTAGTAAGGGTGGGGTCCACCTCAAATGAAACCCTAGGGTGCCAAGTCACCCTCTCCTACACTTGGGCTAAGTCAATTTTCCCTGCAATTAATAATGCAAATAATTAGCTCAAAATATTCAAATTAATTAAAATTAGAATTTCCAGTCAAATTAAGCACAATTAGCAGAAACGGGAAAATACTGGACATTTAAGCACAATTCCCTGATTAAATTCGGTACAATAAGCTAAGTGAAATCAATAAAATATCGACTCATCAGACGTCTCCTAGGTGCTCCGGCTGCCTCCTCTTCCTCACAGTACTGTTGATAATAGGTAGCGTCTATGGCCTTCCTCGGCCTCTCATATGGTGGAACTACAGTATCCACCCCAGCCTGCTGACACAAAAAGGTGATCAGGGACGGATGTCCCAGCGGTGTCCTGCTACTCACAGTAGTTGCACAACTATGAATCTCATTGGCAATGACTTTCCCGACGTTCACATCTAACTGCCTCAGCATGCAGTAAATGAAAATGATCCGATGCATGGTGATGTCGGAAACATGTGAGCACGGCTGAATGTTGGCATGAGTGAATGCCATCCAGTATTTGGCCAAAGGTGTCAAATATGCCCTCTTTATGTTGACGGGTACTCCATTAGGATTATTCTGAAAATGCCTTCTAGGAAGGCACATAACCCTCTCAATGTTTGCTATGTCTCTAAACCCCCCAACAAGTGTTGCATACTGGCACTGTTCACCCGGCCATTCAGTGCCCAAAAAGTTGTTAATAGTGTCAGGGTCATACCTGATGGTCTGCCCCCTTACATAACTCGTGTATCTTCCAGCCGATACTCCTCCTCTAGTCAAGGCGTTCGTGTAGAACTCCTTCACCAATTCAATGCTGGCTGGTGCAGGATATGTGGCCAGCCTTTCCCAGTCTCTCCTCATAATCTCTACTCCAAATTCAGGAGCCAAGTCTGGGATAAAAGTGGCCTTCCTCTCCATCAGTAATCTCCTCTCCTGCATAGTCACATAGTGTTCCTCATGTTTCTTGGAGAGGAACCTAGGAGAATAGAATCTTCTTGGCCTTTCAGGTTCCTTCCTTTCGTTGCCAAGAGTTTTCACCCTTCTCGATGATGATGACATTCCTGCATAAAATAAAGTTCAAAAGACAACAAGAATTCATCATTAGAGGTTAGTACATCATCAATCAGATTCCAAACCAATCACAGTCCAATACTGAGGGAAAAACAGGGCCCCTCCGCGTCCCTGCATCAAAAATCAAGCATCCAACAAAATCTGCAGCAGACCGCTCAGCGTCAAAGAAGACCGCTCAGCGGTTTGCCTCAAGCCGCGCCACCACTCAGCGTCCAAGCAGACCGCTCAGCGGCAGTGACTAGGGTTTCTCAAAATCCTTTTCCAAATTGCCCTATTCTCCACTCTAATACTAATTTCATCAATCCAGACCAAACCCATGCAATTCAATCGGTTCAAATAGCTCCTATTTCATCAAATCATGCATAGAAATCAAAAGCTCTAATTTATCAAGTTCCTAAGCATGTTCTTCATCAAATTTCAAATTTAGAAACCCTAAGAATGAAATTGCACAACTTACTTGAGTGGAGAGACTAGATGCTTGCAAAATTTCTTCCTAATTGATGATTAATGCCTCTCGATGCAAAGCCCTCACTAAAAACCCCAAACTTTTGACAAGAGAATGGTATAAAATGAGGTTTTTGTGAATGGGTGATAAGAAAAAGTGGGGAAATCTCTTTAGAAAACCTTTGAAAGTGCAAAATGGGTGTTAGGGTTCACAGAGAACGCTTGGGCGAGCTTCAAAGAGGATTTTCAAAAGTGCAGAACCCCAGAAACGCTGAGCTTTTAAAAGCCGAAGCGGGGTCTGCGCCGCCACCGCTCAGCGGTGGGCAGTAATTTTATCCCTCTCTTCTTTGCTTGCTTTTGCGTGATTCCACCCTGTAGCACCTGAATTTTAACCTTAATTTTTCAATTTCATGCCTTTCCCCTCTCAAATGCACATGAAAACATATAATGCACTTAAGACAGAGTTTAAAAACAAACAAATAATCAACTGGGTTGCCTCCCAAGTAGCGCTTGTTTAACATCACGAGCCTGACCCAAACCTGTCTAGCACTCATCAGTAAGTGCAATCCTTACCAACACCCGTCAGTAGGTATACCTTCCTGTATCCTTCAGTAGATACATAAAAATTAGCATCCCTCAGTAGATGCTACCCAAAAATATTTTAAATATCCAAGGATTTACATGTCCAAAATACTAAACCAAATAAAAAAAATGTTTTACAACAATAAATTCCTCCAGCAAAATTACGTGTTGTCCTTCGTGTTGGTGTCTTTAGTACACCAGATCCTCAGCTTTCTTCCATCCAATTGCTTTGTGCGTTTAGAATATGGTGCTTCAATCTCCACCACTCCTTTCTCCTTTAACTCTTTTATTATCCACTTCTTCTTCTTATATTTCATCTTGATGCCTGGTCGGAATGGGTCTTTTTTTGGTTCAGGATGGATAATTTTTCCTTCTTCATTTACAGGTACCTGCAATAAGTTACAGCTATTAGTATCAGTACCTGTTGTGCTTTCTTCAGATGCAGCTTCTCTTCTTAACTTTTTATATCTAGCTCTCTTTTTTATTTTGGTTGTACTTTCTTTAGTGCCATCATAAATCAACACCTGTTCTTGATCTCTTAATATCATCTTCCCGTCATTGAAACACATCAACATTTTAGAAGTCCTCATAAAAGGTCTTCCCAATATTAATGGAATTCTTCCCTCATTTACCATATCAACAACTACAAAGTCAATCAAGAACTCCAACTGCTGAATTCGAACAATTGCATCTTCCACCTTACCAACTGGCTTCTTAATAGAACCATCCGCAACTGTCAGGGTAGTTTTAGTTGGTTTTAATACTAGCCCTTCAATCTTCTTGATATAACTGAAGGGCATCAAATTAATACTTGATCCTGAATCAATCATGGCTCTTCCTATATCCACATCGTTGATGACACATGGAAGAGTTAAACTCCCTGGATCCTTTCTTTTTTTCGGATGATCCTTTTTTCTAGGCTTAACACAAAATTCCTGATCTTCTTCATCATCAAGATCAATTACCTCTCCAAGATAATACTTAATTCTTTAGAGTAATCAGGAATTGGTGGAAGTACTAAAGGAACAACAGTCACCTGATTAAATATCTCTCTAAATGATTCTCGGTGACTTTCTTTGTCTTCTTCTTTCTCCTCCTCTTCTTCTTCACTACTTTCCTGCTCATTAGATTCTTCATTACTAATCATTTCTTCATCTTCCTCCTCACTGCCTTCCTTTTACTTCTTGTCAGAACAGCCTTGCACTCATCCTTAGGGTTAACATCAGTGTTAGCCCTAAACTGATTTTTTTCAGTGGTTTCTACCCTTTTGGACAGCTGACCAATTTGCATTTCCAAAGATCTGAAGTTGGCTTGGTCACTAGCTTGTTGAGACTCATAGACCTTTAAAAATTTATCAAATCTATCATTCAAGCTTCTGACAATCTCTGTTAAACTATTTACCTGCTGCCATAAAGGTGATGGTTGATGCTGTCGGAAACTTCCTGATTGCCCAGATGGGTTATTCTGAGTTTGTCCAATACTAGGGTGGTTCTTCCAACCTTGGCTAGAGTTGCCTTGATTAAAATTACCCTGCCTGTACTAGAATTGATTACCCATGTAATTGGCTTCCTGTTGCATTTCCTCTGGCATAGCACATTGACCATTAATATGGTCACCACCACAAAAATCACAAAGTTGTTGTGCTTGGGAGACATTCCTAATCTCCTTTTGAAGTTGCGAGAGAACCTTTGTCAAATTATCTAGCTTTTGAGTCAGAAGATGATTCTGAGCTAGTATGACATCATCTGTTGGCAAATGCAAAACTCCCCCTTTTTTTACAGGTGTGCCCCTCTCACTAAATGTTTCTTTCTCATTAGCAGCCATACTCTCAATCAAGTCATAGGCTTCGTCTTCAATCTTTTTCTTGATATCACCTCCAACTGAGGCGTCCAGCATCATTTTAGACTGCGTGTTTAGACCACCTAGGTAAGCAAGAACTAGGGTAGTCTTGTCAAACCCATGGACCGGTGTCTTTCTCAATAGGCCTTTAAACCTATCCCATGCTTGGTTGAGAGTTTCCTCCATGCCCTGTTTAAACGATGAGATCTTCAACCTTCCCTGAGTAATTTTGGACTGTGGAAAATATTTGTTCACAAATTTGGTTGCCACAGTCTCCCATGTAGTGAATGTTCCGTTAGGAAAGGAATTAAGCCACGTCTTAGCATTGCCTCCCAATGAGAATGGAAACAAGTTAAGCTTTACTCTTTCGTCTGATACTCCAGTCATATTCACAGTGTTGCAAATTTCACTAAATGTCGTCAAATGATCATATGGGTTCTCATTTGACAATCCGTGAAATTGGTTGCTTTGTACTAGATGGATTAGTGCTGGATTCATTACCATATTAACTGTATGATCTGTAGGCATGGCTATTCTGTTGAAGTGGAAAGGGCGCACAACATTAGACTGATCCGCAAGTGTGCGTCTTGGAGGAGGTTGATTCGCCATCTCCTCTAAGTTCTGTATAAAAGCCTCTGGTGAAGATTGTAGGAGTCTTTCAGGAGAGGGAAAGAGTTCACGTGATGGACGTCTAACTCTTCTTTCTCTCCTATCTGATATGCCTTCAAGAAGAGGTTGCTGGCTTTTCTTACTTCTAGTTTATATTCCTTCCTGCATGCACAAGAAACAAAAACCCTAAAAGCACTTTTACAAATAAGAAAAATAAAACAAAAACAAAATATATACAATAATTACAATAATTACACCAAGTCAAATTCAATCAATTTACACTACTCGAAAAGTTAAACCACGATTCCCCGACAATAGCGCCAAAAACTTGTTAAACCCCTGGCAAGTGTACCAAATAGTTATCAAGTAATATAATTGGTAAACCCAATATCGTTCTTCCAAAGGACTCAAAGGCCTTATCTTTCGTGTAAATTAATATCGTAAGACTTGTAGAGAAAATTAACTTGTGGTTTGAATGCAAAAACAAAATGTAAACATGCAAATGCAATTGATTCAATTGACAAGAAAAAGGTATGGATGAATGGAGTTGTTGGGGTTTACAATTTCATCTTATCCACTCTCTTATATCTATTCTTCTTATTAAATTTGCTTTATTATCTACTTGTTATGCAAACTTTCTTAGTCTACCCTAAACCCGATCCCTTGGCAAGAAGAGCCTACTACTAGTTACTGGCTTACTATCCCTAGTCTCCCCTAGTAACTAGCAGTGCAAGTACCAGAGAAGCAAAATACAATTGATCGTCCTACCCCCCTATGCCTAGGTGGTATTTGTTAATCAAGGAATTCCCTATTAGTTCATGACTTCCCCGTACGTCCCCGTATCGACAAAGGCAAACATCTATTTATGAAATGAGTTAAATGATAATAGCTTTAAACATAGATAAAGAACCCAACAATTGATAATAACAGCATATGCAAGCATATGAATAAAACAAGAATTTCAATATAAGAGAGTTTTAAAAGATTACATTGTTCCCCACCAACAAAGGGTTTACTTCACCATTGACATGGTGAAACTAGATGAAATACAATGAAAGAATGGAAAAGCAAACCCTAGATTGGATAAATTGGAGCCTAAGCATCCGGGAAATCTTCTCCAAGGAGTGTAAAATAGCTCTGGACGTCCTCTTCTGCCAAAAGAATAATATTTGAATCGCATTGGGGGTATATATAGGACATAAAAGTAATAGAATTTAAGCTCAAGCCCAGCAGACAACCACTCAGCGTCCAATTTTATCGCTCAGCGGTTTCCCTCAAGCCGCACCACCGCTCAGCGGTCAGTTTCACCGCTGAGCGGTTTGCCTCTAATCGCTCTGGACACTCAGCGTCACCGCTTGGGCGCCAAACAGTGGCTTTCCCTCGAATAATGGCGCTCAGCGGTGCATTTTGACATTGAGCGGTGCATAGACTATTCTTTTCTTCATTTTTCTTCTTCTTCCTTGAGTCTAAGACCTTCCTTCTTCAATTCCATCCTTAATTCTCATCAAAGCCCTGCAAAACAATGCAAAACAAGCATAATATCTCTAAAACCAACTTTTGACTCTCAAATGACTCAACGTAAGTGTTTTACCTAATTCTAAGCTCATTCTAAGCCATAAAGGGTGTATTTCGATATCAATTTAAGCATGAAAATAACGATTTTTAGACCGTTATTAAACATCTCGACCAGAAAAATACACATATTTTAATACTACTGCCCACTTTTCAAATCATAACTAAAATAAAATATATTACTATCTATTATTTACTTCATGTAAATATTTTTCATGGATTTTTCATTCTGCCTATTTACAAAGTTTTCACCCTAAAAAATTGTACTTATTTCGAAAATAGGTATGGATATGGCTTTTTCATATCATATTCTAATTCTCGTGTGATCTCTTGAGTCCTTTTGTCCTACCTAACTTTTATTTTACGAATGCCTTTTACTTATATCTATTTGATTTGCTTGTCCAAAATTCGTATAGGTTTAACAGCCAAGGATAAATCTTTTCTAACCTAAATATCATCTGCTTCTAGCACATGATTTTTTCTCAACACATTTTCTCGACTGTGATAGATGAAATACATTATGTAGGTTTGCCAATTGTGGTGGTAACGTGATCTCATATGCAACTAGTCCAATTATTTCTAACTATTTAATAAGGTTCGAGAAACTTTGGAGACAACTTCCTTGATTTGATAGCCCTTCCTACTCCTATTGTTGTTGTTACTCGAAGAAACACATGAGGTTCAACCAATGCGACATGTTAGCCTTCTCTTGGTTGAGATCATCTCGACCTGATTATATTTCATTGTGGACAAAATTAAAGAAAGCTAAACAATTTTACTAATGTCTTTAGGCAAATTAATTTTGGTAATTATCTTTACAAATGAGGTAAAGGTCCATAAACCAAGTGTTTCCTATAAATAACATTATTTATAGGTCCATAAACCAAGTGTTTACTATAAATAACATTATTTACAAGGTAATTAATACTTTTGCCGTTACGGTTGCATTTATTGATATCTAACATACTTGATTAACTTGAACATTGAAGTGTCTCTTATAAGTACATCCTCCTTTACATCAAAGGAGACGTGTACTTGGAATATACCAATTTAAAATATACATAAAGAGTGAAGAATTAAAAGATATCTTTACAAGATATATTCAACCTTATAAGAACATTATTTATTTATTGAGATATATTTTGCTCCAGTTATATTTAATTCTTATTTATTTTCAAAACTAAAAATTTACTTCTTGTCAATAAAATTTTTGTTCGTCATTAATTATAAATAGTGTTAAATATAGAGATTCTATATTTTTTATTTTAAAATTAAATAATAACACTAAATAGGTTATACTTTTAATTTTACATTTTAACAATTCGAAAATAAATGAATAAAATGGGTGAGGATACACAAACATTTTATCTTTTTTACTCAACACTCATTTAACACCAATAAAATAAAATAACAATTTTATGATAAATCAATCAGAGAAATAGAATAATTTATTAGATATTGGAAGGTTGTAGAACATGTAAAATTTTCCTCAATAAAATGGCATTTGAATGAAAACCCGGGTAGTTGAACATTCAACAACTGCTGTCAATCCTAACCACTCAAATCCCCAGAAGAAGTTTCGCATTTAATAAGGAGAAAAAATGAGACAGCTTTTTTCTGCCTGCATGTTCTTGTGAGTGAGAACACAGACACAAATTTTTGTCGGTGAGGAAAAGTGTTGAGGCAGAGATTCAAAGGAATGGAGAGTGTCTTGAGCCCTGAACCATCACAGAAGTCACCTTTGGATTCCAGTTCCAAACAAGTCACAACCATTGAAGAACTGAAAGACAGCACTGATGCCGAATTCACCAAAATTCGTCTCATGAGGGCCTTTGTTGAAGCCCGAGATCCCTCTTCCAAGGTACCCATATGCACAAAACCATTCAACACAGTTCAAGTTGCTACCTTTTCTTGCAACCAAATTAATTGTTATGGATTTGTGCCCTTTCTTTCTTTATGAAAGTAATGCTGCACTTTCCTTACCATTTTATTGTGAATCATATGGATAAAATTAAACTATCTTTCTTCTTACTGTACTACTTTTTGCATAGCTAATTTCTATCCAAGAATATGTTTTGATCATGATGTTTGAATTTTCATAGCTTTATATAAGAGATTAGAATTGGGGTTGCACTTAGATTAACAACTGTGTTGGTATATATATGGATAAAACTATTTGTGACCCTGATATTTCCAATTACAACGGAATGCCCAGAAACGGAAATTGACTTTTATTCGGAACTGGAAGTGTTGTAACTAATAAAAACGCAAAATTTATGATGCCTAAGTGGAATTTAATTTGGTTGAGCTTTGGTGAATGGGCAGGAAGTGGATGATTTGATGATTAGAAGATTCTTGCGGGCTCGTAATTTAGATGTGGAGAAGGCTTCGGCAATGTTCCTGAAGTATTTGAAATGGAAACGTTCGATTATGCCAAATGGTTATATATCGCCGTCAGAGATTGCCGACGATATTGCACAAGAGAAGGTGTTTGTGCAAGGGCTCGACAAGAATGGTCGACCAATAGTTGTTGCCTTTGCTGCAAAACATTTTCAAAGCAAAAATGGTGCCGATGGATTTAAACGTATTATTCTCACTTCAGATCCAATGCAATTTGCATTTCAAGTCCTTACTTAATGACAACAAGTACTTATTCTGTATGCAGGTTATGTAGCATTTACTCTTGAGAAGCTATGTTCAAGGTGCATCGCTTTTCCTCTGCTAATTCATACATGTGCATAATAAAATGAGTTCAATACGACTTTAGTCCATGCCATTCATTTTTCTAGTCAACTTTAGTCATTGGCACCACTGAAAAATAAATGAATTATTAACTTTGGTTATCACAGTTGAATTTGATCTGCAACATCTTATCCAATTACCACTGATGTCACTTTTATGGACTGATAGTCTAACTGTTTCTGCATTTCAAAGGCTAAAACTTTCGTTCTCAAAGTAAAAACAAAGGTTAAAATATAAAAACAAATATTCTAATTTGGTCTCCAAAGTATAAGTTTTATGTTATCTCTGATAGTATTTCTGTTAGACAAAAATGATGGTTCGGATAGTTTTATACACTGATGGAGTTAAATTTGGTTAGTGTGACATCTTTTACTCTTGTCCTAAATCTCAGAAAGACTAATTTGGTGTAACAGAGACATGAGAATACAGTGAAACATTTTAACTTAAGGACAAAGCTTGAACCAAAAGTTCATAGAAATAAAATTAAACCACTTCCACCCAAATGAATCTGAGATATATGTGCAGCTGCATTTTGAACTATAGACATGAAATTTATGTTTTTGTCCAAATTTTTAATTCTCACCATAGAACTGTGAATATGGTTAGAAGATTGCAAAGATTGTTAAAATGGCTATTTAACATCTCAGGATGCCACCGGGGCAAGAAAAGTTTCTTAGCATTGCAGACATTGAAGGATGGGGATATGCTAACAGTGACCTTCGTGGATATCTTAATGCTCTATCAACTTTGCAGGTTTAGGTTTCCCTCCATTCATTAACCACTTCTCTCCACAAATATTGTGCATAACTTTTCCTTGTGTGTTTAACTGGGAAAGTTGAAACATCCGGACCTCACATGTCCCTTTTTTTGACTGCAGGATTGCTACCCTGAAAGATTAGGAAAGATGTTTATTGTACACGCACCATATTTGTTTATGAAAATTTGGAAAATGATTTACCCTTTCATTGATGACAACACCAAGAAAAAGGTGACACTTCAAATTCATAATGCATGTTATATTTGCATGAGATGTTGTAGCAACATACTTTGAATGTTATAGTTCTGTGCAGATAGTATTCGTGGAGAACAAAAAGCTGAAATCAACATTGCTAGAAGAGATAGAAGAGAGTCAACTCCCAGATATATACGGAGGCCAAATGCCATTAGTTCCTATTCAGGATAGCTGATTAAATTATACTATTTAAGGCTTGTTTGTCAACTTAATCTCTCCAAATAATTTCATTCCTGTAGCACAAGTTAAATACATATTATAGTCCTCTAGTTCATCACATCAGCATATGCATATGATCTGTAATATGTAATGTGCATGCTTAGTGAGGCTTATAACAGGCTACTTTAGAAGAACTTGTTCCTTGAATCCTATAATGTCTGCATCAAATTATTGCACAGGTATCTTTGCAAGAATAAATAACAGTTATTAATGACAAAATTCATACATATATATGTTTTGTTTTTTTGGTCCAATCATATTGAGTTGGAATCTAGTTGGCCACATCCATGCTTATGATCACTATATAGTCTACTGCGAAGAATTTTTACTCTATTAGTGAATTCCAAGCTCTATCCCATAATTTTGAGCCACTCCTGAATATGGCTGTAAATTTTCTCCCATTTGCTAAGCAACCAAGAATGCAAATATAAACTTGCTTATTCTTTCACTTTTTCAGTCATTTCTCAAATTTCTACCTCTTTAGACATGTAACAATCCTGATTGTTGTATTCACCAACCAATTTGATTTGATTAGGGCTTCAAATTTTAAGTGTCCAAAATATTTATATGGAAAAATAGACTATTTCAAAGCCACCATTTTGGTAAGTAGATGATAAGCCTTGCTCGTGCCACCATGGCAGAATCAAAACTAAATTTCAGTGTTGCAGACAAACTTGTATATGTGAAATTGATGAACAATGTCCTGCACATTAGTATACATGGATTTGTTGAAAAAAAAATGGAGGAAATTGAGACTTCTGAAAACTCTTTTATTTACAGATAAATCAACTTAACCTTTTCGGCTGTTTAGTTGTGTAGAATGTGCGTATAATATGATATGCCATAAATATATTTAATAAAAATTGTATAAGAATAAAAATAATTTAGTCTCTAATATAAAATCAACTTCTATCTTCTTCCTTTTTCACTAAATACACTATTTTCAGAAAAAGCTTTTAATGTCTGTTATTTAGGGTTTTTGGCGTCTGATTTCTCTTTGATATCTTATTGGGTAAAGTTAAAAATAAGATTTATTATTCTCAATCATGAAAAATACATTATCAAACCTTCTATTTGTAATAATCTAGTTCTCTTAAAAAGGAAAATAGGGAAACTAGGAAACCTAGGAAAAATAAAATAAAATAAAATATTATGTATCTATTTGCTCTAATTAGAAAGATTCTACAGATATTATCCCAGATTACAACACTTCCCCTCAAGTTGGTAAATGAATATCAGTCATTCCCAACTTGCCTACAAGATCTTGAAATCTACCAGGAGGAAGCCCTTTTGTGAAAATATCTGCTATTTGAAGTTCTGTGGGAATATGAGTTGTAATCACAAAGCCTCTGTCAAGATTATCTTTGATGAAATGTCTATCAATTTCAATGTGTTTGGTTCTGTCATGTTGTACTGGATTATGGGCTATGCTCATAGCAGACTTGTTGTCACAGTGTAGTTGCACCGGGTGCTCCACTTTGACTTTAAGATCATCCAAGATGATTTTCATCGAGAGTCCTTCACACATTCCTTGAGTAAGAGCTCGAAATTCAGCTTCTGCACTAGAACGAGATACTCTATCTTGCTTTTTGCTTCTCCATGTTACCAAACTATCTCCAAGAAATACACAATACCCAGAAGTAGATTTTCTGTCAGTAATAGAACCTGCATAGTTAGCATCAGTATATATCTTCATATTCAATATGTCTTCCCTTTTGAATAATAGCCCCTTTCCCGGACTTGACTTCAAGTATTGGAGAATTTTGTCAACTGCTTGCATGTGTCTCTCTCTTGGATCATGCATAAATTGGCTCACTACACTAACTGCATAAGCAATGTCTGGTCTTGTGTGTGATAGATAAATCAATTTTCCCACCAATCTCTGATATTGGGCCTTCTCTACAGGAGCACTTTCTTCACTTCCAATTCTGTGATTCTGTTCTATAGCAACAATTGAGGTTCTACATCCCAACTTTCCTGTTTCTTTGAGGAGATCAAGTACATATTTCCTTTGGGAGATGAAAATTCCGTTCTTGGAGTAGGCAACCTCTATTCCAAGAAAATATTTAAGTTTTCCTAGGTCTTTCATTTCAAATTGAGCTGCCAATTTTTCTTTTAATGCCAATTTTTCTGTTTCATCATCTCCTGCAATAATCATATCATCCACATAGACAAGCAATAGAGTGAGTTTACCTGTAGAAGAGTGCTTTATGAATAGAGTATGATCTCCTTGGCTTTGTCTGTATCCCAAGGAAACCATTGCTTTTGTAAATCTCCCAAACCATGCTCTAGGGGATTGCTTAAGACCATACAATGCTTTCTTCAGGAGACATACCTTGTTTCTTTCATTTTTCACTTCAAAACCTTGGGGAATCTCCATGTACACTTCCTCATCTAGATCTCCATGAAGAAAGGCATTCTTCACATCCAGCTGGTGTAAGTCCCATCCAAAATGGGCAGCCAAAGCGAGAATAACTCGAACAATATTCATCTTTGCCACTGGGGCAAATGTCTCCTCATAATCAATCCCATATGTTTGGGTATATCCTTTTGCCACCAATCTAGCTTTATATCTTTCTATTGTCCCATCTACCTTATGTTTCACTGTGAATATCCATCTACACCCTACTGCCTTCTTGTCTCTTGGCTTATCAACAATCTCCCAAGTTGAATTTCTTTCTAATGTATTCATCTCTTCTTTCATGGCTTGATTCCAATGTTCAAGTTTCATGGCCTCCTGGATTGAGGTAGGAATTTCTGTGGCATCAATGGCAGCAATAAAACTTTTGTGCTTATCAGAGAGATTGTTAGTGCAAACATACTGAGAAATAGGATATTTAGCACATGATCTTCTTCCCTTTCTCAATGCAATGGGTAAATCCTCAGTAATACATACCTCCTCCTCATTGATATCTTCAGGGATCCTCACCTCCGGATCAAACAATTTTTCTTGCTCTAGAGTCGAAGTGGGTTGTTCTCTTCTTTGATATTTTTTGCCAAAAAATCTGTCTTCCTCTTCTTCCTCATTGTGGACTATGGTAGCTTCATTGCTCAGGTCTTGGGCATCCTGCAAAGACAAACATGGTGATGACAAGAAGGAGAGTTCATCCACTTCAAGTGCTTTCTCCCCCTGAAGTGGTGGACTGACATAAAAGGATTTTGTTTCATGAAAGGTGACATCCATGGTGATAAAGACGCGACGACTTTGAGGATGATAACATTTGTACCCTTTTTTATTAGAAGGATACCCAATAAAGACGCATTTAAGAGCTCTGGGATCTAATTTACCACGGTTAGGAGGATGAGAGTGAACAAAAACAACACATCCAAAGACTCGACTAGGTAGACTCGTTATCAGGGAAGAAGAAGGAACAAAAGACAATAGAGACTCTATAGGACTAATGCCATTTAAGATACGAGTGGGTAACCTGTTGATGAGATATGTGGCAGTTAACACAGCTTCTCCCCAGTAATTTTTTGGAACAGACATTTGAAAAAGAAGAGCTCTAGTTACCTCTAGAAGATGACGATTCTTTCTTTCTGCAACCCCATTTTGTTGAGGGGTGTTAACACATGTTAGTTCGTGAACAATACCATTATGAGACAAAAAATTGAGAAATTCATGATTCACATATTCAGTACCATTATCAGATCTAATTCTTTTGATATTTTTTCCAAATTGAGTTTGGACAAGACGGAAAAAATTAACAAAAATTTGAAAAACTTTAGATTTATTTTTCATAAGGTATGTCCACGTGACACGAGTACAATCGTCAATAAAGGTAACGAACCATTTGGCTCCGGAAATAGAATCTATGACAGGACCCCAAACATCAGAGTGAATTAAATCAAATGGAGAAATACTCTTTTTATTACTAATAGGATAAGATGCACGATGGTGTTTTGACAATTGACAAATATCACAATTAAAAGACTCAACTGACTCTTTGGTAAACAAATGGGGAAACAAGGACTTGATAAGACTAAATGACGGATGCCCAAGCCTTTGATGATGTAACCATATTTGAGATTTTGCCCACGTCTCAGATGTAGCTTGTTGATTCATGATCTATGTGTTGTTTTGGTCATCAAACTCTAAAAAATACAACCCACTTTGCTCCTTAGCAGTTAAAATCGTCTTCCCGTGGCAAGTCCTGAAAAACACAATAAGTTGGAAAAAATATTACTGAACAATTTAAATCCTTTGTGAGTTTTTGCACAGAGATAAGACTATTAGCTAATTGAGGAACATGTAAAACATCCTTCAATATAATAGATGAGTCCAAAAATATATTCCCAGAACCGCATACAGGTATACCCTGACCATTTGCAACTGTAATAAGTTGTTCTTTATTGCTCTTGCCATATGAGTCGAAATACCCACTAAAAGGTGTCATATGATCAGTTGCACCCGAATCAAGGATCCAAATACCTTGAGACACATGACCAACAGTATTGAGACAAATCTTACCTTTTATGGACAGAGTACATGATCCAGAGGGCTTACTCATTGATTCAATCATTGCTTCCAAGCGTTCGAGTTTCTCCTTATAGGCTTTCATATCAAGATCTGGTGGTGGTGGTGGATTAGACTGGGACGGACTAGATTGATTGGTGGCTTCCCGTTCTGAGGTAGTATGATTTACCCATTTTTGAGTAGGCCCTTTGTTGTTTCCCATGCGCTCGAGAACATTCTTCTTTCCATGGAGTTTGAAGCATATTTCCTTGGTATGTCCAGATCTTTTACAGTATGAACAATAGTCCCCATGAGTACCTCTTTCAAACGTTTTTCCCCCAGCATTTGTTCCCTTGTGGACTCCCTTTCCAATCATGGCAGAGCCTGTGTTGGAGATCCCTCCATGAAGCATGACAGATCTCCGAGTTTCTTCTCCTCTTACCATATAAAAAACTTCTGACAAGGGTGGTAATTTTTCTCTTCCAAAAATTTGAACCCGGATTGGGTCGTACTCATGATTAAGGCCCTGGAGAAATTTAAAGATTTTTTCCCCTTCAATGAATTCAGCAAGAGCGGCAACATCTGTTTTACACATCTTTATACTTTGGATCTGATCGAGTTCCATCCAAAGACTATTCAGGATCCCATGATATTCTGTTACGGAAAGGGAGCCCTATTTTGTATTAAATATCTTGTTCTTGATGTCATAAGTAGCAGCAAGATTCTTCTTTAAAGAAAAAGTACTCTGTAAATCATCCCATATTTCTTTTGCAGAAGAATGAAACATATAATTTTTTCTTATCTCAGGAGTCATGGATTGCCACATCCAAGTCATAATTAATGAATCTTCCTTGTCCCAAATTGAAAAATGTTTGTCGTCTGGTGTTGGTCCTCCTCCATGTATGTGATCAAGTTTTGAACGACTCTTGAGAATCCTTAAAATAAATTGACTCCATTGTAAGTAATTCTGACCATCCAACCACGAGGTATTTCCTATATTTGGTAGGTCAATGGGTACCCCCAAAGGAATACTTTTTTCTTCAGACATCTCGTACCCAAGAAAAACGGGAAAAAGCTTCAAACTCATATATACTCAAATAAAGGCCAAACGGGTCGTCACCAACCCTAGGAACAAAATCAGGAGGCTCCGGCGACTCTTCTGTGGCGGCGACGGCGAGTGAGTTTCATCGGAAAAAAAGCAGCAAAACGTAAAAGTCAGATCTGCTCAAATACAGCCCAAACGAGTCGTCACCGACCCTAGGAATGGACTCAGGGGACTCCGGCGACCCTGTCTGTGGCGGGGCCGGCGAGTGGGTCTCGCTGGAGATGGGCGCGTGGGCTACACGCGCCGGCGACGGTGGCGACGCGTGGAAGCTCCGTTCACGGAGTGAATTCCGGCTCTGTGATCGCCGGTGTTGGGCGCACCTTTCTGCCCTATCAACGACCCCAACCGGCAATGGCGGCAGCGGCGGTGGTCGAACAGCGGCGGCGGTGCGGCTTGTTGCAGCGGAATCTAGCCCCTAAGATCAGGAAATCTGATACCAAGTTGAAAATAAGACTTATTATTCTCAATCATGAAAAATACATTCTCAAACCTTCTATTTGTAATAATCTAGTTCTCCTAAAAAGGGAAATAGGGAAACTAGGAAACCTAGGAAAAATAAAATAAAATAAAATATTATGTATCTATTTCCTCTAATTAGGAATATTCTACAGATATTATCCTAGATTACAACAGGTAATATCAATGGGACGTCGGGTTTCACAGACAGACGTTTATATAGACGTTGGACTGTACAAGTCAGACATTTATATAAACGTCGGAGTAGGGAGATCAGACGTCTACATAGACGTTAGACAGCATAAATCAAATGTTTATATAGACGTATGACTATGTGGCAACCGACATCTAAGTTCCCTGGAATGAATTTAGCCACTGTAGTCTATTAGACGTCTGTGTGTGCATTGGCACACATAAATAGACGTCAGACAGTACCATAACAAATGTCTGCTAAGT
This sequence comes from Vigna reflexopilosa, assembly GCA_027742785.1. NCBI lineage: Eukaryota > Viridiplantae > Streptophyta > Magnoliopsida > Fabales > Fabaceae > Vigna > Vigna reflexopilosa. The sequence continues at coordinate 21,250,120 of CM050918.1, forward strand.
GTTTTTATTTTTTAAAATTAATTTATTTTTACAATAAAACTACACCTGAAAAACAGAAAATTGTCCCAAAACAACATAATACAATATATGATCTGCGTTTCAAGTTGACAAAGTACTAAAAAACAATCCAAAACCGAAACTATCAAAAGTTAAAGTTAAACTAAATGTAAATATTCAACAACAATAACAAATCTTCATAGGTCCATCTTTGGAAAAGATAAGTTGCCCACTCTTGTCTTACCTTCTTAATTGCATCTTCTGGCATAGGAGATATACTCTTGAAGTGCTGTAGAATGAAGAAAGATTCATTATGTTTGCATATATTAAAAGATGAATTTGATTTTTAATGTATTGAAGGTAAGAATCATTACCTCAGTCGAGTCATCTGTAATGGCAGCTGGAATGATGGTCTTAATCTAAGACATCACACAGTAGCCACATTCCCATGAATCTAGCTGTTTGTTATACTAAAATGACAAACTAAATAGTCAAGTTTCCAGATCATTCAATAACATAGAAAATGAATTAGAACTATAAATAACTTACCACTTTTGGATACAAGATTTGAACTAGTTGACCTTTGGGTTTACTCATAGCTTTATTTACATTGAAAACACAAGGTACTATTAATATAACTATATTTATCATAAAAATTGAAAGTCAACATGAATTTGAAATATAAAAAGAGAAACACTTACCCCTTGAAGCATGCTTTTCAAGTCAACTTTCATCTTCCTGTGCAGTGAACAAAACCATATAATTTTGCATTGTCTGGGAATGATGGCCATCAACTGCCAGTGAGACCTATCATGAATCATAAATAGTTAGTAAACTAATTAAGTAAACTTTAATGAACTTTTGCATAATGGTTGAAAATACTGTTATTTGTGATGTAATCTGACACTAAATGCACCCTTTTCTGCTTAGAAACTTGCTTGAAATCATGTTTTTCTATTAATCTGTGTGAATAAGAGAGTTGAGGTTGAATTCAAAGACTTTATGACTAATTCCCCTTGTTTTGGCAGAGAATGAAGTAATACTGAAAGCAGAGATGAAGAGCCAAGAAGATGAAGCTCAGAAAGGCCTGAAAGAGCACCAGAAGGAGGCACAGGGTTAAGGGTCCGACAAGTGTACCGAATCGTATCAAGTAATAATAAACAGTAAGTCCAAGTATCGTTTCCTAGAGATTCTTAGGCCTAAACATTAATGTGATATCTTGATCTTTTAAGACTTGAGAAAACGAAAATTAGGGTTTTATATGCAAAACAGAAAATAAACATGCACATTCAAAGATTTGATCAGTTGACCAAAAAGATAACGCAGCTGGATGATATGGATAAGTTGTGCTGTTGGGGTTTATGATTTCATCCTAATCCACTCTCATGTATTTACGAATTCTACTCAATTCTACTTCTTTATCAATGTTAATGTTACTTTCTAAATTACCATAATCTCAATGTCTTGGTGAGAAGAGCCTACTCCTAATTACTAGTTTACTATGTCTAGTCTCCCTAGAAATTGATTGTGCATTACATAATTCGCACAGAAGCTTAAAGGCAATTGGTCCTCCTATCCCTATGTCTAGGTAATATTTCTCCCAAGAGAATTCCCTCATGTCTAGACCTACCCACATGTGTCCCTATAGATAGAATCAAAGATTATGCTATTGAATAATGTCTTAAACGAAGCATGCAAATATAATGGAGGAAAAACTCTAATAATTGATAAAAGAAAGCATATGAATATAAGCAAGAATTCAATACATGAGAGTTTCAATAAGACTACACGTTTCCCCAACAATAGTGGAGGTTTAGTTCACCATAGACATGGTGAAACTAAGTGAAAATAATGGAAGGAATGAAAAGATAACCCTAGATTTGATAAGCTGGAGCTTCTGCATCCAAAATCCGCCTCCAAGGAGTGAAGAAGTGTGTTTCTGTGTTCCTTCTGCCAAAAGATACCTTTTCTGGTTCGTGCAGAGCTATTTATAACTTAGGAAAAATCACACAATTTTGGCTCAAGCCCAATAGTACACCGTTCAGCGATGGCTGACCGTCCACCGGTGGGTATATTAATTAGAATCAGCCCTCAGCGCTGACGCTTGAGCGTTGGGCAGAGAGTTCTCTAAAGAGTCCACCGCTCAGCGGTGGCTTCACCACCTGACGGTGAGGTCGACACTCAAATTCACCCCTCAGCGCTGGCGCTTGAGCATCTAGCAGAGAATCCTTCTACGTGGCTGGCGCTCAACGCTAGGATAGTGTTGAGCGGTGACTGTGACTCTTCTTTTCTTCACTTTTCCTCCTTCTTTTGAGTCCAACTCTTCTCTTCCTTAACTCCCTTCATTCAATTCCTGATAAATCCTGCCAAATCATGGGGAAAACCAAGCATAAAACCAAGTAAACCAACTTTGACTCTTTTATTCTCTAGCTTAAAGAAATTGCATGATTTCAAGCTAATTCTAAGTCATAAAGGGTGTGTTTAATGTCAAATTTAAGTATGAAAATAACGGTTTTTAAACCGTTATCAAACAGCACGCAACTTGGGCGCCCTGTCTAGAGCTCTAAGCGTTGGAAATCGGCGTCCACCGCCCAGCGTCCATGTCTATGGGGAACTAAACTCTATTTGTTGTTGGGGGATGAAATCGTCAGACACTTTATTGAGATCTCATCATCATCAAACGAATCTGAAAAGGAAGATGTTGATGACATTTGTGAGGAAAGCACTTCTGGAACCTCTGAATCAGAATAAAGTTCTATTTACCCTAATTTGTCTAGAGTCATAGGTTGTCTTTTGTTCTGATCTTTTGTGTATGGCTTGATATGCCATCTTTTTCTTTCTTTTTGTTTTCCTTGTTATGTGTTTAATCATTGTAATATCTTTTATCAAGGAAATGAAATTAGTATTTTGAATCAATTTCAGTTGCCTTAATCTGGTTGATTAATATATGATATACTGAGTGATTGATTTGACTGTGATTTGAGTGAAGTCGAATATGCTTAATCTGTTTTACATCTTTACATATTGACTTCTTTTACTATTGATTATCTTTCTTTCTTAACTAAAATGCTTGATCTAGAAAAGATCTTTGAAAGGTTTTGCAGGAAGAACATTGCTTTTGGAACTGTAAGTGGAATTCAACAACCTTGGAAAGCAATGCATTCTACTGAGGAAATAATGCAATCGATTGTTCTAAACAGGATTATAAATTCCAATTCTGGAATTTGGTTTTTCTTTCATTGATTGCCTATTCTGAATATCTGCTATTATCTCTGATATAAATTGATTTTAAATATCTTATTTGAGATAATATTGTGAGATTGTTGATGATTGTATCATTGCATGACTAAGTTGTTTGATATCTTGTCTTTGATACAAATCTATTCTGTATTGTACTATTTTGTATACTCTGTGTTATACTACATTGCGTATCTGATCTGGTTTTGATATCTATGCATAATGACAGGGGGAGTATCACATATTACACATTTTACTTTCACATGCCTGCATTTAAGGGGGAGTTATAATTTACATGTGATTAAATGTGCTAATGAGAGCATCATTGCATCTTGAAAATTGCATACACTTTTTAATGCATCTCGGTTTGAAATATCAGTATAAATATCTAGAGCATTCCTTTTTTGTTAATGCACAAAGGGGGAGAGAATTTATGAAAGCTTTATGAAAGGGGGAGAATGTTTATTCTATCTCATACTTGCTTGATATTTTGCTATTTGACTGTGTTACATACAGAGTTACTTGAACTGTGATATATTTGTTGTTACTCTGTTTTGTATTTGATTGTGCAAACATGATTGGTTATTAATCATGGTTGTGCATCATCAAAAAAAGGGGAGATTGTTGACAACACAATTTTTATATCAATCTAGTTTTTGATGATAACAACACATTCCTTAATAACAGGCATATGTTGTTTGCTGTTATTACACGTTCTTATGAAAATTGATTGTTATATCTGTGAACATGCTTATGTACTGTGTTACATATTCCTATGTTGATTGATTGATATATATGTGGAACGTGTATATATGATTTATGTGTTATATGCAATGCATCATTACATATGTTTTTCTGCACATGTTTTAAAACTGAAAACCACAAGCACTTTCATGAACTTATAATTGTGTGACAAAGTTCTAGTGCAGTCGACTACATTATTAATGGATTCGACTATGCTAAAATCTTTGTACAGATTTTGAGAATCAGTGCTCTGTGAATTTTTGAGAAGAAAAAAATTTCAAAATGTTTTACATGATTGAAGTCGACTATGTGCGCCACACATTCGACTGTATTAGTTATCTGATTTGAAATTTTGTTATGCTCTTGCACTCTAACGACTATATTTTTAAAATTTAGTTGAGCATTAATATCTTGGTCAACTGTATTAAATGTGTTTTTTTTTGGTTGACTGTATGCTACTAGGTTGCCTGTTTGTTACAACTGTCATAATCCAGTCGACTGAATTAGTAGCATAATCGACTGAGAGTCTGTCTGATTAATAGAAATCTATAAATAGACTGATCACGAATTAGTTAGAGACTTTTGATGAACTGACAACTTCATTTCTGCTTCAGATTGAATTCTCTGTTGTTAGAGCTCCAAGAATTCTCCAAGAAGACGGTGGTGATCTCTCTTGAAAGAGATTCAAAGTGAGGTTCTTGTGCGTACACAAAGATTGATCAGTATTTGCATAAGAAGGTGCTTCTGAGTTGATCACGTTCAGGATTAGCATCCTTGAAGACTGCTAAATTGTTTTTCTGGCTTGGCATCCGTAAAGACTGCTGGTATTTGAACCTGTTGGTTACAGGGGATTGTTCACTTTGAGGATTGTTCAAAGAGGTGTTGCAGATTGCAGAAGCGGGGATTCTTGCTACAAATCTGGTTGTATTGTTTTGCAGCTATACTTTGGTTTTAGGTTAGAGAGGAGATTTATATTTTTGACGTGGAGGTCTTCTACAAATTCCTTGTTGTAAAAACCGCAACCATTATAGTGCATTTGCTTCCTGGGTTGGAAGGACACTGGATGTAGGCATTGTTGGCCGAACCAGTATAAAAATCAGTGTTTGATTTTCTCTATCCTTACACTTTTACTTTGCAGTCGACTTTACTTTTCACATTGTCAACTACGTTTTTCCGCTGCATATAATTTTTCATTACTTGCATTTCAAGAAAGTGTAAAAAGTTTAATACTCTGATTGCAAGACTGCGAAAAGATTTTTTTTTTTGACAAAACACCAATTCACCCCCCCCCCCTCTTGGTGTAAAAACGAAGCCAACCTGTTTTCCAACAGAAATGATGTCCACGGTGGAATTAAAGTTTAACCAGTTTATGAAAAATACAAGTCAACTTACTGACCATGCAGGAAATGGTAAAGGAAAGAGAGCTACCAGATCAAATGCAGTTCAGTGTTATGAATGCGGCAAAGAAGGACATATCAAACCTGACTGTCCTGATATGAAGTTGAAGCAAAAAGCAAATAGGAGGTTCCCTAAGGATAAAACTAGAAAGCAGAAAAGTGCTTATATTGCCTGGGGAAATAGTGATTCACAATCCTCAAGTGATGAAGAATGTGATCACGAGGAGGAATCAAATATATATTTCATGGCTGGAACATCGCTAACAGATTATGATAGTGATGTAGAGTTTGAAAAAGAACCAATTGAAGTGAAGTATGACTTGTTGCTGGATGTGTTTGAAGAAATACATGCGGAAGCCATGCGACTGCAATACAAAGTCAATCGATTAAACTCTGAAAGAAATGACTATGAATATAGGATAAATAATCTGGTCAATGATAATGAAAAACTACAAAAAGAATTAGATGTTGCTCTGTTATCTACACCGTAATTACTTAGACTGTAACAATTCAAAAGAATTGTGAAAATTGTCCTACTCATATTGAACAAATAGATTACTTGACTAGCACACTAGCAAAGTTTACAATGGGTAGAGATAATCTATAATATGTTGTCTTAAAGTCATCAGGTAGAGCTATATATAGGCAAGGTATTGCATATAAAGCTCAATCAAATAAGACAAATTCAAAGAAGTTTTCTTATTTGAGTAAACCTGTCAAACATGCATGTTTTTATTGCAATAACATTGGTCACACTGTTAGAAATTGTTTTTATAGAAAGGTTGGTGTTCCAAAAGGATTGTATAAGTGGATTCCTAAGGAACATTTGTCTGCTAACAAACAAGGACCCAAATTCAAATGGGTACCTGCATCAAAAATTTCAAATGTTTTGCAAGTTAAAAAGTGATGCTGTAGCAATGGAGATCTCAAGGATGAATTAACATGGTTATATCAAAGTTCTTGAGTTTCTACTGGCGGTAACAATCATTTCTTTATTGCATCATGTATGATATGTAAATGAATGATTGTTTGATGAGTGTGTGATTGATTGTTTGATTGATTGTGATTGTTTTTATCTGCAAATTAAATTTCACGATTTTTAATCGATTGAATTATGTGCACAGTTGATTGCATGTTACTGTATGTGTGTTTTTGTGTTTAAAAGTTTTCAGAGATATAACAGTCAACTTTGAAACTAATAAAATCGACTTGTTATCTCTGTCTTGGACTTTCTACATTTGAAAATTTAAAATGGGCCTAATTTTGATGAATCTTAATTCACGCCTGATAACGGTTTAAAAAACTATTATTTGTGATATGATTTTGATACTAAAAGAACCCTTTTTCACTTAGAAACTTGCTTGGACTCATCCTTTCTGAATAAATTGTGTGAATAGGAGAGTTGAGGTTGATTCCAATGATTTTATGACTAATTCCCCTTGTTTGGACAGAGATTGAGGTAATACTAGAAGAAGACATGAAAGACCAAGAAAAGGGAGCTCATACGTGGTCAAAAAGGCACCAAAAGGAGGGAAAACACATAGCCCGGACGTCTAGAAGCGCAGCTGAAGCGAAGGAAATTGACATCCGCTACCCGGGCAGTGGCCCTCGATGCCCGGGCGGCGGAGCTTCGTAGCCTTTCAACGCCCATGCCTTACATGACCCTCAATTCACGCCCGGGCGGCCCCTCTACGACGCTTGAGCGAGAATTCACGTGGATCGGGCCCTCTTTCTGCTCTGTTTTGATTCTTTTGGACTGGGCTTCGTTTTGGCACGCCTCTGACACTATTTAAAGGACCCTGGGGCTCTAGGTTTTGCATCCCTTGCAGAGAAGAGCATAGCAATACACTCTTAGCCTATTCTTAATCTTCCATTCTCTTTCTTTCTTCCATTGTTCATAGAGTTCCCCATGTCTATAGGGAACTAATTTCGATTTATTGTTGGGGAATGATGTAACCTTGTAAACTCTCATGTATTTGAATTGATTCTTAATTCCATATGCTTTTTCATTAATTGTTAGAGTAATTCGTCTGTTTTATTCTTGCTTATACAATAACATTATTTAATAATTGCATGAGTGCCGAGAGGTTCCTTTCAATTCAGGTTCTTATTGAATTACTCCTAAGGGTTATATTTCTCAGGGATGAGGGTATGAGTCTTAGTCGTATTAACCTCTTGATCTTCACATCTTTTTACTAAGAATGCTAGGAATTGTATGAACTGGTAATTAGGGACATGCTTATTTACCGAGGGATCAGGTTTAAGTGATTTAGTGAGGGACGTTGGCATTAATGCATAAAGAAGAATTCTTATATACATGAGAGGGAACTTGGTGAAATCTAAGCCCAACAACATACCCATCTCATACAAATCAACGTCCATTCATCTCTGTGCTTTTTTGCCACTGATCAATTTTATTTTGTTTTATTTTATTATTTTTGCCAAACCCAATGATCTCTTTTTATTTTTAAGTCTTAATTAATCCTGTTTTCACACAATTGTTCAGCGCCAAGAGTCCTCTGGGATACGATACTTGGTCTTACCATTTTATATTACTTGTGCGACTCGGTACACTTGCCGATTTGTCCCAACAACGCCTTTATAGTTTGTCTAGTATTTAGTACTGTGATAACACTTAGTCTGTGTGATTGATGTGATTCCTGTAACCCTAAACTAAGAAGAAGTTCCAAAGAAGTCCGAATCTTATGGCATCATCAAGTCAAACATCTGGAGGTAATAAGGGAAAAGAAGTCATTGCAGCAAGAGCCTCTGATCTTGCTGGTTGGATCAGTGATGAAGAAACGAGGGAAAGGTTTCTAAATGGTACTGTCAAGGTTATTGCTCCTCCCAAAAATCTGAATTTGAATATGTTTCGAAAAGAGGGATTCATATTTCTAAAATGGTTTGAGAGACAAGGACTCTCTATTTTTCTGCAAATGAAAGGTTATTGGTATCCAGACCTTGTTAGAGTTTTCTATCATAATCTGAAGATTATGAATGATGATATCCAATCTAGAGTAAAAGGTGTTGATATTCACATTGATAGTTTTATGTGGAATCTTGTTACTAGATTACTTGCTGAAGGAACATCTTCCCACTTACCAACTGCCGAAACAAATATATTGCTTAACATGAGAAATCTGTATAGAGATTGGCTAAGATGCCCTAAAAGATATTCAATTGAAAGAATCTTTGTACATGAAGGATTAAACAAGGAAGAAAAGATTGTTGCTTATCTTCTTGCCTGGATAATTCTACAAGGAAGCATGAGAAAGACAGGATGTCGACTAAAGCCATCTACTTGCCTCACGCTATCAAGAACAACATTCCTACAAATTGATTGCAAATTGTAAAAGATCACATGAAAAATAAAGCATTAAAAAGATCACTTTATTTGCCATATGTTGTTGTCATAAGCAAGATACTTGTACTTCAAGGTGTTGATGCCAACAATGAGTAAAAATGCTTTTGGGACTCCTCAAATATGTTTGATAGAGACTCTGTTATGTCTATTGGGTTAGTGAAGACTATAAATGGATGACGCTACATAGGTGAAGAGGATTTTGTGTACATCTCAGGGAGTACTCCAGCTGCGGTTGAAGAACGTACTAACTTCTTTCCAGAAACAAATTTTGAAAGATACACTGCTGAACAGATCAGAATTCTGCATGACAAGTTTGATAATTTTGAAAGAAAGTATGGTACTACTCAACAGCAAAGGGAAGAGAGTTCATCTGATGAGGATACAACGGAAACTTCTGACTCATAATAAGGCTATTAGGAAAACTTGCTTGTTGTCTTAGTATCATTATTTTTTGGTTTAGTTAACCTTATATTTGATAACTTGGTTGTGTGATGTTTTTAAGTTTCTTTTGTAATGGCTTAGTATGTCATTCCTTTCTTTCTAGTATATCTGATTGTAATATCTTTTGGAATATTAATGAAATCAGATTTTAGTTTAAAAATATCAGTATTGACTTTATATTTGAATATGTTCATATCTGATTAAAGTCGACTCTATGTTGAATGAAGTTGATTATGCTTTTTTTTTACTGTTACATTAATACTTTTGCATATTCAATTCATACCTGTATAAATTCTTGCATTAAAATGATTCTAAAATGCTTGATCTACAAAAGATCTTGAAAGGATTTGCACGAACATTGCTTATGGATAAACAACTGGAGATACAATTCAATTGGAAAGAAGTGAAATCGATTGCAACTGGAGAACAATCGACTATTGGTATACAGGGGTTATAAATTCCATTTATTGGAATTTTGTTATTATGATTATTAATCATATATTGTTTCTTATTCAATATATCTCTGTTCTTTGATTGATTGAAATTAATTGTGAGATTATATTGAGATTGTTGATTGATATTGTATCCATGCTTCATTGATTTGTTTGCAAAATTTTCTGATATGATACAATGTTGTCACATGCTTATTCATGCCTTGAAATGTTCTTTGATAAATGCATTGTGCATTTGGGGTTTGAGTATAAAACATGCATAATGGCAGGGGGAGCATTGCATGATAGTTTAGATGTTTCACATGCCTACACTTAAGGGGGAGATTACATCTTTATCATGTGATTATCTGTGACAGGGGGAGCATCATGGTTTGATTAAAATGTTTTACTGATGCATCTCTGATTAATTGTTTTACTGCATATCTTTATCATAGAGCATACCTTTTTTGCAAATGCACAAAGGGGGAGAATAATACCAAATGTTCTGAATATACATTTGGTTAAATGCTCTGATATACATTGGGGAGAATGCTTTTATATGAAGTGAGATGAGTTTATTAAATGCTTTGATATACTATTTATACAATCTGTTTTAATTTGCTCTGATATGAAGTGATAAGATTTTCTTGCTCAGATACAAATTTCAAAGATGAGTTTATGTCAACATTTGTCTGCTTTGATACAGATTGAAATAAGAATGTTTTTTTATACAAATTGATTGATATATTTGATTGCTCCGATACAATTTGACTGGTATATTCTACAAACATGGTTGATATTAATCATAGTTGTGCATCATCAAAAAAGGGGGAGATTGTTGATAAGGGAAGCACTGATTTAGTTAAACCTTACAATCTCTGATAGCTTCTGGTTTTTAATGATGACAACACATTATTAATAACATGTGTTATTACATGTTCATTACTTTCATGTTTATGATTACTTGAGAACATGTTTGTGTTGATTCTGTCAAAGTATGCAAATTCACTATATTATTACATGAGATATCATCTACGATTGCATAAAATTTGATTTAGAAAAGAAAACCACATGCACTTTGGTAGAACTTATATTGTGTGGCAAAACAACAGTTTTAAGTCGACTTCATTATGAAGCAAGTCGATTAAAACTCATGACTTTGCACAACCTTTTTCAAACAGTGCTGTGAGTATTTTTGCAAAGAAAGATTTTCAAAACTGCATTGAAGTGTTACAAAGTCGACTATGCGCAAGCTATTGATAACGGTTTTAAAAACCGTTATTTGTGATGTGATTTTGATACTAATAGCACCCTTTTCCATTTAGAAACTTGCTCAGACTCATGTTTTTTCATTAAATTGTGTGAATAAGAGAGTTGAGGTTGATTTCAATGATTTTATGACTAATTCCCCTTGTTTTCGCAGAGATTGAAGTAATACTGGAAGCAGAGATGAACAGCCAAGAAGATAGAGCTCAGAAAGGCATGAAAAAACACGAGAAGGAGGGACAACACGAAGCCCGAGCGCCCTGAATGGAAGCTTGAGCGAGGAAAATCGACGTCCATCGCGCGGGTACCCTCCCTGGCCGCTTGGGCAGCGGGGTCTCGAAGCTTAGGCGCCCTATCTAGAGGCCCAAGCCTTACATGAGGTCTTTTTACCGCCCGGGCGCCCTAAGTGGAGCGCCTTAACGTCGGGTTTCGTGGATCAGGCCCAATTTATGCTCTGTTTCGACTCTATTGGACTGGGCCCTTTTTTTGCTCAATTTGGACTCTATTTAAAGGACCTTGGGGCTTTAGGTTTTGTATCTCTGGCATAAAGAGTACAACAATACAATTTTTTCCCAATTCTTAGGCTTTCTTTGTCTCATTCTCTTCCATTGTTCATATAGTTCCCCCATGTCTATGGGAAATTAATTTCTATTTGTTGTTGGGGGATGATGTAACCTTTTAAACTCTCATGTATTTGAATTCATTCTGAATTCCATATGTTTTTTCATTAATTGTTAGAGTAATTCATATATTTCAATGCTTGTTGTGTTTAACTCATTCATTAGCTTGATTTATGAATCGCATGCTTGTTGTGTTAGAGTAATTCATCTGTTTCAATGCTTGTTGTTCCTTACAATTCAGGTTCTTGTTGAATTACTCCCAAGGGTTTTATTGCTCAAGGATGAGGGTATGAGTCTTGGTCGTCTTTAAGCTCTAGATCTTCACATCATATTAATATGAATGCTAGGAATTGCGTGAACTGGTAATTTGGGACAGGCTTTTTCGCCGAGGGATCCGGTTTATGTGATTTAGTGAATGACGTTGGCATTAATGAATAAAGAAGAATTCTTATATACATGAGAGGGAACTTGGTGAAATCTAACCCCAACAACATATCCATCTCATATTAATCAACATTTGTTCATCTTTGTGCTCATTTGCTATTGATCAATTGCATTCATATTTAATTTTATGTTTTTGCATTTAAAACCACCAATGATCTCTTTTTATTTAAGTATTAATTAATCTTGTTATCACACGACTGTTTAGCGCCAAAAGACGATACTTGGTCTTACCATTTTATATTACTTGTGCGACTTGGTACACTTGCCGAAATAATCCAACAAGTTTTTGGCGCCGTTGCCGGGGACTCACGATTTAAGCTATTCTATTTGTGTGATTCTTGATTAACTTTGACTTTATTTTTTTATTTTTCTTTTTATTTTTAATTTTCATTTTTATTTTTATTTTTATTTGCCTACTCTTATTTTTATTTTTATTATTTTTATTTTGAGTCATTTGTTTTTGTTTTTATACTAACATTGTTTTCTACGATTTTTTGTTAGTTTTTGTAGGACTTGAGACTAGCAAGAGGCTGAAAAGAGATAGATTATCTAGAAAACCTTCTTTAGAGAAAATTTCACAGGCCTCACAATCTGATCTAACAGGATGCAATTTTACCAAGGCAATCTCAACCATTGGGGGAACTGATAACGTCTCAAAACCTTTATTTTCATGCATAAATTTGATATTAAAACACACCCTTTGTAGCTTAAAATGAGCTTAGAATCAAGTAAAACTCTTAAGTTGTGTTACATGGGAGTCAAAAGTTGTTTTTAGAGATATTATGCTTGTTTTGCATTGTTTTGCAGGGTTTTTGATGAAAATGCAAGATGGTAATGAAGTAGGAAGGTCATAGACTCAAGAATGAAGGAGAAAAAGGAAGAAAAGAAGAGTCTGTGAACCACTCAGCGGTAAATTCCACCGTTGAGCGTCCTAGTGCAAGGAAAAGTTGTTGTCTGGCGCCCAGGCGGTGACGCTGAGCGTCCAGAGCGACAAGAGGCAAACCGCTCAACGGTCATTTTAGGCGCCTGGGCGGTGGCGTGTGTTGAGGCAAACCGCTGAGCGGCCAATTTAGGCGCCTGGGTGGTTGTCTGTTTTTATATTTTGGATTTTGAGATCTTTCTGTTATCTTTTTGGCTTATATATAGCCCTAGTGCCAATCCAAATGTAATTCTTTTGGCAGAGAACAAAGTCCACAACACCTTTACACCTTTGGAGGAGATTTCTTTGATGCTTAGGCTCCACTTTATCAATTCTAGGGTTTGCTTTTCCATTCTTCCATTTAATTCATCTAGTTTCACCATGATTATGGTGAACTAAACCCTTTGTTGTTGGGGAACAATGTAATCTTTTGAAACTCTCATATATTGAAATTCTTGTTTACTTTATATGCTTGCATATGCTTGATTTATCAATTGTTGAGTTCTTTACCTGTGCTTAATGCTTCTACAGTTTAACTCATTCGGTAGATGTTGTTTTGACTTTATTGATACGGGGACGTACGATAATGTCATGAAACTGGGGAGAATTCCTTGATTATGTTAATACCGCCTAGGGATAGGGGTAGGACGATCAATTGTATTTTGCTTCTGCTCATTATGCATTATTAGTTACTAGGGGAGGCTAGGGATAGCAAGCCGGTAATTAGTAATAGGCTCTTTTCACCAAGGGATTGAGTTAAGGGAAGACCAAGAAAGTTTGCATGACAATATGATAAATAAACAAAGTAAATAAGAAGAGTAGATATATGAGGGTGGATAAGATGAAATTGTAAACTCCAATAACCTCATTCATTCATAGTTTCTCTTAGTCAATTGAATTCTTGCATTTACATGTTTATTTTTGTTTTGCATTTAAACCATTAAAATTATTTTTTTTATTCAAGTCTTAAACAATTTGTTTACACGAAAGATGAGGCCTTAAGAGTCCTTTGGGAAGAATGATATTGGGTTTACCAATTATTATTACTTGATACGATCTGGTACACTTGCCAGGGGTTTAACGGGAACCTCACTCAAGCATGAATCAAAGCCAATTTGGGCAAGCTGGTGGACTATTCGCTAGACCACCACAAGCTGAAAGTACTACAAAGCTTGAGGAGACTCTCCACCAATTCGTGTAGGAATCTCTCTCAATTCAGGAAAGCTCTCAAGCAACATCTAGAAGGATGGAGGCGCAGTGTAGCCTCATAATTCAGAAGCTGGATTATCTTAAGGACAATATGAACCCTAGAGAGGAATGTCAAGCCATTATCATTGAAAGTGGAAAAGATTTTGATGAGAGAAAAATAGAGAGAAAAGAAGAGGAAAGTTTGAGTGAAAAAGAGAAAGAAGAAGAGAAAGAAAAATAAGAGAGTGAGAGAAAAGAAAAGAAAAAAGAGAGGAAGAAGATGAGAGAAAAATAGAGAGAAAAGAAAAAGAAAGGTTGACTAAAAAAGAGAAAGATGTAGAGGAAGAGGAAGAAAAAGAAGAGAGAAAAAGTGAGGTTGAGAGAAAAGAAAAGGGGAAGAATGTGGAAGAAGAAAGAAAAGAAAAAGAAGAGGTTGAGAGAGAAAAGGAAAAAAGTGAGAAAAATCTTTTGTACCCTAAGGAGTGTTACAAGGAGAAAAAAGAGAGGAAAGAAAAGAAAAAGGGAGAGAAGGAGGATGAGAAAAAAAATAAAGAATCATATGACAAACCCCTTCCTCACCCAAAGAAGTATCATAGGAAGGAGAAGGAAAGACAGTTTGAGCATTTCATGGAAATCTTCAAGAAATTGGAGATTAAAATTCCTATGATTAGGACACTGTAACAGGTTCATGGTTATGTTAAATTCCTATAAAAATTCAACAAAAAAAAATTATCCAGAAAAGGGAACAATTGAGGCACAAGGCAATTGTAGTGGGTCAAACTAGTGACATTAAAGAAGCGCTTGCTGGGAGGCAACGAATTCCTGGATTTTTTTTCTTTTATTTTGTTTTATTTTATTTTATTTTGGCGTTTGAATTTTCTATCCCTAAACTCTACTTTCAAAGTTGACTTTACTTTTCACATAGTCAACTATTTCCGCTGCACTTGAATTATCTTTTTCCTTGCAATTCAAGAAATTTTTGAAAGATCTCTCTTTTACGAAAAAGATTTTAAAAAGACTATGATTTTTGCATTTCACCAATTCACCCCCCCCCCTCTTGGTGTTGAAACTAAGTCATTTTATTTTCAACAACAACAATCTTGCTCTTCAGGAAATCACAAGAGATGAACACCACAGTCTTCTTCTTTGATTCTTGGATCATTTTCCACTTTTTGTAACAACACTAATCTGAAAGATATCATAATCAATGTTAAATTCAGCAAAGTTGTTAAAGAAATAAAACTTGCATCAATTTATAGTTTTTCACAATTCAGATGAACTTTAGTCGACTTAGCTACTAATGCAGTCAAATGTAACAAAACAGTTATATCAGTTAGTAGCAGTCTAAACAATTAATTGATTACGTAATTAATGCAGTTGATTATCATTTAATGATTGGTCAACCAAATTAAAAATATGACCGTTACACAGTTTATGTCAAGCATTAATAGAATTTCAAAACATAACAAACTTAGTCGAATGCCTTGCGCATATAGTCGACTATGTAACAATATAACGCATTGTTTTGAAAAACTTTCTCTCTGAAAAATTTCACAGCACACTTTGAGAAAAGTTTGTGCAAAGACACGAGTTTTAATTGACTCACCCCATAATGAAGTCAACTTAAAACTCCTGTTTAGCAACACAATTCAAGTTCAACAAAAGTGCATGTGGGTTTTCTTTCCCAAAAATATGTGTTATGCATTCAAGTATGAAATCACATATATCACAGTGAAATGCAAGCAACACAGCAACAACATCATAAACATGTTCCCATATCATCATATAACATGAAAGCAATGAACATGTAACACATAATATACATGTGTTATTAATTATGTGTTGTCATCATAAAAAACCAGAAATTATGAGATTGTGGCTTCAACTAAACCAATGCTCCCCCTAACAACAATCTCAACAAGTGACATTAATAATTTAATGAAGAAGATGAATTCTTATATGCATGAGAGTAATTAGGTGAAATCTTAACCCCAACAACATAATCATCTCATATTTTCAACAACATCCATTCATTCTTGTGTTTTGCCCCAATTGATCAAATTGCATTCATATTTACTTTTGTTGCATTTGCATTTAAAACCACCAAAATGTTCTTTCTAGTCCTAATTAGTTAAGCGATTACACAATTGTTTAGTGTCGTGAGTCTTCTGGGATACGATACTTGGTCTTACCATTTTATATTACTTCACTAGTGCAAAAACAGCGTATAACGTCACGCGGTGAACGTCGAACCACTCAATATCCAACATTAAAAATGACAGGTGGCATTTTCGTAAATAAATTCAACTGTTCCACGTCAAAACAACGCCCATATCTATGTAATCTAATATGTATTAACGTCAAACAAGGCCTAGATCGATGTAAAACAATGACCTTAGAATCACATAACGTCAAACTCTTTTATCAATTCGACCTTATTTTGCCTGAAATAATTTTTTTATTTATTTTAAACCAACGAGTAAAACGCCATAAAAAAAACACATAATAAAACAGAACAAAACAAGGACATCACAACTTAATACTATGACTCTAAGACCCTATTCTTTTTCAGACGTCTTCCTAGAATCTTCTTTAGTAGACTCTTCATCAGAATCCTCTATTTCTGGATTGTTATTAATCTCCTTCTGATATAGCACATCCACTTTCTTTTCAAGCATCATATCCCTCTCTACCCCTTTCTTAAATTGTTCCACTACAAATCTTTCAAAACTTGTTCCAAGAATGAAGCTGGTGCGATCTTCATTTAATGCAGGTGAGATTCCTGAACTTGAAACCATATTTTCTTCATCCTTGAAGCACCATCCATTCATAGTCTTCACAAGGCCAATAGATGTCAGGGTCATTCTATTAATCGCATTTAATCTGTCACATGAGAGGTTCCTTTCCCCAGTTACATCAACACCTTGAAGATTCAAAATCTTACTGATAAACACCCTATATGGCAAGGTTCTTGCTAGATTGAATCCACCCTCAATTATGTGATCCTTTATTACCTAAACCTAGTTGGTAGGAATATCATTTTTAATTGCATACAACAGAAAAACATCTTCTATTGTCATCTTGTCTCGCAAGATTCTTCCAGGGAGAATCAACCATGCAAGAATGTGCTAATAACGGTTGAATTTACCGTTATTAATATTTGATACTTAATTTTGATACTTAAAACACCCTTTTTGACTTAGAAACTTGCTTGAAATCATAATTTTGCTTAAGTTGTGTGAATAAGAGAGTTGAAGTTGAATTTAATGATTTTATGCTAGATTCCTTTATTTTCAACAGGAATTGAGATGATTTGGAAGAAGAGATGAAGTATGAAGGAATTGAAACTGAGGAAGGACTTGAAAAGCATCAGAAAGGAGGATCGCAGGCCGCTTGAGCGCCTTATTCAGGGGCCCTCAGCGACAAAGTACAATGTCTCATGCTTGAGCACCCTTTTCTGAGCCCTTCAGCGTAGAAAGCTTTGGGCTCGTGCCTAGGCGCCCTTTTGGAGACGCTGAACGCTACTTCTTCGAGTCGCACCCGCCTAGGCGCCCTTTTAGGGGCGCTGAGCGCCAACACTTATGGGACCATAAAACCTAGGCAGCAAATCTATCAGTCCAGAGGTGAGAACGCAATGAACATCATCCTTACTAAGTGAAACTGGCTCCCAAAGAGCACTCTCAAGAATGGGAGGATGAGTCATATTGTTCTCAACATAAAAATCAGCAGAATATGCATGAGAAGCAATATAAGAATCAGATGCAAAAGGAGAATTAAAGTCATGGACATAGGCAGAAGAAACAGTATTCACAAAATTAAATTAGGTAGACATGTAGAAAGAAGGGGGAAAAGAAACTTTGTGAATTATGTGGTGGTGATCATATAAATGGCTAATGTGCTATGAAAGTGGAGGCCCAAGAAGAAGTCAATTATATGGGCAATCAATTCCGCCAAGGTAATTTCAACCAAGGGTGGAAACCTTACCCAAGCATGGGTCAAGGTCAATTTGGATAATCTAGGCAAGCAGGACCATTCAATAGACCACTGCGGCAACAATCACAATGGCAACAAATATCTGCTTTATCTGACAAAACTTCAAAGCTTGAAGAAACTCTTCAACAGTTTATGCAGGTGACTATCTCCAACCATAAGAGCACTGAAGCTGTTATAAGGAATTTGGAGATAGAGGTGGGCCAACCGGCCAAGAAGTTGGAGGAAAAGTTGAGAAGAAATTTGGGGTAATACTGAGGTTAACCCTAAGGAAGAGTGTAAAGCTATTGTGAATATAAGGGATGAGAGGGTGGAAGAGCGAAAACAAAAAGTTGAGTTAGATAAGAAAGAAGAAAAAAGAGAGAGAATAGGTGAGGTTGGGAGAAAGGAGAAAGAAAAAAGAGAGAGAATAGGTGAGGTTGGGAAAAAATAGAGGAAAAGATTCTTCCTTACCCTAAGGAGTGTAGTAGAAGAGAAATTGAGAAACAATTAGAGATTAAAATTCCTTTGACTGATGCATTGCAACAGGTTCCTATGTATGCGCAATTTTTGAAGAAATTCCTCAAAAAGAAGAGATATTTAGATGAGGAAACCATTGAAGTATAGGGAAATTGCAGTGTTATCTTGTAGAAGGCACTTCCTTCAAAAGTTAAAGATCCAGGAAGCTTCACTATTCCTTGCATCATTGGGAATATCAATATAGGGAAAGCCTAATTGATTTAGGGTCAAGTATTAATTTGATGCCCCTATCTGTGCTTGAGAAGATTGGTGGTCTTGAAGTTAAGCCTACAAAGATTACTTTGCAAATGGCGGATGGATCCACTAAAAAGCCTCACGGTGTGGTGGAAGATGTTGTGGTTCAAATAGATAAACTTGTATTCCTGGTTGACTTTGTGGTGATGGAGATGGAGGAAGATCTGAAGATCCCTATTATTCTTGGAAGGTCTAAAGAAAACAAAAGATGGCTGGGTGTTCAAGGATGTTGACGAAACTCCTTCTACCTTCACTCCACACACTGAGTTTGAAAGTTTTGTTGTGGATCAATTTCGAAGGCTTTCAAAATCTGTGATCATGATGCACAATAAATTAGATGAAGACAATGCTCTCAAAACTCCCTCAGCAAGTGAATCTGATGATGAAGAAGACACAACAGAAGATGAGTCTATGGAGACATCTGACTCAGATTAGGAAGAATCCTCCATTTTATTTTATTTTTCTGAAATTAGTGTAATATTTTCATATATTTTAGTATATTTATCTATGTTTGAACTCTATTTGAATTTTTAGTATATACTTTTATTGTTAAATTTTCATATTTTTCCTATGTTTAGTGTTATTATGCTTTTCTTTTGTTTTTGTTTTCATTTATGAACATACCTTCTGTAAAAGAAAAAAAAAAGAAAAAACAAATATTATGTCGCATGGTGAAAACTTGGACGTTAAAGATCAAGTGCATTTTCTTTAAATACAATTTTGGACCCATCGAAAACTTACACTACGTAACTTCCGTAACCAAATTCATGTTAACTTTTTCCATTGGTTTTCCTCCATTTCCTCCTCTAAACGAAGATAATACTTTGTTAACCACGAGGGCATGGGGGAAAACCAGAGGAAAAAGGTAACACTTATGAATTTCGGATCCTTGATCCAGACCTCCACTTATAAAATTTTGGCGTAAGTTGTCACTCTGTTAACATTTTTTCTTTTGTTTTCTCATAGATCTTTCAAGGTCACAAAAGTTTGGGTGATGCATGAAGGAGCTATAAAATCCCAAGAAATAAGTTAATAGATTTGGATTTCATTTCAAGTTGTACTACTTGAAATCCAAAGAAATTCATGTTAACTTTTTTTTTGGTATTCCCTTCATTCCTCCACTAAACGAAGACATTTCTTTTTTAACGTTCAAGGAATGGTGGAAAACCAAAGGAAAATGTTAATACTTATGATTTTCAACAACATTCAATATTTCTATATGTTGAACGAGATGATATATCGACGTCAAACCTTGGTCTTTGCATCAAATGCAGTCAATATTCGACGTCAACTGATAATAGACTTTTATTTTTAATTGTCTTCAAGTTGTTTCCACCCTAAGAAATTAGATAGCTATGAAATCTAACAGTAGAAAACAAATCCATGACAATTTTAAAAAAAGAACCATACATTGCCAAACGATGAAGTTAAACAACTTTTTTATAAATTTATTTTAGTTTTCAAAATTGTTTCAGCATTTTGTGAACCATTTTCTTTTTCCTAAATCATTTATGTACTATAAAAAGCATTTTGTTGACTTGAATGTGACACTTTGAAATTCAAGTAAGCAAATTGCAATTTAAAGAACAAACATGTTTCGAAATCTTAGGAAAGAAAAGTGCTCAGGAGATAAAAAACATGAATCCTAATATGTTCAATAAGGAAACAAGACGGATGGGGTTACAAGAAAAGCACATCTATATTTATAGATGAAACGGTGTTGTCCTACTAGCTAAGAATCGATGTGCAATATCATTTCATCATGAAAAAACAATACATCGACTAATTATGCTATTAACTTTAATTGTCCACCATCTAGTATGAACGTCAAATATTAGCTGAATTCGACATTCAAACATGATTCAGTGAAAAAGTAAAAGATCTCCTTGGATACTGATATGACCTCCTTGTTGACGAAGAATACGTCAAAGATCTATGAGTCCTTGACGTGAGAGTTTAAAAGAAAAAATAAAAAATAAAAAAAATGGAGCGACCTTTGGCTTTTGGATGAAGATGAAAACATCGTAGCCCTAGCGAGTTCAATGTAATATTTGTGCTCTGGTAAAAGCACACAATTAATGGTCTCAACCACTCCAATGCCCTTCACATCGATGCCCGTCACGTCGATGCCCCTAGAGGTTTCGACGTTTGATTGAAAGAAAAATGAAATATAAAGGAAGTAACCGAAGAAATAGGTTAACAGATTTCATTTGAAGTTGTACCATTTGAAAACCTACCCTACATACCTTCCCTAACCAAATTCATGTTAACTTTTTTTCTTTGGTTTCCCATCATTCCTTCACTAAACGAAGACATTTCTTTGTTAACGATGAAGGCATGGTGGAAAACTAGAGAAAAATTTTAACACTTATGAATTTCAATTTGACCCTTTGAAAACCTATCGTACATAACTTTTGTAACCAAATTCATGTCAACTTTTTTCTTTGGTTGCCCGTCCAATACCTTCACTAAACGAAGACATTTCTTTGTTATCCATGAAGGTATGGCGGATAGTAGCCTTAATTTTCGAGGAATAGTTGTAATTTCTCGCATAATAGCCTTAATTTTCGAGGACAAAAATTTTTGAAGTAGGGGAGAATGTAAGACCCACATAAATAAAATGATGCTTTAATTTAATTATTTTATTTTGAGATATTAAATAATAAATTATTTTGTTAAATGGTGTTAAGTGTGACATCCCAAAAATTATATCAAATTTTTCGAATGATTAATCATTATAATATGATAGAACAGTTTAAGAATAAAAAATAAAGTTATAAGTTTACAGTCATCCAAATTGACTATAAATTTAAAACTTTACTTACAAAGGATATATTTCAAAATAGATAAGTCAACTAAGAATGATCCTAAGCACTAGGCGGCTGCAGCTTCTTCATTCTCCAGTGCTTACTCCAAGGGCACATCATCAGCTACTGCTCACATCCAAAGGATTGGATGATCATCGCAAGGAGGAAGGCAAACACATACAACACACACAATGCAAGGGTGAGCTAGGTATAAAAGCATGTTATCAATCAAGTATTTCAGGCATACAAGGACCATAAACAAAACCAACTATAACCAAATGCATTTTATCGATACCAAAGACCGACCACGTGATTTGACCATCCGGACTAGTATGAAATGTCGAGTACCAGGGGTTTGTGCACTTGTTGTGGCCCTACTGCTTTGCAAAGCCATTGCCGAGGGGTTTCACCCGACCACACACGAGTGTAAGCCCTTTACAGAGATATAGGCCTACAGTGAAAGCGCCTATTCTAGGACCTCCTGCTATTCTCACCACATGACTCATCACTCTCTACTTGAGCTTGGATGATCATTAGAATGTTAGGATAAACCCCATCTGGAACTCCGGCCATTCATACGGTAAATCACAACAACTACAGGGCACCACCATGTAACCTCCCTTGAGGATCATGGAATTACGTCCAATAACCATACTTTGTACATACGTACTTTCAAATTATAATTCACCATTTTAAATCACATCATATTCCTCTTGAATCAATAATATACCTCCAATGCCATAGTTAGTCATATACACATCATACAACATTTGTTCATGCAAAATTAACTCTTTAAACACATAACAATAGATTTTTCTGCATAATTTTCTAACCACTTGTAACCAACCATTCATTACCCAACAATGACCTTTCCCCCAAGATTTATATACCAAAACAGATCTATAATGTATTATATCTAACCCCAAAACAGTTTGCACATCTCACTTCCCAATTTCAGAAAAACAAACGGAAAAGAGTAGTTTCCACCACTCATTTTATCCAAGCATAGATCATATATCCAACCACTCATACATATCATAAATCTCACTTCAACATCCATCAAAATCAAGAGATTTTCGTACACAAAGACATTCATGAACAAACTTCTCTATTTTACATGATTTTCATGGTTTTTGATATCTTAAAATCTCATAACAACTCATACCATAACATCCATATGAGGATCTAATGTTCAATCCAATTTATGGTTCATTTCATACTCCAAATCATTTCTTCTTCCCTCAAAACATACTCAAAAACCATCATCCAAGAATTTAATATTTCTAAACCAAGATCTCATAACAAGCATTCACATTCATCCAATTTCAACTCATTACTTGTTCAAGAAATATGATTTTCGGATTTGGAAAAAGGTGAGGTAAAACTCCCATGTTTTTCATCTCTTTTTAATAACCAAATCATCCAAAACTTCATATTCATAAATACTAACATGTTAGAACGAATTCCCATCATCATTCCCATCATTCAATCCATTAAAACTCATCATACTTCCATCTTGTCAAGATATTCACACAAACCAAATCAATTCATCCATCTAAAATTCATCAACCAACCAAAACACCCAATTTTCGTATTTGATCAAGAGTGGGTTCAAACTCTCATGTTTCTCATCCAATTTCACAATCTAATCCATCAAAAACATCACTTTCATGTATAGTAACATGCTAGACCGAAAATCCATCATCAATCCACCGTATATTCATCAATCTTTCATCATAAAGATCATACAAAATTTATAGATCAAAGTTATAGCAAAACCCCAATAGAAATCATTTTCTTGGAATCAAACCATACATCCCACCAAACCAAATTTCCATACACTTGATCATAACAAAATCAAGAAACTCAAATCATATTCACATCCATATCATTTTAGAAAACATGTTTGAGTTAGCTCCCCTTACCTCTTAAAGATCTCTTTTGGACACTTCAATTTCTTTTTCCAAGAGAGCAACTCTTCTTCTCCTTGCTAGACCAAGTCAGCTCCCATCCTTTGGACACTTAGAATTTTCGTGCTCTCCTCTCCAAGAGCCTCTCCCTTCTGCCCAAGAGCTCCAGACCAGATTTTAAGCTAAAAGAAATGAGCCTAGACAACCAAGGACCCACCTCCATGATGTTTAGCAATAATAACAACCCATGGACCATCCTAATCCCTTTTTCCAGCCCCAAAACATGGAAGTAATGTCTGAAAGGGTCCCCAAAAATATTCCCACGAAAATAATGCAACCTACCTACTCCAAAAGTCACAACTTGTAAAATTGCACTTACCATTCACGCTGCAATCTAGTTCCTGGACAGTAAAATTGTCACGTTTGTTTCCCAGTTCGGTTAAACCCCTTCCCGAAGTTAAAAATATGAATATGAGTACTCGAATCGAAGCTCTTCGAGTCTAGTTTTCAATACAACAAGAATCAACTCAAAATAGGATCTGTACAAAAAGTTATAGTTAAAATACTAAACCATGTCAAAGTTTGACAGCATTGTATTTTGTACTATAACTTGTATTTTGTTACAACTTGCTACATTTTGAGTTTCTTAGTCTTCTAATGATCCAAGACTTACATTTTACTCAAATTTCTAGGGTCTTACATTAAGAAATATTTAAAGAGTTAAATAAAATTAAATTAATAATTATTTTTATATTAATTTTCGAAAATAGTTGAAATGGTACTTACGTATAATTGTTTGCATTATATTATTAGTGGATGAAACCTGGTCTAGTGGTTGTTTGAGTTTGCATGGGCCAAGTTCAAACCTTTCCAAGTCCAAAAAGGTTTCTAATTGTTGTAATATTTTTTAATTGTATCTTTGTGCACTATTGGAAAGAGAAAAATGAAAAGGGAGCTCACCCTTACGTTACTGCAGTAGGTGTTACCTACTTGATTTCTTTGTTTTATTTTATGTATTCATTTGCTTGGTGGGAGAGAGAAAAAAAAATTGATGAAAAGGTGTGGTTGGTTTTAGTTAGCGTGAATGTCCAGGGTTTGAGGAAATTTTGCTTTAATTTGTTTCTTTTCCTTCATACGTTACTTTGCATGGCCATTAGCTTTTCATTTTTCCATTTTGCATGGTTGTAAAGACACATTTTCTTAGACTTAGGAAGTTTATACGTGACTTTTGATTCCTTGGAGAAGTTACCATTTCATAAAAGTTATAGGCTCCATAAATGGGTATTATAGAATCACTTAAACTTACTATAAGTCTATCAGTTACACACATTAAAGTGGTGTTTTATTGGAGTTAACGTGGAGTTAGAAATGAAAGAATCTGAAATGACCTGGGTAGGGTGCCCTTGAGGGTAACCTTGAGTGGTTGGTTAAGGGTTAGTAAGGTTTAAGGTTGGTTCCACTTAAGTGGGTTATTCTAATTTAGTTAGGTTGTATTACAAACTTGGTGAGAATGGAAAAGAGAGGGAGAACCATGAGTTATTTTTGGAGATGCACAATTGGAGAAAATACAAGTTGGTGAGAGAAAGGAAGAGTCACCCTAGCCTTAGAGTTTTTGGACGTCACTTCTAGAAGACCTAGAGGAAGGAAGGCTTGGAGTCTAGTGAAGGAAGGAAATCTAAGAACATGGAAGATGGCTTGGAACTAGAGGTAAGGGGTTTAACTTGGGATATAGCATGGTGTATGATGGGTAGAAGGTAACATGATAACGTTGTTGCATGCTTTCTTCCTTTTGTGTTGAGATTATAGTTAACATGTTATTGCAGGCTTTCTTTCTTTTGTGTTGAGATTAAAAATAATATGTTGATGGATGCACTCTTTTTTTGTGTTTAAGTTTCGTGGATTGTTGCTTGGAGAATGGGTATTCCCATGTTCATTTTCGTTTTGCTACCATATGGGGTATATAATGGATTATACATATTTATATTTTATGAAAAAGTGTTATTGTTGTAATGGGTATGCATGCTGGTTGAATTGGGGTGTTGGTTGTGTATGAAAAATAGTCATGGTACACTTAAATCATGTATATTGTATGTATCTTGTTTCTTATTATCTTGCATGAATTATACATTGTTGGGTGCACTTATCTATACTCTTTGACCGAGAGTGTGGGTAAGAGGGTTTTGTGTATTCTCTTCCATTGTTTGAAGAGAAAAGAATGAGTTTTGAGTATGAGAGGAGCGAAAGTGAGCTTTTGGTAAGTTGGGGTACATGGGGTTGATGGAAATAGTGAAGAAAGGAGAAGTTGGGTGTCATTGATGGAAGGAGATCATGAAATAAGAATAATGTAAGTGGAAGGAGGAGATTGGCACATTACAAATCACCTAGCAAAGGCAAGGAGAAAAGATGGAAGTCTTGGAGTTCGAGTTGAGAAGGAGAATAAAATGGGGGAGAGCTTTCGGTTCAGTTGGAAAATGTTAGATATAAAGAAAAGGAAAAAAAAAAGAGGAGATGGTGAAGATGTTGCATGGTTGACGTGAAAAGAGGAAGGAAGATGTGTGTTTGCTTTTGACGTGAAATGGGAGAGGAGAATGAGAGAGGTTTTGGGGTTGTAAGTCAAAGAGAGATAAAATAAAAATGGTAGTGTGTTGGTGATAGGCTACATAAATTGGAAATGGAGGAGAGAGAACGGTGTATGTGTGAGTGGTGATTTACTTAGAGTGAGAACAAAATGGGTATTTGAATGGTGTTGAAAATCAAAGGAAAAGAATGAGATAAAGAATGTGTACCCATGGGGCAGTACGTAAATTGTGGTCGAGAGAGTGAAGAGAAGAAAAATAAAATAAAATTAAAGAGTATGATGTGTGGTGGGGCCGTGAATGTTGGTAGCATGAGAGAGAAGATTAAATTTAAAAAATGGTAGTGCGAAGATGTGTGGAAGGAGGAGTTACGTTAAAAGTGGTAGAGAGAGAAAGAAGTTTCATTTTAAAGTAAAAGGAGGAACGAAGAATTAAGTGTGGTTTTGATTTTGTTTTAAAAAAAATGAAGACGATGGGAGAGAGGAAAGTTGGCTACGTAAAAGTGAAAGAAAGGAGAGAGAAAATGAGTTGGAATTTAGGTTTTGAGGGGACTCGCGTGGGGCCCACTTGGGTGAGAGAAAATATGTTTTTTTTTAATTAAAATGATACAATGGTTCCACTTGGACAAGTTGTTAGAAAGGTTGTGTGTTTAGAGAAAAAAAGAAGTATATTGGATATAGGTGTCTTCCTTGGTGTTGTGTTATTAGTAAAAAGTGGGGGTGCACTAGAAATTTGTTCTAGTTGATGGAAGTGTGAAATTAGTAATTTCATGGGGTGCGTCAGAAAAAATAATAATAATTAAATTAAGTTATTTAATTATTTGTGTTTGTTTTACTAATTGTTGGTCAATGAATTTGGTTGACTTTGTATATAATGGTGATCTGTGTATGGTTGTGATGGTGAAGTTGTGAGAGCAAGTATTTTGTCATTTCATTGAAATTTTTGTCAAACCGATGGTGTTCGTATTGTGATACGAAAGTGTGTTGAGTTCTCTACAGAGACTGAGATTCGAGTGTCACCCTATCCTAGTGCGGGAGGACTAGAGAGGGTTGGATGTTTCGCCCAATGACTTCAGCTCGTGTGAGTATAGTGTTACCAATGAGGAGCATTGGTAAATGTTGAAGTAAATTGTTTTGATGATGCTACTAAAAGTTTAACCTGAAGAAGATATTTGAGATAGTTTTTTAAAGCAAATTGTAGAATATGATTGTAGTAGGAAAGTCCTCAAAGTTTGTAAAATTTGTATTTTAGATAATGTACTGAAATAGTCGATTATGAGGAGCAATAATCGATTATCTTGATTCTTTCAGGAATAATTGATTATCACTCCAAATAATCGATTATCACAAGTCTGTTTTTTTAAATATGTTTTTGAAAAACCTATAACGAACTTGGATAATATATTATTACTTACAATAATCGATTATTACTGGCAGTTGGGACTTGACCTTTGATATTCAGAGTAGCTGGCTATATATTGGACTTCTGAGAACTTCAGAAGTAACGTTGTTGAACAGAAGCTCTTACAGAATACTGTTTGTTAGAGGAAGTTCTCAAAAGCATTGTTCAGTTCCCTTGCTTGGTCTCGTGAATAGGAGAAGCTCGCGTTTTGTATGTTGATAGTCGGAGCAAGTTCTCTTCGAGTTAGCAAGGTGCTCTGCCTGGTCTCGTGAATAGGAGAAGCTCGCGTTTCGTGTGTCGATAGTCGGAGCGGTTATCTTCGAGTTGACAGAGTGTTCTTCTTCCGGTTCGTTCGTTGAAGGAAGGTTTAATCATATTTTTATTCATTACTATTGTAATCTGAAAAACTGTTTTTAGTGAAACTGTTAATCACTTTTTATAGTGATTAACGACTGAACGTAGATTCTTTTGAATCGAACCAGTATAAAAATTACTTGTGTGATGTTTCTACTCCCTACATTCTTTAATTTTATTTGCACATCAACTGTTCGACAAATTTTCTCTTAGAAAATTTATTTTTGAAAGCTGACCATTTTAATTTAAAAAGTGAACGAACACGCTTTCCGTTATTCTAAGTTTTATTCTGTTGCGTTATACTCTACGAACGATACCGATTGTTCCAACAATTGGTATCAGAGCTTGCTTTGATAGTTTTTCAAACTTTTCGAAAATGGCTGGTCATCATAATCAAAATCTTGTATATGCCGAGGGTGCTTCTATTAACAGACCACCACTTTTTACTGGTGATAATTATGCGTTCTGGAAAGTCAGAATGAAAATTTTTATGGGGTCTGTTGACAGAGGTATCTGGGAAGCAGTACAAAATGGTCCTTTTATTCCTAAAAGTATAGTTGATGGTGTAGAGGTAGAAAAATAATATTTTGACTAGACTGTTGAGGAAAACAGAAGAGCCCAATTTGATATTAAGGCTCGAAATATAATTTTATCTGCACTAACCATTGATGATTTTTTCAAAGTGCACAGGAAATGTGGAAATTTTTAAGACTTATAATGAAGTCATAGATGTGGATAAGTTAACAATGTCTGACTCGAGCTCTACATCAAGCTCCTCAAGCTCAAGCGATTCTAATGAGCAAGAAAATTTATGTTTGATGGTCAACGATGAATTATCTGGAAGAAAATTCTTGATGAAAAAGAAGAACAATCAAGGCTCCGCATCAAGCTTTAAATGTTACGAATGTGGTGAAAGAGGCCATGTTAAAGTTGATTGTCGAAACAACAAGAAAAGTGAAGAAAAAAGAAAAAGAAAACTCACAAAGAGAAGAAGGCCTACATTGCTTGGAATGATAATGACTCATGTAGTTCAAGTGATTATTCTGTTGAAGAAGCAAACCTATGTTTGACGGTTGCTACTGATGACACTAAAAGCAAAGTAAGTGGCTCTAGCCTTGACACTAGTGAGTTTGATTTACAAAAAGTTTTTCTTGAATTATTAAATGAATATGAGAAATTAGATGCGGATCATAAAAATTTGGAAAATGAGTTTAAGGAATTGAAAATTAAATATGAAAGTGCATTGGATGAAGAAGTTGTTTTAAGAAACAAAGTTAGTAATCTAGAAAGAAAATTGTCTGAATAATATAAAGTTGTACATCCTGTTGAATGCCTTTCATGTAAGAGTCACATGCTTGGCATAGATATTCTTGAAAATTTGCTTGCTAAAGCCACCAAATCTATTTCACATGTTCAAAATGGTTTTAGAAAGAAAAATGTTAAAAATAAGAACATGCATCAACATAGGAAACCTCAATTTAAAACAACAGATCGCACAATTAATATGGTGATGAACCCAACACTAATCCATCTGGTACAAAGCAATCAATTTCACGGATATTCAAATGAGAACCCATATGATCATTTGACGACATTTAGTGAAATTTGCAACACTGTGAATATGACTGGAATATCAGACAAAAGAGTAAAGCTTAGCTTGTTTCCATTCTCATTGGGAGGCAATGCTAAGATGTGGCTTAATTCCTTTCCTGAAGTAACATTCACTACATGGGAGACTGTGGCAACCAAATTTGTCAACAAATATTTTCAACAGTCTAAAATCACTCAGGGAAGGCTGGAGATTTCATTGTTCAAACAAGGCATGGAGGAAACTCTTGGTCAAGCATGGGACAGATTTAAAGGCTTATTGAGAAAGACACCAGTTCACGAGTTTGATAAACACGTAGTCTAAAATGATGTTGGACGCCTCAGCTGGAGGTGATAACAAGAAAAAGACTGAAGATGAAGCCTATGACTTGATTGAGAATATGGCTGCTAATGAGCAGGAAACGATTAGTGATAGGGGCACACTTGTAAAAAAGGGAGGAGTTTTGCATTTGCCAGCCGATGATGCCATACTAGCCCAGAATCATCTTCTGACTCAAATGCTAGATAATTTAACGAAGGTTCTCTCGCAACTTCCAAAGGAGATTAGGAATGTCTCCCAAACACAGCAGCTTTGTGATTTCTGTGGTGGCGACCATATTAATGGTCAATGTGTTATGCTAGAGGAAATGCAGCAGGAAGCTAACTACATGGGTAATCAATTCTAGTATAGGCAATGTAATTTTAACCATGGTAATTCTAGCCAAGGTTGGAAGAACCACCCTAGTATTGGACAAAATCAGAATAACCCAACTGGGAAAACAGGAAGCTTCCGACAGCAGCAACCATCACCTTTATGGCAGCAAGCAGCTTGACATAGACCGTTAGAAGTTTGAATGATAGATTTGATAAATTCTTGAAAGTCTATGAGTCTCAACAAGCTAGTGACCAAGCCAGCTTCAGATCATTGGAGATGCAAATTGGTCAGCTGTCCAAAAGGGTAGAAACCACTGAAAAGAATCAGTTTAGGGCTAACACTGATGTGAACCCTAAGGATGAGTCAAAGCTATTCTGACGAGAAGTAAAAGGAAGTCAGAGGTGGAGAGAATTGATATTGAAAGCAGTGAGGAAGAAGATGAGGAAATAATTAGTAATGAAGAATCTGATGAGCAGGGAAGTAATGAAGAAGAAGAGGAGGAGAAAGAAGAAGAGGAGAAGAAAGAACTAAAGAAAGAAAGTCACCGGGAACCATTCAGGGAGATCTTTAATCAGGTGACTGTTGTTCCTTCAGTACTTCCTCCAATTCCTGATTACTCTAAGAGGATTAAGTATTATCTTGGATAGGTAATTGATCTTGATGATGAAGAAGATCAGGAATTTTGTGTTAAGCCTAGAAAGAAGAATCATCCGAAAAAGAAAAAGGATCTAGGGAGTTTAACTCTTCCATGTGTTATCAATGATGTGGATATAGGAAGAGCCATGATTGATTCAAGATCAAGTATTAATTTGATGCCTTTCAGTTATTTTAAGAAGATTGGAGGGCTAGTACTAAAACCTGCTCAAACTACCCTGACAGTTGCGGATGGTTCTATTAAGAAGCCAGTTGGTAAGGTGGAAGTTGCAATTGTTCGAATTGAGCAGCTGGAGTTCTTGATTGACTTTGTAGTTGTTGATTTGGCGAATGAAGGAAGAATTCCATTGATATTGGGTAGACCTTTTATGAGGACTTCTAAAATGTTGATGTGTTTCAATGACGAGAAGATGATATTGAGAGATGAAGAAAAGGTGTTGATTTATGATGGTGCTAAAGAAAGAATATTCAAAATAAGAAAGAGAGCCGGATATAAAATGTTAAGAAGAAAAGCTGCATATGAGGAGCACACAACAGGTTCGGATACTGATAGCTGTCATGTTTTGCAGGTACCTATAATTGAAGAAGGACAAAATTTGCATCCTGAACCTAAAGAAGACCCATTCCGACCACGTATAAAGGTGAAATATAAAAAGAAGGAGTGAGTGATAAAAGAGTTGAAGGAGGAAGGAGTGGTGGAGATCGAAGCACCATACTCTAGACGCACAAAGCAGGTGGATGGAAGAAAGCTAAAGATTTGGTGTACTAAAGACACCAACACGAAGGACAACACATGATTTTGCTGGAGGAATATATTTTGTTGTAAACCATTTTTTTTTGTATTTTGGACATGTAATTATTTGGATATTTAAACAATTGTTGAGTAGCATCTACTGAGGGATGCTAATTTTTATGTATCCACTGAAGGGTACAGGAAGGTACACCTACTGATGGGTGTTGGTAAGAATTGCACTTACTGATGAGTGCTAAACAGGTTTGGGTCAGGCTCGTGACGTTAAACTAGCGCTACCTGGGAGGAAACCCAATTGATTATTTGTTTGCATGTGCATCTGAGAGGGGAAAGGCATGAAATTGAAAAATTGAAGGTTAAAATCAGGTGCAAAAGGGTGGAATCACGAAAAAGTAAGCAAAGAAGAGAGGGATAAGACTACTGCTCACCGTTGAGCGGTGGCGGCGCAGACTTCGCTTGGGCTTTTAAAAGCTCAGCGTTTTTGGGGTTCTGCCCTTTCGAAAACTCTCTTTGAAGCTCGCCCAAGCGTTCTCTGTGAACCCTAGCACCCAATTTACAGTTTCAAAGGTTTTCCAAAGGGATTTCCCCACTTTTTCTCATCACCCACTCACAAAAATCTTACTTTTCTATCATTGTCTTGTCAAAGTTCGGGGTTTTTGTTGAGGGATCGTGCATTCAAGAGGCATTCATCATCAATTAGGTGGAAGTTAGCAAGCATCTAGTTTCTCCACTCAAGTAACTTGTGCAATTTCATTCTTAGGGTTTCTAAATTTGAAATTTGATGAAGAACATGCTTAGGAACATGATAAATTAGGGATTTTAATTTCTATGCATGATTTGATGAAATAGGAACTGTTTGAACCGATTGAACTGCATGAATTTGGTCTGGATTGATGAAATTAGTGTTATAGTGGAGAATAGGGCGATCTAAAAAAGGTTTTTGAGAAACCCTAGTCGCCACCGCTGAGCGGTCTCCTTTGACGTTGTGCGGTGATGGAGCTTCAGGCAAACCGCTGAGCGGTCTCCTTTGACGCTGAGCGGTTTGCTGCAGATTTTGTTGGATGCTTGATTTTTGATGCAGGG
The DNA here is from genome assembly GCA_027742785.1 of Vigna reflexopilosa. NCBI lineage: Eukaryota > Viridiplantae > Streptophyta > Magnoliopsida > Fabales > Fabaceae > Vigna > Vigna reflexopilosa. The sequence continues at coordinate 21,282,689 of CM050918.1, forward strand.
ATGCTGAGGGACCCTGTTCTTTCCCTCAGTGTTGGACTGTGATTGGCTTGAAATTTGATTAATGATGTACTAACCTCTAATGATGAATTCCTGTGTTCTTTTGAACTTTATTATATGCAAGAATGTCATCATCATCAAGAAGGGTGAAAACTCTTGGTAATAAAAGGAAGGAACCTGAGAGGCCAAGAAGATTTTATTCTCCTAGGTTCCTCTCCAGGAAACATGAGGAACATTATGTTACTGTGTAGGAGAGAAGATTGCTGATGGAGAGGAAGGCCACTTTTATCCCAGACTTGGGTCCTGAATTTGGAGCACAAATCATAAGGAGAGATTGGGAGAGGTTGGCCACATATCCTGCACCGCCCAGCATTGAATTGGTAAAGGAATTTTATACAAATGCCTTGCCTAGAGGAGGAGTTGATGCTGGGAGATATATGAGCTATGTGAGGGGACAGATCATCAGGTATGACCTTGACACTATTAACAAATTTTTGGGCACTGAATGGCCAGGTGAACAGTGCCAGTATACAACACTTGTTGGGGGGTTCAGAGATATAGCAGATATTGAGGGGTTATGTGCCTTCTTGGAAGGCATTTCCAGAATAACCCTAATGGATTGCCCGTAAACATTATAAGGGCAGATTTGACGCCTTTGGCAAAATACTGGATGGCATTCACTCATGCCAGTATTCAGCCGTGCTCACATGTTTCTAACATCACCATGCATCGGATAATCTTCATTTACTGCATGCTGGGGCAGTTAGATGTGAATGACGGGAGGGTCATTGCCGACGAGATTCAGAGCTGCGCTACTACTATGAGTAGCAGGACACCGCTAGGTCATCCGTCCCTAATCACCTTTTTGTGTCAGCAGGCTGGGGTGGATACTGCAGTTCGACCATATGAGAGGCCTAAAAAGGCCATAGATGCTGCCTATTATCAGCAATACTGTGAGGAAGAGGAGGCAGCCAGAGCACCTAGGAGACGTCCTAGGAGAGCAGCAGCACAGCAGGAGCATGTACCTGCAGATGCACCGACACAGCACGCCGAGCCATTTCAGATGAGGGACATGTATATGTCCATGATAGAGGCTAGGATGGAGGCTCTTCGTAGAGGGCAAATAGCTACTTCCGAGATGGTAATAGGGTTGTATCAGCAGCCACCAGTGCACATGTGGACCATGGACAAGTTCCATGAAGCTATGGCTTGGCCTCAGGAGCAGGCACAGGACAACGGGTCTGGAGCAGCTGAAGCACCAAGCATGGATGATGACGATGAAGAGAACTTTGAAGATGCTGATGATGGAGACCACGAGGACTCAGATGAGGACATGGATTGAGAGGGCATCTGCTGATGGATGCCCATGCTTTAGACAGGGTTTTATCTTGCACTTTTGTACTTTTGTTTTTTTTTAGAATAGGTTGAATTTTGATTGTTAGTGTCTATGCTTGGCTTGAACACTAATTCTGAAAATGTTTGATTTGATGATATTGCATGATGAATCTATTTGATGATGATTGGATGTGGGTGATGATTGAGTTGTGTTGATATTCAGGTGAAAAGTTCACTAGCTATGTGAACAGATGTGTGATGAATTATGATTGTGGTTATGATGCTAAGCAGGGTGTATGAATGGATGATGTGTGAGAAAGCATGTTGTGTGAGGAATTGAGCTCCAGAGTATTCATTGTTATATGTACTGTTTACAAGAAAGCATGAATGATATTGCATGAGTCTTAATAATTGATTGAATTGAATGTTTGTGTCATATGATCAAGGCCTTTTTTGGAAGTCCTTACTTAGCCAAATTTTTACCTAAAGTGATTAAAATGTTATACCCTTTTTGAACCTTGGCCTTAAATAGGATGAAAACCCTTGTTTTCAAATTATTTACCTTGAGTTGGGTTGAGAATAATTGGTTAAAAGGTTCAAGTTTGGGGTTGTTGGAAAAATTTGAATGGTAGAAAAAGAAAGGCATTGAGCTCAAGTTTTGAAAAAGAAAAATGCATGAGAAAAGAAAAAGAAGAAAAGAAAAAGCATGGAAGATGAGCTCAATGTAAAAATAAAAGGAAAGGGAAGAAGTTGGGAATGAGTGAGATTGGTTAAGAAAGAGAGTTTGTACTTGAACTTTAAATTTTAAATTAGCTCTCTTAACTCAATGATTTTGTGATTCAGAAAAATCAATTTTTCTTGATAGCCTAGCCTCATTGTAAGCCTTTGAAGAGTGCTTGTGATGGCATTGACATGTAAAAATGTTGATTGTATTAGATGAAGGGCAATTTTGTTTCATGTGACATGTGAATAGTAGAAAGTGGAGTGATTTCTTAAATACTTGAGCGATTGAGTGAAACACTTGCTTGGTGAGAATTGTTGAATTCCATGATTACATCTATGCTTAGTTGATTGATCATTCATAAATAAAACATCTGTTGGGAAATATGTGATTATGTGAACTGAGTTGAATAGAAAGCATGGATACATCTTGATTTGATGCCACTGAAAATCTAATTGACTAGTTTTTGTCATAGGAAAAATGAATTTTGGGATTGTTGAACTATTTGATGAAAAAAGTGGAAAGGCAAGTTTTCTCTTGTTTGCTTGAGGACAAGCAAAGTTCTAAGTTTGGGGTTGTGATAACGGTCTAAAAACCGTTATTTTCATGCTTAAATTGATATCGAAATACACCCTCTATGGCTTAGAATGAGCTTAGAATCAAGTAAAACACTTAAGTTGAGTCATTTGAGAGTCAAAAGTTGTTTTTAGAGATATTATGCTTGTTTTCCAGGGTTTTGATGAGAATTAAGAATGGAATTGAAGAAGGAAGGTCTTAGACTCAAGGAAGAAGAAGAAAAATGAAGAAAAGAAGAGTCCATGCACCGCTCAGCGTCAAAATGCACCGCTCAGCGCCAATATTCGAGGGAAAGCTGTTGTCTGGCGCCCAGGCAGTGATGCTTAGCGTCCAGAGCGATAAGAGGCAAACCGCTCAGCGGTGAAATTAATCGCTGAGCGGTGGTGCGACTAGAGGGAAACAACTGAGCGGTAAAGTTGGACGCTGAGCGGTTGTCTGCTGGGCTTGGGCTTAAATTCTGTTACTTTTATGCCCTATATATAGCCCCAATGCGATTCAAATATTATCCTTTTGGCAGAAGAGGACGTCCAGAGCTATTCTACACTCCTTGGAGAAGATTTCTTGGATGCTTAGGCTCCATTTTATCATATCTAGGGTTTGCTTTTCTATTCTTTCATTGTATTTCATCTAGTTTCACCATGTCAATGGTGAACTAAACCCTTTGTTGTTGGGGAACAATGTAATCTTTTGAAACTCTCTTATATTGAAATTCTTGTTTTATTCATATGCTTGCATATGTTGTTATTATCAATTGTGGGTTCTTTATCTATGCTCTATGCTATTATCATTTAACTCATTTGATAAATAGATGTTTGCCTTTGTCGATACGGGGACGTACGGAGAAGTCATGAACTGATAAGGAATTCTTGACCAAAAAATACCACTTAGGGATAGGGGGTAGGACGATCAATTGTATTTGCTTCTGTGGTACTTGCACTGCTAATTACTAGGGGAGACTAGGGATAGTAAGCCAGTAACTAGTAGTAGGCTCTTCTCGCCGAGGGATCGGGTTTAGGGTAGACTAAGAAAGTTACATGACAATTAGATAATAAAGCGAATTTAATAAGAAGAGTAGATTTAAGAGAGTGGATAAGATGAAATTGGAAACCCCAACAACTCCATTCATCTATACATTTTTCTTGCCAATTGAATCATCCGCATTTGTATGTTTACTTTTTGTTTTTGCATTTAAAACACAATTTAACTTTTGCTTTTGCTTCCAAAAATGGCCTTGATCATATGACACAAACATGTGATTCAATCAATCATACAGGATTAAGGAAAAATCATTCATGCTTCCAAATGAATAGCACATATATCTATCAAGCACTCTGGAGCTCAAAATTCCTCACACAAATATGCTCACTCAACAACTCAAATCTCAATCATACACCCTGCTTAGCATCATAACCACAATCATAACTCGTCATGCATCTGTTTACACAGCTTGTGAACAATTCACCAGTATAGAAGCATATATAACAATCTCAATCATCATTCACATCAACCATCATCAAGCACACTCATCATGCAATAAAACAAGTCAAACCACAATAAGATAAGGTGTTCAAGCAAGTTCACACAAACCTACACGACTAGACTGAAGCAAACCTACACTACAAGTTCATATTACAACTGACAAAGAAAAATAAAAACCCCTATTCTACTGCATGTGACATCCATTAGTAGATGTCCGATCAGCCCATGCTGTCGTCAGAATCCTCATCATCTCCAGCCTCTACATCCTCAAACGCATCATCCTCCTCATCGTCATCCATCATTGGAGCTTCAACTGCTCCAGATCCACTGCCCTGTGCCTGCTCCTAAGGCCATGCCATAGCACTATGGAACTCGTCCATAGTCCACCTGTGCACTGTTAAGACCCTGGCAAGTGTACCAGATCGTATCAAGTAATATAATTGGTAAACCCAATATCGTTCTCCCAAAGGACTCAAAGGCCTTATCTTTCGTGTAAAACAATATCGTAAGACTTGTAGAGAAAATTAATTTGTGGTTTGAATGCAAAAACAAAAAGTAAACATGTAAATGCAAGTGATTCAATTGGCAAGAAAAAGGTATGGATGAATGGAGTTGTTGGGGTTTACAATTTCATCTTATCCACTCTCTTATATCTACTCTTATTAAATTTGCTTTATTATCTAATTGTCATGCAAACTTTCTTAGTCTACCCTAAACCCGATCCCTCAGTGGGAAGAGCCTACTACTAGCTATTGGCTTACTATCCCTAGTCTCTCCTAATAACTACCAATGCAAGTACCATAGAAGAAAAATACAATTGATCGTCCTACCCCCCTATCCCTAGGTTGTATTGCTTAATAAAGGAATTCCCTATCAATTCATGACTTCCCCGTACGTCCCCGTATCGACAAAGGCAAACATCTATTTATCAAATGATTTGAATGATAATAGCATAGAGCATAGATAAAGAACCCAACAATTGATAATAACAGCATATGCAAGCATATGAATAAAACAAGAATTTCAATATAAGAGAGTTTCAAAAGATTACATTGTTCCCCAACAATAAAGGGTTTAGTTCAGCATTGACATGGTGAAACTAGATGAAATACAATGAAAGAATGGAAAAACAAACCCTAGATTGGATAAAATGGAGCCTAAGCATCCAAGAAATCTTCTCCAAAGAGTGTAAAATAGCTCTGGACGTCCTCTTCTTCCAAAAGAATAAATCTCAAATCGCACTGGGGCTATATATAGCACAGAAAAGTAACAGAATTTAGGCCCAAGCCCAGCAGACCACCGCTAAGCGTCGTATTTTACCGCTCAGCGGTTTCCCTCAAGGCGCGCCACCGCTCAACGCTAGTTTCACCGCTGAGCGGTTTGCCTCTAATCGCCCTGGACACTCAGCTTCATCTCTTGGGCGCCAAACAGTGCTTTCCCTTGAATTATGGGGCTCAGCGGTGCATTTTGACGCTGAGCGGTGCATAGACTCTTCTTTTCTTCATTTTTCTTCTTCTTCCTTGAGTCTAAGACCTTCCTTCTTCAATTTCATCCTTAATTCTCATCAAAACCCTACAAAATAATGCAAAACACGCATAATATCTCTAAAAAATAGCTTTTGACACTCAAATGACTCAACCCAAGTGTTTTACTTGATTCTAAGCTCATTCTAAACCATAAAGGGTGTATTTTGATATCAATTTCAGCATGAAAATAACGGATTTTAGACCGTTATCATGCACCGGTGGTGTGTCGTACATGCCTACTATCATCTCAGCTGTGTCGTACATGCCTCCATTTTAGCCTCCATCATGGACATGTACATGTCCCTCATCTGGAACGGCTCTACATGTTGCGCTGGTGCATCTCGCTGAGCTGCTCCTCTTCTAGGACGTCTCCTAGGCACTGGTTCAGCCACCTCATCTCCTCCACAATGTTGTCTCTAATAAGCAGCATCTATGGCCTTTCTAGGCCTCTCAAACGGTGGAATAGAAGTATCCACCCCAACCTGATGACACAAATGTGTAATAAGAGAAGGATGGCCTAATGGTGTCCTACTGCTCACAGTAGCTGCACATTTCTCAATCTCATTAGCGATGACCTCGCCAATATTAACATTCATTTGCCTCAGCATGCAGTAGATAAACATAATCCTGTGAACATTGATGTCAGAAAGATGGGAACAAGGCTGAACGTTGGCATGAGTAAATGTCATCCAATATCTTGCCAAGGGTGTCAGATCCGCCCTCTTAATGTTAATGGGCACACCATTTGGGTTCCTGTGAAAATGTCCTCCAGGTACACAAAGTGCCAACTCAATGTCTTCATAGTCTTAACACTCCCTTATGTTCAATGCATACTGGCACTGCTCACCAGCCCACTCAGTACCCAAGAATATGTTAATGGTCTGAGGGTCATATCTGATGATCTCCCCTCGAACATAACTGGTGTACCTCTCCATGTTCACTCCCCTGAATAAGGCATTAGTGTAAAACTCTTTCACCACTTCAATGTTAGCTGGTGCAGGATACGTGACCACAATCATGTAATTTAATCGGTGCAAAATGTTTCTATTTCACCAAATCATGCATAGAAATCAAAAGCCCTAATTTATCATACTTCTACACATGTTCTTCATCAAATTTCAATTTTAGAAACCCTAAAACTGAAATTGCATGACTTACTTGGGTGGAGATACTCTAGATGCTTGCAAATGCTCTTTGGTTGATGGTGGATGCTTCCCCAATGCAATGCCCTCACCAAAAACCCCAAACTTTGACAATGGAATGGTGCAAAAGTAGAGAACTATGGAGTTTAAGTGAGTGGGTGATGGGAAAAGTGAAGGAAAACCTTTTAGAAATGTCTTGAGAGCGAAGGAAAGAGTGAAGGTCTATGGAGAATGCTTGGGTACGCCCTAGGGAGGTTTAAAAGTGTGCAAATGGGCCTCTAAAGCTGAGCCTTTTAAAAGCCCATGTTGGCAATCTGCGACGCCACCGCTCAGCGCTGGGTTACCGTTGAGCGGTGGGCGTTAAAAATTTCTTACCCCCTTTTTGGATTGCCTTCACATTTTAGGACCTGTAACACTTACTTTCAACTCTCATTTTTCAATTTTATGCACTTCCCCTCTCTCATGCAACATTCAAATCCTACCATGCAACTAAAACAGAGTTTAAAAATAAAACAATAATCAACTAGGTTGCCTCCCAGGTAGCGCTTGTTTAACGTCACGAGCCTGACCCAAACCTTTCTAGCACCTGTCTGTAAGTGCTTCCCAACACCCTTCAGTAGGTGTACTTAACTGTATCCTTCAGTAGATACATAAATAATTAGCTTCCCTCAGTAGAAGCTACCCAATATGCAAAAATTTAAAAATTGTTCATAATTACATCACCAAGATTTTAAGAATTGAATTACAAAAATATTATTCTTGGGTCACTAGGGTGCCTCCCAGTAAGCTCAAACACCCATCAGTAGGTGTTGATACTCCCCTTGCTTGATATTCTTTTCTTTTTCTTCTTCGTGCTGAATTTCTTCAGAAAATTAAGAACACCAAGCACCTGTTTCCATGTTTCAATCATAGGAACTTTGATCTCCAATTTCTTGAAGATTTCCATAAAGCACATAAATTTCTTTTCTTTCCTATGATATTTCTTTTGATGAGGAGAGGGTTTTTCATATGATCTTTTCTTCTTTCCTCTCTTCCTCTTTTTCTCACTCCTTTTTTTTCTCAACTTTCTTTTTTTATTTTTTCTTGCTTTCTTCTTTATTTTCACAATTTTTCTCTTTTTTTCTTTTCTTTCAACCACTATTTTTTTCTTATCATCATCTTCCTCTTCCTCACCCAACTTTTCTATTTCTTCTTCCTCTACAACTTTCTCTATCTTTTCCTCCTCTATCTCTATTTTCTTCTCATCAACAACCTTATCACTTTCAGAGATAGTGGCTTGGCATTCCTTCCTAGGGTTAACTTCAGTATTACCCCTAAGATCCAGAGACTTCATTATGCAAGAGAGTTGGTTCTTCCATAAACGTTGTTCAGCTTCCCTCAACGTTTCTCTTGGCATAGAGAGTTGTTGCTTAACATCTTTCCCAATCTGGATTTGATCCCAGTTTGAGTGAGGTTCCCACCAGTAGTTGAAATCATTTTGGTAGAATTGAGTACCCATATAATCAAATTCTTGTCCGTACTACATTCTGCAAACGTTAGGCACAAAACCCTAGAAACCATTTATTAAAACAAAAATAAAAACAAACATAAAATCAAGTTAGATTTAATCAAATCACATTACTAGAAAAGTTAAATCGTAGAGTCCCCAGCAACGGCGCCAAAAACTTGTTAAACCCTTGGCAAGTGTACCAGATCATATCAAGTAATAATAAAATGGTAAGTCCAAGTATCACTTTCCCAAAGGACTCAATGGCCTAGACGCTCATGTGCTTTGATCGCATAAGACTTGAAAGAAGAATAATTTGGTATTTTGATGCAAAGATAAAATTAAACATGCAAAATGCAAAACTTGAATGAATTGCCAAATGAAACTATGGATGAATGGAGTTGTTGGGGTTTACAAATTCATCCTAATCCACTCCCTTATACTTACTTTTCTTATTAAATTCGCTTTATTATCAATGTCATGCAACTTTCTCAATTACTCTAAACCCAATCGCTCGGCGAAAAGAGCCTATTACCATAATTACTAGTTTATATCGCTAGTCTCACTAGTAATTACTAATGAATTAATCATAGAAGCTTACAAGCAATTGACCGTCCTACTCCTATCGCTAGGTAGTATTGCATAATCAAGAGAATTCTTAACAGTTCTAGATTTCCCCATACATCGCTGTATCGATAAAATCAAAGATCATGACACCAAATGAGTTAAATGATGCAAGCTCTAAGTCCTTCCTTCTTCATGTCCATCATTCAATTCTCATCAAATCCTGTCAAAATAATGTAAAACAAGCATAATATCTTCTAAAACCACTTTTGTCTCTCTTGAACCCAAACTAAGGTATTTTGCATGATTATAAGCTCATTCTAAGCTATAGAGGTTGTGTTTTGATATCAAATTAATGTATAAAAATAATGGTTTTCCAACCGTTATCAATGGAAGGAAGCTAGTTGGATTTGGAAAAGCTCAGATGATGGACTTTCGACAGAGTTTCATTTGCTGGAAAATGCATCAGCAGAAGAGAAATCTCATTTACATTCCGAAAGTGTTTTTACATGTGATGCAAGATGGATTTATAGGAAATCCATTTAGCTAGGTGCGGTGTGGATGAATGCCGAAATAAGTGGATCACCATCCACATGGCAAGGCAAAGAGAATGTGTGCTGAAATCTAGAAGCTACATGTGCTGAGTGAATTACATGTGCTGAAAAATATGAAAAATGTGTCATCCTTGTGAAAAATAATATCGTTGTGAAAATAATATCGTTGAATGTAAGGCATCTAATGAAATAAGCATTATCGCATCTTAACAAACAAAGAAAAGTTTCGGTAAACATACTAAGACCAAACGATTCTATTGACAGTATAGGCATTATTACCGAACGATGATTTATTAGCAAAGGGTCACTACATGGTATTTTAGTAAACAACCCATTAAAGGATATTTTAGTAAACGTGCTATTAAATGATATTTTCTTAAATGCATCAATATGATAAATGGTATTTTTCTAAACGCACTCATATTATACCTTACTAAACAATGCAATAATGCACTAGATGATGTTTTTGGTAAACGTGCTAAAGTTATCAACAATGCTTCAAAAGCAATGTGTTGAAGAACAACTTGTTAAATGCACTCTTGTGCTAAACAAAGATTTCTAAACTTTAAAAGGTTAAACAATACCTTATGCTAAAGGATGTTTTCATCCAACAATGAAGTCTTTATGAATCAATAGTTGGTATCTTTTCAAAAGTACTTAAACGATCTACATGTATACAAAAACTTTCAAGCACTAAGTTATTTTGAACATGCAATGCAAAGCATTAAATGTAGAATGTTTCAAACAACAAAAGTAATAAGAACAAGGATACATCTGCCATCATACATCTGTACTCTACTCTATGTAGATGCCTATTGCACGTATCCACATGCTCCATCATCAACAAGTCAAAGTGGATGTTAGAAACAAAGAAGACATTCATGGAATGTTCTCTCCATCAAAAGTCGTGCTAAAGATTTTGTATAACCTACTTTGGTTAAAGTACTGCAAAACGCATGTCTACTCTTATATCATTGTTATGATATTGATATACTTTGATTTGATGTTGTAAAACGAGTAAGGGGATATCGCTCATATATTTGACAACTTTGATACATAAGCAATATTAATGCATATCGTTTAGATTGAGAGATGAGTAAACCCAATAAAGGTCTTTCCTTGCTCTGATATAGAAACAACTAAGAGAAATATATTGTTTACTATGATACAAATATACTAACATATGGGCTTTCTGTTTAAGAATTGTTGTATTTCATTTATTTTTTCATTTTGATAATAGAATCGTTAATGTGGTAATCCCAATGTACATTATTGGTTTCAATAAGTGTTTGTTCTAGCTCGATTTGATGAAAAGTTTGCGTGATTTCTATAATTTGTTTGTTTCAATTTATTTGCTTGGAGGATTGACTTCGTTTTGATTGTGCTGATTTGAGAATTTCAGGTGACTAATTCTTTGTTTACTGATTCTGCTTTTTGGTGGTGTTGTAGATAATTTCTCCTCATCATCTATACTTGAATCCTCGATTGGTGGTGAAACAATATCAGTTTTGGCGTCTAGTTATGAATTTCTTGTACTTTCATAAAATGGGTAAAGTTTCTGATGCTTGACACGTAAAATGGGTAAAATGACCTTATCTTGTCATTATTTTAAAAATTGACAATTCATTAAATATTGGCTAAGGTAGACATTACATCACTAGCGATTTAAACACCGTCAATGAAAAGAGTCAAATTAAACAATTTTTACAAAAGAATAAACCACTTTAAACACCAGAATGATTTAAGAATCATTTTGAACAAAACTAATGAATATATGAACCGAAATAAGTATTAAGCCAATATAAAATAACAAACATAGAGCTAAAGGGCACCAATGATATTGTAAATTCATTTATATAGTGATAAACGAAACAATGTTCTCTTTCCATATTAGGTTTCATATACTTTAATCTATATGTTTCTAAAAGAAAGAAATGGAGAAATAAACTATACATGAGAAGAGCTTTTCATTCCAAAACATAAACAAAGAAGTTTATTCTTTTCTTTATATAACATGTTATTAAAAAAAATATTCTCTACACGGATAGCAAAAAGAATGAAGTTTCTTTTTTTATTATTATTTTTCCCTTTATCAAACAGCCTAAAATAGTTTTATTTTCATTTTTTCTAAAATAATCATTCCTGAAAACGTTAAGGAATCTTTTTGGTTTCCCTTTGAGCTTATAAGGTTAAGGCTTAATACGTCTTTTAGTCCCTCGAAAGGGAGGGAATGTTCAAGTTCGTCCTACGTTTTTTAAAAAGTTCAATGTGGTCCTAACTTGTGAAAAAAGTGTACAATTAAATCCTTTTTGGTCACGACATTAATTTTTTAACGGTGTAGTGACCACCCTGGATAAAACAAAATGACGTGGATGTATGAGGTTGAAATTGTGAAAAAAATATAAATGATGTGGCAAAGGTTAAGAAAAAGAGAAATTAAGGTTTGGGTTCCTCCAACTTAGTTCGTCAATCATTGAAGCACCCAGAAAAAGAATTCAAAAAGATGCGTACAGAATCGTTGGCACCATAGAAAGATCGACGAGCAAGGCGATTAACGAAAGTGACACCATGAGAGCGAACCATCTGGGTAATGAGAGCGAGAAACTACAAAGGTGTTAAGACCCTGGCAAGTGTACCAGATCGTTATCAAGTAATAATAAATTGGTAAGTCCAAGTATCGTTTTCCCAAGAGACTCACGACACTAAACTGTTGTGCTTTTGCTTAACCACTCAAGACTATAAAAATAATATTTTGGGATTTTTACATATAAAGTGCAGAAAAATAAACATGAATGCAATTTGATCAATTGAGGTTAAACACAAAATTGGATGGATGGATGAAGATTAGAATATAAGATGAATATGTTGTTGAGGTTAGATTTCACCTAATCACTCTCACGCATATAAGAATTCCTCTTCTTCATTAATGTTAATGTCACTCTCTAAAACACTTAATACCGCTGTCACCGGTAAGAAAGCCTATCCTTAACTACGAGTTCATACGATTCCTAGCATCCCTAATAATTAATTCTGAAGCACATGAGTGTGTATGCAACCAATCCTCATATTACCACATATTCCTATGTATAGGCAATACTACCTTTGGGAGAATTTCCCCAGTTCTAGATTTCCCCGTACATCCCCATATCGACAAAATCAAGGATCATACCACCGAATGAGTTAAACGATGTATGCATTAAGCAAAGAGGAAAACTCTAACAATTAATGAAGTAAGCATATATCAATAAAAAGAATTGATTCAAATACAAGAGAGTTTAGAGGTTACATATTTCCCCAGCAAAAAATAAGGTTTAGTTCCCCATCGTCATGGAGAAACTAGGTGAATGGAATGAAAGAATGAAGACAGAAACCCTAAAAAGGAGAAAAGGAGAGTTGTCACCATGTCCAAATCTACCCCCAAAGGGGTGAAAAGTGTGTTTCTGTGTCTAAACCATCAAAAGATACAAACCCTAAAACATTCTGGCCTTTAAATAGGGCATAAAAATAACAGAAAACAAGCCCAAGCCCAAAAGATCAGAAAAATAACATAAAACAGGTCCAAGGCCGTGTCCAAACCGCGCAACGCCCAAAAACGGCGCTCTGCGGTTTGCCTCGAAGTCACAGAACCGCTCAACGCCCATTTTTACCGCTTAGAGCTGGTTAACTGCACTTTGGTCAACTGTTTGACTTTTCTGGTTGACTGGTTAACTTTTCTGGTTGACTGTTGACTTTTCTGGTTGACTGGTTGACTTTTCTACATTATATTTGACTTTTCTGCACTGCAACCCTTGGTACTTCAACTTTTCTTTCAATTCATTCCAAAAACCTACAAAATCAAGGGAATTTAATGATAAAATCATAAAACATGTGCTCAACTCTTTTATTCACAAAACTAAAGAAAAATCATGATTCCAAGCAAGTTTCTAAGTCAACAAGGGTGCATTTGATATCAAAATTAAGTATGAAAATAACGGTTTTTCAACCGTTATCACAACCCCAAACTTGAAACTTTGCTTGTCCTCAAGCAAACAAGATGAAACTTAGTTTTCCACAAATCAATACAATGGTTCAATCGCATTCAAAAGCTCTTTCTTTCAAGATAGGTAATCACTCAAATCAACTCATCAATAGAATTTAGTTAAGATGTGCACATGCTTTGATTCAAATTACTCATCATGGTGTTCACAGAATCACATAATCTTCCAACATATGCTATTCTGATGAATGATCAATTAACTAAGCATAGATATAATCATGAATCCATGGAATCATTCCTCACCATATAAAGTGTTTCACTCAAGCACTCAAAAGTGTTTCACTCAAAGGTGTATAAAAGTCACTCTGTCCCTCTACTATCCACATGCCTTTCATTTACCACAATCAAACATCATCACATACACATGTCATCACAAGGACTTTTCAAGGCTTATAATGTGGTCGGGCTAACAAGGAAAATTGGTTTTTCTAGATTACAAAATCCTTGAGTTAAGAGAGCTATTCACACAATCATGGTTCAAGCACAAACTCTCTTTTTACCAATCTCATTCATTCCCAACTTTCCCTTTTCTTCACATTGAGCTTTTCTTTTCATGCTTTGCTTTTTCTATTTTCATCTTTTCTCATGCATTTTATTTTCAACTCATAAGCTCAATGCCTAACTTTTCTTTTCTTTTTCAATTCTCCCATCAACCCCAAACTTGAACCTTTAGCAATACCCCAAAAATATTTCTCAACCTAACTCAAGGCAAAGATTTTCAAAGCAAGGGTTCTCATCCTATTTAAGGCTTAGGTTCAAAAAGTATAGAACATAAGATGTTCTTTTTTCATATGGGACGAAATTTTTAGCTAGAAAAGGGCTTTTCAAAAACGGCCTTGATCATATGACACATACATGCAAATCAATCAATCACCGAAATTTAGGCAAAATCATTCATGCTTCCAGTAGATAGCAAATATCTCAATAAGAACTCTGGAGCTCAAACCTCACTCATAAGCTTATTCCAATCATTCAATCACATACCCTACTTAGCATCATAATCACAAATACAAAACCACAATGCATCTGTTCACATAGCTTGTGAACTACCACCTGTATATCAGCATATTGTGCAATCTCAACATCATTAATATCAAAGCATCATCAAGCAATACCCATCATGCAAAATCAATAGTCAAACCACTGCATCAAATAAAGTGTAAAACCAAGTTCATCAATCCTACACTACTAAACAGAAACAAATAAATACAAAAATAAATCAATCAACTGGGTTGCCTCCAAGGTAGCGCTTGTTTAACGTCACGAGCCTGACCCAAACCTTTCATGCACCCATCAGTACGTGCAAACCTTACCATCACCCATCAGTAGGTGTACCTTCCTGTATCCTTCAGTAGATACTCAAATCTTCTAGCATCCCTCAGTAGATGTTATCCTAGTGGCATTCATCAGTAAATGTTGTTTAATGACATCCATCAGTAGATGTCTAACCATATAGCATCCATCAGTAGATGTTAATCTTTCTTATCTACATTGACATCCATCAGTAGATGCCTAAATCTTCTAACATCCATAAGTAGATGTTGTAGAAGCATCCATCAGTAGATGTTATCATCATTTCCATCAGAAGCAGCATTTAACCTAAAAAAAAATAAAATCAAATAAAATAAAACAAAAAAAATTCAGAAACGGGGTTAGAAACTGGGTTGCCTCCCAGCAAGCGCTTCTTTAGCGTCATTAGCTTGACCCGGTAAAGCCCAAACACCCATTAGTAGGTGTTGATATTCTATGTTGGCGTTCTTCCTTCCTTCGTGACACCAACAAAATCTCGAAAATTTCTTTGTCACCAACTCTAAGAATTTTCAATCTCAAGAGCGCGCTCTGTTTGCTTTGATAGTCTTGACAACCCATAACCTATTCTGAAATTTCATTGGTGTTCTAGGTTTGGGTTTGTCACTTTTCACATCAGGGTGTTGGTGAACCAATTCTCCTTCCTTATCTGCCTCCTGATGATCTTGTGCTCCTAATACAAATTTTTATCCTGCACACGCTAAAGAACACTACACTAGAGCACAAAATTAGCCCAAAAATAAAAACAATAAAAGATATATATATATATATATATATATATATTCATTTTTTTTAAATAACAAGATAAAAAGATAAAATAAAAAGATAGAAAGAAAAATAGATAGAAAGATAGAAAGAAAAATAGATAGAAAGATAGAAAGATGGAAAGATAGAAAGATGAGGAGAAGAATGAGGAGAAGAATAAGGAGAAAGATAGAAAGATTTATTTTATTTTATTATTTTATTTTATTTTCGTTTATCTTTTTTTTTCTTTTTTTTTTTAAAAAAATAGAAAGATAAAAACACACAAATGAAAACAGAAAAAGATATTTTTTTTTTCTTTTTTTTTAGATAGATAAAGAATAAAAACAAAAAGATAAAAACAAAAAAAGATATTATTCTTTTTTTTAATTAAAACAGAAAAATAAAAACAGAAAGATAAAAACAAAAAGAAAGTCTAATCAGTTAAGAATCACACACATAGAATAGTTCTACCACGAGTCCCCGGCAACGGCGTCAAAAACTTATTAAACCCTGGCAAGTGTATCAGATCGTTATCAAGTAATAATAAATTGGTAAGTCCAAGTATCGTTTTCCCAAGAGACTCACGTCACTAAACTGTTGTGCTTTTGCTTAACCAATCAAGACTATAAAAATAATATTTTGGGATTTTTAATATAAAGTGCAGAAAAATAAACATGAATGCAATTTGATCAATTGAGGTTAAACACAAAATTGGATGGATGGATGAAGATTAGAATATAAGATGAATATGTTGTTGAGGTTAGATTTCACCTAATCACTCTCATGCATATAAGAATTCCTCTTCTTCATTAATGTTAATGTCACTCTCTAAAACACTTAATATCGCTGTCACCAATAAGAAAGCCTATCCTTAACTACGAGTTCATACGATTCTTAGCATCCCAAATAATTAATTTTGAAGCACAGGAGTGTGTATGCAACCAATCCTCATATTACCACATATTCCTATGTATAGGCAATACTACCTTTGGGAGAATTTCCCCAGTTCTAGATTTCCCCGTACGTCCCTATATCGACAAAATCAAGGATCATACCACCGAATTAGTTAAACGATGTATGCATTAAGCAAAGAGGAAAACTCTAACAATTAATGAAGTAAGCATATATCAATAAAAAGAATTGATTCAAATATAAGAGAGTTTAGAGGTTACATCTTTCCCCAGCAACAGATAAGGTTTAGTTCGCCATCGTCATGGAGAAACTAGGTGAATGGAATGAAAGAATGAAGATAGAAACCCTAAAAAGGAGAAAAGAAGAGTTGTCACCATCTCCAAATCTACCCCCAAAGGGGTGAAAAGTGTGTTTCTGTGTCTAAACCATCATAAGATACAAACCCTAACACGTTTTGGCCTTTAAATAGGGCATAAAATAACAGAAAACAAGCCCAAGCCCAAAAAGATCATAAAAATAACATAAAACATGTCCAAGGCCGCGTCCAAACCGCTCAGCGCCCAAAAACGGCGCTCAACGGTTTGCCTCGAAGTCGCAGAACCGCTCAGCACCCATTTTTACCGCTCAGCGCTGGTCAACTGCACTCTGGTCAACTGTTTGACTTTTCTGGTTGACTGGTTAACTTTTCTGGTTGACTGTTGACTTTTCTGGTTGACTTTTCTACATTATATTTGACTTTTCTGCACTACAACCCTTGATACTTCAACCTTTCTTTCAATTCATTCCAAAAACCTACAAAATCAAGGGAATTTAATGATAAAATCATAAAACATGTCCTCAACTCTTTTATTCACAAAACTAAAGAAAAATCATGATTCCAAGCAAGTTTCTAAGTCAACAAGGGTGCATTTGATATCAAAATTAAGTATGAAAATAACGGTTTTTCAATCGTTATCAAAAGGCCAATCAAAAAGGGTTTTGGGAATTGGGGGTAAATAAACCCTAGATAAACCCAAATTGAAGGATTTGATGAAGAAGGTTCGAGTAAAATCAGGAAGAGAGGAGAGACGAACAAAAAATGGGCTATGAACTAAGGAATAATGTGTGAGACACGACATAGAAAGGAGGAAAACCTTTAGAATAATAGTGTAGTGAAGCGTACTGATGAGATAAAGCAGTATACGGTTTGGTGTTTAGCGTATGAAGAAAGAAGGATCAATTCATATTTCTCCATTGACAGTTTAACAGCCATGGGGCAACAGTTAAAGCTTTCAGATCAGCTGAAAATGAATTCAGATCGGCTTCCATGTTCTGCAACCAAATTTCCAATTTCAGAACTTTATATACCAAAACAACTCGACCCTAGACTAAATTTTACTGCAACCAGGTATCTTACGCACTCTCCTTTCTGGGTGCTTCAATGATTGACAAAGAGGAACTCAAACCCTAATTTCTCTTTTTTTAACCTTTGCCACATCATTTATATTTTTTTCACAATTTCAACCTCATACAGCCACGCAGTTACACAAAATAGACACCTCATTTTGTTTTATCCAGAGTGGTCATTGCACCGTTAAAAAATTAACGTCGTGACCAAAAAAGATTTAATTACACACTTTTTCACAAGTTGGGACCACATTGAACTTTTTAAAAAACGTAGGACGAACTTGAACATTTCCTCCCTTTCGAGAGACCAAAAGAGGTATTAAGCCTAAGGTTAACAAGGGAAAGTCAACACGGTTTTATGCAAGTGATTGACTATTGAAGTGTTAGGTCATGTGGCCGTGCTGTTGGATTCCTTTCGGGCATCATTCGTGGTACACTGTCTGATATTTTTTGAAAATGTCAAACATTTCGGTTTTCAATGCAAGTTTCTCTCTTTTCGTCATCATCACTTATTCTTGCCTTCTAATAGAAGGAAAATAATGCCATGTACCGAATGTTTTTAAGAGAAACAACGTTTTCTCATAAGTAATAATAATATCGTTGTTCTTGAAACAAAAAAGTTACGATTAAACTTATTTCAGATACAAATATGCACAATCGAATTTTGTTTTAAAATAACAAATAAGTCTACATATCTAGAACCTTTTTGATTTCATATCAATTTTAACGAAATGATATTCATATTAACCACACGTCATATTACCATTTTTATTTTATATCATATTTCTCATCTTCGTTTATGTAATTGTCATCAATTTAATTAATTTTTAGTAATTGATTTAATATTAATATTTATGTAATTATTATATGATATTCTAATATTTTTGTAATTATATTCCTTTTATTTTCATTAAAGTAGAAAAATTTTGTTATTTTGATGTTGAATTGTTTATAATTTTTAATTTTTAATATGCATATTTTGTTTTTAGAACTAGTTTTCTTGCGTATGTTTGGATAGGACTTTATTTATGTAATTTTTTTAGGTTAGTAAATATATACCATGTTAAAAGAAATTTAGAGGTAGAGATAATTTTTTTTTTGTTAAATATGCTTTTAGTCCCTAAATTATCATGCTATTTTGGGTTTCGTCCCTCTTAGAAAGGTTTGTTCATTTTCCTCCTCTTAGTTAGGAAACTCTTATTTTTAGTCATTAAAAGGAAATGACGTTAGATTTTCTGTGAGGTGGCCAACGATGAGCCACGTCACTTTTCTATTTTCTGAAACATGGATCCTTCCTTCCTGCATCTTCACACTGAAGCTTCTCTCCCTCCCTTATTCATCTCCATCATCCACCAACTTTCTTCATCGTCGGGCCGCCCCATCTCCTTCCATCTCCGACTGGTGGCAAATCCCCCACACCGACCAGACCGGCGCCAACATCTCCCGCTTCGTCTCCATCACCGTCGAGTACCTTTTCCTTCCTCTATCTCGCTTCTCCCTCCTCACATTCTACAAAAAAAAAATACAACTGGCTTTGCAAGGATGTCATTATTATCACCAAGAACCAATAGAAACCAGCAACAATAATAATATAATAATACCAGAAACCTGTGGCTACACTTCAAAGGAAAGATATGTGCAGCAAATCATACAAAATTAAAACAAATTATAATCCTTCAGTTTTTTTAGTCAGCAGCCACCCAGGCTCTTGTGAAGGGAAAATCCTTTTTCTTGGTTTTCCTATTTTCTCAATTTTCTTTATAATTGAGTCTTTCTTTTGTTTGAATCTTTGTATTATTTTCTACAGCATCTTTTATTCGTTCAGGTTAATCACTCATTCCGGTTGGTTATGTATTTGAAAACTTGCAAGGTGTTATTTTTATTTGTAGGTATACTATTTGTCAAAATGTCTGTGTTGTTGGCTACTCATTATAGTCTTTGCGAGTTTTTATATTTGGAGTTCCGCTTAAACTTGTATGCTTAAAGACGTTGCTCTTTTGAGTTCCATTTAAATATGTAAAAGCTTATTCAAAAAAGAATACAAACAAGTCTAAAACCACCTCACATTTCAAATCACTAATCAAACAAGGTCAAACTCACAATGGTTATTCTCGCAGACAAAAATAGAAGCAAGATCCCAAAGCGCAACAATGTTAAGCGCCTCGAACAACTGCCCTTGATTGGCAGCACCATCATCATACAAAGAAAACGTAACAGTCTCACCCTTAGAATACTTCTGCGCAAAAGCCACCCTTTTTCCTATAAAAGTGCATGGAACCAACTTTCCTTTTAGTGTTAGCAATTTGGGTCACTTATATAAATATACGTAATTATTACATGTGTTAGGGCCATTATATTTTATTAGCCAACTTTATAAAGTGATCTAATTAAGATAAATATGGCTAAGGGTATATTTGTCATGAAAGAATATTGTGTAGAGACCAGTAATAATTTTAATATGTTGAAGGGGCCAAATTATAATTATTGAAACTAAAGAATATTAACCGTTAGAGGTTATTTAAAGGGTCATGGTCATGGTCCCCATCTTTCATGTTTCTTTCCCTTTATCCCCATCAGAAGAGAAAATCTAGAGGGAACTGAAGGTGCTCTACAGAGGGAAGATCAAAGACTAATTCAAGGTTCATTAATTATTCTCAATGTCTTCAGGTACGCTTCCGCTCTACTATTAAAAAGGTATTGGGATCTGCTTTGATTAAAGGGTTTATTGCTCAATCTGTCAATCATAAATACTAACAATTGGTATCAGAGCATGTTAATTTATGATTAAATAACATGAATCAAATTTGGGATCTTTTAATTGATTATGAATTATATATCTGTAATCATTAATGTACATTAATTCTTCGTAAAAAAAAGAGAGGGAAATTAAAATCGAATTAAGAATTTCCAATTTTTGTTTTTGAATATGTTGATTACAATTCTTCGAAACCCTAATTTGGGAAGCCCCAAATTGAAACTCTAAGGAAATTCCTTTTTTTGATTTCCTTCTTTTTCTTTCCTAGTGGTGCTAGAGAAACCCAATTAAGAACCCTAATTAAAATAAGAAATTTAAATTGGGAAAATCCACAATTTGAAACCCTAAAATTTGGAATGGATGTTGGCCTTCTGGTGCGTCGTACCTCTATTGAACCTCGCTTCATCTCTTCTGATGCTCTTCACCACGCCTCATTCTGATTTGTGGTTCGATGGTTTTCTTTTTCTCCATTTGTGTTTTCCGTCAAGGAGGAGAACTGGGTCGCGGTTGTTTGGGTTTTTAAGCTGGCCCGTTTCTTCTGCAATGGGGTTCTTGTGCAATAATGGTTGTCGGAGGTGCGGAATCTTCTTTCCCGGTTGGTTACGCTTGCTGCGGTGGCACCTTTGTAGTGGAGTAGCGTTCGGCTACTTGCTTTGCCTTCCATGGCTGTTAGTTTTATGATTTTTTTCAGTTTTTTCGTTTGCTCGCTGGCGACGGTGAACTCTGGCGAGAAGTGCAGCCGCTCGCAGCAGCGAAAGACGACGGTGCTAGCAGTTCTGTTTTCGTGTTTCAGAAAGCTCGCGGAGTAGCGATAGCCACCGCTCGGTGCGACGCAGTGGCAGAGTCGCTGCCATGGACAAGCTTCCTCGTTCTTTAGTGCAGTGGCTGGTGGTGGAAAATGTGGTTATGGCAAGGACTGTTCACGGTTGACGACGAGGTTCAATCAACCATAGAGCGACTGACGATTAGGGTTTCTTCTATTTGCCTCAATGGCTTGAGGGTAGTGACCTAGCCCCAATCTGGGTAGGGCCAATCTGGGCAGGCCCATTCTGGGCAAGCCCAATCTAGGTTGGGAAGGTCTAATAAGGCAGATCCAATTTTAGGAGTATTCTTTTTTTGGACTGGATATGTATCTAAGGAGATCAGTTTTTGGACTTTTATATATTTTTAAAACTTGGTGCGGCCCAATCTTGTGCAGATTGCTCATCAAATTTGGGGTCATTAGATTTGTATTAAAATATAAGAGAATAAAGTAATATTAATAATTAATTATGAATAAATAATAGTGAAATTAATTATTAATTAAGGATAAATAAAAGTAAAATTAATAATTAATTAGGAATAAATAAAATTCAATTTTGGTCTTATTTATAATTTTTTAACTGAGCTATTGATAATTAAGATATCACCAAAGTGAGTCTTTTTTTATCTGGAGTAGTTCATAGAAAAATTATAAATGTTCGTGTTTATGCATATCCATGCGAGTATTGGTTGGCCCAAAGGAAGATTAATATTTGGCCGAATTGTATAGCACCTATGCCGATAACGTGTGATAATTATAAGGTTTTACGTGTCAATAATAAAATCAATCCAAAGATAGGGTTGTTATTGGACATGTTCTTATTATCAATGTTGATCATTACACCAAGATACCTCTAGTGGTTAATATTATTGTCCAAGGACTTGATATTGATGGGGCATTGGGTGTCTTGAGATCGGATAGACCATTATTTGAATATATTTATATAATTATTGATTTTACGATGTGAGTTTAACTCTTTTGTTTCTCTTGTATAAAATACAGTTACGATAACTTTAATATCTGCCAACTTACATTCAGTTCTTGTCCTCAAGGGTACAAATTTTAAGGATTGGAAAGACAACGTAGAGATAATTTGTGGCTGCATGGATCTCGACCTTGCGTTAAGGATTGAGAAACCTCCTTCTCTTAAGGACTCAAGCACCTCTGACGAGAGGAGAGAATATGAGAAGTGGGATCTGAAGAAATTACAAGTGCTAAAGATTTCCTTGTTGAGATTGAAAAGCACTTTGTGAAAAGTGAAAAGGTGGAAGCAAGTGCACTTCTTCAAAGCTTGACTTCCATGAGGTATTAAGGCAATGGAAATGTGAGAGAGTACATTATGGAAATGTCAAACATTGCTTCAAAACTTAAGGCGTTGAAACTTGAGTTGCAAGAAGACTTACTTGTACATTTTATTCTAAACTCTCTTCCTATACAGTTTGGACAGTTTAAGATTCCCTCTAATTGTCAAAAGGAGAAATGGTTTCTTAATGAGCTCATTTCATATTGTGTTCAAGAAGAGGAGAGACTGAAGCAAGAAAGGACTAAAAGTTCTCATTTAACCAATACCTCTAATGACAAGGGCAAAAAAAAAAAACTGAGAATCCTAATGGTGATGCTTCTGATGGTCATTTACAAAAGAAACAAAAATAGTTTAATAAATGTTTCTTTTGCAATAAAGTTGGACACATGAAGCTGAGGGCTCCTGACTAGGGATGCCTAGGGCAAGAAAAAAAAAAGAGGGAGAAGAGTCTAGCACGTCGCTCAGTGCCTCTCAGAAAGGCACTGAGCGCGACTTTCGGCTAATGGGTTTTAAAAGAATTAGGCTCAGCGTAGGGTTTGGCCCATTGCACATTTTTTACTACCCTAGGGTTCGCCCAAGCCCCCTCTCTCAGATTTTCCCCCTTCATTCTTCTACCAAAAACCCTTGTCTCCACCCACATTGCATTGTTTAGTCCAGCAAAGTTTGGGGTTTTTGTGTATTTTGCTGCTAGGGTTTGGATTCCACCAATTTCTCTGAGCATTTTTCACTGATTTTTGCATCTCAAACCAAGTAAGTTCATGCATTATAATTTTTAAAGCATGTAATAGCATGATTTTTGATGAACCTTGATGTTTATGCTTGATATATTGAATTTGTTGCTGTTTGAACCGATTAAAATATTTTATTAATGGTTGTAACTGAGGAAAATGTGTTTGGCAGTGTCTAAGGCCAGCTAGGGCCATGTTTGAGAGTTGAACTGACTAGCATTAAGGGCCCTTCGTAGGGACGCTCAACAAGGTTCTGTAGGTGTTGTTTTGATGGGTTCCTGGCTGTTTGCGTGTTCTTGGTTGGGTGATTATGTGTAGGTGACGCTGAGGGCCCTCTGTTTTGCCCTCAGCATGGATGGGAAGTGTGTGTTTTGAGTAGTTTGAGTTGTAAAGAACTAATGTTTGATGATGTTTTTGCTTGTTTTGTGAATCTTTATGGTGCAGGAATGGCTTCATCTTCAAGAAAGAGGATGAAAACTATTGGGAATAAGAGAAAAGACAAAGAACAAGTTTACTCAAACAAGTTCCTCTCCATTGCACATGAAAGGCACTTCCTAATAGTGGAAGGAAGAAGACTACTAATGAAGAGGAAGGTAGGAATCATACCAGCCATGGCCCCACAGTTTGGAAGAGAACTAAAGAGAAGAGGATGGGAGAACCTGGCTTCTTACCCAGCATCTGCAAATATTATCGTGGTAAAAGAGATCTACATAAATGCTAGGGCATTTGGCACTGAGAGGCAGAGTTACATGAGCTATGTGAGGGGTAGGAGGATACCTTACGATGCTGCCATAATAAATAGGTTCGTAAGCACTGAGTGGACAAGAGAGAAATGCCAGTTTGCTTTGACTGTGAAGAGGGCCCTGACTTTGATGATATAGAGAGGGTGCTATGTTTACCTAGAGGACGTTTCCAGAGGAATAGGCAGGAGGCGCCTATTCATATCAGACGTTCTTACTTGACGCCCCTGGCCAAATACTAGATGGCCTTTACACATGCTAATGTGCAACCCTACTCTCATGCATCTGATATCACGAACAATAGGGCCATATTCCTCTATTGTGTTCTTAGGTGATTAAATATTGATATTGGGCAAGTGATAGCCAATGAAATTCAAAGTTGTGCCCATTCTGTAAGTAACAAGGCACCCCTAGGACACCCTTCTTTCATTACTCATCTGTGTTAAATTGCAGGTGTTAATGTTTCCTCACCACCTGTGGAGTGTCCAAGAAAGGATATTGACGCCTCCTATTATATACAATATTGTGCGTTGGATGAGGCAGGACTACTGGTGCCACCACCACAGCCTTCTAGGGTGCATAGGAGGGCAGAACCGCCAGCTTCGGATCAACCTCACAATGCTGAGCCTTTCCAGATGAGGGACATGTATATGTCTCTGATGGAGTCCAGGATGCAGGCACTTTATAGAGGGTAGATGGCCACTACCGAGATGATCATGGGGTTATATGATACGTCTCCTGGTCAGCACTGTATGTCGATGGAGGAGTTTGGTACTCGCATGGGATGACCTGCTGATCCAGCGCAGGATGGTGGTGGAGCTGAAGCAGCTAAAACTTCAGCCATGGAGGAGGATGACGATAATGATGATGAGGAAGAGGATGACGATGATGAAGAATCAGATGGCAGAAGAGTTGAGATAGCATCTACTGATGGATGTTATCAATACTAGAGCAGGATTTTTCTTTTCTTTTAATTTTGTTGTTGAACTTATTTTGCTTTTATTTTAGTATAGGTTTTGATGTACTTGGCTTAAAACTTAATCTGTGATGCAATGGTTTGATGATGCTCTGTTGTGTGATGAGTGATAATGGTCTAAAAACTGATATTTTCATGCTTAAATTGATATCAAAATACACCCTTTATGGCTTAGAATGAGCTTAGAATCAAGTAAAGCACTTAGGTTGAGTCATTTGAGAGTCAAAAGCTGTTTTTAGAGATATTATGCTTGTTTTGCATGGTTTTGATGCGAATTAAGGATGGAATTGAAGAAGGAAGGTCTTAGACTCAAGGAAGAAGAAGAAAAATGAAGAAAAGAAGAGTCTATGCACCGCTTAGCGTTAAAATGCATCGTTGAGCGCCATAATTCGAGGGAAAGAACTATTTGGCGCCCAGGAGATGTAGTTGAGCGTCCAGGGCGATTAGAGGCAAACCGCTCAGCGGTGAAACTGACTGCTGAGCGGTGGTGCGGCTTGAGGGAAACCGCTAGGCGGTAAAATACGACGCTGAGCGGTGGTCTGCTAGGCTTGGGCCTAAATTCTGTTACTTTTCTGTGCTGTATATAGCCCCAGTGCGATTTGAGATTTATTATTTTGGCAGAAGAAGATGTCCAGAGCTGATTTACACTCCTTGGAGAAGATTTCTTGGATGCTTAGGCTTCATTTTATCCAATCTAGGGTTTGCTTTTCAATTCTTTCATTGTATTTCATCTAGTTTCACCATGTCAATGGTGAACTAAACCCTTTGTTGTTAGGGAACAATGTAATCTTTTGAAACTCTCTTATATTGAAATTCTTGTTTTATTCATATGCTTGCATATGCTGTTATTATCAATTGTTGGGTTCTTTATCTATGCTCTATGCTATTATCATTTAACTCATTTGATAAATAGATGTTTGCTCTTGTCGATACGGGCACGTACGGGGAAGTCATGAACTGATAGGGAATTCCTTGATTAACAAATACCACCTAGGGATAGGGGGGTAGGACGATCAATTGTATTTTGCTTTTGTGGTACTTGCATTGCTAGTTACTAGGGGAGACTAGGGATAGTAAGCCAGTAACTAGTAGTAGGCTCTTCTCACCGAGGGATCGGGTTTAGGGTAGACCAAGAAAGTTTGCATGACAATTAGATAATAAAGCGAATTTAATAAGAGGAGTAGATATAAGAGAGTGGATAAGATGAAATTGTAAAACCCAACAACTCCATTCATCCATATCTTTTTCTTGCCAATTGAATCACTTGCATTTGCATGTTTAATTTTTGTTTTTGCATTCAAACCACAAATTGATTTTCTCTACAAGTCTTACTATATTAATTTACTTGATACGATTTGGTACACTTGCCAGGGTCTTAACAAGTTTTTGGTGCCGTTGCCGGGGACTCGTGGTTTAACTTTTCGAGTAGTGTAAATTGATTGAATTTGACTTGGTGTAATTATTGTATATATTTTGTTTTTGTTTTATTTTTCTTATCTATAAAAGTGCTTTTAGGGTTTTTGTTTCTTGTGCATGCAGGAAGCAATACACACTATAAGTAAGAAAAGCCAGCAACCTCTTCTTGAAGGTATATCAGATAGGAGAGGAAGAAGAGTTAGACGTCCATCACGTGAACTCTTTCCCTCTCCTGAAAGACTCCTACAATCTTCACCGGAGGCTTTTACACAGAACTTAGAGGAGATGGGGAATCAACCTCCTCCAAGACGCACACTTGCGAATCAGTCTATTGTTGTGGGCCCTTTCCACTTCAACAGCATAGCCATGCCTTCGGATCATACAACTAACATGGTGATGAATCCAACACTAATCCATCTGGTACAAAGCAACCAATTTCACGAATTGTCAAATGAGAACCCATATGATCATTTGACAACATTCAGTGAAATTTGCAACACTGTGAATATGACTGGAGAATCAGACGAAAGAGGAAAGCTTAGCTTGTTTCCATTCTCATTGGGAGGCAATGCTAAGATGTGGCTTAATTCCTTTCCTGAAGGAACATTCACTAGGTGGGAGACTGTGGCAACCAAATTTGTCAACAAATATTTTCCACAGTCCAAAATTACTCAGGGAAGGTTGGAGATCTCATCATTCAAACAGGTCATGGAGGAAACTCTCGGGAAACCATGGGATGGGTTTAAAGGCCTATTGAGGAAGACACCGGTCCACGGGTTTGACAACACTACCCTAGTTCTTGCTTACCTAGGTGGTCTAAACACGCAGTCTAAAATGATGCTGGACGCCTCAGCTAGAGATGATATCAAGAAAAAGACTGAGGACGAAGCCTATGACTTGATTGAGAGTATGACTGCTAATGAGCAGAAACTTTTAGTGAGAAGGGCGCACTTGTACAAAAGGGAGGAGTTTTGCATTTTCCAGCAGATGATACCATACTAGCACAGAATCATCTTCTGACTCAAAAGCTAGATAATTTGACGAAGGTTCTCTCGCAACTTCCAAAGGAGATTAGGAATGTCTCCCAATCACAACAACTTTGTGATTTTTGTGGTGGTGACCATATTAATGGTCAATGTGCTATGCCAGAGGAAATGCAACAGGAAGCCAATTACATGGGTAATCAATTCTAGTATAGGCAGGGTAATTTTAACCAAGGCAACTCTAGACAAGGTTGGAAGAACCACCCTAGTATTGGACAAACTCAGAATAACCCATCTGGGCAATCAGGAAGCTTCCGACAGCAGCAACCATCACCTTTATGGCAGCAGGTAAACAGTTTGACAGAGACTGTCAGAAGCTTGAATGATAGATTTGATAAATTTTTGAAGGTCTATGAGTCTCAACAACCTAGTGGCCAAGCCAGCTTCAGATCTTTGGAGATGCAAATTGGACAACTGTCCAAAAGGGTAGAAACCACTGAAAAGAATCAGATTAGGGCTAACATTGATGTTAACCCTAAGGATGAGTGCAAAGCTGTTCTGACAAGAAGTACAAGGAAGACAGAGGTGGAAATAATTGATATTGAAAGTAATGAGGAGGAAGATGAAGAAATGATTAGTAATGACGAATCTAATGAGCAGGGAAGCAGTGAAGAAGAAGAGGAGGAGAAAGAAAAAGAGAAAGAAAGTCACCGAGAATCATTTAGGGAGATCTTTAATCAGGTGACTGTTCTTCTTTCAGTACTTCCACCAATTTCGGATTACTCCAAGAGGATTAAGTATTATCTTGGAGAGGTAATTGATCTTGATGATGAAGAAGATCAGGAATTTTGTGTTAAGCCTAGAAAGAAGGACCATCCAAAAAAAAGATAGGATCCAGGGAGTTTAACTGTTCCATGTGTCATCAACGTTGTGGATATAGGAAGAGCCATGATTGATTCAGGATCGAGTATTAATTTGATGCCCTTCAGTTATTTCAAGAAGATTGGAGGGCTACTATTAAAACTAGATCAAACTACCCTGACAGTTGCAGATGGTTCTATTAAGAAGTTAGTTGGTAAGGTGGAAGATGCAATTGTTCGAATTGAGCAGCTGGAGTTCTTGATTGACTTTGTAGTGTTTGATATGGCGAATGAGGGAAGAATTCCATTAATATTGGGAAGACCTTTTATGAGGACTTCTAAAATGTTGATGCTTTTCAATGACGGGAAGATGATGTTAAGAGATCAAGAACAAGTGTTGCGTTATTATGATGGCGCTAAAGAAAGTACAATCAAAATAAAAAAGAGAGCCAGATATAAAAAGTCAAGAAGAGAAGCTGCATCTGCAGAAAACATAACAGGTACTGATACTGATAGTTGTAATGTTTTGCAGGTACCTGTAAGTGAAGAAGGGAAAATTATCCATCCTGAACCAAAAGAAGAGCCATTCCGATCAGGCATCAAGGTGAAATATAAGAAGAAGGAGTGGGTAATAAAAGAGCTGAAGGAGAAAGGACTAGTGGAGATTGAAGCACCATGTTCTAGACGCACAATGCTAGTGGATGGAAGAAAGCTGAGGATTTGGTGTACTAAAGACACCAACACGAAGGACAACACGTGATTTTGCTGGAGAAATTTATTTTGTTGTAAAACATTATTTTGGACATGTAATTCTTTAGATATTTAAACAATTTTTGGGTAGCATCTACTAAGGGATGCTAAGTTTTATGTATCCATTGAAGGATACCAGGAAGGTACACCTACAGATGGGTGTTGGTAAGGATTGCACTTACTGATGAGTGTTGGACAGGTTTGGGTCAGGCTCGTAACGTTGAACAAGCGCTACCTGGGAGGCAACCCAGTTGATTATTTGTTTGTTTTTAAACTCTGTCTTAAGTGCATTATATGTTTGCATGTGCATTTGAGAGGGGAAAGCCATGAAATTGAAAAATTGAAGGTTAAAATCAGGTGCTACAGGGTGGAATCATGCAAAAGAAAGCAAAGAAGAGAGGGAGAAAAATTACCGCCCACCGCTCAGCGGTGCATTTTACCGCTGAGCGGTGACGGCGAATACCTAGCTCGGCCTTTTAAAAGCTGAGCATTTTTAGGTTTTCTGTACTTTGAAACCTCTTCTTTTCAGTTTGCCCAAGCGGTCTTCTTAAGCCTTAGCACCCAATTTACACCTTCAAAGGTTTTTCAAAGAGATTTCCAAACTTTTTCTTATCACCCATTCACAAAAACCTCATTTTATACCATTCTCTTGTCAAAGTTTGGGGTTTTTGTTGAGGGATTGTGCATTCAAGAGGCATTCATCATCAATTAGGAGGAAGTTTCGCAAGCGTCTAGTCTCTCCACTCAAGTAAGTTATGCAATTTCATTCTTAGGGTTTCTAAATTTGAAATTTGATGAAAAACATGCTTAGGAACATGATAAATTAGGGCTTTTGATTTCTATGCATGATTTGATGAAATAGGAACTGTTTGAACTGATTGCATTGCATGAATTTGGTCTCGATTGATGAAATTAGTGTTAGAGTGGAGAATAGGGTAATTTAGAAAAGGTTTTTGACAAACCCTAGTCGCCACCTCTGAGCGGTCTGGTGCAGATTTTGTAGGATGCTTGATTTTTTATGCAGGGACATTGAGTGGCCCTGTTTTTCCCTTAGTGTTCGATTGTAATTGGTTTAGAATCTGATTGATGATGTACTAACCTCTAATGATGAATTCCTGTGGTCCTTTGAATTTTATTTTATGCAGGAATGTCATCATCATCAAGAAGGGTGAAAACTCCTAGCAACAAGAGGAACGAACCTGAGAGGCAAAGAAGATTCTATTTGCCTAGGTTCCTGATGAGTCGATATTTTATTGATTTCACTTACTTTATTGTGCTAGAATTAATCAGGGAATTGTGCTTAATTGGCCGATATTTTTCTATTTTTACTAATTATGCTTAATTTGATCGGAAATTCTAATTTTAATTAATTTGAATTTTCTAAGCTAATTAATTGCATTATTTATTGCAGGAAAATTTTGGACATACATTTTGGAGCATTAGGAAGGAGACAAATTTAATCATATTTTAATCATATTTTAATTTAGTAGTGTAGAATATTTGTAGACCAACTTTTATAATTTGGGCAAATTTTTGATAAAGTAGACCAAGCCCAAATAGTAAGAGGACACATGGCCTAGGGTTTTTCTTTTAGGTTGGACCTCACCCTCATTATATGAGACTCACGGCCTTGGAAAAGAGGGAGCCGCCACACACTTTTAATTTTGCTGAGCTTGGAACGTGGTTTTCATGGTGATGGATTTTAGTTGAATGAATGAAGCACTTTCACTTTTCAATTTGTTTTATTTTATGAAGCCTTGTATTGCTTATTTGTTGGAACATTTTCTTTGCCTGAATACACTTACACATTGGTTTCATTCCAAGGGGAGGCACATATGGTGCTTGGTCTCCCTTTCTTTGCAGTAGCACGTCACGGCTGGAAGCAACACACATTAATTCTTTCTTTTGCTAGAATATGTTCACGGCCTGATGATATTTACTTCTTGGGAGATGCACACGCAACATTCATTTTGCCTTGGAGAAGAAGCACATTTTATTTTTAGCTTAGCTGGAATAGGAAAAACAATTTCTTTTCTTGGGAAAGCATAGAGATTCCTTCAAGCAATGAATGACTAGCTTTTTTTTGTTTTGTAGATAGGATGGAACGTGGTGCAGAGGCTTCATTCCATTAACGTTTTTCTTTTAATTAGTTGATGAAATTAGAATTAGATTAGATGGGAGTAGGATGGGACAGTGTTGGTAGCGTAGGAATAACTAACTTTCTTTTCTTTTATTTAATTGAAAAATGAAGAATGAGAACTAGATTAGGTAGAAGTAGATGTTGCTACGTGGTGATGGGACAGTTGGCAGATTGGTATAGCTAGTCTTTCTTTTATTTAATTGAAGAATGAAGCTGCCGGGTACATTTCTTTTCCAGCTGCTGGGAGCACAAATTCATTGCTTAGGTGGTGCATATTTCATGATTGTGGGTCATGGCTTTGAGAGGATGAAACGCCAAATTCAATTTTCTTTCTTCCAAATGCGGTGATGTTAATTGCTTGGGGAATTGATGCTTTGATTTCATTTGGAAGTAGCTGCACGTGCTAATTCCATTTGCCATTTACAATGTTTTCTCTTTCTTTCATAACTTCATTGCATGAATTGTGGGTCCGGTGATTAGATGTGTGCTTGCTTTCATTTCACTTGAAAGTGAAGAAATTGATGAAATGGGATTAGGTGGATGCCGTGCACGGTACTTGATGAAATTTTCAATTGATTTTCATTTAGCAAAAGGGTAGTATTCATTACATTAATCTCTCTTTGCAAGGCTAGACAACGTTATCTACTTTCTTCATTCAATATTTATGATAGCTTTCAAGGTGTGCGGTAGTTTAGTGGAGAAAGAAAGTTGAGCATTTAGGAACGTCGTTTTGGTTGCTAGAAGAGGGAAACATTTCCCAATTTTATTTGTTTTCTTTAAATGAAACTCATGGAAGCTTACATGTCACGTGAATGGGTAGAAATTAATATATGTTTTCTTATTTCTTTTGCTTTAAAACATTTTATATTACATGTTTAATTGTTTTTGAACTTCTTAATTAAGTGTTGCATTTTGATAACTTTAATTGTATTTAGATATTAGTCTATTGTGGTGTTAGGTTTAGCATTTTCATTTATTTTAATGTTGTTTAGTATTTTTGGTAGTGTTAATTTAATCGCTATGTTAGCTTAGGTTAGTCGGGTTGGTCGTTAGCGATATTACATTGTTTCTTTGAGATTTCTTGGACTGTTCTTGTGTTTACTACTGCTCTGATTTAGCTCAATATTTAATCTGTTGTGTGCTTGCGATTAGGTATATGCTTAGTTGCCTACTCGGTGTTTAATCTTCGCTTAGTTGATTAGACTATATGGTGCATGACTGATTAAATTTGTGCATTGCATTCGCTTAGTTTGCAATTTTGAAGACCGAATTAGCCTTCGCTTAGTTGGATGATTCGTGTCGGATTTGGATTAGAGTAATGTGTACTTGTCGTTAATCTGTAATGGGAAGCATAGTAATTGAGTTAATAACCAACCGTTTTCATTCTGTATTTGATTCCATTTTTACATTTCTGTTTCCGTCTCTGTTTACATCTGTGTTTACATTTCTGTTTCCGTCTCTGTTTACATCTGTGTTTATCCGCATTCACAAACTTTTCAACAACCCCCCCCCCACTTCGTGTCTGACCTAATTCTCAAACCACATTTGGTCCTTGAGAAACGACCTAGGAGTCACTTCCTAGTCCATACTGCATTCTTTATGCACATTAAATTTGCATGGGGTGCGACAACCCATCAGTTCCTCTCTAGGAAACATGAGGAACACTATGTGACTGTGCAGGAAAGGAGATTGTTGATGGAGAGAAGGGCCATTTTTATCCCAAACATGGCTCCTGAATTTGGAGTAGAGATCATGAGGAGAGACTGGAAAAGGATGGCCACATATCCTACACCAGCCAGCATTGAATTGGTGAAGGAGTTCTATACGCACGCCTTGACTAGAGGAGGAGTATCGGCTGGAAGATACATGAGCTATGTGAGGGGGCAGACCATTCGGTATGACCCTAACACTAATAACAACTTTTTGGGCATTGAATGGCTAGGTGAACAGTGCCAGTATGCAGCACTTGTTGGGGGGTTCCGAGACATAGCAGACATTGAGAGGGTTATGTGCCTTCCTGGAAGTCATTTTCAGAACAACCCTAATGGAGTGCCCGTCAACATAAAGAGGCAGATTTGACGCCTTTGGCGAAATACTGGATGACATTCAACCATGCCAATATTCAGCCATGCTTCCATGTTTCCGACATCACTATGCATCGGATCATCTTCATCTACTGCATGCTGAGGTAGTTAGATGTGAATGTCGGGAAGGTCATTGTCGACGAGATTCAGAGCTGCTCTACCACTGTGAGTAGCAGGACACCGCTGAGACATCTGTCTCTGATTACCTTTTTGTGTCAGCAGGCTGGGGTGGATACTGCAGTTCCACCATATGAGAGGCCTAGGAAGGCCATAGACGCTGCCTATTATCAGCAGTACTGTGAAGAAGAGGAGGCAGCCGGAGCACCTAGGAGACATCCTATGAGAGCAGTAGCACAGCAGGAGCATGTACTTATAAATGCACCGGCACAACACGCCAAGCCATTCCAGATGAGGGACATGTATATGACCATGATGGAGGCTAGGATGGACGCTCTTCGTAGAGGGTAGATAGCCATTGCTGAGATGATAGTAGGGTTGTACGATCAGCTACCAGTGCACAGGTGGACCATGGACGAGTTTCATGGAGCTATGGCTTGGCCTCAGGAGCAGGCACAGGACAACAGGTCTGGAGCAGCTGAAGCATCGAGCATGGATGAGGATGACGATGAAGATAACTTTGAAGATGCTGATGATGGAGACCAGGAGGACTCAGATGAGGACATGGATTGAGAGGGCATCTACTGATGGATGCCCATGCTTTAGACAAGGTTGCACTTTTGCCTTTTGTTTTTTTTAGAACAGGTTGAATTTTGATTGTCAGTGTCTATGCTTGGCTTGAACACGATTTCTAAAAATGTTTAATTGAATGAAATGTATGATGAATCTATTTGATGATGATTGGATGTGGATGATGGTTGAATTGTGTTGCATGTTGATATCCAGGTGAAAAGTTCACTAGCTATGTGGACAGATGTGTGATGATTTATGATTGTGGTTATGATGCTAAGCAGGGTGTATGAATGAATGATATGTGAGAAAGCATGTTGTGTGAGGTATTGAGCTCCAAAGTATTCATTGCTATATGTATTGTTGACAGGAAAGCATGAATGATATTTCCTGGGTCTTGATAATTGATTGAATTGAATGTTTATGTCATATGATCAAGGCCATTTTTGGAATAGCACTTTCTGTAGAATAGCACTTTCTGAAAAGATATCACAATAACTGTTAGATTCACAAAAGTTCAAATTCGCGTGAATTTATAGTATAACACATCTCTGATGCATTTTAATCGACTAAGCTACTAATGAGATGAATATGTTGTTAGGGTTTAGACTTCACCTAGTTTACTCTCATGCATATAAGAATTCTTCTTCTTCATTGATGTTAATGTCACTATCTAATTTACCTAAAACCTGATCCCTCGGCGAAGAGAGCCTATCCTTAATTACTAGACCATAATCCCTTACATCCCTAATAATTAATTCTGCATTACAATTAATAGCTTAAGACAACCAAAACTCATATCCCCATCCCTAGACAATACTGCTTTTGGGAGAAATTCTCCAGATCCTAGTTTCTAAGTATCTCTTGATAACAAAGAAAGCCAAAGATGATAAACATTAAGCAAAGGAGAAAATCCCTAACAATTAATGAAAGAAGCATAAATCAATAACAAGAATCAATTCAATACATGAGAGTTCACAAGGTTACATCATTCTCCAACAACAAATAGAATTTAGTTCCCCCATTGTCATGGTGAAACTGGATGTACAATGGAAAAAGAATGGAAGATAAACCCTAAAAGTCGAAGAGGAGTGCTCTTGATAACGGTCTAAAAACTGTTATTTTCATGCTTAAATTGATATCAAAATACACCCTTTATGGCTTAGAATGAGCTTAGAATTAACTAATACACTTAAGTTGAGTCATTTGAGAGTCAAAAGTTGTTTTGCATTGTTTTGCAGGGTTTTGATGAGAATTAAGGGTAGAATTTAAGAAGGAAGGTCTTAGACTCAAGGAAGAAGAAGCAAAATGAAGAAAAGAAGAGTTTATGCACCACTCAACGTCACCATTATTTGACGGAAAGCCACTGTCTGGCGCCTAGGCGGTGACACTGAGCGTCCAGAGCGATTAGAGGGAAACCGCTGAGTGGTAAAACTTGACGCTGAGCGGTTGTCTACTGGCTTGGGCTTAAATTTTGTTACTTTTATGCCCTATATATAGCCCAGTGTGATTCAAATATTATTCTTTGTGCAGAAGAAGACGTCCAGAGCTGTTCTACACTACTTGGAGAAGATTTCTTGGATGCTTAGGCTCCATTTTATCCAATCTAGGGTTTGCTTTTCCATTCTTTCATTGTATTTCATCTAGTTTCACCATGTCAATGGGGAATAATGTAAGCTTTTGAAACTTTCTTATATTGAAATTCTTGTTTTACTCATATGCTTGCATATGCTGTTATTATCAATTGTTGGGTTCTTTATCTATGCTTAAAGCTATTATCATTTAACTCATTTGATAAATAGATGTTTGCCTTTGTCGATACGGGGACGTACGGGGAAGTCATGAACTGATAGGGAATTCCTTGATTAAGCAATAACATCTAGGGATAGTGGGGTAGGACGATCAATTGTATTTTGCTTCTGTGGTACTTGCACTGCTAATTACTAGGGGAGACTAGGGATAGTAAGCCAGTAACTAAAGTAGGCTCTTCTCACCGAGGGATCGAATTTAGGGTAGACTAAGAAAGTTTGCATGACAATTAGATAATAAAGCGAATTTAATAAGAAGAGTAGATATAAGAGAGTGGATAAGATGAAATTGTAAACCCCAACAACTCCATTCATGCATATCATTTTCTTTCCAATTGAATCACTTGCATTTTGATAACGGTCTCAAAACCGTTATTTTCATGCATAAATTTGATATTAAAACACACCCTTTGTAGCTTAAAATGAGCTTTAAATCAAATAAAACTTTTAAGTTGTGTTACATGAGAGTCAAAAGTTGTTTTTAGAGATATTATGCTTGTTTTTCATTATTTTGCAGGGTTTTTTATGAAAATGGAAGATGGCAATGAAGTAGGAAGGTCATAGACTCAAGAATGAAGGAGAAAAAGGAAGAAAAGAAGAGTCTGTGAACCCCTCAGCAGTCAATTCCACCGCTGAGCGTCCTAGTGCAAGGAAAAGTTGTTGTTTGGCGCCCAGGCAGTGACTCTGAGCGTCCAGAGCGACAAGTGGCAAACCGCTCAGCGGTCATTTCTGGCGCCGGGGCGGTGGCGTGTGTTGAGGCAAACCGTTGAGCGGCCATTTTAGGCGCCTGGGCGGTTGTCTGTTTTTATATTTTGGATTCTGAGATCTTTTATGTTATCTTTTTGACTTATATATAGCCCTAGTACGAATTCAAATGTAATTCTTTGGGCAGAGAACAAAGTCCACAACAGCTTTACACCTTTGGAGGATATTTCTTGGATGCTTAGGCTCCAATTTGTCAATTCTAGGGTTTGCTTTTCCATTCTTCCATTTAATTCATCTAGTTTCACCATGATTATGGTGAACTAAACCCTTTGTTGTTGGGGAACAATGTAATCTTTTGAAACTCTCATATATTGAAATTCTTGTTTACTTTATATGCTTGCATATGCTTGATTTATCAATTGTTAGGTTCTTTACCTGTGCTTAATGCTTCTACAGTTTAACTCATTCGGTAGATGTTGTTTGTCTTTATTGAGACGGGGACGTACGGTAATGTCATGAACTGGGGAGAATTCCTTGATTATGTTAAAACCACCTAGGGATAGGGGTAGGACGATCAATTATATTTTGCTTCCGCTCATTATGCATTATTTGTTACTAGGGGAGGCTAGGGATAGCAAGCCAGTAATTAGTAATAGGCTCTTTTCTCCAAGGGATTGGGTTAAAGGTAGACCAAGAAAGTTTGCATGACAATATGATAAATAAGCAAAGTAAAGAAGAAGAGTAGATATATGAGAGTGGATAAGATGAAATTGTAAACCCCAACAACCTCATTCATTCATAGTTTCTCTTCGTCAATTGAATTCTTGCATTGGCATGTTTATTTCTGTTTTTCATTTAAACCATTTAAACTAATTTTCTTTTACTCAAGTCTTAAACAATTTGTTTACATGAAAGATGAGGCCTTAAGAGTCCTCTGGGAAGAAGGATATTGGGATTACCAAATTTTATTACTTGATACGATCTGGTACACTTGCCAAGGTCTTACCACCTAAGCATCCAAGAAATCTTCTCCAAAGAGTGTATATTAGCTCTGGACGTCCTCTTCTGCCAAAACAATAATATTTGAATCGCACTGGGCTATATATAGGGCATAAAAGTAACAGAATTTAAGCCCAAGCCCAGCAGACAACTGCTCAGCGTCCAATTTTACCGCTCAGCAGTTTCCCTCAAGCCGCACCACCGCTGAGCGGCCAGTTTCACCGCTGAGCGATTTGCCTCTGATCGCTCTGGACGCTCAGCGTCACCGCCTGGGCGCCAAACAACAACTTTCCCTCGAATAATGGCGCACAACGGTGCATTTTGACGTTGAGCGGTGCATAAACTCTTCTTTTCTTCATTTTTCTTCTTCTTCCTTGAGTCTAAGACCTTCCTTCTTCAATTCCATCCTTAATTCTCATCAAAACCTTGCAAAACAAGCATAATATCTCTAAAAATAGATTTTGACTCTCAAATGACTCAACTTAAGTGTTTTCCTTGATTCTAAGCTCATTCTAAGCCATAAAGGGTTCATGGGTGTCGCACCGCATGCAAATTTAATGTGCATAAAGAATGCAGTATAAAGTAGGAAGTGACTCCTAGGTCGTCTCTTAAGGACCAAACTGTGGTTCGAGAATCAGGTCAAACACAAAGTGGTGAGGGGTTTTGAAAGGTTTTGTGAATGCAAATGAATTAAATCAAATCATAGACACAAACTGATAATTAAACACCAATCCTGGAGTAAGACAACAACACCAATCCTTTGCTGCTCTGTGTAATGAGTGCTCAAATGGTCTTAAGAACATGTCTTACTCCGGGACATCTGGAGGTTTCATTAAAGAGCATAATATGTAGAGCTCCTCCAAATTACTACGTGGGCATTCACCTGCAAAACCATGAAACTTAGGCAGCAAATGTATCAGTCCAGTGTTGAAAACACAACGAATATCCTCCTCATCAAGTGGAAATGGCTCCCTAGCATTACTCTCATGAGATGGAGGAGGAATCATACTGTTCTCAACATAGAAATCAACAGGAGAATCATAATCAGAGGCACAGGCAGAAGAAACAGTATCCACATAACCAGAATAGGAAGACATGTAGAAGAAAAGGAAAAAGAAGAATGCAATGAAAATATGCAACTAAAGCTACCTAAATGCAACACACATAACACCACACAAAACAGAACAACACAAAACAGAACATCACACTCACAACACAAGACAAAACACAACACATACTAACACAACAAAAGACCTAAAACCGAACCGTTGGTCCCCGCCAACGGCGCCAAAATTTGATGGGTGTCGCACCCCATGCAAATTTAATGTGCATTAAGAATGCAGTATAGACTAGGAAGTGACTCCTAGGTCGTCTCTGAAGGACCAAACTGTGGTTCGAGAATCAGGTCAAACACGAAGTGGTGGGGGGTTTTTGAAAGGTTTTGTGAATGCAGATGAATTAAATCAAAACACTGACGCAAACTGATAATTAAACACAGATCTAAAAACGGTTTCAAAGAAAGAATGGAAACGGTTGGTCATTAACTTAATTACAATGCTTCCTATCACAGATCAACAAAATAAAGCAGCGACTCAAACCTCTAATCCAACACAATTAATCAACTAAACGAAGGCTAATTATGTTTTCATAAAAGCGAACTAAACGAACGCAATGTGAATATCAAATCCAATTTACAACATGCAGTTTCATCAACTAAGAGAAGACTCAACACCAACTGGGCAACTAAGTGTATACCCAATTGCAAGTGCAAATACAGATTTCATATTAACCAAGTTAGAGTGGCAAATACAATTACAGTCCAGAAATCTCAAGGAAACATTATAATATCGCTAATAACCAACTCAATTAATTTAGGCTAACATGACATATAAATTATCACTACCAAAAATACTAGACAACATTAAAGCAAAAGAAAATGCTAATCCTAACACTCCAATAGACAAATATCCAAACATAATTAAAGCTATTAAAATGCAACGAGTAGTTAGACATTAAAAACAATTCATTATCGAAATGGTACTAAAAGAAAAGAAGAAAGCTTGAACAAATGGCAAATGGAAATTCAGCAAATGCATTTTCTGTGAATTAAAAAGCAACGGTTGAACTAAGAAAAAGGGAGAGGCTAATTGTATCAAAAAGAAGAAAGAAAACCGAATGATAAATTTTGAATGACACAAAATGATAAAGGAGAGTATTCAAAATAAAATCAACGGGCTTCTTTAATAAGAAATAACCGTGCTTCTAGAATAAACAAAGTTAACAGTGTGCTGTTTCCATGTGTCTCCCTCCGTGTGCAATTGATGAAGAAAGAAATGCATCTACGTGCAACCGTATTGAAATGACTGTGCCTCTCTCCTAGTTGAACCCATGAATGTCCACTTGCTTTTCCAAAGAAATTGAATTTGCTTCCACAAGTCTCCATCACAAAGGACAACCATGTGCTACCAACTCCTACCTACTCACTTTGCTACAAAGTGACCAGTTTCTTTTCTCCTCAACCAAGAGATATCTGCTGCTCCTAATGCTTTAAACAAGGAATTACAATTCTTCACTCAAACTAAACCACCGTCCAAGTCCAACTATTCCCATTGAAAAGTAAAAACATCACTTCATCCCTTCCCATCAACGTGAGTTTGCTACACCAAACTAAATCACCGTCCAGCTCCTCCCATTTCAAGTAAATGAATTAGCACCTCAATCTAATCACTATTCTCATCAATTTTCTCAAAAGCAAAATTAAGAAGCTAGATGTAGCAGCTGTCACCGTCCTACACCATTAAAGTCCAGCCCTTGCTTCCAAAAACATTCAATAAAACAAAATAAATAAAATGAAGAGTGGCGGCTATAATGGTAAGTCAGCGGAAGTTTTCTTTCAAAAGGAAAAGTGATCTTTCAAAATAAATAAAATGTAAATTCCTTCCAACCGTAACACCACACTACAAAATTCAAGGTAAAATGCAATGTGTTTCAATTGAAAAGACAATAAGTAAAATCAGCAAAATGAAATAAACTTGGAGCTCTCATTCATCCATAATCCAGCAGGGTAAACATGGTTCAAAGAAAATGGCTATCTTTGTAAAAACGTTCCAGCCCCCTCCCGAGTTCAAAACCCAAAAGAAAAATGAATAATAAGAGTAAGTGACGGCTTGAAGCATGAGCTTCCTCCTTCATCCAATGCCCTTCACCGAGACCATGTTCCAAGCTTCTCTCCAAAAACAACGTTCCAGGACAAGTGTCCAAAAAAAAAAGTGACGGCTGGTGGCTAATGGCCTTGAGGTGTGCCTCCAAAATGAGGGTGGGGTCCACCCAAAAACCCTAAAGTGCCATGTGTCCTATTTTTTCACTATTGGGCTTAGTTTATCCTAGAAAAATTAGCCCAAATTACAAAAATTGGTCTACAGACTCTAAACTATTAAATTAAAGTTTGATTAATTCTAAAATGTGTTTGTGGAGAGTCTTCAATTGTTTGGTGCCCTTCCAAAAGTCCCAAAATGTAATTTCAAAATTGCCCTGAAAATGATAATAGGAATAATTAAGCTCAAATAATTCAAATTAGTTTAAATAAGAATTATTGGTCTAATTAAGCTCATATGATGAAAATTACACAATAATTAAGAATTAAGCACAATTCATTAGCACAATTCGGTGAAAAAACTAAGTGAATAGTATAAAATATTGATTCATCAAAATAGACCACACTTAGTCTTTTGCACTCCTGGGTAAAATCAAGACGCTAATCAGGGAACAAATCAGAGGACATCGGGGAAGTGACACAGACTCAACACATGGGAAAACAAAGACTAAGAAGGAAAGAAACAGAATTACACAATCCTCAAGAAATCTGGACCAAGAAAAGAAGTAGACAATATCCACACAGAATCAGAGAAAGAAGATACTCATGAAGTCATCCAAGCAATTCAAGACATGGCTAAATGATCAATCAGCTCAAGAGGTGAATCAAAAGTAACAAAACTTCACAGATGCACACTATCAGTGTTTCTCTCAAGTGTCTAAGGTAAACAATGTCAACTCAATGCACTCAAGAAAGCAAACACAAACAGACTTGGCAAGCCTCTAATATCAACACTCAAAACATATATGCATGTTCAAATCAAAAGGTCTTTTATGGATGTAATGGGGTCAAGGACAAGGGAGGATATAATATGGATGAGAAGCTATAAACCAAAAGAAATAGAGGAGCAATGGGGAACAAGTGAAAACACAGTCAAATCACACCCAAAACCTCTAATTCAATCCTCTTGACTCCATTATTCACAACAATTTTTTTTTCTCATTTTTTTATTTTTCTCATTTTTTCTGTATTTTTTTTCTCATCTTGTCTCTTTTCTTTTATCTCTATGTAGAACACCAATTTCAGAGACAAGATGTACACAACATATTTACAAAAAAAAAAAACAAGAAGAGGAACCAACTAGCCAATTCATCAGAATCCCCAAGGAGACCACACTTGTTCCCAAAACACTTGCAAAGCTTCAAAATTCCCTAAGGTTAAGGTAATCATGGTTTTTCACTTAGGGCCAGTGTATGAGCTTCAAAACAAAGAAATGGATAAAATATAGGCTCAAAGGGGTTATCAAAGGATTAAAACAAGGTAGGCTTATTTGGCTAAAGAGGCTCAAGAACAAAATTGCCTTTATCATTTCCAAACATGCATATCAATCAAGAATCATCAACAAGAGTCAAGCCAAGGCGTATGTGCAAGCAATCAAGAGACATATCACACAAGAAAGAACATAAAGTGGCTCAAATCTCACACAGAGTAATTGTCACAATCAAATCAACCTCTCAAACATCATAATCATCTTCCCAAGCAATGAAAAGCAAGGATTTCCAACAGATTAGAGTATCAATGAAGTGACAAACACATCTACAACCTAAACAAAGTCCAAAAATCAAGAGAAACATGCAAAACTGTGCACAAGACAAAACAATCAGGGATAGGTCTTCCACCATTGGATTCAGCAAGCAAGTTTTGAGGAAGAACTGCTTCATCCTCCAGATTTGATCGAGCAGGGGAATGTATTCCACAGCTGGATCTAAGAAGCAGTGATTGTTGATGAGCGGGTTCAGCTGGTGCTTATTAAAGTTGAAGCTTTTGTGTATGCTTGCACCTTTATTTTCTACTGTGGGTGCTTGTTGGTCAAATTCATGTGTACCTCCTACAATA
Source organism: Vigna reflexopilosa (assembly GCA_027742785.1). Taxonomy (NCBI): domain Eukaryota; kingdom Viridiplantae; phylum Streptophyta; class Magnoliopsida; order Fabales; family Fabaceae; genus Vigna; species Vigna reflexopilosa. The sequence goes on from CM050918.1 coordinate 21,325,400, forward strand.
TGGTTAGTGCAATATGGCTCCACAGAAATAACATGCAGGGGTATAACACCCAATCCCAGTGTAGCAGGCTAAACCTCAGATATACCCTCAAAACATGAATCAATTTCAAATTTAGAAACAATATCAACTACAGGCTCAGATTCATGTTTAGTGCATGGAGAAGAAGTATTCAGACAAGATGGCAAAAGTTATTTCTCATCATGCAAAGAGTGGAAATTAAAAGCATGCTCATCAACAATACAATCATCAACATACCTATCAACTGCATAATCATCAACAGCATAATCAATTTGAGGTATGTTTACCTCCACTTCCCTGAAGATTGGTAAAGTGGTGGAAGGTGAAGATGGTCTACCTATCTCAAAAGTGTTGCTTATATTTTCCTGTTCCTCAACATTTTCATCAGACTCACAATTAGTATCATCCATCATAAAGTTGGAAGTTAGTTGTATCACAGAATTGATTTCAACACAAATAGAGCAAGAACCAAGTTCACAACTACATTTAAAATTTTTAGAAAACTGTGAAAGATCAAAATTTAATCCTAAGTCTAAAGCATCTTCAGTTTTCACAGTTTCTATGCCAAAATCATCACTAACATGTGAATCTGCAGCAGAATCAAGAATATTTGAATGCATAAACAACTCAGGCAAAGCAAGTGGGATTTCAAGTTTAGAGAAAACCTGTGTTAATTCATGATTCATCTCACCAGTAACAGCAGAATGAGAAACTGCATCCTCAGGTGCAAGAGTGGGGAGATAGGAGGGTGGGAAAGTAGATGGCGCAGTAGTAAGCTCATGACTCTGCTCCCCATCTCCTATGTGGATGGCACTAACATCATCAAGAATCAGAATAGTTTGAAATAGTGATTCCTCTGAAACATAAGACTGTTCCTTAGTGAGCTGAGTAGCCATCTGCCCCCACAACTCATTCAATGTAGACTCAGAAGAAGTAAAAGGTTGGGCAGGTGCCTCTTAATGTTGTTGTTGCCTTTGATTTTTCTGCTGTGGCTGCCTGTTAATGTAGATGTTTGGAGCATAAGCTTGAGGCGCATCAAGAGAAACAAGGTGCTGTAAAGAAGGACAAGCATCTGTATAGTGGTCACTAGAAGGACATATAGCACACAGTCGTGCAACAGATGCAGATGGAAGTGCTGGTCTCTGGTTGGATGCCAACTGTGTCGCCAAACTCAAAAGAGAATCAAGTTTGCTTTCCAAATTCCTATCAGCAGCAGATGAAGACTGGGCAGGCTCATGAAACTGCAGCTGCTATGGTTCCTGGACTGGTGGAGGCATACAAGCATTCTGGAATGATGGTTCTTGATATTGATGCTGTGGAGTACCATACCATCCCAAGTTAGGATCAGTCCACCCAAGATCATCGCTATAACCACACCGCACAGGGGAGAATTTGTCTAGAAACTGATGCTCAAGATCTTTCCAACTGGTGACAGATCTTGGAGTGAGACAAAAACACCAATCCTTTGCTGCTTTGTGTAATGAGTGCTTAAATGCTCTTAAGAACATGTCTTCACCTGAGACATCTGGAGGTTTCATTAAAGAGCATAATGTGTAGAGCTCCTCCAAATGTCTACGTGGGCATTCACCTGCAAAACCATGAAACTTAGGCAGCAAATGTATTAGTCCAGTGTTGAAAACACAACAAATATCCTCCTCATCAAGTGGAAACGGCTCCCTAGAAGCACTCTCATGAGATGGAGGAGGAATCATATTGTTCTCAACATAGAAATCAGCAGGAGAATCATAATCAGAGGCACAGGCAGAAGAAACAGTATCCACATAATCAGAATAGGTAGACATGTAGAAGAAAAGGAAAAAGAAGAATGCAATGAAAATATGCAACTAAAGCTACGTAAATGCAACACACATAACACCACACAAAACAGAACAACACAAAACAGAACATCACACTCACAACACAGGACAAAACACAACACACACTAACACAACAAAAGACCTAAAACCGAACAATTGGACCCGAAAACGGCACCAAAATTTGATGGGTGTCTATAAGATGAAATTGTAAACCCCAACAACTCCATTCATCCATATTTTCTTTAAGCCAATTGAATCACTGCATTTGCATGTTTACATTTGTTTTGCATTTAACCATTCAAATTAATTTCTTTTTTTTCAAGTCTTAAGCGATTAGTTTACACGAAAGATTAGGCCTTAAGAGTCCTTTGGGAAGAATGATATTGGGTTTACCAATTATATTACTTGATACGATCTGGTACACTTGCCGGAGTGTTAACACCTAGCTACTCACCTTGCCTAAAGAGATTAAAACCGGTTCTCTCTCCTTAAATTTGGTTACAGTCGGTGCTTCCCATCTATTCCCATCTAATCACATTTTTACTCTTCAAAAAATGAAAGAAAAGCATTGCTACACCTCTAGCTCCCAACCGTCCCATCACTTCCCTTTCTTCACACTTTTAAAAACAAAATGGAAAACTAGCTTCTAGATGCTGTACCGTCCAGCCCCATAAAAATGCAATGTCAAACCATGTTTACTTTGCTTCCCATCAATCAACTAAGTGTAGCAGCAATTGTAAAGAAAGTAATTACTCTCCCCTTCTAGAAGAAAAGAAAGGAAATGCTTCTCCACTCAACCATTGAAACTAGCGTGAATTCCTACTTCATTTCCTTAAATCCCGTTCAAAAGTAAAAACCACTTTAAGAGTGGCAGCTGAACTCCTTGGAAGGAGAGTGTGCTTCACTTTTTCAACAAAGGTGACAACGTTGCAAGAACAAGAAAAAGAAAAAGAAAAGAGTGCTCTTCATTCAACCCATAACAAAAACCGTGAACAACATTCCCCTTTCCCAGAAATGTTCCAGCAAAATAAGAAAATAACCAAGATCTTGAAAACAAGTGGCGGCAACAACTTCTTAAAGAAATGTTTCAATCCAAAACCAAAAAGAAGGCGAAAAAGAGTGTGTCGGCAGCTGTTGTGCAAAACCCGTTCCAGCCATCCGAGAATGAAGTGTCGGTTGTTGCCTCCTTAAATGAAGCTGTAGTAGAAAAATGCATAAAACTAAATAGGAAGACAATTCAGCAATGTGAAATTAAGGTGGAGCTTTTCATTCCCATTCATCCAAGGTCCATCACCGTTAACATTGTTCAAAGAAGAAAATGCTATCTCAAAATATTCCAGCCAAGTCCCACACAAACACTAGTGACGGTTGGATGGTCCTCAACCTTAAAGGCCGTATGTCTACAAAATAGGGGTGGGGTCCACCCGAAAAGAAAACCCTAGGTGGTGCCAAGTGTCATCCTACTAATTGGGCTCAACAACAAATTCCAAAAATTGGCCCACTATGTAAAAGTTTGTCTAAAAATCCTAAACTACTAAATTAAAATTTGATTAATTCTAAAGTGTCTTTGGGGAGAGTCTTGAATGAATTGATGTCTTCTCTAATGTCCAAAATTGTCTCTCAAAATTTTCCCTGCACTTAATAATGCAAATAATTAGCTCAGAATATTCAAATTAATTAAAATTAGAATTTCCGGTCAAATTAAGCACAATTAACAGAAACGGGAAAATACTGGACATTTAAGCACAATTCCCTGATTAATTCTACCACAATAAACTAAGTGAAATCAAGAAAATAGTGACTCATCAGTCGGTATGGCATTGGCTGCATATGAACGCTTTGCTCGTCGTTCCGACTTCCCTAGTTGTCGGACATTTCAGGAGGAGGGCGGTGTCCTCTCAACGTGGTGATCTCCTCAGCCAACTTCTGTTGTAATTCCTGTTGTTGGCTGATAACAATCTAAAAACCGTTATTTTCATGCTTGAATTGATATCAAAATACACCCTTTATGGCTTATAATGAGCTTAGAATCAGGTAAAACAATTCAGTTGAGTCATTTGAGAGTCAAAAGCTATTTTTAGAGATATTATGCTTGTTTTGCATTGTTTTGCAGGGTTTTGATGAGAGTTAAGGATGGAATTGAAGAAGGAAGGTCTTAGACTCAAGGAAAAAGAAGAAAAATGCAGAAAAGAAGAGTTTATGCACCGCTCAGCGTCAAAATGCACCGCTGAGAGCCATTATTCGAGGGAAAGCTATTGTCTGGTGCCCAGGCGGTGACACTGAGCGTCTAGAGCGATTAGAGGCAAACCGCTCAGTGGTGAAACTGACCGCTGAGTGGTGGTGCGGCTTGAGGGAAACCGCTGAGCGGTAAAATTGGACGCTGAGCGGTTGTCTGCTGGGCTTAGGCTTAAATTCTAATACTTTTATGCCCTATATATAGCCCTAGTGCGATTCAAATATTATTCTTTTGGTAGAAGAGGACGTCCAGAGCTATTTTACACTCCTTGGAGAAGATTTCTTGGATGCTTAGGCTCCAATTTATCATATCTAGGGTTTGCTTTTCCATTCTTTCATTGTATTTCATCTAGTTTCACCATGTCAATGGTGAACTAAAACCCTTTGTTGTTGGGGAACAATGTAATCTTTTGAAACTCTCTTATATTGAAATTCTTGTTTTATTCATATGCCTACATATGCTGTTATTATCAATTGTTGGGTTTCTTATCCATGCTCAATGCTTTTATCGTTTAACTCATTCGGTAAGAAGATATTTGCCTTTGTCGATACGGAGACATACGGGGAAGTCATGAACTTGATAGGGAATTCCTTGATTACGCAATATTTCCTAGAGATAGGGGTAGGACGATCAATTGTATTTGCTTCTATGATATATGCATTTCTAATTACTTAGGGAGACTAGAGATAGTAAACTAGTAGTTAGTGATAGGCTCTTTTTGCCGAGAGATCGAGTTTAGGGTAGGTAAATAAAGTTTGCATGATAATTAGATAATAAAGTGAATTAAATAAGAAAAGTACATATAAGAGGGCGAATAAGATGAAATTGTAAACCCCAACAACTCCATTCATTCATATCTTTTCTTTGCCAACTGAATCACTTGCATTTGCATGTTTATTTTCGTTTTGCATACAACCACAAAATTATTTATTTTTCAAGTCTTATAAGATCAATTTACATCAAAGATAAGGCCTAAGAGTCCTTTGGGAGAATGATATTTGGTCTTACCATCTATTATTACTTGATACAATCTGGTACACTTGCTAGGGGTTTAACAAGTTTTTGGCGTCGTTGCCGGGGACTCGTGGTTTAACTTTTCAAGTAATGTAAATTGATTAAATTTGACTTGTTTGTATATATTTTATAAAAAGTGCTTCTAGGGTATTTGTGTCTTGTGCATGCAGGAAACCATTATCAGACAGGAGGGGAAGGAGAGTCAGACGTCCATTTAGAGAACTATTTCCTTCTCCTGAGAGACTATTACAACCCTCACCAGAAGCTCTTACACAAGATCCAGAAGAGATGGCGGCTGAGCAACCTCCTCCCAGATGCACACTTGGTGATGCATCAAATGTTGTGGGCCCGTTTCATTTCAACAGTATAGCCATGCCAAGAGATAATATAACCAACATGGTGATGAACCTTGCGTTGATTCATCTGGTACAGGGCAACCAATTTCATGGTTTGTCAAATGAGAATCCTTATGATCATTTGACAACATTTAGTGAAATTTGCAATACTGTAAAGATGACTAGAGTATCTGATGATCGAGTAAAGCTTAGCTTATTTCCCTTCTCATTGGGAGGCAATGCTATGACATGGCTACACTCCTTTCTAGAAGGAACTTTCACTATGTGAGAGACTGTGGCATCCAAATTCGTGAACAAATATTTTTCACAGTCGAAAGTAGTCCAATGAAGGTTGGAGATCTCTTAATTTAAATAGGGCATGGAGGAAACTCTCGGACAAGCATGGGATAGGTTTAAAGGTCTATTGAGGAAGACGCCAGTCCATGGGTTTGACAAGACAACTCTAGTTCTTGCATACCTTGGAGGCTTAAATACACAGTCAAAGATGATGCTCGACACCTCAATTGGAGGTGACTTAAAGAAAAAGACTGAGGATGAAGCTTATGATCTTATCGAGAGTATGGCTGCAAATGAACAGGAGACATATAGTGAGAGAGGCACACCAGTGCAAAAGAGGGGAGTTTTGCATTTGCCTGCTGATGATGCTATGTTAGCTCAAAATCATCTTCTTACTCAGAAACTGGATAATTTAACGAAGATTCTGTCTCAGCTTCCAAAGGAGATTAAGAATATCTCCCAAATTGAACAACTTTGTGACTTCTGTGGTGGTGACCATATTAATGGTCAATGTGCTGTGCCAGAAGAGATGCAACAGGAGGCAAATTATATGGGGAATCAGTTTCAATATAGGCAGGGAAATTTCAACCAAGGCAACTCTAGCCAAGGTTGGAAAAACCATCCTAGTATTGGAAAAACTCAAAATAACCCATCTGGACAAGCAGGAGGCTTCTTTAACAACAAACAACAGCAACCATCGCCCTTGTGGCAGTAGGTGAATAGTTTGACAGAGACTGTCAGAAGCCTTAATGATAGATTTGACAAATTTTTGAAGGTTTATGAGTCTCAACATGCAAGTGACAAAGCCAGTTTCAGATCTTTGGAGATGCAAATTGGTCAACTGTCAAAAAGGGTGGAAACCATAGAGAGAAACCAATTTAGGGCTAATACTGATGTTAACCCTAAAGAGGAGTGCAAAGTTGTTGTAACCAGGAGTAAAAGGAAAGCAGAAAAGGAAATTGTTGAAGTTGAGAGTAGGAAGAGGAAGAAAGAAAAGAAATTGTTGAGTTAGAAAGTAGTGAGGGTGAAGAAAAAGAAGAAGAGAGAAGAGATAGTCACAATTGGCAGTTTAGAGAGATTTTCAATCAAGTGACTATGGTGCCTTCAATGATTCAGCAGATTCATGTTTACTCCAAGAGAATAGAATATTATCTTAGAGAGGTGATGAACCTTGATGAAGAAGAACAGGAAATTTCTATCCAACCTAAAAAGAGGACACATCCGAAAAAAATGAAGGATCCAGGGTGTTTGACTCTTTCGTGTGTTATTAATGATGTTGATGTGGGAGGAGCTATGCTAGATTCTGGATCTAGAATTAATATGATACCTAAGTGTATCTTGAAAAAAATTGGAGGGTTAGTATTAAAACCATCTAATTTTACTGTGACGGTAGCGATGGTTCTACTAAAAAGCCGCTTGGTATGTGATAACGGTCTAAAAACCGTTATTTTCATGCTTAAATTGATATAAAATACACCCTTTATGGCTTAGAATGAGGTTAGAATTAAGTAAAACACTTAAGTTGAGTCATTTGAGAGTCAAAAGCTGATTTTAGAGATATTATGCTTGTTGATGAGTCTATATTTTATTGATTTCACTTAGTTTATTCTGCTATAATTAATCAGGGAATTATGCTTAATTGTCCGATATTTTCCCGTTTCTGCTAATTGTGCTTAATTTGACGCGGAAATTCTAATTTTAATTAATTTGAATTTTTTTGAGCTAATTAATTGCATTATTTATTGCAGGGAAAATTTTGGAGATACATTTTGGGACGTTAGGAAGGACACCAAATAAATTAAAGACTCTACAATTAGGCATTTTATTTTTAATTAAATTGTAACTTAGTTATCTAGAAAACGTTAATTAAGCTTATGTGCAATAGGCCCTTTAGTGGCAAAAATGTAAAGGCCCAATTTTGTGGGACACATGGCCTAACACTAGGGTTTCATTTTCTTAGGGTGGACCCCACCCTCACTTTTAGGAGGAGGTCACACTGCAGACGTTTTTGGCTTGGGGGCTGGAATGTTTTAGAGGATTTTTCTTTTTCTTTGAACAATGTTCTCGGTAATGGGTATTGGTTGAATGAAGAAGCATTATTCCCTTCCCTTTGTGCAGTGCTGCATCAGATTTCACGGTGCATTTCTTTTACTTTCATTTTGTTTAGTTGATTGGAAAAGCAAGAGAAGAGGCCTTGATTATTCTATCTTTTGACAAGCAACACGGGGACACATCTTAATAGATTTTGGGAAGTGCAATTTATTTTCTTTCCAATAGACCATTTCGGTTCTGTTGCAATAGTTGGCTAGCATTTCTTTAGCTTTTCTTCTTCTTATTGTTGAAGTGCAAAGTAGATTAGGTGGAGAGTATGGTGATGGGACGGTTTAAAGATTGGAGTAGCTAGCTTTTTCTTTTATTCAATTGAAGAATGAGTGGTCTCGTCAACTACACCAAATGAAGAAGTGGGACCACTCTTTTGCATTGCCTTTTATTTTCATTCAATAGCATGGTAGATTCACGCTGCTACGGTTTTTGATGATGGGAGTAGAAAGTTTTATTGAATTGTTTTTTATTAGCTTTAAGAATGAGGTGCAGCGTTGTCACGATTGTTGTGGGAAGGTAGCATTTCTTTTGTTTTTATGGAATGACAATTCGATTAGGTGGTAGTCTAGTGATGTGACGGTAGGTGAAGGATTTTTGTGAGCACACTTTCATTTAACGGGTTGTTCACAAGCAATGTGCATTTTACTTTTTTGCCAATTGACTTTTGCATTTGTGCACACAATTTTCCTTTCTTTTAGTACCTTTGCCGTGATGATGTGCATTGTGATCATGAATATTTTATTTTTTTTAGTTCATCATTGCATTTCAATAGCCTTAGATGCATTTTCTTATTTATTTATTGCATTTCATTTAGTTCACACACCTTGGCATTAAATGTTTTATCCAGTACTTTCTTTTACTTTAATGTTGTCTAGTCTATTTGGTAGTGATAATTAAGTTGTCATGTTAGCTTAGGTTAGTCGGGTTGGTCATTAATAAAATTACTTTGTTTCCTTGAGATTTCTTGGACTGTTCTTGTGATTATTCTGTTCTGCCTGACATTCTATGAAATCTTTCTGTGTTCTTGCAACGGGTATACGCTTAGTTGCCTAGTTGGTGATTGTATCTTCGCTTAGTTGATCTATCTGTATAACACATTGGATGTAATAGGTGTATTGCGTTCGCTTAGTACGTGATTATGATAGCATGATTAACCTTCGCTTAGTCGGTTAGCTGTGTTGGATTAGAGGTTAGAGTAGTTTATTCATGAGATCTGTGCACTTTTATTGCCATGCTGCTACTCTGATTTAGCTCAATATTTAATCTGTTGTGTGCTTGCGATTAGGTATACGCTTAGTTGCCTAATCGGTGTGTAATCTTCGCTTAGTTGATTAGATTGTATGGTGCATGACTGATTAAATTTGTGCATTGCATTCGCTTAGTTTTCAATTCTGAAGACCGAATTAGCCTTCGCTTAGTTGGTTGATTCGTTTTGGATTTGGATTAGAGTAGCGTGTACTTGTCGTTAATCTGTGATAGGAAGCATAGTGATTGAGTTAATGACCAACCGTTTTTATTCTGTATTTGATTCCATTTTTACATTTCTGTTTGCATTTATGTTTACACTTTTGTTTGCATCTGTGTTTTAATTTAATTCATCTGTATTCACAAAACCTTTCAACAACCCCCCACCTCTTCGTGTCTGACCTGATTCTCGAACCACAGTTTGGTCCTCGAGAGACGACCTAGGAGTGACTTCCTAGTCTTTACTGCATTCTTTATGCACATTAAATTTGCATGGGGTGTGACAACCCATCACTTGTTTTGTAGGGTTTTGAAGAGAATTAAGGATGGAATTGAAGAAGGAAGGTCTTAGACTCAAGGAAGAAGAAGAAAAATGAAGAAAAGAAGAGTCTATGCATCACTCAGCGTCAAAAATGCACCGCTGAGCGCCATTCTTCGAGGGAAAGCCACTGCCTAGCGCCCAGGTAGTGACGCTGAGCGTCCATAGCGATTAGAGGGAAACCGCTGAGCGGTGGTGCAGCTTGAGGGAAACCGTTGAGCGGTGGTGCAGCTTGAGGGAAACCGATGAGCGGTTGTCTGCTGGGCTTGGGCTTAAATTCTATTACTTTTATACCCTATATATAGCCCCAGTGCGATTCAAATATTATTCTTTTGGCAGAAGAAGACGTCCAAAGCTATTCTACACTCCTTGGAGAAGATTTCTTGGATGCTTAGGCTCCATTTTATCCAATCTAGGGTTTGCTTTTCCATTCTTTCATTATATTTCATTTAGTTTCACCATGTCAATGGTGAACTAAACCCTTTGTTGTTGGGGAACAATGTAATCTTTTGAAACTCTCTTATATTAAAATTCTTGTTTTATTCATTTTCTTGCATATGCTGTTATTATCAATTGTTGGGTTCTTTATCTATGCTTAAAGCTATTATCATTTAACTCATTTGATAAATAGATGTTTGCCTTTGTCGATAGGGGGACGTACGGGGAAGTCATGAACTGATAGGGAATTCCTTGATTAAGTAATACCACCTAGGGATAGGGGGGTAGGACGATCAATTGTATTTTGCTTCTGTGGTACTTGCACTCCTAGTTACTAGGGGAGACTAGAGATAGTAAGCCAGTAACTAGTAGTAGGTTCTTCTCGTCGAAGGATCGGGTTTAGGGTAGAATAGATATAAGAGAGTGGATAAGATGAAATTGTAAACCCCAACAACTCCGTTCATCCATACCTTTTTCTTGTCAATTGAATCAATTGCATTTGCATGTTTACTTTTTGTTTTTGCATTGAAACCACAAGTTAATTTTCTCTACAAGTCTTACGATATTGATTTACACGAAAGATAAGGCCTTTGAGTCCTTTGGGAGAATGATATTGGGTTTACCAATTATATTACTCTATAACGATCTGGTACACTTTCCAGGGGTTTAACAAGTTTTTGGCGCCGTTGCCGGGGACTCGTGGTTTAACTTTTCGAGTAGTGTAAATTGATTGAATTTGACTTGGTGTAATTATTGTAATTATTGTATATATTTTGTTTTTGTTTTATTTTTCTTATTTGTGGAAGTGCTTTTAGGGTTTTTGTTTCTTGTGCATGCAGGAAGCAATACAAACTACAAGTAAGAAAAGCCAGCAACCTCTTCTTGAAGGCATATTAGATAGGAGAGAAAGAAGAGTTAGACGTCCATCACGTGACCTCTTTCCTTCTCCTGAAAGACTCCTACAATCTTCACCAGAGGCTTTTACACAGAACTTAGAGGAGATGGCGAATCAACCTCCTCCAAGACGCACACTTGCGGATTAGTCTAATGTTGTGGGCCCTTTCCACTTCAACAGCATAGCCATGCCTACAGATCATACAGTTAATATGGTGATGAATCCAGCACTAATCCATCTAGTACAAAGCAACCAATTTCATGGATTGTCAAATGAGAACCCATATGATCATTTAACGACATTCAGTGAAATTTGGAACACTGTGAATATGACTGGAGTATTAGACGAAAGAGTAAAGCTTAGCTTGTTTCCATTCTCATTGGAGGCAATGCTAAGACGTGGCTTAATTCCTTTCCTGAAGGAACATTCACTACGTGGGAGACTGTGGCAACCAAATTTGTCAACAAACAGGGCATGGAGGAAACTCTCGGCCAAGCATGGGATAGGTTTAAAGGCCTATTGAGAAAGACACCAGTCCACGGGTTTGACAAGACAACCCTAGTTCTCGCTTACCTAGGTGGTCTGAACATGCAGTCAAAATGATGTTGAATGCTGCAGCCGGAGGAGACATAAGAAGGAAGACTGAGGATGAAGCTTATGATTTGATTGAAAGTATGCCAGATAATGAGGAGACGCATAGTGAACATGTTGATGTTGTTAATGAAGCTTCAATGTTACAAAATAATAGTTTGATGATGGAGCAAAATAAGATAATTGCTCAGCAATTGGAGATAATTACGCAAAAATTATCTGATTTATCACAGGCAGTTATAGAAGCTTCAAGAATCCCACAGCAGCCTCAATTTATGCCAGTACAAAGAAGCACAAAATCTAAAGAAATTTTTCAGAGAATTGTGAATAGGAATGTGTTTGATGTTAATTGTGTGGAGAAAAGTAATGTGGGAGAAGCATGTGAGATTGTTACTAGAAGTGGGAGAATATTAGAGGGAAGAAGGGTTGAGAAAAAAGAAAAAGAAAAAGAGAGTATTGAAAAAAAGAGTGATCAGAGGGAAGAGTGTGAGATAGAGAAAAATATGATGAATCAAAATCAGGAAGAGGAGGTTGTAAAATTGAAAGAGAGGGAGTACGAAAAACCACTGCCGTATCCAAAGATATATTCAAGAAAGGAGAAAGAAAAGCAGTTTGAGCATTTTATGGAGATTTTTAAGAAATTGGAAATAACCATACCATTCTCTGAGGCACTTCAGCAAATGCCATTATATGCGAAGTTTTTAAAAGAACTCCTCAAGAAGAAAAGGAAGTATATTGAGAAGAAAACTATTGAGGTACAAGGAAATTGTAGCACAGTCATACAAAGGTCATTACCTTCTAAATTACAAGATCCAGGGAGTTTTACCATTCCATGTACTATTGGGGAGTTAGAGGTTGGAAAAGCTTTGATTGATCTGGGAGCTAGTATTAATCTGCTGCCTCTTTCTATGTTCAAAAAGATTACAGGATTGGAAATCAAGCCAACAAGAATGACTCTTCCGTTAGTAGATAGATCCCTCAAATATCCATATAGAGTGGCTGAAGATGTAATAGTCAAGGTAGATAAATTCTTATTCCCAGTGAATTTTGTTTTAAATGAGATGGAAGAAAATGGAGATGCACCTTTGATTCCTGGAAGACCTTTCATGAAGACAACCGGGATAGTGATTGATGTTGAAAATGGCAAGCTTAAAGTCAGAGTACAAGATGAAGAGGTGGATTTTGATGTGTTTCAAGCAATGTCACATCCTACAGATGACAAGTCATTCTTTCAAATAGACATTGTGGAAGAACTTTGTATGAGGCAAGAAAATAGAGTTCGTAATGCATCCATTTTGGAAAGAACTCTTATTAATGAATGTGAAGATTTGAATGAAGAGGACGACAAAATGAAGGAAGAATGCGTTCAGGATTTGGAGGCAGCAAAAGAAATTCCAGCAGAAAAGGCTCTTTTTGAGAAAATTGAGCTTAAAGAAAAAGTTCCAGAAAGTAAGATTGAACTTAAAGAGTTGCCACCACACTTGAAATATGTGTTTTTGGAAGATAATGGAGGAAAGCCAATTATTATCAGTACTTCATTATCTCCAAAAGAAGAAGAAAAGTTGGTGGAGGTTTTCAAAGCAAATAAAGGTGCTATAGGCTGGTCAATTGCAGATCTTAAGGGTATAAGTCCCACATACTGTATGCACAGAATTCTTATGGAGGATGATTATAGGCCAGTCACTCAACCGCAAAGAAGACTTAATCCTGTTATGAAAGAGGTTGTACAAAAGAAGTATTGAAGTTATTGGAAGCAGGAATTATTTACCCAATTTCTGACAGTAAATGGGTGAGTCCAGTACAAGTTGTACCAAAGAAAGGAGGGATGACTGTCATTTATAATGAAAAGAATGAACTTATTCCTACACGAACAGTTACAGGTTGGCGAATGTGTATTGATTACAGGAGATTAAATACAGCTACCAGAAAATATCATTTTCCTTTACCTTTTATGGATCAGATGTTAGAAAGATTGGCTAGACAAGCATATTATTGCTTCCTAGATGGATATTCTGGATATAATCAAATTGTGGTAGATCCGGAAGATCAAGAGAAAACAACCTTTACATGTCCTTTTGGTATATTTGCTTACAGAAAAATGCCATTTGGACTATGCAATGCCCCTGCTACATTTCAGAGGTGTATGAAAGCCATCTTTGCAGATTTCATGGAAAAAAGCATAGAGGTCTTCATGGATGATTTTTTAGTTTTTGGGGATTCTTTTCAAAGATGTTTGATCAACCTGGATGCGGTCCTTAAATGATGTGTTCAAACAAATCTTGTTTTGAACTGGGAGAAATGTCATTTTATGGTTACAAAAGGGATTGTGTTGGGACACAAGATTTCAGCAAGGGGGATTGAAGTGGATAAGGCAAAAGTGGAGGTTATTGAAAAACTTCCACCACCAACAAACGTGAGAGGAATTCGCAGTTTCCTAGGTCATGCTGGATTCTATCGAAGATTTATTAAGGATTTCTCAAAGATTGCTAAACCATTGAGTAATTTACTTGCTAAAGATACATCGTTTGTAATGAGTCCAGAGTGTATACAAGCTTTTAATGTTTTAAAGAAAAGCTTGATTTCTGCTCCAGTAATGGTTGCTCCATATTGGAATAAAGAGTTTGAACTCATGTGTGATGCTAGCGACTATGCCATAGGTGCTGTGTTGGGACAAAGAAAAGAAAAGGTATTTCATGTTATTTACCATGCTAGTAAAGTTTTGAATGAAGCCCAACTGAATTATGCTACTATAGAAAAAGAATTTTTAGCTATAGTCTATGCATTAGAGAAATTTAGATCTTACTTCATTGGATCTAAAGTGATTATTTATACGGATCATGCGGCTATAAAATACTTACTGACAAAGCCGGATTCAAAGCCACGGTTGATTAGATGGGTGCTTCTGTTACAAGAATTTGTTGTAGAAATTCGTGATAAAAAGGGAAGTGAAAATCTAATTGCTGATCATCTGTCTCGGTTAGTTAATAGTAGTAAGGAGATAGAAATTTGGGAGTCTTTTTCAGATGAAACTCTCTTATATATTCAGCAAAGACCATGGTTTGCTGACCTGGCTAACTTTAAAGTTGCAGGTGTTGTTCCTAAAGAATTGAATTGGCAACGGAAAAATAAGTTCTTACATGATGCTAAGCAATTCATATGGGATGATCCGTATTTATTTAAGATTAGAGCAGATAATCTTTTGAGGAGATGTGTAACGAAAGAAGAAGCAGAAGGAATTTTGTGGGATTGTCATAATTCTCCTTATGGAGGTCATTATAATGGAGAGCGAACTGCTGCAAAAGTTCTCCAAGCAGGATTTTATTGGCCGACTTTGTTTAAAGATGCTCATAATCATGCTAGGAGTTGTGACAAATGTCAAAGGACAGCGGCTATTTCACGAAGGCATGAGATGTCGTTGCAAGGCATTCTGGAAGTTGAAGTTTTTGACTCCTAGGGTATTGATTTTATTGGACCCTTTCCTCCATCTTTCAATAATGAATATATTTTGGTGGTTGTTGATTACGTGAGTAAATGGGGTTGAAGCTCTAGCATGCCCTAAGAATGATCTTAACACTGTGATCAAATTCTTAAAAAAGCAGATCTTTTCACGTTTTGGAACTCCCAGGATACTCATCAGTGATGGGGGGTCTTATTTTTGTAATGCTCAGCTGGCTAAGGTACTCAAAGAGTATGGGGTGAGACATAAGGTGGCAGCACCTTATCATCCACAGACAAATGGTCAAGCTGAAGTTTCTAACAGGGAGATCAAAAGAATTTTAGAAAAGACTGTCACGTTTTCAAGAAAAGATTGGTCACATAAATTAGATGATGCTCTCTGGGCATATAGGACGGCCATGAAAACTTCCATGAGATTATCACCTTTTCAGTTGGTATATGGAAAAACATGTCACCTGCCAATAGAGATGAAGCATAAAGCTTTGTGGGCTTTGAAATTTCTAAATTTTGGTCCTCATGAAACTCAAAGCAAACGAAGAAATCAATTGTTGGAGCTTGAAGAAATGCGGTTACATGCATATGACTCATTCAGGAGTTATAAAGAAAAGATAAAATTTTATCATGACAGGAAGCTAATAAAGAGAACTTTCTACACAAGGGAGTTGGTGTTGCTATTCAACTCACAATTAAAGCTATTTCCTGGAAAATTGAAATCAAAATGGTTAGGACCTTTTGTGATAAAGTGTGTATTCCCAAATGGAGCAATGGAATTGGAGCATTTAAATGATGATGATCAGTAGTGGAGCTGGGTGGTGAATGGTCAGAGGCTCAAACATTATTTGGGAGGAGATGTGGAACAATTCTCCTCAATGATGATGTTGGTGGATTCGTGAGGTTCGGGTCAGGCTCGTGACGTTAAACAAGCGCTACTAGGAGGCAACCTAGGGTTTTATCGTGCACTTTTGTATTTTTGTTTTTTTAGAATAGGTGAAATTTTGATTTTCAGTGTCTATGCTTGGCTTAAACACTATTTCTAAAAATGTTTGACTGAATGAAATGCATGATGAATTTATTTGATGATGATTGGATGTGGATGATGATTGAGTTGTGTTGCATGTTGATATTCAGGTGAAAAGTTCACTAGCTATGTGAACAGATGTGTGATGAATTATGATTGTGGTTATGATGCTAAGCAAGGTGTATGAATGGATGATGTGTGGAAAGCATTTTGTGTGAGGTATTGAGCTCCAGAGTATTCATTGTTGTGTGTACTATTCACAGGAAAGCATGAATGATATTGCCTGAGTCTTGATAATTTATTGTATTGCATGTTTATGTCATATGATCAAGGACATTTTTGGAAGCCCTTACTTAGCCAAATTTTCACCCAAAGTGATTAAAATGTTATACCCTTTTTGAACCTTGGCCTTAAACAGGATGAAAACCCTTACTTTGAAATTTTTTACCTTGAGTTGGGTTGAGAATAATTGTTGAAAAGGTTCGAGTTTGGGGTTATTGGGAAAATTTGAATGGCAAAAAGAAAGGAATTGAGCTCAAGTGTTGAAAAAGAAAAATGCATGAAGAAAAGAAAAAGCATGAAAGATGAGCTCAATGTAAAATTAAAAGCAAAGGGAAGAAGTTAGGAATGAGTGAGATTGGTTAAAGAAAGAGAGTTTGTGCTTGAACTTTAAATGTTAAAATAGCTCTCTTAACTCAAGGATTTTGTGATCCAGAAGAACCAATTTTTCTTATTAGCCTAGCCTCATTATAAGCCTTGGAAAAGTCCTTGTGATGGCATTGACATGTAAGAATGTTGATTGTATTAGATGTGGAGTGACTTCTTAAACACTTAAGTGATTGAGTGAAACACTTGCTTGGTGAGAATTGTTGAATTCTATGATTACATCTATGCTTAGTTGATTGATCATTCATAAATAAAGCATCTGTTGGGAAATATGTGATCATGTGAACTGAATTGAATTGAAAGCATGCATACATTTTGATTAGATTCCACTGAAAATCTAAAATTGAGTAGTTCTTGTCATAAGAAAAATGAATTTTGGGATTGTTGAACTATTTGATGAAAAAGTGGAAAGCCAAGTTTTGTTTTGTTTTCTTGAGTACAAGCAAAGTTCTAAGTTTGGGGTTGTGATAACGGTATAAAAACCCTTATTTTCCTACTTAAATTGATATCAAAATACACCCTTTATGGCTTAGAATGAGCTTAGAATTAAGTAAAACACTTAAGTTGAGTCATTTGAGAGTCAAAAGCTATTTTTAGAGATATTATGCTTGTTTTGATATCCTTTGCAGGGTTTTGATGAGAATTAAGGATGGAATTGAAGAAGGAAGGTCTTAGACTCAAGAAAGAAGAAGAAAAATGAAGAAAAGAAGAGTCTATGCACCGCTCAGCGTCAAAATGCACCGCTGAGTGCCATTATTCGAGGGAAAGCCACTGTCTAGTGCCCAAGCGGTGACGCTGAGCGTCCAGAGCGATTAGAGGCAAACCGCTCAGTTGTGGAACTGACCGCTGAGCGGTGGTGCGGGTTGAGGGAAACCGCTGAGCGGTAAAATTGGACGCTGAGCGGTTGTCTGCTCGGCTTGGGCTTAAATTTTGTTACTTTTATGCCCTATATATAGCTCAGTGCGATTCAAATATTATTCTTTTGGCAGAAGAAGACGTCCAGAGCTGTTCTACACTCCTTGGAGCAGATTTCTTGGATGCTTAGGCTCCATTTTATCCAATCTAGGGTGTGCTTTTCCATTCTTTCATTGTATTTCATCTAGTTTCACCATGTCAATGGTGAACTAAACCCTTTGTTGTTGGGGAACAATGTAATCTTTTGAAACTCTCTTATATTGAAATTCTTGTTTTATTCATATGCTTGCATATGCTGTTATTATCAATTGTTGGGTTCTTTATCTATGCTTAAAGCTATTATCATTTAACTCATTTGATAAATAAATGTTTGCCTTTGTCGATACGGGGACGTACGTGGAAGTCATGAACTGATAGGGAATTCCTTGATTAAGCAATACCACCTAGGGATAGTGGGTAGGACGATCAATTGTATTTTGCTTCTGTGGTACTTTCACTACTAGTTACTAAGGATAGTTAGCCAATAACTACTAGAAGGCTCTTCTCGACGAGGGATCGAGTTTAGGGTAGACTGAGAAAGTTTGCATAACAAGTAGATAATAAAGCGAACTTAATAAGAATAGATATAAGAGAGTGGATAAGATGAAATTGTAAACCCCAACAACTCTATTCATCCATACCTTTTTCTTGTCAATTGAATCAATTGCATTTGCATGTTTACTTTTTGTTTTTTCATTGAAACCACAAGTAAATTTTCTCTACATGTCTTACGATATTCATTTACACGAAAGATAACGCCTTTGGGTCCTTTGGGAGAACGATATTGTGTTTACCAATTATATTACTTGATAACGATCTGGTACACTTGCTAGGGGTTTAACAATATGGTGGAGGATGTGATTGTTAGTGTTGAGCAACTAGAGTTCTTGGTTGACTTTATAGTCATGGATATGGAAATGGATGAAAGGATTCTAGTGATTCTGGGAAGACCTTTCATGACAACCTCAAAAATGATTATTAGTGTCTATGACGGGAGAATCATGCTAAGAGATCAAGAAGATGTTTTGACGTATAATGGCTTTAAAGAGAATAACATGAGAATAAAGAAGAGAGCCAGACATAAAAAGTCCAGAAGAGAGGCTGCATCTAGAGAGAGCACAGGTACTGATACTAATAGTTGTAACGTTTTGTAGGTACCTGTAAGGGAATATATTGATAAAGGACGAACAATCCATCTTGAATCAAAAGAGGACTTACTCCGACCTGGCATAAAGGTGAAATACAAGAAGAAGGAGTGGGTAGTGAAAGAACTGAAAGAGAATGGATTGGTGGAGATTGAAGCGTCATACTCAAGATGTACCAAGAAGGTGGATAAAAGATTGCTGAGGATTTGGTGTACCAAAGACACCAATACGAAGGAGAAGATGTGATTTGCTGGAGGGCATAATATGTGTTGTAAAACATTAGTTTTAGTCTTATTTTATTTTGGACATGTAATTTTTGGATTTTTAAACAATTTTTGGGTAGCATCAACTAAGGGATGCTAATTTGTATGTATTTACTGAGGGATACAGGTAAGTTCCCCTACTGAAAGGTGTTGGGAGGCACTTACTGATGAGTGCTAGAAGGTTTGGGTCAGGCTCGTGACGTTAAACAAGCGCTACTTGGGAGACAACCCAGTTGATTATTTTCTTGTTTTTAATTATGTTCTAGTGCATGATTTGAATGTTGCATATGTTCAAAGTTGAAATCAAGTGTTATAGGTTTGATCACGTGAAGGAAAGCAAATAGGAGAGAAAATTTTTTTAACGCTCACCACTGAGCGGTGGCGGCATAGACCCAACATGGGCTTTTAAAAGCTTGGCGTTTTGGGGGTTTCTGCACTTTGAAAATTCCTCTTTGATATTCGCCCAAGCGGTCTCTACGAACCCTAGCACCTATCTTTCACTTTCAAGAGCTTTCCAAAGAGTTTTCCTCACTTTTCCCATCACCCACTCACAAAAATCTCATTTTTCAACCATTCCATTGACAAAAGTTTGGGGTTTTCGGTGAGAGCTTTGCATTAGGAGGCATTCATCATCAAGTACAAAGAATTTTGCAAGCATCTAGAGGATCTCCACTCAAGTAAGTCATGCAATTTCATTCTT
The DNA here is from genome assembly GCA_027742785.1 of Vigna reflexopilosa. Lineage (NCBI taxonomy): Eukaryota > Viridiplantae > Streptophyta > Magnoliopsida > Fabales > Fabaceae > Vigna > Vigna reflexopilosa. The sequence goes on from CM050918.1 coordinate 21,345,129, forward strand.
AGGGTTTCTAGAATTGAAATTTGATGAAGAACATGTTTAGAAACCTTTTGAACCGATTAAACTGCATAAATTTAGTCTAGAATTGAGAAATTTGTGATAGAGTGGAGATTAGGGCGTTTAGGAAAGGGTTATTGAAAAACCCTTGACGGCGCCGCTGAGCGGTCACTTTGGACGCTGAGCGGTGGGCGTCAGATTTGTGTGGTTGCTTGATTTTCTAATGCAAAGACGTTGAGGGGCCCTGTTCTTCCCTTAGCGTTGGACAGTGCTTGATTAGATGTATGATTGATGATTTGCTAACCTCTAATGATGAATTTCCTGGGATTATTGAATTGTATTTGATGTAGGAATGTCATCATCTTCAAGAAGCAGAGTGAAGACTCTTGGGAACAAGAGGAAAAAGCCAGAGAGGCTGAGAAGATTTTATTCTCCTAGGTTCCTTTCTAGGAAACATGAGGAACATTATGTGACTGTGCAGGAGAGAAGACTGCTGATGGAGAGGAAGGGTATTTTTATTCCAGACCTGGCCCCTGAGTTTGGATTGGAGATTGAGAGATGAAACTAGGAGAGACTGGCTACATATCCTACATCAGCTAGCATTGAACTTGTGAAGGAGTTCTATGCAAATGTCTTTACTAGAGGAGGAGTGTCGGCAGGGAGATATATGAGCTATGTTAAGGGGCAGATCATCAGATATGACCCCGACACTATCAACAGATTCTTAGGCAATGAATGGCCAGGTGAGCAGTGCCAGTATACAGCATATACAGGGAAGTTCAGAGATTTTGAGGATATTGAGAGGGTTATGTGTGTCCCTGGAGGACATTTTCAGAGGAACCCAAATGGAGTGCCCGTGAACATTAAGAGGGTAGATCTGACACCTTTGGCAAAGTACTGGATGACATTTACTCATGCCAATATTCAGTCGTGTTCCCATGTTTCTGATATCACCATGCATAGGATCATATTCATCTACTATATGTTGAGGCAGATGGATGTGAATGTTGGTGAGGTCATCGCCAACAAGATCCAGAGTTGCGCTACTACTGTGAGTAGCAGAACGCCGTTGGGACATCCGTCCTTGATTACCATTTTGTGTCATTAGGCTGGGGTGGATACTTTTGTTCCACCATATGAGAGGCCTAGAAAGGCCATAAATGCTTCTTATTATCGACAGTTCTATGGAGGAGACGAGGCAGCTGGACCAGTGCCTAGGAGACGTCCTAGGAGAGGAGCAGCCCAGTAGGAGGATGCATTTGCACAACATGCGAAGCTGTTCCAGATGAGGGACATGTATATGTCCATGATGGAGGCCAGATTGGAGTCTCTCCATAGAGGGCAGATAGCTACTACCGAGATGATAGTGGGGTTGTATGACACACCACCAGTGCACAGGTGGATTATGGATGACTTCCATAGTGTTATGGCTTGGCCTCAAGAGCAGGCACAGGGTAGCAGATCTGGAGCAGTTGGAGCACCAGGCATGGACGAGGATGATGAGGAGGATGACTTTGAGGATGCAGAAGCTGGAGACCTGGAGGACTCAGATGATGACATGAGTTGAGAGGGCATCTACTGAGGGATGCTAGTGCTTAGGACAGGGGTTTTATCTTTCACTTTTGTACTTTGAAATTTTAGAATAGGTTGAATTTTATTGAAGGTGTTTGTGCTTGGCTTGAACACTATTTTTAACTATGGTTTGATTTGATGTTATTGCATGATGAGTTTTCTCAAATGATGATTGGATGTGGATGACGATTGAGTTTGTGTTGCATGATGATATACAGGTGAATGGTTCACTAGCTATGTGAACAGATGTGTGATGATTTATTGATGCTAAGCAGGGTGTATGAATAATGTTTGAGAAAAGCACAGTTGTGTGAGGTTTTGAACTCTAGAGTGTTCATTGATATATGTGTTGTTCATATGGAAGCATGAATGATATTGCCTGAATCTTTATGATTGATTGAACTGCATGTTTATGTCATATGATCAAGGCCATTTTTGGAAGCCATTCTTAGCCAAATATTAACCCAAAGAAAAGAGAACCATGTGTTCTATCCTTTTTGAACCCTAGCCTTAAAACAGCATGAAAACCCTTGCTTTGATAATTTTTACCTTGAGTTGGGTTGAGAATAATTGTATCATATTGCCAAAGTTCAAGTTTGGGGTTGTTGGGGAAATTTAAAGGCAAAATAAAGGCATTGAGCTTAAGTGTTGAATGAAAGAAAAGCATGAGAAAAGAAAAGAAAAGAAAAGAAAAAGCATGAAAGATGAGCTCAATGTAAAGAGAAAAAGGAAAGAAGTTGGGAATGAGTGAGATTGGTTAAAAAGAGAGTTTGTGCTTGAACTTTGGATGCTAAAATAACTCTCTTCACTCAAGGATTTTGTGTTTCAGAAAAACAAATTTTTCTTGATAACCCAGCCTCATTATAAGCCTTGGGAAAGTCCTTGTGATGACATTTGTATGTGAGAATGTTTATTTTAGTAGATGAAGGGAAATTTGGTTTCATGTGATTTGTGAATAGTAGAGAGATGGAGAGACCTCTTAAACACTTGAGGGATTGAGTAAAACACTTTCTTGGAGAGGATTAATAAATTGTATGATTACATCTTGCTTAGTGGATTGATCATTCATAAGTAGAACATCTGTTGGAAAAAATGTGATCATGTGAACTAAATTGAATTGAAAGCATGTATGCATCTTGATAAGATTCCACTGAAAATCTGAATTGAGTAACTCTTGTGAGAAAAATGAATTTTTGGAAATGTTGAACTATTTTGATGAAACAGTGGAAAGTCAAGTTATGTTTTATTTGCTTGAGGACAAGCAAAGTTTTAAGTTTGGGGTTGTGGTAATGGTTGGAAAAACGTTATTTTTATACTTAAATTTGATATCAAAACACACCCTTTATGGCTTAGAATGAGCTTAGAATCAAGTAAAACACTTAGTTGAGTCACATGAAAGTCAAAAGTTGTCTTTAGAGATATTATGCTTGTTTTGCAGGGTTTTGATGAGAATTGAAGATGGAAGTGAAGAAGGGAGGACTTAGACTCAACAAAGAAGAAAAAGGAAGCAAAGAGAGTCAAAGTCACCGCTCAGCGCTATTTTCCAGGGCTAAGCGCCAGACTCGAGGGAAAAACCACTGCCTCTCGCCCAAGCGGTGCCGTTGAGCGTTCAGACGATTTCGAGGCAAACCACTGAGCTGTGCAATGGACCGCTGAGCGGTCCTGCGATTAGAGGGAAACCACTGAGCGGTCAAATGAGGCGCTGAGCGGTGGAATGTTGGGCTTGGGGTTATATTCTGTTACTTTTATGCGTTATAAATAGCCCTAGTGTGATCTTCCGAGTAATTCTTTTGGCAGGCAGAGATGTCCACTGCACTTCTACACTCCTTGGAGGCGGTTTCTTGGATGCTTAGGCTCCAATTTATCAAATCTAGGGTTTACTCTTCCATTCTTTCATTTAATTCCATCTAGTTTCACAATGTCCATGGTGAACTAAACCCTTTGTTGTTGGGGAACAATGTAATCTTTTGAAACTCTCTTATATTGAAATTCTTGTTTTATTCATATGCTTATATTATCAATTTTTGGGTTTCTTATCTATGCTCAATGCTTTTATCGTTTAACTCATTCGGTAAGAAGATATTTGCCTTTGTCGATATGGAGACGTACGGGGAAGTCATGAATTGATAGGGAATTCCTTTATTATAAGCAATACTGCCTAGAGATAGGGGTAGGACGATCAATTGTATTTGCTTCTGTGATATATGCATTGCTAATTACTTAGGGATACTAGAGATAGTAAACTAGTAGTTAGTGATAGGCTCTTTTTGCCGATAGATCGGGTTTAAGGTAGGTAAAGAAAGTTTGCATGATAATTAGATAATAAAGCGAGTTAAATAAGAAAAGTAGATAAAAGAGGGCGGATAAGATGAAATTGTAAACCCCAACAACTCCATTCACTCATATATTCTCTTTGCCAATTGATTCACTTGCATTTACATGTTTATTTCCGTTTTTCATACAACCACAAAATTATTTCTTTTTCAAGTCTTATAAGATCAATTTACATGAAAGATAAGGCCTAAGAGTCCTTTAGGAGAACGATATTTGGTCTTACCATCTATTATTACTTGATACGATCTGGTACACTTGCCAGGGGTTTAACACAGGGCCACTATACAGGTACTTCTAATCACTCTCCATTCATATTCTACTCACATTTAACTTATATTCTCAAATACTCAAATAGTGAAAACCCTTCACTAAATATTAAATCAAGAGTCGAGGCTCTTCCATACACGCCTGACTTAGACGTCGGAGTGCCTTTTGCAGGTACCTCCCCCTCTCCACCGGGAAGGCGACCGAGCGGTCAAAGCTTGAAGATCACTGAGCGGCAAAGATTTTAGGCGATCGAGCGGCCCAAGCGGAAAGAAGATAATTAGAGAACCCGATTCAAGCATCGAAAGCAGTAAAGCCACAACATCCAGGTTAGTTTCTCGGTCCCACAAAATATCTACTGAAACACACACCTTTGCACCTTTAATCAACACCAAATAGTGGTGAAAAATTGCTCCAAATAGACCTGACAGAATCAAATTGCCTAAAACAGATTTTGACGTTTTACACAGAATTTGAAAATAGATTCAGTGTGCTAGTGTTTTGGCTCATATCACCATGGCTAGAACATGTTCCCCTTGCCTTATATTGGTTGATATATGGCTACACAGGACTTCTGAATTCAAACAAGACCGAAAATCAAAGCAGAATCAACTAAGAATTGATGAAAACTGTGATTAAAACTACAAAGTTGAAGCACATGACCATTAACAAAACTGAATTGCATTAGAAAACGAAAAATTACTCAAACCAAAAAGTTTCACCGATTAAAATGCTAAAATAAACATGAAGAAATATTGAAAGGAAACAAACACTGAATAGAAGAACAAAAATAGTAAAGAATTACTGAAATAGTGATATTCATCAAAAGTGACCAAACAAAATTAATGAAATAGTGTTGCAACAACAACTGGACAGAATGCAAAACAGAAAACAAAATTGGAATAAAAAAAATGGATGAAACTATAAAACAACACGGAACAATATAAAGACACTTAGCTCAAGTGTGGAATTTGACCATAGCTCCTGATAACACTTGATGGAAGAAGAATTGGCTGATTCTGGTGGAAGAAGGAATCAACAAATCTTCTTCTAGGAACTTCTAAAATCGGAACTAGAACGAAGGATGAAATTTATTTTGTTGCAGCGGAAGATGAATTATGATGATGATGACCGGAGGAAGCAGAAACTCTGGAAGCCACTCTTTCAACGGAGTTGATGGCTGGATGAAAGCAAATGGATGACTCGGTGATGAAGATAAGATTGAGGTACAGGAGGATTGAATCAAACGGTGGTTCGGTGTAGAAAACGGATGAACGCGGTGATGGATAAAAGTGGAAGGAGGGTAGAGATTGGGTGATGAAATATGATGCAGATGGGAGGAGAAATGCTAGGAATGAAGCCTAGCTAAGGAGAGAGGCTATAGGGAGCTCTTAAGCTCTCTCTCGGTGACCTTCAATAAGAAGAAAGTTCTGGACAGAATCAACAGAAAACAATTCTTCATTCAAATCAAAGGTGCCCGTTACAAGCAATGGAGCAAGCTATTTAAAGGAGAAACAAAGCTCCTGGTTCACGCCTATTAGCTAACGTTTAACTATGATGCAATGGAGCAAGTGCCAGTTGTACAAGTGGGAGAAAACGTGAAGAGCCATGCGTTTGAAATTACTGAAGCATTTTTGAAGCTGCTGGATGCACATGGATTGTGCTAGATGCACATGACGCCCTAATGCTCACGCTGAGCGCATGTTGGAGGGCGTTGAGCGGTGCAAGCCCTTTTGTTCTTCAACCAAGCTACTGAATGTGTCTTATATAGGCTTCCAAAGTAGCTTGTTGGACAGCTGGACAGTGCCTTTATGCATCCAACTGAAAATTCCAACATTCTTCCAAGTGAAGATTTGGCTTGCTTCTCCATTCTTGATGTATCAAGCTTATTGGCTAGTTGATCTCCTAGCTTTATTAGACCCTAAAAAACACATATAAACATATTAAAGAGAATCCTTCTAAGACTTAGAGAAAGAAAATCAAGAAAAAAGTCTTTCTTCACTTCCCTTTTCTTAGCCTTAGCTTTAGTTAGTACTCCTTTGAATGGAATGCGCTAAATGGATTTCCATCACGAAGAGCTTCTATAACATGTTCTCTGATATGTCATATATATATATATATATATATATATATATATATATATATATATATATATATGTTGAGATTGTTGATAAAGGAAGCACTGATTTAGCTAACATTAATCTGACAGTGCTTATTCACTCTGGTTTTTGATGATGACAACACATTATTAATAACACATGTCTTGTTATGTGTTACATGTTCTGTTGCTTATTGATTGATATCTTATTGAACATGTTTTCTGTTGATTTTAATATATGAATGCATATTCACAGTTCTAATATTTGTTACATCTGTTGTGATTGCATTGCATATGTTTTGGAAAAGGAAAACCACATGCACTTTGATGAACTTATGTTGTGTGGCAAATCTGGAAGTCCTAAGTCGACTTCATTATTAATTGATTCGACTAAGACTAAAGACTTTGCACAGATTTTAAAATATAATGTTATGTGAGATTTTAAAATGAAAAGAATTTCAAAATGTGCTTATGTGTCAAAGTCGACTGTGTGCGCTTTGCATTCGACTTTGGTAGTTGTTTTATTTGAAATTCTGTTATGCTTGTGAATAGTAACGACTATATTTTCAAATGTTAGTTAAGCATTGAATGAGAGTCAACTGTATTGAATGTGAAATTAATTTGTTTAAATTGACATCTACTACTTTGACTTAACTGTTATTACTGTCAGAGGACAGTAGACTCTATTAGTAGTTTAGTCGACTACAAGAGCGTCTGATCTATAGAAATCTATAAATAGACGCGACCTGAACTATTCAGAGAACTTTTGAAAAACTAACATTTTCATATTCTGTTTCAGATTGTTTCTATGTGATTTAGTGCTCCAAAAACTCATCAAGAAGACCTTGGAGATCATTCTTTGATGGAGGACCATCCAAGCTCAACATAGGACCCATAACAAGAGTCATGTCAAAGAAAATACAAGTAGAAGAGGGACAACTCACAACTTTACTCTTATGGAGTATTACATATTAAAAACCTTCTTCTTCTAAAACTAATTACCTTTACTATGTTTTGTAGGTCATTAATAAAGCTTGGCAAACACTTAGATTAATAACCAAGCAAGGAAATAACAAAGGAGCTTAATATGAAGAAGTAGCTGCCAGCGCCCAGCGGCAACCCTTCTACCGCCCAGCGGTGATGAGCATATTGCCTTCCTCTTTGTGCATGTGTTTCATTTGGCACATGACCAGCTGAAGAAGCTTCCTCCGCAGGTTACCTCTGGTTTTCCAACACATGTACATTAGGATAACTTCTACTTCACGCTTGAGAGCTTCATCACTTGTAGATGTAACTTGAGTTTAAGTAATGAAATGCTGCTCAATTTCAGTCATTGCTCTCGAGTTCAACGTTGTGCCTTGTTATCAAGAACCTCCTCTAGCTCCATTCTCCTTTGGAAAGCCTACTAAGTTCGAATTCTACCAAAACACTAATCCAAACACCACTAGACATTTTCACAAACACCATGAGTGCGCTTGAACCTCCATCTTCTCCTCCAATCCGCTGCATCTCTCTGGAATGTGGAGCCCTTCGTTGTGAATTGCGGAGTTGCTTCCATAATTTGGCATTAAGAGCCAATCGTTTATGCGGTTCTTCAAGAGCTAAGTGCTCTTCCATTCCATTTCTCTTTTTTTACATATTGTTTTGTTCTAACATGTCACTGTTCCATTGCATTTTCTTTCAATTTCATGTTTGAGTGAATCATTACTTTCGTTCACTGTTCTTTATATGTTTCTTCTTCATTTTAATCGGTGCATTTGGATTGTTTGAGTCAATTTCAGCTTTCAAATTCAAATTCAGTTTCTGTCAAGTTATGTGCAACGTTTGCCATTTTACATCTGTTACGTATACTTGATTCACTTCGGCGTGATTCTTCGTTTTTGACTGTGCAATTGCAAGCTATATGTTGATCGTATGGCATCATGTCCAACTTCATCATTTGAGCTTCTATGCATTGCGCATTACTCTTCGATTAAACATTCTGTATGAATCTGATTTATCGAGTATGATTAGTCAAATCTGATTTGGTCCAGATTTCTGGTGTTTCAAGCCTTGTACAAATTTGTTTCATGATTTTAAACATGTCTTTAGTGATAAAACCTTCTCATAATCACAGAATTGCAAATTGAGTTGTTGACTTCATCCAGATCGGTTTTCAAAATTCTGCATCAAAAACTGCTCATAGTTTCATATGTGCAAACTGTGTTTGTCTAGTTTTATTGATTTTAATGCTTGAGTCAAGTTAATGTTTCAAGTGCTAGAAATCAATATTTACCGAGAGTGTCACTGTTTCATTCAGTTTTGCATCGTGCTGCTGTGTTCATTGGTTGTGTCTTAGGTCAATTTAATTTTCCTAGCTTAAATTCTGAAGCTAGATCTAGTGCATAGGACCAATCTTAATTAAATTTTGATCCTGCCAGCTTTGATTCTTTGCATTCTTCAAATTTTCTGCAATTTTCAATGCATTTTTCAGCATTTTAAGTAACTGTCACAGTGATTTGGTGATCCAGTGTGTTTCAGTGTTGTTTAACCGTTTGTGCAAGTGTATTTCATTTGTTAGGGTATAAGGTGGGAGGATATTCAGTATAAGTTAATTAGAGTAAATAAATATAGTATAAGTTAATTAGAGTAAATAAATATATATTCCAAGAAAATATTCAATATAAGATATTTATAATTAAGGATATATGCTAGGATAATATATGGGGAGATATTTATATCTAGTGATATTTATATTAAATGCAAATATATTCTAGGGAAATATTTAGTAAGAGATGGGCGGGAAATAATTAGCATAAATAGAGTTAGAGTCTAGGGTTAAGGGTGTGCTTTTGATTTGTGACTTTTGTAAGAGAGGTTATGCTCTCAGGTAACTGACGGAGATCCTGCTCCCAATTATTCGAAATAATTGATGGAGGTTATGCTCCCAATTATTGTTTACTTTTGTTTATTCAGATATTACCATCAATAAAAGATATTCATTCGTTCAATTCCATTCTTTCATTATTCTTTTGCTTGTTTTGAGTGTGTGAGAGGTTGGTTTCTTTACGTCTCCTACTCGGTCACGTAACATCATCATTAGAAACTTGTGTGCACTGTTCATTTGGTAAGTTTTGAACAAATTTGAAAAATCATGTTCCAAACCATCAAAGTTGCTTGAAAATTGAAAGTGCACCACTGATTTTTGGATGTAATCTGTTTCTTTGTTGTTTAAGTGCTTGAACACATTCAATTTGATGAAATAAAGTTTCTTGAAGTCTCAATTGAACCTTAGATATAATACCATTCATTTTTTCCACTATTGTACCAATTTTCTTTTGCCATTTGTGGTGCAGATTTCTTCACTTTCTGGTGCAGATTCCTTCATTTAAATTTCATTTCTGGATTGGCAAAAGCTGGTTTCAAGTTTCCACATGAAATGATATGATAAAAGACGTATAAAACATCACGAAAAGGCAAAAGAAAAACAAGCAATCCAGTTTTGACCATCAAAACCGAAACCACCAGAATTTTGCATTTCTTTGAGACCTTTTGTCAAACAGTTTGGAATTTTCATCAAACACTTGCATTGCATAGAGTTCAATCACTGTTTGAGTCTTTTTCTTGCTTGTTTAATCTGTTCTAGATCATTTCATAGGATCCTTTTGTGTGCCATCTGTTCTAGATCATTTCATAGGATCACTTTTATTGGCATTCAAATTCTGCTATCATGTTATTTTCTGTTTGAAAATTCTGCTGCAGTAAAGCTATTGCTCACTCACGGTTTTTTGATTTTCTGTTGGTTTATCATATCACCTTGGTGAAATTCTAGCATCCAGCTGGTTCTTCTCAAAGGGGTAGCATATTAAGGAGTGGAAGTCATGCTAACTTGACTACAAGTGGACTTCAGGAGCACTTAAATTTGCTGTCCAGCAACCTATTTCAGCAGCACAACACCACACAAAAGTGCCATTCCAGCTCATTTCTTTTACCTTTGCAGCCACATTTGGCTTTGTAAATTTGTGATTCATTTCCTTTGTATATTTGGCTTTCTATCACGGAACCTTTGTAGTTAATTGTTCTTTCCTTTTTGAAACTTCAGTGACTTGGGAAAATGCTTATCAAGCAATTCCAAGTACTCCATTAAAACATTGTAATATTCTAGTTGCGCATCTTAGTGTGAAAGTGTGTCAAGTGGCTCCAAGTGTCATTTGCACTTTCACTTAGGGTCGTATTCCTTTTCCATTCATTTACATACTTACTTTACTTTTGCTTGTTGCTTATTTTTTTTCTACGTCTCCGTGATAGCTAGGTGCGCTACTGTTAACACTACAAGAAAATTGCGTTTTACAGACGGATTATTACATACAGATTTAGATTCGTATGTAATGGTAATGTTACATACGAATATTATATACGGATCTGTTATATATGGATTTTTCCGTATATAATAAGGAAAAAAGGTTACATACGGATAATCCATATGTAAAATCTGTATGTAACTTGGCGCGCTTTGGCGGGAACTTTTCGAAAGATATATCTGTATGTAAAATCCGTATATAAGTGAAAAAATAATTACATACAGATTTTATATACGGATTTATAATTAATTAATAAATAAATAAAGTTGAGTTATTTAGAATGCATATCTAAAAAGTCGCCAACCCTAATTTCTTCTTCTTCACTCGCGCTGCAACCATTTCACGTTTAGAAAAAGTGTTGAGCAATTCACCCTCCTTCAATCCCACCACCAAACCTATTCTTCTTTCTCTTTCACTACAACCCTCACTAAATCAGTGTTTTGATCGTGGTTCACTCTTGTCGAGCCCTCATTCTCCTTCTCCCTCGGTGGAGCCTTAGTTCTCTTTCGTTGAGCTTTCGTAGGTCGCGTATTGAAACCTTAATTTTCCCTCATTCAAACCATCATTGTACGCTATTGGTACTATGGTTAATAGGTAAATAGGTAAGTAATATTTAATTATGTTTGAGCTAATTTTTTTAATTTCAAAAACCCTAATCCTCTTTTTATTTTCTACTGGGCATAAAATTAGTGTGCGATGTGATTCGCGTATAAGGGAGCCTTGTCATTTTATTGGAGAAGCTTTTCGGTAGAAGACCTTAGAAGCGTTACAAATGGGAGCCTCTGAAGGAGGACGTTGGGCTAGGAAACTCTACCTATCCCATGGTTCTAGTTCAAGTCCCAATGGACAACGAAAGAGAGGTAGCACAACAGATTTTCTTTCTTCATCTGTTTTCACTCACTTGTCTTCGACGCACTTTTTTTTTTCACATTTCTGAATGCATATTGAATCATATTACTTTTTTGCATGTTTGAATGGGGTCTAACAGTGAAGTTGGTGGTTTGTTTTTACTTGTTTTAGCTATGGTTGGTACATCACATTTGTTCAAGGGTTTGTGTACATATGTTTGATTTACCTTCAAGGCTTCACAAGCAAGCAAATGATGAATTATGGAAAACTTATGTAAAGCTCTTAGTGGTACTTATGGGTTCTCATGGCCTAACAAAGGGTTCTTCAGCTTTTCTTAACTATCCTGCACAAATCATGTTCAAATCCACAAAGGTAAGTAAGAAAATCCCATGAAAAGAAATTCTATCATATCCCTTACTTTACCCATTTTTGAAGGAAACATCTTTGTATAAGCTACAGTTAAAACAACTTAAATGGGGTTTTACTCATTCTTAAGCTTGTTATAAAGGGAATATCAGCTACAGTTCAATGATTCCAAATCTTGGTTTTTTTCCCTTAAAACTGTATCACCATGTTGTAGCTAAACCGAGCATTAAACATTGAAATGTAACTGAAGCAATTCTTGTGTTATAGGTTTTGCCAGTGATGATTATGGGTGCCTTCATTCCGGGGTCTGAGAAGGAAAATATCCATTACATGAATAAGTATCTACAATACTTCTTGTAGTTGGTCTGATCCTATTCGCACTAGCAGATGCACAGACATCACTAAATTTCAGTGTCGTTGGTGTTGTTATGATTTCTGGAGCATTGGTCATGTAATAGTTTAAGCCTCATAGGAACCATAAATATATATAATAGATTACGTTTAAATTTCTAGTACTTTTCTCTTGGAAAACACAGATGGAGATGCTCTTTTGCTCAACAGTGGTGGGTTTGCCTTTCTTAATCCCACCCATGCTTTTTACAGGAGAATTATTCAAAGCATGGACATCGTGTTCACAGGTAATTTTGGAATAAAAACTACCATTTTCCACACTAGTAACATGTTATGTTTTTTTTTAAGCATAATCACTGGAGATTAAGAGTTGGGGAATCTGCCAAATTCTGCAGGGGAAAATGATGAAAGGAGGCCCTTGGTATAATTTATTGTCTTCTAAATGAAAGTATTTTTTTTTAAGTCATATTTTTTTAAATTCACAATTTCTTTGTTATTTTCATGTCATGTGAAAGGAAAAAGAAAATAATTTGATGTCCAAATTAACATTTTATATTATTTTTTTAATGGAAAGTATCAAATTTTATTTTTTGAATGCATTTAATATTCTTGTACTTATGTTTTGATATTGAATCATATGATTTTGATACTACGAAATTTCTTCACGTTATGGACAAGTTGAAGCATGGTGAGCAGTAGATATTCCAAAGTATGATTTTAAGACGTACAAAAGTGATGTGTTAAGAAGGGTATATCTCTGGAACTTCTGTTTAATATTGATTTTTTTTTTGGCAAAAATGTTAATTGGATTTTGATGGAGGTGAGTTTCTGAAATGCGGGCAATTAAAGTTGAGTGTATGGATTTATTTATTTATTTTTAATTTTATGATAAAATATGAAGTGGGTTTCATGGGGCTATGGGAATGATTGCTTGGTATAAGAAGTTTGCTAGTCAATGTATAACATCTTCTTTCCCTTGCTTTTTAGGTTCTGATTCCATTGGGTAAGTTGTCTGCGATGATTTATGGGTGTTTGGTGGCTCTTATAAAAGGGAAGAGAAGATCTTAGAGCTGATTTAGATCACTGATTTTTTAGTATATTGGGTGTGGATAAATCTCCCAGCAAATGCTCCAATTTACACTATGCAGTTTCATCAACTAAGTGAAGACTCAACACCAACTGGGCAACTAAGTGTATACCCAATTGCAAGTGCAAATAAAGATTTCATATTAACCAAGTCAGAGTGGCAAATACAATTACAGTCTAGAAATCTCAAGGAAACAATGTAATGTCGCTAATGACCAACCCGCCTAACCTAAGCTAACATTATACGACTAAATTAGCACAACTAAACAAAATAAAAAACATTAAAGTGAAGAAAAATAGTAAATCGAATAGTCCTAAAATAAAATGTATGAACTAATTAAAATGTACTAGAGAAATATGAAAATGCAATTAAATGATATTGTAATGCGATACTTAAGCTAATAAAAGAAATGCACATTATCACCAAAATAGTACTAAAAGAAAAGAAAGCATAAACAATAAAAGGCATAATGTAAATTCACATTGAAATCACGCTGGAATCAAAGACTTTAATTGCAAAAAGTGTTGGAATAAGACTTCAATAAAAAAAATGCATTAAACAAATTGAAAAGGCAATAAACAAATTCAGCAAATTGAAGTTAACGTGGAGCCTCCTTGCTTCCTTTTCAAAAAAAAAGAAAATAAACCCCAAACATCCCATCCTATGCTGTCACCGTGATTTCTCCTATCTAATACAAAGCAAAACTTTGACTAAATGCTCAGCCACCGCACACTTCCCGTCAAATAACATAACAGCTGCACAACAATAAAAGAAAAGTGCTCCTTCATTCCATCATGGAAAACCGTGAGTCCCTTCCACCAATGAAGCACCATGCATGCTTAAAGAAAAAAAAAACAAAAGAAAGGGAATGCACCGTGCGCTGCTTCTAAGAAAATGGAGTGTACGGATTTAGTAATTGAATAAACTAGAATCTAGAAATCTAAAAATGCTATTAAAATGCTAAATGAACTGATTGCGCCTCCCCAAGCTAAATCAACAAGCCAATGCAAAAGTGCTTAATCGAAATGAAAGCAGAGAAAACATCGTGTGCCAATTTTTTTCATTCAAAGAAAAACATTCCAAAAGCAAAGCCCCTACCATTAATCAAAGAAAAATAAATAAATAAATATTAGCTAGTAAGCACCGCTCCTTTCCCTGCAATGCAATCAGCGTGGAGTTTTTTTATTCATCCATAATCAAAATGCAAAGACATGGTTTCAAAGAAAAGGGAAAAAACGTTCCAGCCAAGTGCTAACGTTCAAGCAAAATCCAGAATCTGAAGTGTGACGACTCATTTTTTTTCTCCAAAGAAAATTGCCGAGAGTATGTGTCCCCCGAAGCTGAATGTCGAAGATCCTTCCAAGTGACGGCTGGTCATCTTTCTAAGTGGCCATGTGTCTCAAAATTTAGGGTGGGGTCCACCCAACCCTAGGGTTGCCAAGTGCCAAGTGTTCAATAAAATTGGGCCCAACAACATTTTTCCAAAATTGGCCCAAGATGCAAAGAGTTTGTCTAAAAAGTTTTAACAATTAAATTACAATACAACTAAAATTTAAAATGTCTAAATTTGAGAGTCTTGAATTTATTTGGTGTCCTCCAAATGTCCCAAATTGTGTTTCCAAAATTTTCCCTGAAAATAATAATGCAAATAATTAGCTCAGAAAGTTCAAATTAATTAGAATTAGAATTTCCGGTCAAATTAAGCATAATTAGGAAAAACGGGAAAATACCGGACAATTAAGCACAATTCCCTGATTAAATTCGGTACAATAAGCTAAGTGAAATCAATAAAATATTGACTCATCAAAATAGACCACACTTAGTCTTTTGCACTCCTGGGCAAAATGAAGACGCAAAACAGGGAATAGTTCTAAGGACATCAGGAACTGACACAGGCTCAATAGACAGAAAACAAAGACTCACAATGAAAGAAACAAACAAAATTACAGTCCTCAAGAAATCTGGACAAGAAAAAGAAATAGACAGCATCCAACATAGAATCAGAGAGAACAGATACTCATGAAGTCATCCAAGCAATTCAAGACATGACAAAATGATCAATCAACTCATAAGGTGAATCAAAAGCAACAGAACCTCACAGATGCACACTATCAGTGTTTCTCTCAACTGTCTAGGATAAATAATGTCAACTCAATGCACTCAAGAAAGCAGGCACAAACAAACTTGGCAAGCCTCTAATATCAACACTTAAAACATATGCATGTTCAAATCAAAAGGTCTTTTATGGAAGCAATGTGGCCAAGGACAAGGGAGGATACATCTGGATAAGAAGCTACAAACCATAAGGAACATAGGAGCAATGGGGAACAAGTGTAAACACATTCAAACACATCTATAACCTCTAATTCCATCCTCTTCTTGACTCCATTATTCACACAACAATTTTTATTTTTTTTAATTTTCTCATTTTTCTGTATTATTTTTTTTTCTCTTTTTTTTCATTTTGTCTCTTTTCTTTTCTCTCTTTTCAGAACACAACTGTAAGAGACAAGATACACACATACTTACAAAACAACACAAGAAGAGGAGTCAACTAACCAAATCATCTGAATCTCCCAAGAGACCACACTTATTCCCAAAACAATTCCAAAGCTCCAAAATTCCCTAAGGTTAAGGTAATCACGGTTTTTTCACTTAGGGCTAATGTATGAGCTTCAAAACAAAGAAATGGGGAAAGTAAAGGCTCAAAGGGGCTATCAATGGATCACAACAGGGTAGGCTCATCTGGCTAGAGAGGCTCAACAACAAACTGCCTTTATCACTTCAAAACATGCATATCAATCAAGAATCATCAACAAGAGTCACGCCAAGGCATATGTGCAAGCAATCAAGAGACATATCACACACAAGAAAGAATATCAAGTGGCTCAAATATCACACAGGGCATTTCTATCACAATCAAATCACCTTCTCAAACATCATAATCATCTTCCCAAGCAAAGAAAAGCAAGGATTTCAACCTAATCAGTCAGAGTATCAAAGAAGTGAAAGAAACATCTACAACCTAAACAAAGTCCAGAAATCAAGAGAAACATGCAAATTTGTATACAAGACACAACAAAAACTACCTAGAAAACAAAAAATTTAACGCAGAAAACATAAACTAACAATGAGAAATCAAAATCTCCCCCAATAGACCACACTTAAACTACACAATGTCCTCAGTGTGTCAAAAGCATAAGATAAGAAATCATAACGGTCAACAGATCATGGACAAATGCAATGGAAGTGAGGAAAAGGGGAGAAGGAAAGAGGAAAACTCCCCTGGTCATGGTGGCAGTTGCCAATTTTGGACTTTCAGGAAGATCTCTTCCATCACCGGATTAAGCCAAGAAGTCTTGAGGAAGAACTGCTTCATCCTCCAAATTTGATCAAGCAGGGAGATGTCCTCCACAACTGGATCTAAGAAGCAGTGATTGTGGATGAGTGGGTTCAACTAGTGCCTATTAATCTTTAAACTGTTGTGTATATTGCCACCCTTGTCTTCCACCATGGGTGTTTGTTGGTCAAATTCATGTGTACCTCCTGCAACATGGTTAGTGCAATGTGGTTCCAAAGAAATGATATGCAGAGGTACAACACCCAATCCCAATGTAACAGGCTGACCCTCAGATATACCCTCAGAACATGAATCAATTTCAAATGTAGAAAAAATATCAATAACAATCTCAGATTCATGTTCAGTGCATGGAGAATAAACATTCAGACAAGATGGCAAAAGTTGTTTCTCATCATGCAAAGAGTGGAAATCAAAAACATGCTCATCAACAATATAATCATCAACATACCTATCATCAGCATAATCATTAACAACAGAATCAATCTTAGGTATGTTTACCTCCGCTTCCCTGAAGATTGGTAGAGTGGTGGAAGATGAAAGTGGTCTACCTGACTCAAACTTACTGCTTATACCTGCCTGGTCCTCCAAATCTTCATCAGTCTCCTCAAGTGTAAGAGTAGGGGCATAGGAGGATGGGAAAGTAGGTGGCGCAATAGTAAACTCATGACTCTATTCCCCACTCCTATGTGGATGACACCAACATCATCTGGAAGCTGAACAGCTTGAAATGGTGATTCCTCTGAAACATAAGACTGTTCCACAGTGAGCTGAGTGGCCATCTGCTCTATCTGATCAGTCAAACTCTGAATGGAACTCTGGTCTCTTGCTGGAACTGAATGTTCTCTTTCTGAAACTGCATGTTCTGCATGGCTATCTACCTCAGTAACTCCTTCAATGTAGGCTCAGAAGTAGTGGAAGGATGAGGAGTTGCTTGGGCAGGCTCATGAAACTGCAGCTGTTGTGGTTCCTGGACTGGTGGAGGCATACAAGCATTCTGGAATGGTGGTTCTTGATATTGATGTTGAGTAGGGCGGAATCTTTCCAAAAACAGATGCTTAAGATCTTCCCAATTGGCTTTAAATTCTTGAGGAAGATAATAAAGCCATCCACATGCTGTTTCTTCTACTGAATGCAGGAATGCCTTTAAGAAAATGCGATCATCCGGGACATGTGGAGGTTTCATTAAAGAGCAAATGCGTTGGAACCTCTCCAAATGTCTATGTGGGCATTCACCTGCAGAACCATAAAACCTAGGTAGCAAATCTATCAGTCCAGATGTGAGAACGCAATGAACATCATCTCACTAAGTGAAGCTGGCTCCCAAAGAGCACTCTCAAGAATGGGAGGATGGGTCATATTGTTCTCAACATAAAAATCAGAAGAATATGCATGAGAAACAATATCAGAATCAGATGCAAAAGGAGAATTAAAGTCATGGACATAGGCAGAAGAAACAGTATTCACAAAATCAAAGTAGGTAGACATGTAGAAAGAAGGGGGAAAAGAAGAATGCAATGAAAATATGCAACTAAAGCTACCTAAATGCAACACACAATGACGAACACACAAAACAAAACTTCACACTCACAACACAAGACAAGACAACACACACTAACACAACAAAAGACCTAAAACCGAACCGTTGGTCCCCGGCAACGACGCCAAAATTTGATGGGTTGTCGCACCCCATGCAAATTTAATGTGCAATTTAGAAATGTAGTATAGCTAGGAAATGACTCCTAGGTCGTCTCTCAAGGACCAATTTTGCGATTCAAGAATTAGGTCAAACACAAAGTGGGGGGTGGTTTTGTGAAAAGTTTTGTGAATACGGATGAATAAAATCAAAACATTGAAGCAAACAGAAATTCAAACACAGATCTACAAATGGTTTCAAAGACAGAATGGAAACGGATGGTCATTAACTTAATTACAATGCTTCCTATCACAGATCAACAAAATAAAGCAGCGACTCAAACCTCTAATCCAACACAGTTAACCAACTAAGCGAAGGCTAATCATGTTTTCATAAAAGTGAACTAAGCGAACGCAATGTTAACATCAAATCCAATTTACACCATGCAGTTTCGTCAACTAAGCGAAGACTTAACACGAACTGGGCAACTAAGCGTATACCCAATTGCAAGTGCAAATACAGATTTCACATTAACCAAGTCAGAGTGGCAAACACAATTACAGTCCAGAAATCTCAAGAAAACATTATAATGTCGCTAATGACCAACTCAATTAATTTAGGCTATCATGACAATTAAATTAACACGACCAAACATACTAGACCTCATTAAAGTAAAACACGATGCTAACCTAACACTACAAGAGACTAATATCCAGACACAATTAAAGCGATTAAAATGCAACACTTAAGCTTAAACATTAGATGCACAATTTTTGACAAATTAAAATGCAAGAAATAAATAACAAAACACATCAATGCTAAAATAACATGAAATGCAACACTTAAACTAATAAAGAAAAAAAATAGTACATTGCAGCTAGAAAGAAAAAGCAACGTTTAAGCTAAAGTTCAACATGAAAATTTTAAGAAACTCTCCTCTCGGTTCAAGCCTCTTCAATTGGAATTGAATTATCGTGTACCTCCCTTGCTTGTGGAATGTGCTTATCTAAAGAAATTTGTAAATGCTGCTGTCTGCACCTCACACTCATGGTCAAAGCAAAGTAAATGAACTTTCCAATTAGAAATAAACAAATGTTGCAGGCCGTGTCAGCCCTTGATCCACTGTGCATCTCCAAGCCAATGAAAGCAATTGAATTGAAATAGGCAGCCATGACCCGTGAGTAACTTCAACCAAGAAAATCCGTGCCTCCAATTCTCTAAAAGCTAATTAAATGATTCATGTGTAACCTTCTCTCCTAATTGGAAATGGAAGCCCATCACCGTATTACTCCATAATCAACCCGTCACTTCACCTGCAAAGCCTCTTTCTAAATGCAAATAAATGCTTTCTTTTAATTCCAATCACCACACACCGTACCTACTCTACCTACTCCAGCATAATCACTTCTTCATTGTACAAGAAACAAAGCTAAGATCTCTACTCGGCTGCCACCTTCTTGGTATGTCCCATTCTCCTAGAGTCCACCTAATATACTTATAATTCTATAAAATAACGTTGCATCACCGGACGTGAACGTGACTCAATAAAAGTGAATGAAATCAACACCTCTCAAGCTAAAAGAAAAGAAAGAAATTCTCTTCAAATACTAAATGTGATGTGACCACTCTTCATTCTTCAATTAAAGAAACTTTCAAACATAACCACGGTGCTTTTGCATTCAATGGAAAATAAAAATAAAATAAAAGAAAGAAAACATCACTTCCAAGCATCATTTCAGTTCCAACAAAGAAACATCACAAGGCTTCAATCAAAAGAGCATAAAAGAAAATAAAATGAAAAGTGAAATGCTTCATTCATTCAACTGGCGTGAATCCTCTCCAACCGTAACACCATGGACTCTTCCATCAAATCATCTCTTCATTCAATGAAAACTAAAAGAAAAGTTCTAGCATTTGCACAAAAATTAAAATAAGGGAAAGAAAATGTGCTTCTCTCCATTCATCCAATGCCCATTACTGAGAATACCATTTTCGTCAACCTTGTTCAAAGAAGAAAATGCTATCTCCAAATATTCCAGCCCCTTCTGCAAAGTGATGGCTATTGCCCTAGTTATAAGGCCATGTCCCTCATTTTTTAAGACAATCCTAAAATAAAATAAAGTGCTAAAACCTAAAACTATTTTTGGGCCCAACATCATTTTACCAAAATTGGCCCAAGGTGCACAAGAGCTTGTTCAAAAATCCTCAACTACTAAATTACAATACAACTAATTTTAAAATGTCTAAGTAGAGAGTCTTTAATTTATTGATGTCTCCTCTAATGTCCAAAAATGTATCTCCAAAATTTCCCTGCAATTAATAATATAATTAATTAGCTCAGAAAATTCAAATTAACTAAAATAAGAATTTTCGATCAAATTAAGCATAATTAGGAAAAACGGGAAAATACCAAATAATTAAGCACAATTCCCTGATTAAATTTGGTACAATAAGCTAAGTGAAATCAATAAAATATCGACTCATCAGTGACTAATCTTTGTTCCAAATAGATACCGTTAGGCATTACTATTATGGAGGTAAGGTAAGCTGTTGTGGGTTTTAAGTATAAGTATGTTATTGATTACACTATATAGGTGTCAAGACTGTTAGACAAAAATGAAGTGATTATATTTTAGGTTATGATGGGCAAGGTTTCAAGCTAACTTTTTCTGTTTAGATCTATGTACGAATTTTGCTATAATTTTTTTTTATAAAACTATAAAATTACATAAGGATTTTCCGTATGTAAATTATATACACATATTATATACAGTTTTTCCGTATATAATTATATACGGATATTATATACGGATTTTTTCGTATATAATTATATACGGATATTACATGCGGATTATCTAATTTATATACGGATTATCCGTATGTAATTTACATACGGATTATCCGTATGTAATTTATATACGGATATATCCGTATATAATTTTATCTACAGCCCTATTATATACGGATTTTTGGCCGTATATAATACCACTTTATATACGGATTTTGGAGGTTATATACGGATTTTGGCCGTATGTAACAACAATTTTTCTTGTAGTGTAAACCCCTGACAAGTGTACCAGATTGTATCAAGTAATAAAAATCGATAATCCTAATATCGTTCTTCCCAGAGGACTCTTAAGGCCTTATCTTTCGTGTAAACAAATTGTTTAAGACTTGAGTAAAAGAAAATAATTTGAGTGTTTCAAATGCAAAACAAAAATAAACATGCAAATGCAGTGATTCAATTGGCTTCAAGAAAATATGGATGAGTGGAGTTGTTGGGGATTACAATTTCATCTTATCCACCCTCATATATCTAATCTCCTTATTCACTTTGCTTATTTATCATATTGCCATGCAAACTTTCTTGGTCTACCCTTAACCCAATCCCTTGGTGAAAAGAGCGTATTACTAATTACCGGCTTGCTATCTCTAGCCTCCCCTAGTAACTAATAATGCATAATGAGCGGAAGCAAAATACAATTGATCGTCCTACCCCTATCCCTAGGCGGTATTAACATAATCAAGGAATTCTCCCAAGTTCATGACATTATTGTACGTCCCCGTATCAATAAAGACAAACAACATCTACCGAATGAGTTAAACGGTAGAGGCATTAAGCAAAGGTAAAGAACCCAACAATTGATAAATCAAGCATATGAAAGCATATAAAGTAAACAAGAATTTCAATATATGAGAGTTTCAAAAGCAAACCCTAGAATTGATAAAGTGGAGCCTAAGCATCCAAGAAATCTCCTCCAAGGTGTGTAGAGCAGCTTTGGACGTTTCTCTCTACCAAAAGAATGTGTTTCAATTCGCACTGGGGCTATTTATAAGTCAAAAAGATAACAGAAAGATCTCAGAATTCAAAATATAAAAACTGACAACCACCCAGGCCCCAATTTAACCGCTCAGCGGTTTGCCTCAAGCCGCAGGACCGCTCAGCGCCCAAAACTGCCGCTCAGCGCCAAAAACTGACCGCTCAACGCCCTGGTCAACCGCAAAGCGTTCTGGTCAACTTTTCTGGTTGATTGGTTGACTTTTCTGGTTGACTGGTTGACTTTTCTGGATTCTGGTTGAATTTTCAGCACTCCAACCATTTAACACTTCAACCTTTCTTCCAATTCATTCCAAAAACCTACAAAATCAAGGGAAACAAAGCATAAAACCAAGAAAACCAACTTTGGACTCTCGCATGACTCAACTAAGTGTTTTACTTGATTTTAAGCTCATTCTAAGCCATAAAGGGTGTGTTTTAATATCAAATTTAAGCATGAAAATAACGGTTTTTAGACCATTATCAACACTCTAGCTAAGGAAGGACAAGGTTTCTAAGCTTGTCCATTGTGACTCACATCTCCTTCCTGGGAGCTATTCGGTTTCTTCACCTCTAGAATGTCTATAGAAGTCATTCACCAAAAACAAACAAGCAATCTTTGAAAAAGTTTTGACACCATACTTGTGCTAGGCTTTCAAACTCTTTTGAAAACATTTTTTTCTACTTCACAAGCATGAGTCACTCTGGTGTTCAAGGCAACATTCATCATGATCAAGAAAACTTCGAGTTGAGAGAGGAACTTAATCGAACCAAGGCTGAGTTGCATGAACTTAGGCAAATGGTAGCCAACCTTACTCTCAATCAAAGAGGGCAAACCCAAGGGGATCATTCACATAGGCAAAATCATGATCGAGAGGATCATTCACAATATAGTGATCACAATAGTTATCATCCTTATGATCACTACCAAAGCCCCCTAGGCTACATCATAATCATAGGGAACAACATGTGGAACCCAAGCTTGACCTTCCACCCTACTATGGAAGAACAATGTAGAAGAATACTTTGAGTGGGAGATGAAGGTCGAATAGATTTTTCAGTGCTACCACATAGATGATAGAAGAAGAGTGACCCTAGCCACCTTGACCTTCCAAGGTGCAACCCTCTATTGGTGGACCTCCATCATAAGAGATCAAAAGATGAATGGCGACTACACCATCCAATACTTGAATGAATTGAAGGCCGCCTTACATAGAAGGCATGTTCCAGCCTATTATGCTAGAGAAGTCATGGACAAGCTCCATTGACTTCAACAAAGAATATATGAGTGTTGAGGAATACCAAAAAAAAATTAAATTACTCATGTTGCGAGCTGGGATAAAAGAAGAGGAAAGATTCACCATAGCTAGGTTCCAGAGTGGATTAAACTATGAGATCAGAGATAAGGTAGAACACTTACCTTACTTAGATCTCAATGACTTTGTCCAGTTATGTGTGAGAGTGGAAGAGCAGAACAGGCGAAAAGCTTCCACAAAGAGATCCTACCCTACCACATCTTCATATAGGAGAGATCTTAAGAGGGAGGGTAGTTTTCCAAGAGATGAGGAGTCAAAAGAGCGAGAGAGAGAGATAAACATAAAGGGAAAAACAAAGAGTAAGAGCTAAGAAATGAAAAAGAGAGTTCTAAGGGAAAAGAACAATATAGAAATCCAAGAGAGCTAAACCGTGATACCAAGCGTAGGGAGACTAGATGTTTCAAATATGGAGCCAGAGGACACTATTCAACTGAGTGTCACTTCAAGAAGTCAACTTATATCCTTGAGCATGAGAGTCATAGTGAGGTATAACCTCAAGTGAGTCTGAGTTGTCCTCATCCGAAGAGGAACATGAAGCTCCACCCTGTGATGGAGAACTCCTTATAGTAAGGAGACTCCTCGAAGCTAAGCATGTTGAGTTAGAACAAACTCAATGACAAAACCTATTCCACACACGCTGCAAAGTTTTTTATAAGACTTGTTCTATGATTGTGGATAGTGGTTCTTGTTGTAATTGTTGTAGCTCTAGAATGGTGAAAAAGCTAGGCTTAACTCCTACTTCTCATCCTAACCCTTACAAACTTCAATGGATAAAAGAAGATAAAGGGATAGTAGTTAAGGAACAAGTAAGTGTACCCATTTCCATTGGCAAGAATGAAGATCAAATTATTTGTGATATTGTTTCAATGGAAGCGGGCCACATATTACTTGGGCGACCTTGGCAATTTGACAAACAAGCTTTGCATGATGGGGTCACAAACAAGCTTTGCATTGAGTAATTCTTGTTGTGAGAAGAAAATGAATTTTGAAAATGTTGAACTATTTTGATGAAAAAGTGGAAAGCTAAGTTTTGTCTTGTTTTCTTGAGGACAAGAAAAGTTTTAAGTTTCGGGTTGTGATAACGGTATGAAAACAGTTATTTTTATACTTAAATTTTATATCAAAACACACCCTTTATGGCTTAGAATGAGCTTAGAATCAAGTAAAACACTTAGTTGAGTCACATGAGAGTCAAAAGTTGTTTTTAGAGATATTATGCTTGTTTTGCATTGTTTTGCAGGGTTTTGATGAGAATTGAAGATGGAAGTAAAAAAGGGAGGACTTAGACTCAAGAAAGAAGGAGCAAAAGGAAGAAAAGAAGAGTCAAAGCCACCGTTCAGCGTTATTTTCCAGCACTGAGCGCCAGATTCGAGGGAGCAGTCACTGCCTCTCGCTCAAGCGGTGCCGCTTAACGTCTAGGCGATTAGAGGGAAACCGCTAAGCGGTCCTGCAATTAGAGGGAAACCGTTGAGCGGCCAAATTAGGCGCTGAGCGGTGGAATACTGGGCTTGGGCTTAAATTTTGTTAATTTTATGCGTTATAAATATCCCTAGTGAGATCTTTAGAGTAATTCTTTTGACAGGCAGAGACATCCAGAGCAGTTCTACACTCCTTGGAGGCGGTTTCTTGGATGCTTAGGCTCCAATTTATCAAATCTAGGGTTTACTCTTCCATTCTTTCATTTAATTCCATCTAGTTTCACCATGTTCACAGTGAACTAAAACCCTTTGTTGGTGGGGAACAATGTAATCTTTTGAAACTCTCTTATATGGAAACTCTTATTTTATTCATATGTTTATATTATCAATTGTTGGGTTTCTTGTCTATGCTCAATGCTTTTATCGTTTAACTCATTCGGTAGAAGATATTTGCCTTTGTTGATACGGAGATGTACGGGGAAGTCATGAACTGATAGGGAATTCCTTGATTAAGCAATACTGCCTAGAGATAGGGGTAGGACGATCAATTGTATTTGCTTCTATGATATATGAATTGCTAATTACTTCGGGAGACTAGAGATAGTAAACTAGTAGTTAGTGATAGGCTCTTTTCGCCGAGAGATCGGGTTTAAGGTAGGCAAAGAAAGTTTGCATGATAATTAGATAATAAAGCGAATTAAATAAGAAAAGTAGATATAAGAGGGCAAATAAGATGAAATTGTAAACCCCAACAGCTCCATTCATTCATATCTTTTCTTTGCCAATTGAATCACTTGCATTTGCATGTTTATTTTCGTTTTGCATACAACAACAAAATTACTTCTTTTTCAAGTCTTATAAAATCAATTTACATGAAAGATAAGCCCTAAGAGTCCTTTGGGAGAACGATATTTTGTCTTACCACTTATTATTACTTCATACGATGTGGTACACTGGCCAAGGGTTTAACAATTTTTTGGCGTCGTTGTCGGGGACTCGTGGTTTAACTTTTCAAGTAGTGTAAATTGATTAAATTTGACTTGTTTGTATATATTTTGTTCTTGTTTTATTTTTATTATTATTTTTATAAAAATTGCTTCTATGATATTTGTTTCTTGTGCATGCAGGAACCAATTCATACTAGAAGTAAGAAAAACCAGCAACCGCTTCTTGAAGGACTATCAGACAGGAGGGGAAGGAGAGTCAGACGTCCATCTCGAGAACTGTTTCCTTCTCCTAAGAGACTGTTACAACCCTCACTAGAAGCTCTTACACAAGATCCAGAAGAGATGGCGGCTGAGCAACCTCCTCCCAGAGGCACACTTGGTGATACATCAAATGTTGTGGGCCCGTTTCATTTCAACAGTATAGCCATGCCAAGGGATAATACAACCAACATGGTGATGAACCCTGCGTTGATTCATCTGGTACATGGCAACCGATTTCATGGTTTGTCAAATGAGAATCCTTATGATCATTTGACAACATTTAGTGAAATTTGCAATACTGTAAAGATGATTGGAGTATCTGATGATCGAGTAAAGCTTAGCTTGTTTCCCTTCTCACTGGGAGGCAATGCTAAGACATGGCTAAACTCCTTTCCAAAAGGAACTTTCACTACGTGGGAGACTGTGGCATCCAAATTCGTGAACAAATATTTTCCACAGTCGAAAGTCATCCATGGAAGGTTGGAGATCTCTTCATTTAAACAGGGCATGGAGGAAACTCTCGGACAAGCATGGGATAGGTTTAAAGGTCTATTGAGGAAGACGCCATTCCATGGGTTTGACAAGACAACTCTAGTTCTTGCATACCTTGGAGGCTTAAATACATAGTCAAAGATGATGCTAGACGCCTCAGTTGGAGGTAACTTAAAGAAAAAGACTGAGGATGAAGCCTATGATCTTATCGAGAGTATGGCTGCAAATGAACAGGAGACATATAGTGAGAGAGGTACACCAGTGCAGAAGAGGGAAGTTTTGCATTTGCTTGCTGATGATGCTATGTTAGCTCAAAATCATCTTCTTACTCAGAAACTGGATAATTTAACGAAGATTCTATCTCAGCTTCCAAAGGATATTAGGAATGTCTCCCAAACTCAACAACTTTGTGACTTTTGTGGTGGTGACCATATTAATGGTCAATGTGTTGTTCCAGAGGAGATGCAACAGGAGGCAAATTATATGGGAAATCAGTTCCAATATAGGCAGGGAAATTTCAACCAAGGCAACTCTAGCCAAGGTTGCAAAAACCATCCTAGAATTGGGCAAACTCAAAATAACCCATCTGGGAAAGCAGGAGGCTTCCTTAACAACAAACCGCAGCAACCATCACCCTTGTGGCACTAAGTGAATATTTTGACAGAGACTGTCAGAAGCCTTAATGATAGATTTGACAAATTTTTGAAGGTTTATGAGTCTCAACATGCAAGTGACCAAGCCAGTTTCAGATCTTTGGAGATGCAAATTGGTCAACTGTCAAAGAGGGTGGAAACCACAGAGAAAAACCAATTTAGGGCTAATACTGATGTTAACCCTAAAGAGGAGTGGAAAGCTGTTGTAACCAGGAGTAAAAGGAAAGCAAAAAAGAAAGTTATTGAAGTTGAGAGTAGTAAAGAAGAAGAAGAGAGAAGAGATGGTCACAATGGACAGTTTAGAGAGATTTTCAATCAAGTGACTATGGTGGCTTCAATGATTCAGCAGATTCTTGTTTACTCCAAGAGAATTAAATATTATCTTGGAGAGGAGATAGATCTTGATGAAGAAGAACAGGAAACTTCTATCCAACCTAAAAAGAGGACACATCTGAAAAAAATGAAGGATCTAGGGTGTTTGAATCTTCCGTGGGTTGTTAATGATGTTGATGTGGGAGTAGCTATGCTAGATTCTGGATCTAGTATTAATATGATGCCTAAGCGTTTCTTGAAGAAAATTGGAGGGCTAGTATTAAAACCATCTTGCTTAGTGGATTGATCATTCATAAGTAGAGCATCAGTGGAAAGGTATGTGATTATATGAACTGAATTGAATAGAAGCATGTATGCATCTTGATAAGATTCCATTGAAAATCTGAATTGAGTAATTCTTGTTGTGAGAAGAAAATGAATTTTGAAAATGTTGAACTATTTTGATGAAAAAGTGGAAAGCTAAGTTTTGTCTTGTTTTCTTGAGGACAAGAAAAGTTTTAAGTTTGGGGTTGTGATAACGGTATGAAAACCGTTATTTTTATACTTAAATTTTATATCAAAGCACAACCTTTATGGCTTAGAATGAGCTTAGAATCAAGTAAAACACTTAGACTCAAGAAAATGCTTATCTTGTATTGTTTTGCAGGGTTTTGATGAGAATTGAAGATGGAAGTAAAAAAGGGAGGACTTAGACTCAAGAAAAAAGGAGAAAAAGGAAGAAAAGAAGAGTCAAAGCCACCGCTCAACGTTATTTTCCAGCGCTGAGCACCAGATTCGAGGGAACAGTCACTGCCTCTCGCCCAAGCAGTGCCGCTGAGCGTCCAGGCGATTAGAGGCAAACTGCTGAGTGGTCCTGCGATTAGAGGGAAACCGCTGAGCGGATAAATTAGGCGCTGAGCGGTGGAATGCTGGCTTGGGCTTAAATTCTGTTACTTTTATGCGTTATAAATAACCCTAGTGCGATCTTCAGAGTAATTCTTTTGGCAGACAGAGACGTCCAGAGCAGTCCTACACTCCTTGGAGGCGGTTTCTTGGATGCTTAGGCTCCAATTTATCAAATCTAGGGTTTTACTCTTCCATTCTTTCATTTAATTCCATCTAGTTTCACCATGGCCATGGTGAACTAAACCCTTTGTTGTTGGGGAACAATGTAATCTTTTGAAACTCTCTTATATGGAAACTCTTATTTTATTCATATGCTTATATTATCAATTGTTGGGTTTCTTGTCTATGCTCAATGCTTTTATCGTTTAACTCATTCGGTAGAAGATATTTGCCTTTGTTGATAAGGAGACGTACGGGGAAGTCATGAACTGATAGGGAATTCCTTGATTAAGCAATACTGCCTAGAGATAGGGGTAGGACGATCAATTGTATTTACTTGTGTGATATATGCATTGCTAATTACTTAGGGAGACTAAAGATAGTAAACTAGTAGTTAGTGATAGGCTCTTTTTGTCGAGAGATCGGGTTTAGGGTAGGGAAAGAAAGTTTGCATGATAATTAGATAATAAAACGAATTAAATAAGAAAAGTAGATATAAGAGGGAGGATAAGATGAAATTGTAAACCCCAACAACTCCATTTATTCATATCTTTTCTTTGCCCATTGAATCAGTTGCATTTGCGTGTTTATTTTCATTTTGCATACAACCACAAAATTATTTCTTTTTCAAGTCTTATAAGATCAATTTACATGAAATATAAGGCCTAAGAGTCCTTTGGGAGAATGATATTTGGTCTTACCACTTTTTATTACTTGATACGATCTGGTACACTTGTTAGGGGTTTAACACTTGGACAACCTCACTTTCTTCTCTACTGCAAAGAGGCACTTGTTTCCATAAATCATCCACTTGATTCTCTTTCAAAGGGGTTACAAAAGCTTTTGAAAGAATTTGATGATTTATTTCCTAAAGAGGTTTCAAGTGGTTTACCACCTCTTAGAGGAATTGAAAATCAAATTGACTTGATTCTTGGGGCTAGCTTTCCCAATAGGCCAGCTTGTAGGACTAACCCTGGAGAAACCAAAGAAATAGAGAAGCAAGTCCATGATTTATGGGAAAAGGGGTGGATACAAAAAAGCCTTAGTCCTTGTACGATGCTAGTGTTGTTAGTCCCAAAGAATGATGGGTCTTGGAGAATGTGTACAGATTGTAGGGCTATCAACAACATTACAGTCAAGTATAGGCACCCTATTCGTAGATTGGATGACATGTTAGATGAGTTACATGGAGAAAACATGTTCACCAAAATTGATCTTAAAACTGGATATCATCAAATCAGAATTAAGGAAGGAGATGAATGGAAAACCGCTATTAAGACCAAATTTGGCCTATATGAATGGTTAGTCATGCCTCTTGGCTTAACCAATGCTCCTAGTACTTTCATGCGACTAATGAATCATGTCCTTCAGGAATACATAGGTAGCTTTGTTGTAGTCTACTTCGAAGACATCTTAATATATAGCAAAGGTCTTAAAGAACATCTTCATCATATGAGGAAAGTTTTGCTTTTACTTAGACAACACCACTTATTTGCCAACTTTGACAAATGTAGCTTTTGTCAAGAAAATGTAATTTTTCTGGGATTCAAAGTTGGGAAAGAAGGTGTACATGTTGATCCTAGCAAAATCAAAGCTATCCAAGAGTGGCCTATCTTGAAAACAGTGGGGGAAGTAAGAAGTTTTCTAAGTCTAGCAGGTTTCTATAGACGATTTGTAGAAAACTTCTCTACTATTGCTGCTCCTCTAAATGACCTTATAAAAAATGATGTGCCATTCAAATGGGGTGAAAAACAAAGTTTAGCCTTTGAGACCTTAAAGCATAAGTTAACCCATGCACCCATTCTACATTTACCAGATTTTTCCAAAGCTTTTCAAGTAGAATGTGATGCATCGGGGGTAGGAATAGGAGTTGTTCTTATACAAGAAGGTCACCCCATAGCCTATTTTAGTGAAAAACTTAAGGGACCTACATTGAACTATCCTACCTATGACAAGGAATTATATGCCATCATTTGTGCATTGAAAACTTGGGAGCATTACTTGGTGTCTAGGGAATTTATCATAAATACTGACCATGAATCTCTCAAGTATCTTAAAGGGCAAGGAAAGTTGAACACGAGACCTGCCAAGTGGATAGAATATCTCGAGCAATTTCCATATGTCATCAAACATAAAAAGGGGAGTACTAATGTTGTTGCAGATGCTTTATCTAGACGTCATGCATTATTAGTTACTCTAGGGTCACAAATATTAGGATTTGATGACATCAAACAACTCTATGAAACTGACCCTACATTTGCATCCACTTTTGCATCTTGTCTTAAGAAGCCATTTGAAGGATTCTATATTTCTGAGGGTTATCTTTATAACAAAGGAAAACTATGTATACCCCAAGGATCCATTCGAAAGCTTCTTATCAAAGAAAGCCATGGAGGGGGACTCATGGGGCACCATGGAGTTGATAAAACTCTACACATTTTAAAAAAACAAATTTTATTGGCCACATATGAGAGTAGACGTCCAAAATCATCATTCTAGTTGCATAGCTTGTTTACAAGCTAAATCTAAAGTCATGCCTCATGGACTCTACCTTCCTCTTCCCATAGCTAGCACCCCTTGGGAGGACATTAGTATGGACTTTGTCCTAGGCCTACCAAGAACTCAAAAGGGGTTTGATTCAATCTTTGTGGTGGTTGATAGATTTAGTAAAATGGATCATTTCATACCTTGCCATAAAGTAGATGATGCTAGATATATAGCAAGACTCTTCTTCAAAGAAGTAGTCAAATTACATGGCTTACCCAAAACTATAGTTTCTGATAGAGATGTTAAGTTCGTTAGCTATTTTTGGAAAACACTTTGGGCCAAGCTAGGAACTAAACTACTATTTTCCACTACCTGTCACCCACAAACTGATGGGCAAACAGAAGTAGTAAATATTAAAAATCCACTCTATTAAGGGTAATGTTAAGAGTAATGTTAAGAGGTCATATTAAAAATTGGGATGATCATCTACCTCACATCGAATTTGCTTATAATAGAGTAGTTCACAAGACTACTAAACTTTCTCCTTTTGAGGTTTTTTTATGGTTTTAACCGTCTCAGAACTCTTGATCTACTTCCTCTTCCAGAATCATCTTCTTTTCTTCATAAAGAAGGTATTTCTAAAGCAGAGTTTATCAAAAAGTTGCATGAAAAGGTTAAGACACATATTGAAAAACAAACTCAAAAATATTCTGAATACAACAACAAAGGGAGAAAACAAGTAATTCTTAAAGAAGGAGACTTGGTTTGGCTTCACTTGAGAAAGGATAGATTTACTTCTCAATGTAAATCCAAACTCAGCCCAAGAGGTGATGGTCCTTTCAAAGTGGTCAAGAAAATAAATGATAATGCATATCAATTAGACCTTCCTGAAAGTTATGGCGTCAGTCCTACTTTTAATATTTGTGACTTAATTCCTTTCACAGGAGATGCCCAACAGGATTGCCCAGATCTGAGGACAGATCTTTTCCAAGAGGGAGGGACTAATGGAGGACCATCAAAGCTCAACATAGGACCCATAACAAGAGCCATGTCAAGGAAAATACAAGCAGAAGAGGGAGTACTCACAACTTTACTCGTATGGAGTATTACATATTAAAAACCTTCTTCTTCTAAAACTAATTACCTTTACTATGTTTTTTTAGGTCATTAATAAAGCTTGGCAAACACTTAGATGAATAAACAAGCAAGGAAATAACAAAGGAGCTTAATATGAAGAAGGAGCAAGGTCATTAATAAAGCTTGCCTTCCTCTTTGTGCATGTGTTTCATTTGGCACATGGCCAGCTGGAGAAGCTTCCTCCGCAAGTTACCTTTGGTTTTCCATCACATGTTCATTAGGATAGCTTCTACTGCATGCTTGAGAGCTCTCCTTCTTCTATAAATATAGAGCTTCATCACTTGTAGATGTAACTTGAGCTTAAGTAATGAAATGCTGCTAAATTTCAGTCATTGCTCTCGAGTTCAACCTTGTGCCTTGTTATCAAGCACCTCCTCTAGCTCATTTCGCCTTTGGAAAGCCTACTGAGTTAGAATTCTACCAAAACACTCATCAAAACACCACCAGACATTTTCACAAACACCTTGAGTGCGCCTGAACTTCCATCTTCTCCTCCAAATCGTTGCATCTCTCTGGAATGTGGAGCACTTCGCTGTGAATTATGGAGTTGCTTCCATCATTCTTTGAACAGGTTTTGAAGGAGAATTCTATTGTGCTTATTGGTTGATCAACTCTGCACATTGTGGTGCTTGCTTCCTGATCAAAATTTCTCTCAATCTTCGTAAAGATTGTGGTTGTTGTACCTGTTGTGATTACTGGGCTAGACTTGTGGAGTTTGGACACTTTGAGGATTGTTCAAAGTGGGTTACAAATTGCAGAAGAGGGGATATCTTGCTGCAGATCTTGCTATGTGTATTGCCTATGTTTTTGTTAGAGGGTTAGAAAGGAGTTTTATATTTTTGACGTGGAGGTCTCTATAAAAGCCTTGTTATAAAAACCTTAAGCATTATAGTGCATTTGCTTCCTAGGATTGGAAGGACACTGGATGTAGGCATTGAGGCCGAACCAGTATAAAAACCTACGTTTGAATTCTCTATCCCTACTGATGGCAAAAGCTCTAGCTAGGACAAGCCAAATCTAGAAGCAAATAAAGCCATAAGTTCATGAATGAAGATTGCGGAATTTGGTGGTGGTGAAAGGTGATGATAGCTCATGGTTTTTATGAATTGTATGGTGAGGGAAGATGTGTTTAAGGGTTCTCTAAGAGAGGTTGGGCCAACTCTTGGAGGAAGGTGGCTAGAGGAGGCCACTTGGGTTGCTCTAACCTAAGGTGTCCTTAAAAGAGTAGTATGGCACAAAACTTGCAGCATAACTTTACTCTAAATCAAAGGTGATTACATGATGGAGAGCACCTATATTTATAGTCTAGGGTGTCTCAAAATGGGCTGAAACTTTAACCTAAAAGAGCCACCTTGGTTGTCTTGGATAACAAGTAGAAATCCTCTCCAATAGGAGGGAGACAAGTTGCAAAAATCCTCTCAAATGAGAGACTGACATGTGGCCACTACCTATGGAAAAACTCTCCATTCCTAGAGTGACACATGGCCACTAACTAGGAGGAAAACTCTCCAATGGGAAGCTTCCACATGTCTAGCAGGAAATTCTTCTGCCTTGTTCTCAAAGCTTAGCCAAAATGTTGACCCCTTGGTCAACACACCGATTTTGGAGGTCCAAGCATAGTCAACTTTGGGCCTTGACCCTTTGTTGACTTGTTTGGTCAAATTCCTATTTTACAGGGCCCAAAATACAAGGCCCGATGAAATCCTACACTAGTAGGCCCATAATACAAAGCCCAAATAAAATCTAGACTACTTGGCCCAAAATAGAATCTAGACTACTTGGCCCAAAATACAAAGCCCAAATAAAATCTAGACTACTTGGCCCAAAATACAAGGCCCAAAATTATTCTTACTCTACTAAATCTTCATGATGACTTCAGATGGCCCAAGAGAAAGAGTCTAGGCCCATCTTCCATAGATGTCTCCAACTCTTCATGAATGTGCTAGGTCTTGGTAAGGGGTATGTCATCATTCCCTCCCTCTTCAAAAGGATTTGCCCTCAAAATCTTCTTGTTATTTTATGACAAAAACCTTTTTCATATTATTGGTTTGTTTGTGTATCTTTCCACCAGGATCAAAGATCCATATGCAAGTGTCATCAAACTCAAAACCAATAATCTTATGAGCCACAAACAACATGTATCTAGATGATTGATTTAAATAAGATCTTATGCTAATTTTAAAAGAATTTACTTGAAAGCTTTGAAGGTCTACTCCACAAAATTGTTTGTTTACTTTGAGTTAATTGTATCCTAAAAGGTAACATCAACCCAAATTTTGATTTGGAAAAATTTAAGGAGTTAAAAATAGTGGGAGGTGAAAAAGAAGTTGAAATTTCAAAAGTAAAAAATGGAGTTATGAAAGATGATTGGATGTATTGAGAAAATTTAAGGATTGGAAAACTCCCCTCATCATCTTAGTCTGAACCTTAATTGTGGGAGTGGTAGGGTGCTTTAGTAACTCTTCCTCTTCTTCTTTTATCTCAATCTCTTATTTTTCTCTCTTTTCTTTCTCATTCCTTTCTTTTATCTTTTTCTCTTCATACTCTCTTCTTCTTTCCTCCTCTTTTTTCTCTTTTCTTCTTTCCTCCTCCTTTTTCTCTCTTCTTACTTTTTCCTCTTTCTCTCTTTGTTCTTTCTCTCTTTTCTCATGATCCTCTTTCTCCCTTTGTTCTTTCTTCCTTCTTTTGTCTTCCTCTCTTCTTCTTTTTATCTTCCTTAAATCCTTTTGGACTTTTTCTTATTTTTCATTAAGAATACTAAGCTCTTCTTCCAACTTAGGAAGATACTCTTCTCTTTCAATTCTTTCTTTTTCTTTGAGAAGGGTTTCTTGCCTTTGCCAAATTTTAAGTGACTTTAGCTCTTTTGCTAAATTTTTCAAAGTGGGTTTTACAACCTTACTAGAGTCACTTCCAATTTCATATGAATTAGTCTTAGACATCCTTAAAGGTTTTCAAAAATATGCAATGCAACAAAAAAATACTTAAATTTCAAAGAAAGTTCCTTAAGAGATTTAAGGAGGCAAAAAACACCCAAGTTCACTTCCAGGAAAGGGAGGTGAATCATAATGGATTTCTTAAATACCAAACCTTTCCTAGCCAAAGTTTACCTTAGGCACTCTTGAACCAAATTTCTCAAAGGGAACTAAAGTTGAAATTAAAGTTGACACACACTAAGCTATCACAATTAAAGAAAGCAAATAAACTAGCTATGCGGCCTAATGATTAAGTTAGAAGAACTTTGGTTCCTCCAACCAACCAACTAAAAACGAAAATTTAACAAAAAAATAAAGGTTCTTGTTAGGAGATGGGATTGAGCACCAAAGACTCCCCCAAGACACCTAACAAGGCCATGAGTTACAAGAGAAAACAAAAAAAAAAGATTACAAAGCCAAAAAATTAAAACCAAATCAAAGCTACCTCCCAAGTGTTTCTCTCCTTTCTTTTTGGCTACCACTCTAGACTTCAAGCTCCCTTTGGGTCTCTACCACCTAGAAGGCTACCTCTAAGATTTTGGATCACCTCACAAAGAGAACCTACACCACACAAAGTAACCAAAGCCAAAATTGTGCAAGAAGAAACAAGGGATAAAAGCAATAAAAAGGTCCAAAACCAAGAAAGGCTTTGCAAAAGGAATTTAATTATGACAAAACTAAGAAATCCAAGAAGACAAGCAAGAAATTAAAGGTTAAGAAATAAAGTTTAGCACTCAAAAGAAATCCTAATGAAAGGTGCTAGAATAGATTCACAAAACAAAAACTACTAAAAGAAAAGTGAGTGGTTCTTGTCTTTTGGCAACTTTGAGCAAATGGGGCACTAAGGCCACTCTTTTAACATCATAGCCAAGACTTTTAGCCACTGGAAAGTGAAGATAAAAACCCAAAACAGTGAGAAAAACACGTTCCAAAACAGATTGCACAAAAACAATGCTAGTGGTCTAAGCACACAATATTTTTCAGCACTTTTCAGGCTCTCTTTTGAGGCCTTTGTCTTAAAAGCTTTTAAAACTTCTTTTTCCACTCTTTTAAGGTGCAAAATAATACCACCACACACTTGGAACATAGGTGATTTATGGGTTTTAAAAGCCACAAAGACAACAAACACAAAATAGAAGAGAATCCTACTAGAATAAAAAATGGAGTTAAGAACTACAAACATCAATAGGGATTTTTTTTTAAGAGCTTGCCAATTTTCTAATGGCAAGTATGAACCCAAAAAATCAAAGATAAGACCCTCAAATGTTTGTATATGGTGCAGTTTTGCAAACTAAGTTATATATTTTTTTTTTATGATTTTTCAAAGTTACTAGAGAAAATTGACAAGAAAAGAACTACACATTACTCTAGACAAACATGGATGGATTAAAAACTTAAAATGACTCAATCAATGAAATGCACCAAATATAAATTAATAAAAGACCCAAAAAAATAGTAAGGAATTACTCAAAAAAGAAAAGACACAAAACAGTAGCCAAAACTAACAAAACATAACTTAAAAAACGCTAATGACAGCATTCTGGCAGCATTGACCTTTGCTGAGTGTTTTACTCATAACTTTCTCTACAGAAGTCCAAATGAATTGATTGTTTTTTGGTTTGAAACTAGACTCAAAGGGCTTTCTTTTGAGTATTTTTACGTATTTTTGGGACAACTCTTCTACATGCAGTTTAAGTTTCAAAGTCGTCCAAGTTTACTGCCAAAAAAAAGAATGATAGTTGGGAAAATAACATAAGACAAGTAAGGAAAGCATTAAACAACAAGGAAATAATAAAGGATAAAAACCAAGAAACTTAGATCTTTGAAGAACCAAGGCTCTTGATACCAAATGATGGCAAAAGCTCTAGCTAGGACAAGCCAAATCTAGAAGCAAATAAAGCCATAAGTTCATGAATGAAGATTGCGGAATTTGGTGGTGGTGAAAGGTGTTGATAGCTCATGGTTTTGATGAATTGTATGGTGAGGAAAGATGTGTTTAAGGGTTCTCTAAGAGAGGTTGGGCCAACTCTTGGAGGAAGGTGGCTAGAGGAGGCCACTTTGGGTTGCTCTAGCCTAGGGTGACCTTAAAAGAGTAGTATGGCACAAAAATGGCAGCATAACTTTACTCTAAATCAAAGGTGATTACATGATGGAGAGAACCTCTATATATAGGCTAGGGTATCTCAAAATGGGCTGAAACTTTAACCTAAAAGAGTCACCTTGGTTGTCTTGGAGAGCAAGGAGAAATCCTCTCCAATAGGAGGGAGACAAGTGGCAAAAATCCTCTCAAATGAGATTGACTTGTGGCCACTACCTATGGAAAAACTCTCCATTCCTAGAGTGACACATGGCCACTAACTAGGAGGAAAACTCTCCAATGGGAAGCTTCCACATGTTTAGTACGACATTCTTCTACCTTGTTCTCCAAGCTTAGCAAAAATGTTGACCCCTTGGTCAACACACCCATTTTGGAGGTCCAAGCATAGTCAACTTTGGGCCTTGACCCTTTGTTGACTTGTTTGGTCAAAATCCTATTTTACTTGGCCCAAAATACAAGGCCCAATTGAAATCCTACACTAGTAGGCCCATAATACCAAGCCCAAATAAAATCTAGACTACTTGGCCCAATATACAAAGCCCAAATAAAATTTAGACTATTTGGCCCAAAATACCAGGCCCAAAATTATACTTACACCCAAATAAAATTTAGACTATTTGGCCCAAAATACCAGGCCCAAAATTATACTTACTCTACTAAATCTTCATGATGACTTAAGATGGCCCAAGAGAAAGAGTCTAGGCCCATCTTCCATAGATGTCTCAAACTCTTCATGAATGTGCTAGGTAATGGCAAAGGGTATGCCATCACCTACTCTTTTACTTTTAGTCGACTTTGTTAATCACTTAGTCTACTTTAATATTCCGCTGCACTTAAATTTTCATTATGTGCGATTCAAGAAATTGTGAAAATGTTTTTTACTTTGTGAAAAAGATTTTGAAAAGACTATGATTTTGAAACCTCACCAATTCACGCCCCCTCTTGGTATTGAAATGAAGCCTACCTGTTTTCCATATATATATATATATATATATATATATTTTGTTTCTTATGACAATAATTATTGCAAAGGTTCTCAAAAAGTAAGAAGGACAAATAAAAAACTGAGATCTGTAAATTACAATTTTATATATATAGTAAGATGAAAAATCAAATATAAAGAACTAATTCATAGTTATTATTTCAATTATGTGGTTCAAATTTGTATATTATTTGGTGGAATACTATATTATTTCAACTCAGTATATAGAGTCATCAACATATGTTATTGTGTTAAATGATTGAAAAAAAAAATCTCTCATAATTGTGCTAACTGCAAGAAGTATCTTTAACATGCATTAATTAATTATCATATGTTTATATGAGTACTGTGTTTATAAAAAATGAATTAAAAGTTAATCCACAATTAATTTTAGATGGTTTATTATTATTATTATTATTATTGTTATTTATTTTTCTCTTAAATAAAGGTTAAAAATAAGATGCTCTATAAATATACATTTGATTAAAAAAAAAATATAAAGGATCAAGAATGAAGAATATTTCTTAATCTAGCTAATTAATGATTTTCCTATAACTTTTTAAGCCTGCTTTATATGGTTTATTAATTTCTGAATAAATTCTTATTTAGTAAGAGTTTATTAAATTGCTTTAAGAAAAGAGTTTACTAAATCAGTGCATATGTAAACATATATATGATATTTTATTTAAATAAACCCATTAGTCTTCATTGGATGAGGTTAGTTGCAACTGCTTAACTTTCTTATTGTCGTTATTATTCTATTTCCAGGTTCAAGGTGGTACATTGTTGATCAAGTTACAAAGCACTTTATTAAATGAACCGATTCACAATTTTCATTTTTCCTTTTTGAGAAAATTGAGGTTGTGATGGAATAATCTGATTCATCAAGCATGTTTACTAACCACTAAAATCGTATTCTCAAGCTCCTTTATTTTAAAATGTAGATATGTGAAGCATGTTTACTGTTTTTGAGTGCTCCAGTTTGTTATTAAAGTGGTGACTCTTTTGAGATAATTCTTCTTTTATTATTCTCACTAGTGGAATTATCGTCCCTGATGAAGCTGAGGTTAGGTTGCTTGAAGTTTTCTATCACAACATATACAAGGTGTTGTGATACCTCTATTATAACTAATTGTGCATTTATTTTTTGTTTTATATTTTTCTGATCAAAATTAATGAATAGTCAGAATTCAATATATAAGACTAAATTTACATTTATTTGTGATCTTACAATTAATTGTTACCTTTCCTCTCAAATTGTGTAGGTTTTCCTCTTAGTGAAAAGATTGAAAACAATAATCAATACTAGACTTTAAATGCATAAGAGGTAGTAGTCTCATTCTTTTTTTGAGTGGACTAGGAAGGGAGGTGTTAGCTTTAAATTCATGCAGTTTCTTGCTTTGGAATTTACCAAATTATTACATTAGTGGATTATTTTAAATGTATAATCAATTATTCATTTAATTTTATGTGACAATATAAATGAGTTGTTCTTGCGGTTTGCAAATATTGGTTCATGTTAATTTATGGGCCACAAAAGAAATAGAAAATTAGGATAATCTATTTTTTTTTCTAAAATCATAAAGTTACATACGGATTTTTTCGTATGTAATTACCACTAGTACAAAAACAGTCTATAACTTCGAATATTTTTAACCTTTCACGTCAAATTCGAGAACGACGTTATAGCAGAAGACTTAAATTTACGTCGAATTTTGTCAATATACGACGTTAATTTAACGTCAAATTTTGTCAATATACGACATTAATCAATTTTTTATATTTTTTTTAATTAATTGTGATCTATTTTATAGCTCTACGAGACCTGAAAAGCAGAAAAAACAAACAATTTTCAGTTTTTGGTATTTTATAAAGCATGTACTATGAACAGTAATATATGATCAATCAAAGAACAATAAAAAACAACAAAGAAATTCAATCAAACAACAAGTTCAATCAAACAATAACAACAAACCAGTTCAACCAAACAACAACAACAACAAACAAGTTCAACAAAAAAAATAACAAACAAGTTATCAACAAATAAGTTCTTCAAAACGAAAACAAAAACGAAAACGAAAACGAAAACTAACCTGGGTTCATCGGAATAAAATGTTGCCTCCAGTGAGAGAGAAAACAGAATGTGCCTATGAAGGACAAGAACACGAAAATAATCGGTGAAAAAAAATGAAAATCATACCCAAAGTAGTTAATTAACATGGATTTGTATCAAAAGAAAGAAAGATTACATGTGATATTCGTCAAACTTCGTTCAAAAAAAGTTTGAGCAAAGAAAGAGGTCCTGCGCGCTAAGATAAAGTGAATGAATTTTCAATCTCCCGCTCAAATTTATTTTGAATTCACTAACCTTTTAACGTCTAACGCTGGGACATTGGACGTTTTATATTCTTTTACGTTGAATTACAATTCTAAACGATGTTTAATAATTGCATTTATTTACAAAAATGCCACTGGTCATTTTTAATGTTGGCTATTGAGTGATTCGACGTTAAATGCGTGACGTTATACGCTATTTTTGCACTAGTGTACATTTTCAATTACATACGGATTTTTCATAAAGTTTTTTCTGTATGTAATTACATTTTCAATTACATACAGATTTTACATACAGATTTTTCTGTATGTAATTATATACGGATTTTTTCGTATATAATTATATATGGAAAAATCCGTATATAAATTATATATGGATATATGCGTATATAAGTTATCTACGATAGTTTTATATACGAATTTTTCTCCGTATGTAAGTCGTATGTAACGAAGTGTTGTAGACGAATTTTGGGCCTTATATACGGATTTTGGATGTATATAAGTCAATTTTTCTTGTAGTGGATGATAATGAAAAATTGCAAAAAGAATTAGATGCTGCTCTAATATATGCTAAAACTGTAATTACTGAGACTGTAACAATTGAAAAGAATTGTGAAAAATGTCCTACCCATATTGATCAAATAGATTACTTACAAAGGGTAGAGATAATCTAGATGGTGTTTTAAAGTCTTCAAGCAGAGCTGTATATAGACAAGGTAGTGGTTATAAAGCTCAATCAAATAGGACTAATACAAAGAAGTTTGTTGATTTGAGTAAACCTGTTACGCATGCCTATTTTTATTGCAATAACATTGGTCACACAATTAGAAATTGTTTTTATAGAAAGGTTGGAGTTCCAAAAGGAATGTATAAGTGGATTCCTAAGGAACACTTATCTTCTAACAAACAAGGACCCAAATTCAAATAGGTACCTGCATAAAAAATCTCAAATGTTTTGCAGGATAACAAATGATGTAGTAGTAGTGAAGATCCAAGGAAAAACTAACATGGTTACATCAAATTTCTTGAGTATCTACAAGCGGTAACAATCATTTTCTTATTACATCATGTATGATATGTATGTTAATGATTGTTTGATAATTTTGTGAATGATTGACTGATTGTTACTGATTGTCTTTTGTGAAAATCAATTTTCACGACTTTTAATCGACTGTATTAAATACATAGTTGACTACATGATATTGTATGTGTGTTTTTATTTTATGAAAGCCTTCTGTCATGCAGTAGTCAACTTTGAAATTAATGAAATCGACTAGATATCTCTGTCATAGGCTTTCTAAGTTTGAAAATTTAAAATGGGCCTAACTAAGGGTATCTTAGTTCGCGCCTTTATAGTGTGTCTTTTACTTGGAACTGAAATAGAAATTAGTCAGTGTGGTTAGTGTGATTCCAGTAACCCTAAACTGAGAAGAAGGTTTCTAAAAATCCAAATCTTATGGCATCTTCAAGTCGAGCACCTGAAGAAAACAAGGAAAAGGAAGTTGTTATGGCAAAAGGCTCTGATCCTAATGGCTGGATCAGTGATGAAGATATGAGAAAAAGGTCTCTAAACGGTACTGTCAAGATTATTGCTCCTCCTAAAAATTTGAACTCGAACATGTTTGAAAAAGAAGGATTTTTGTTTCCAGAATGGTTTGAAAGACAAGGACTCTCTATTTTTGTACAAATGAAAGGTTATTCGTATCCAGACCTTGTTAGAGTGCTCTGTCACAATTTGAAGATTATGAATGATGATATTCAATCCAGGGTAAAAGGTGTTGATATTCACATTGACAATTTTATGTGGAATCTTGTTACTGGATTGCCTGCTGAGGAACATCTTCTCACTTACCAACTACCGAAACAAATAGATTGCTTAATAAGAGAAATCATTACAGAGACTGGCTAAGATTCCCTGGAAGGTATTCAATTGAAAGAATCTTTGCAAATGAAGGGTTAAACAAGGAAGAAAAGATTGTTGCTCATCTTCTCACTGATAACGGTCTCAAAACCGTTATTTTCATGCATAAATTTGATATTAAATCACACCCTTTGTAGCTTAAAATGAGCTTAGAATCAAGTAAAATTCTTAAGTTGTGTTACATGAGACTCAAAAGTTATTTTTAGAGATATTATGCTTGTTTTGCAGGGTTTTTGATGAAAATTGAAGATGGCAATGAAGTAGGAAGGTCATAGACTCAAGAATGAAGGAGAAAAAGGAAGAAAATAAGAGTTTGTGAACTGCTCAGCGGTAAATTCAACTGCTGAGCGTCCTAGTGCAAGGAAAAGTTGTTGTTTGGCGCCCAGGCGGTGACACTGAGCATCCAGAGCGACGAGAGGCAAACCGCTCAGCAGTCATTTTAGGCGCCTGGGCGGTGGCGTGTGTTGAGGCAAAGCGCTCAGTGGTCATTTTAGGCGCCTGGACGATTGTCTGTTTTTATATTTTGGATTCTGAGATCTTTCTGTTATCTTTTTGGCTTATATATAGCCCTAGTGCGAATCCAAATGTAATTCTTTTGGCAGAGAACAAAGTCCACAACAACTTTACACCTTTGGAGGAGATTTCTTGGATGCTTAGGCACCACTTTATCAATTCTAGGGTTTGTTTTTCCCTTCTTCCATTTAGTTCATCTAGTTTCACCATGATTATGGTGAACTAAACTCTTTGTTGTTGGGGAACAATGTAATCTTTTGAAACTCTCATATATTTAAATTCTTGTTTACTTTATATGCTTGCATATGCTTGATTTATCAATTGTTGGGTTCTTTACCTTTACTTAATGCTTTTACAGTTTAAGTCATTCGGTAGATGTTGTTTGTCTTTATTGATACGGGGACGTACAGTAATGTCATGAACTCGGGAGAATTCCTTGATTATGTTAATTCCGCCTAGGGATAGGGGTAGGACGATCAATTGTATTTTGCTTTCGCTCATTATGCATTATTAGTTACTAGGGGAGGCTAGGGATAGCAAGCCGGTAATTAGTAATAGGCTCTTTTCACCAAGGGATTGGGTTAAGGGTAGACCAAGAAAGTTTGCATGGCAATAGGATAAATAAGCAAAGTAAATAAGAAGAGTAGATATATGAGGGCGGATAAGATGAAATTGTAACCCCCAACAACCTCATTCATTCATAGTTTCTTAGTCAATTGAATTCTTGCATTTGCATGTTTATTTCTGTTTTGCATTTAAACCATTCAAATTATTTTCTTTTACTCAAGTCGTAAACCATTTGTTTACACGAAAGATGAGGCCTTAAGAGTCCTTTGGGAAGAACGATATTAGGTTTACCAATTATTATTACTTGATACGATTTGGTACAC
This sequence comes from Vigna reflexopilosa, assembly GCA_027742785.1. NCBI lineage: Eukaryota > Viridiplantae > Streptophyta > Magnoliopsida > Fabales > Fabaceae > Vigna > Vigna reflexopilosa. The sequence continues at coordinate 21,388,993 of CM050918.1, forward strand.
TTGCCAGGGGTTTAACAAGTTTTTGGCGCCGTTGCCGGGGACTCTTGGTTTAACTTTTTCTAGTACTGTAAACTGATTAGATCTGACTTGATTTTTATGTTTATTTTATTTTTGTTCTAATAAATTATTTCTAGGATTTTGTGCCTAACGTTATAGGATGCAGTATGTACAAGAATTTGGTTCTAAGGGCAGTCAATTCTATCAAAATAATTTCAACTACTGGTGAGAACCTCACTCAAGCATGGATCAAAGTTGGAATGGAGAGGCAGGAGATCCACATCAGCAATTACTATTAGGGAAACAGGTGTCTGTTTTGAAAGAGCAAATCAACAAAGTGGACGAGACATTGGAACGACTTATCCAAATTACTCTCTCCTCTACAGAAGAGAATGAAGCAAGGAATAAAAGGTTGGAGATACAGATTCGTCAATCCAATGAAATATTGAATTCTAGGGTTAATACTGAGGTTAACCCTAGGGAGGAATGCCAGGCCACTAGTTTTGAAAGTGATAATGTTGATGAAGAAATAGAAGAGGAAAAGATAGAGGAAATAGAAACAGAAAAGGTTGTTGAGGAGGAAAGGATAGAGAAAAATGAGAAGAAAATAGAGAAAGAAGAGATAGAAATAGAAAGGTTGAGTGAGGGAGATAAAGATGATGATAAGGAAAAGGCAGTGGTTGAGAAAAAAGAAAAAAAGAGAAAAATTGTGAAAATAAAGAAGAAAGAAAAAAATAAAAAGAGGAAGAGAGGAAACAAGAAAAGATCATATGAAAAACCTCTTCCTCATTCAAAGAAGTATCATAGGAAGAAAATGAACTTCAAGTGCTTTATGGAGATCTTCAAGAAATTGGAGATTAAAGTTCCTATGATGGAGACATGGAAACAGGTGCTTGGAGTTATCAAATTTCTGAAGAAATTCAGCAGGAAGAAGAAGAAGAAAAGAATATCAAGCAAAGGGAGTATCAACACCTACTGATGGGTGTTTAAATTCTACCGGGTCAAGCTAATGACGTTAAAAGAGCGCTTACTAGGAGGCACCCTAGTGATTGTTGTACATTAATTTTCTTTTACTTGGACTTGTAACTATTAGTATTTTTAAACTCTTTTTGGGTAGCATCTACTGAGGGATGCTAAATTTTTATGTATCCACTGAAGGATACTGATGGGTGTTGGTAAGATTCGCACTTACCGATGAGTGTTAAACAGGTTCGGGTCAAGCTCGACACGTTAAACAAGCGCTACCTGGGAGGTAACCCAATTGATTATTTGTTATTTTATTTTTTTTAAAAAAAAACTTTGTCTTAAGGTCATATTATATGTTTGCATGAGCATCTGAGAGGGGAAAGGCATGAAATTGAAAAATTGAAGGTTAAAATCAGGTGCAAAAGGGTGTAATTATGCAAAATTAAGCAAAGAAGAGAGAATTTTTTTTCCTGCCCACCGCTGAGCGGTGCATATTTACCGCTGAGCGGTGGCGGCACAGACTACGCTTGGGCTTTTAAAAGCTCAACGTTTTTGGGTTCTGCACTTTTCGAAAACTCTCTTTGAAGCTCGCCCAAGCGTATTCTGTGAACCCTAGCACCCAAATTCACTTTCAAAGGTTTTCCATAGGGATTTCCCCACTTTTTCTCATCACCCACTCACAAAAATCTCATCTTTCTATCATTGTCTTGTCAAAGTTTGGGGTTTTTGTTAAGGGATTGTACACGTAAGAGGCATTCGTCATCAATTAAGAGGAAGTTAGCAAGCATCTAGTTTCTCCATTCAAGTAAGTTGTGCAATATCATTCTTAGGGTTTCTAAATTAGAATTCGATGAAGAACATGTGTAGGAACATGATAAATTAGGGCTTTTGAGTTCTATGCATGAGTTGATGAAATAGGAACTGTTTGAACTGATTGAACTGCATGATTTTGGTCTGGATTGGTGAAATTAGTGTTAGAAAGGAGAATATGGTGATTTTAAAAAGGTTTTTAAGTTTCCCTAGTCACCACTGCTGAGCGGTCTCCTTTAACGCTGAGTGGTGGTGCAACTTGAAGCAAACCGCTGAGCGGCCAACTATGGCACTTGGGCAGTTTGCTGCAGATTTTGTTGGATGCTTGATTTTTGATGCAGGGACACTAAGGGACCCTGTCTTTCTCTCAGTGTTGGATGTGATCAGTTTGGAATTTAACTGATGATATACTAACCTCTAATGATGTATCTCTGTGGTATTTTGAATTTTATGCAGAAATGTCATCATCATCAAGAAGGGTGAAAACTCTTGGTAACAAAAGGAAGGAACCTGAGAGGCAAAGAAGATTTTATTCGCCTAGGTTCCTCTCCAGGAAACATGAGGAACATTTTGTGATTGTGTAGGAGAGGAGATTATTGATGGAGAGAAAGGCCACTTTTATCCCAAATTTGGCTCCTGAATTTGGAGCAGAAATCATAAGGAGAGATTGAGAGAGGTTGGCTACATATCCTGCACTTGCCAGCATTGAATTAGTGAAGGAATTCTATACTAATGCTTTACCTACAGGAGGAGTTGATGCTGGGAGATATATGAGCTATGTGAGGGGATAGATCATCAGGTATGATTCTGACACTATTAATAGCTTTTTGGGCACTGAATGGCAAGGTGAACAGTGCCAGTATGCAATACTTGTTGGGGGGTTCAAAGATATAGCAGATATTGAGAGGGTTATGTGTCTTCCTGGAAGGCATTTTCAGAACAACCCTAATGGATTGCCCGTCAACATAAAAAGGGCAGATTTGATGCCTTTGGCAAAATACTGGATGGCATTCACTCATGCCAACATTCAGCCGTGCTCACATGTTTCCGACATCACCATGCATCGGATCATCTTCATTTACTGCATGCTGAGGCAGTTGGATGTAAACATCGGGAAATTCATTGCTGACGAGATTCAGAGCTGCGCTACTACTGTGAGTAGCAGGACACCGTTGGGACATCCGTCCCTGATCACCTTTTTGTGTCAGCAGGCTTGGGTGGACATAGCAGTTCCACCATATGAGAGGCCTAGGAAGGCCATAGATGCTGCTTATTCTCAGCAGTATTGTGAGGAAGAGGTGGCAGTCAGAGCACCTAGAAGGCGTCCTAGGAGAGCAGCAGCACAACAGGAGCATATACCTGCAGATGCACCGGCGCATCATGCCGAGCCATTCCAGATGAGGGACATGTATATGACCATGATAGAGGCTAGGATGGAAGCTCTTTGTAGAGGACAGATAGCCACTATTGAGATGATAGTAGGGTTGTATCAGCAACCACCAGCACACATGTGGACTATGGACGAGTTCCATGAAGCTATGGCCTGGCCTCAGGAGCAAGCACAGGGTAGCAGGGCTGGAGCAGCTGAAGCACCAGATATGGATGATGACAATGAAGAGAATTTTGAAGATGCTGATGATGGAGAGCAGGAGGACTCATATGAGGACTTGTGTTGAGGGCATCCACTGATGGATGCCAGTACTTAAACAGGGATTTTTCTTTTTCTTTTGTACTTTGAATTTGTAGAATAGGTTGAACTTTTATTTTGTGTCTATGCTTGGCTTGAAAATGGTTCTGATGGTAGTATTAAAATGCATGACAAGTATTTGGTAATGATTGAATGTGGTGGACTGAGAATGTATGTGTGTTGATATCTAGTTAAATGATTCACTAATTATATGAACAAATGTATTGTGGTTCATGATTGTGATTGTGATGCTAAGCAAGATAAATGAATGTTGTGTGAGAAAACATGTGTGTGAGGTTTTGAGCTCCAGAGTTCTTACTGATATATGTATTTTTCACAGGGAATCATGAATGATATTGCCTTAGTCTTGATAATTGATTGATTTGCATGCTTATGTTATATGATCAAGGCCATGTTTGGAAGCCCTTTTCTAGCCAAAATTTCACCCAAGAAGTTAAAATTTTATACCCTTTTTGAACCTTGGCCTTAAACAGGATGAGAACCCTTGATTTGAAATTATTTATCTTGAGTAGGGATTGAGAATAATCTTATGTGATGAAACGTTCAAGTTTGGGGTTGTATGGGGAAAATTGAAAGGCAAAAGAAGAGCATTGAGTTCAAGTATTGAAAAGAAAAATGCATGAGTAAAGAAGAAAAGGAAAAAGTAAAAGCATGAAAAAGGAACTCAATGAAAATTTGATAAAAAGGGAAGAAGTTGGGAATAAAGGAGTTTGGTGATAGAGAGAGTTTAAACTTGAACCTTTTCAATGATGAAATAGCTCTCTTAACTCAAGGATTTTGCAATCTAGAAAAATCAAATTTTCTTGATAGCCTAGCCTTATTACAATCCTTCGAAAAGTCCTTGTGATGATATTTGCATGTAAGGATTTTTATTGTTTTAGATACATGGCAATATTGTTTTATGTGGCATGTGAATAGTAATGAGTGGAGTGATTCCTTAAACACTTGACTGATTGAGTGAAACACTCAGCGTCACCGCCTGGGCGCTAGACAATAACTTTTCCTTGCACTAGGACGCTAAGCGGTGGAATTTATTGCTGAGCGGTTCACAAACTCTTCTTTTCTTCCTTTTTCTCCTTCATTCTTGAGTCTATGACCTTCCTACTTCATTGCCATCTTCAATTTTCATCAAAAATCCTGCAAAACAATGCAAAACAAGCATAATATCTCTAAAAATAACTTTTGACTCTCATGTAACACAACTTAAAGTTTTACTTGATTCTAAGCTCATTTTAAGCTACAAAGGGTATGATTTAATATCAAATTTATGCATGAAAATAACGGTTTTGAGACCGTTATCATTAAGTTGTGTGAGTAAGAGTGTTGAGGTTGAATCTGATGATTTTATGACTAATTCCCTTGTTTTGGCAAGAAATGAGATAATATGGAAAGTAGAGCTGAAGTACCAAGGATATGAAGCTCAGAAAGGCATGGAAAAACACCAAAAGGGAGGAAAGCACGAAGCTTGGGTGCCCTTTGAAGGGCCCTCAACGCCAAGAGAGTGTCACACACTGCTCAAGACTAGCGACACGGGCCTGGGCCTTGTTTCTGTTTTGTTTTCGCTCTATTTAAAGGACCCAAATGCCCTAGGTTTTGTATCTTTGGCAGAGGGAACGCAACAGCACATTCTTTCACTCTCTGGAGGAGAATTTGGATGCAGGAGCTTCCATCTTCTACTTTTAGGGTTTTTGTATCTCATTATTCTCCATTGTTCATCTAGTTTCACCATGTCTATGGTGAACTAAACTCTATTTGTTGTTCGGTGATGATGTAACCTTGTGAACTCTCATGTATTTGAATTGATTCTTAATAATATATGTTTTTTCATTAATTGTTAGAGTAATCCATCTGTTACAATGCTTGCTTTGTTTAACTCATTCATAGCATGATGTATGAATTGTATGAGTGCCGGGAGGTTCCTTATAATTCAGGATCTTGCTGAATTACTACCAACAACTGTATTTCTTAGGGATAGGGGTATGAGTCTTGGTCGTCTTAAGCTCTTGTACTTCAGAATTTCTTACCAGGAATGCTAGGAATTATATGACCTAGTAATTAAGGATAGGCTTTCTTCACCGAGGGATCGAGTTATAAGTGATTTAGTGAGTGACGATAACATTAATGCATGAAGAAGAATTCTTATATAGATGAGAGTGAACTTGGCGAAATCTAACCCCAACAACATACTCATCTCATATTCAAAACAACATTCGTTCATCGTTGTGCTACTCTTCTATTGATCAAACTGCATTCATATTTATTTTTCTTTCTTTGCATTTGAAACCAATGGTCTCGTTTTCTTAAGTCTTAATTAATCAAGTTATCACATGACTGTCTAGTGTCAAGAGTCTCTTGGGACACGATACTTGGTCTTACTATTTTATATTACTTGTGCGATTCGGTACAGTTGTCGATCCATCAACAAGTTTTTGGCGTCGTTGCCAGGGACTCACGGTTTAAACTAATCTATTTGTGTGATTCTTGATTAACTTTGACCTTATTTTTATTTTTATTTTTTTATTTTATTTTTTTATTTTTAATTTGTGTTCTATTCTGTTTATTTTTGTTTTTGTGCTAATAGTATTTTTTAGGGTTTTGTGTTTAGTTTATGCTGGATTCTATTAGGACTAGAAGCAGTAAAAGTTCTGAACCTCTTTTTGAAGGACTTGAGACTAGCAGAAGGACGAGAAGGATATCTAGGGAACCTTTTCCAGAGACACTTTCACAATCTGATCAGAAGAACATGGACAACAATGGTGGTAGGCGTACTTTGGCGGACTATGCAACAGTTGTTGGCCCTCACCATTTTAATAGCATTGCAAAGCCGAGGGTTAACGTCGCAAGTATGGAGATGAAGCCTGAGTTGATCCATCTAGTAAAGAGAAACCAATTCAATGGACTATCACATGAAAGTCCATATGAGCATCTGACCACTTTCAATGAGATCTGCAATACTGTGAAGCTGAATGGAGTGCCATATGATGCTATTAGACTAAGCTTGTTTCCTTTCTCATTGGGAGACAATGCTAAATTGGGGTTGAACTCTTTTCTTGAAAATAGCTTTATTGAGTGGGAAGATGTGGTTGCAAAATTCTTGAACAAATACTTCCCACAATCAAAGATCAACAAAGGAAAGTAGGAAATCTCCTCTTTCAAGCAAGGAATAGAGGAGACATTAGGACAACCATGGGATAGATACAAGAGCTTGCTGAGAAAGATGCCTACTCATGGTTTTGATGAAGCAACGGTAGACATCCTTTTCCTTGGAGGTCTTGACTCACAAACTAAATTGATGTTGGATGCCTCAGCTGGAGGCAATATCAGGTGCAACACTCCCGAGGAAGCCTATGAATTAATTGACAACATGGCTACCAAGGACAATGAGATGCACAGTGAAAAAGGAACTCGACCACAACCTAAGGGAGTTCTACAATTACAATCTTATGATGCCTTGCTTGCATAAAACAAGATTATTACTCAACAATTGGAGGTCTTGACAAAGAAGCTTTCTCAGCCACCAAAGGCGTTCCAGAATGTCTCACAGGTTCAAGAGCAACTTTTTGAACTATGTGGTGGTGATCATATTAATGGTCAATGTGCAGTGCCCGAGAATCTCAATGAAGAAGTTAACTACATGGGCAACCAGTTTTAGCCCAACAACTACAATCAAGGGTGGAAATCTCATCCAAGCATGGGACAAGGTTAATCTAGGCAAGCTGGTGGAAAATTCAATAGACCACCACAACAGCAACAACAACAGTGGCAACAACAACCCTCTCTAGCTGACAGAACTACAAAGCTTGAGGAGAGTCTCTAACAGTTCCTGCAGGCAACTCTCTCCAATCAGAAAAGCACTGAAGCTGCTATAAGGAATCTGGAGATGCAGTCAAATAACCAAGAAGTTAGAGGAGATACCTATCAGAAGTTTTGGGGCTAATACTGAAGTTAACCCCAAAGAAGAATGCAATGGTATTGTGAGCGTGAGTGATGAGAGGGAGAAAGAGAAAGAAATAGAGAAAGTTAAGTTAAAAGAGAGAGAAGAAAAAGAAGAGAGAAAAATTGAAATTGAGAGAAAAGAAAAAGAAAAGATTGTGAAATAAGAGAGAAAAGAAAAAGAAGAGGTTGAGAGAAAAAAGAAAAAATTGAGAAAAATCTTCATCACCCTAAGGAGTGTTCCAGAAAAGAAAAAGAGGTGCAATCAGGGTGTTTTGAAGAAATCTTGAAGAAATTGGGGATTACAATTCCTGTGACTGAAGCATTGCATTAGATTCCTAAATATGCAAAATTTTTGAAGAAACTCCTCAAAAGAAAGAAATATCTAGAGGAGGAAACAATATAGGTACAGGGCGAGTGTAGTGTGATCTTGTAGAAGGCACTTCCTTCTAAGGTTAAAGATCCAGGAAGTTTCACCATTCTTTGCACTATTGGGAGCCATAAAATAGGGAAAGCCCTAATTGATTTAGGATCCAATATCAATTTGATGCCCTTATTTGTTCTTGAAAAGATTGGTGGTCTTGAAGTCAAGCCTGCAACGATGACTTTGTTTATGGCGGATGGATCCACCAAAAAGCCCTATGGTGTGTTGGAAGATGTGATGGTTAAACTAACAAACTTAGATTCTTGGTTCACTTTGTGGTGATGGAGATAGGCGAAGATTTGGAGATCCCTATTATTCTTGGAAGGCCATTCATGAAGACGGCCAAGGTGATCATCATTGTTGATGATGGAACTATAGCACTTCAAGAGCAAGAAGAGGAAGTGATTTTCAATGTCTTCAATGCTGAGCAGCAGGTCTAAGTGAAGAAAACTAGTCTCGAAGCTGCATGTAAAGATGCACCAAGGACTAGTACAAAAGCTGTTGATGGGTGTCGCACCCCATGCAACTTTAATGTGCAATTAGGAATGCAGTATAGACTAGGAAGTGACTCCTAGGTCGTCTCTCAAGGACCAAATGTGGTTCGAGAATTAGGTCAGACACGAAGTGGGGGGGGGTTTGTGAAAAGTTTGTGAATGCGGATAAACAAAATTAAAATACGGATGCAAACAGAAATGTAAACACAGATGTAAACAGAAATGGAAACAGAAATGTAAAAATGGAATCAAATACAGAATAAAAACGGTTGGTTATTAACTCAATTACTATGCTTCCTATCCCAGATTAACGACAAGTACATACTACTCTAATCCAAATCCAACCCGAATCACCCAACTAAGCGAAGGCTAATTCGATTTTCAGTATTGCAAACTAAGCGAATGCAATGCACAAATTTAATTAGTCATCCACCATACAGTCTAATCAACTAAGCGAACATTAAACACGGATTAGGAAACTAAGCGTATACCTAATCGCAGGCACACAACAGATTAAATATTGCACTAAATCAAAGCAGCAGCATGACAATTAGAGTGCAAGAGTCTCACGAATAAACTACTCTAACCTCTAATCCAGCACAGCTAACTGACTAAGCGAAGGTTAATCATGCTATCATAATCGCGTACTAAGCGAACTCAATACACCTATTCCATCTTATGTGTTATATATAGATTGATCAAGTAAGCGAAGATACAATCACCAATTGGGCAACTAATTATATACCCATTGCAAGAACACAGTCAGACTTCACAAAATGTCAGGCAGAGCAGAATAAACACAAGAACAGTCCAAGATATCTCAAAGAAACAATGCAATTTTATTAATGACCAACCCAACTAGCCTAAGCTAACATGACAATTAAATTAACATAACCGAAAAAAATAGACAGCATAAAAGTAAACGAAAACAATAAACCAAACATAACAGACAACTTGAAAATAGTACATTGAACAGTCCTAAAGCAAGATGTATGAACTAATTTAAAATGCAGCGAGTAAATAAGAAAACGCTTGTCTAAAAATGAAATGCACATATCAATGAACGCGTGAACAAATGACAACAGTGTGAACACAATTAAATGCAACAGTTAAGCTAACCGAGGAAATCACATTGCAACAAAAATAAATAAAAATGCAACATTCATCACTAAGGCATTTAATTAACACGTGAAAATAAAGTATCAGCTGCTTGCTTTCCAATACATATATAAAATATAAGAAATATGATTCAGTTCATTCATGAAGAAAGGAAATAAAAAAACCGTGTGCGCATCTCCATGCCTTTTCCAAGAAGCAAAAGTAAATTCTCCTCTCAAGGTGGTTGCTGCACCTCCATACTCCTCACTGGTTTCTCCATTCTCGGTGGCAGCTACATAAAAGACAAGAAAGACCCCATTGCAACCTGTAACTTGCTGCTTGAAGCTCCAAAAATTCAAATTCTCGTGACGGCTGCTTCCTTTTCAACAGCGTGTGTTCTCCTCTTTATATGGTGGTTGCCCTATTTCTTTTTTTACTAAGATTCATTTCTCACCGTATTTTCTTCTTTCCAACTGGCCCACTCTTCTTAGCTGGATGTGCAGGCTGTGGGCAGCAACACTGGACAGCCTAAAGCAATCAACGCCTCTCTTTAGGCCGTGACATCTTGTTGTACTAAAGTTCCTTCTCCACATATGCACCGCTTGCACCACCAAAAGAAAGTTCATTTTCTCTTTTCTCCAAAACAAACGAGTGCAGCGTATTTGGAGTGCAGCAAATGGACGCCCCATGCCTTGCTGGATGTTACTCAATGTGGGCTGCTGGATGTGGAGTGCAGGCGTGAATTCAAGCTTTATTCCATCAACGCATGTGCCCATACCGTGCTGCTCCCTTTCCACGTGGCGGATTGTCTTAAAAAATAAGGGTCAATGACCTATCACCTGCTGCTGGACCTCCGTGCTTCCAAGCTTGCTGGATCAACTCATCATTTTTGCTGGACGCACTTCCCAAGTAGCTGGACGCTGCTGAACTCTTCCGTGTGCACCCATCCCTACTGCCGGGCCGTGTGTTGTTGTCCAAACCGTGAAGGAGGTGGCAACTGGGTGCTTGCTGAAAGCTTGTGGAATTTACAATTGGGCCGTGAGTTGCTGCTTGAAGCTTCCTTTCACTTATGTGTTGCTGTAGTTGTTGGGCCAGGTTGCTTACTTCTCCAAGCTTGACGTGGACCTCATGTTGTTGTGTTCTTCCGTGGGTGCTGCTGCCTTAGCCTTGATGTTTGCACCTCCAAATGCTGCTCAAGCTGGACTTTGCAGCTCACTCTTCAAACTGCTGGATCAACGTGGTGTGTTGGACGTTGCAACCCAAGGCCGTGCACCTCCCAAGAAGCTGCTGGACTGTGTGGGATGTTTCACGTGCTGCCCATTTCTTTGCTAGACTCCTCACGCATGCTGCACTAGCTAGGACGCTGCTGGAGCATTAAGATGGATGGGAGCTGCTGTCCGTGAAGAGGTGCTGGACCTTTCTTGGGCCATGTGCATTAGTTGTTGCTCCAAGTCCAAGCTGCTGCTGCCTTTTTGAAACCGTGAGTGCCTCTCATTTATCTCTTAAAAATAAGGTTAAAACCATTTAGGCATCCCTAATTTCGTAAGGTATTCCCAATTTGGTCCCCTTCTTTTAAACATTCCCAATTGAGTCCTTATAAGTACTAATTTCAAACAAATTAGCCCCTGCCGTTAAAAATCGTTAACGGTGTTAAAATTGTGCTGAGGTGGGTAGATGACGTGGTCAACGTTTTACTTATTTGCGACATGTGGCACTGTTCACTGAAACGTGGTGTTTTATCCATTCATTAAAAACGATAATTAGATTTGTAATTGTTAAATTATGAGAACAATGAAATTGTGAATTTAAGTTCTGAAGTAGGAGACCCAAGTCGAGATATTTAGGGTTCATTGGTGTTGAAGGTTGGGCAGCACTTGAAGAGGGAAGTTGTAAAGTAGAAGATACAACAATGTCGATGGCTCATTCGTGTTCGTCTTCAACTTGCAATGAGTGCGGAAGAAAGCATTTGCGTTCTGTGAGCTCTCGTGGAGATGGAGGCTGGAACAAGAAAGATGCATCGCTGATCTGTCATTGTGGAGAGAAGACTGTGTTGAGGACTGCAAAAACGACCAAGAATCGAGGGAAACAGTTCTGGGGTTGCCCTAGGTATAAGATGGGGAGTGAAAATGGAGGATGCAACTTCTTCAGATGGTTTAGTGATTGGGGAGTTGAAGAAAGTGTTAGTTGTGAGGTGTTGGAAGGAAATGATGAGAGGTTGGTGAAGACTTTTGAAAACCAAGGTGTTAAGCAGATCTTTGATGTGCAGAAAGTTGTGATGGGTCTTCAAAGTTGGATGAAATATTTGGTTGTGGTTGTTAGTGTTGTATTTATAATGAACATGCTTATAATTGCAATGTTGATGGGAAGGGCTTGATAATGTATTTAGTTGTAGGTTTTGGTCATGATGGGAAGGGCTTGATAATGTTAATGTTTTGTGCTCTGAAGATGTACTGCTTCAGATGTTTAATGTACTGGTTACGATTTTTAATGTACTGGTTGATATGTTTAATGAAAATGATATTTTGGAAAGCATGAGTTCAAACTATTCTTCTTTGTGTTCGCAACATTTCCCTATATTGGAACTTGATTGTAAAACAGTATTTAAGACTGTGTTATATTGGCACCTGATTGAAGAAGTTAAACATCATTTATGAAAGTTGTATATTGCCACCTGATTAAAGAAGTAAAACAGTAATTCTACTGATATATATCAATCTGAATACATAACTGAATGAGTAAAATAGGTAACTGAAACAGTAACTGAAGATTTTTATATAAATACCAAAATCATTCATTGTTCATATAGGATAATATGAGCTATTACATGAACCATTCTTCACATGGCCTATTACATCAAAATCTGGCCTATTACATATGCTACCATGAAAATCTGGCCTATTACAAAATCTGGTAAACTTCAAGTGGTATGTGTATCTGCTCCATTTGGTTGACCCTGAGGTTCTCCCTCTTCCTGCACTTGGCTTCTTTTGGGGCAATTTCTTTTGTTGTGTCCCACTTCCCTACAGATGGTACATCTCTTGAGTAAGCCCCCTTTTGACATTTTGGTGGTACTTTTCTTTAACTCTCATTGCTCTAATCTCCTTTTCTTCTTAGGACGACCAGGCAGCTGTCTTTTTGGTGGAGGCAAGACATCTGGACATTGAGTGACCTCCCATACATTTTTTCCATTAATGGGGTATATAATGGAGGAATACATCTGTTCATAGGTTGACTTTTTAAAGCATTCAGGTAGATAATCCTCTTCATTTAGGTTGAGAAACCTCATTGCTGTCAATGCATGCACACAAGGAATTCCACTGATGCTCCACTTCCTGCAGGAACATGTATATTTATCTATATCCACCACAAAGTTGTCCCCACTTTGGGACACATGTCTGATTTCAAAAAGTTTGTGTGCAGACCAACTGTCAACATAAACAAACATTACTTACATCATATCTGGGTAAACATAAACAAGTATATACACATGTAATAGTTGTGGATACCTGGGAATCCAATTTTTTGTTTGTAGTGCCTCCTTCTGTAGTCTACTTAGAATTTTAGGACAATTTGCTGACTTAAAAGAAGTTACCCTTGACCTATTACTGGCCCATCTCTTCATCATGTACAATTTGATGTCCTCCAACATTGTAATAATCGGTTTTGTCCTTGTATTTACCAGAACGCTATTAAAAGCTTCTGACATGTTATTTACCAAGGTATCACTTTGAGCTGTGGTTGTGAACCTTGATCTTGACCAAAACCTTCAAGGAAAACTAGTGTTAACTTAGATAGTCTGAAAAGTAGTGTTAAGTTAGATAATATGAAAAGTAGTGTTAAGTAAGATTGACAAACCTTGGAGGAATTGCTATCAGATGTTTAAAAGCATCTTCGTTAACCTCTTTCATATTTGTCATCTCAGTCTCCCACTGTTGTGGATGGGTTGCTGTAGCTGCCCTCCACATAAGCCTTTTCAAGTTTTTTCCAGGGAATTTTTTCCTGAAGTTGGCATATAAGTGCCTTACACAAAATCTTTGTGCAACTCCAGGAATAACATCTTCTACAACATGTCTTAAACCCTATCAAATCATTCATATGGTGCATTAGATGAAGAAGTTATTTGTGTAAGAGAAAAGACAAAAAGTATAATGGAAATTACCTTTTGTTGATCTGACATGACTGTAAGTCCAGAACACACATGTGAACCACCTAGGTCTTCAATCAATAGCTCCAGAAACCATGTCCAGGTGTCCTTGTTCTCAACTTCAACAATTGCATACGCCAATGGCAACATTTGGTCGTTTGCATCTCGTGCCGCAGTAGTTAATAGCTCACCATGATGTCTGCCTTTCAAGAAGGCTCCATCAAGGCCAATGATTGGCCTGCATGAAACAAAGCTATCTTTGCATGTCTTTAGGCATGCGTAAAACCTCTGGAATATTACTTTCCCATCATATGGCTCAACCTTGACCTTGATTGTAGACCCAGGGTTTCTTGATAATAACTCATGAGCATAATCAAATATTCTAGTATATTGCTTAGTGAAGGAGCCTGCCACTTCATCTGATGCATATGTTTTGGCCCTGTAAGCCATATTCTTAGATATTGCTATATTCCATTTCCTAGAAACTTTTTCTCTAATATCAACTCCCTTGACATTAGGATTCTCTCTCACTGTTTTTTCCAGTTTTCTACTAAGCCATTTTGCATTGAATAGTCGAACCTTGTTTTCCCTACTACATGTATGACTGTCAACCACACTCCTCAGTTGCCATGACTTAACTGCACCCATGAAACCAAAATATGCCACCCATGGGCATTCTCCTTTTGAGCCCAAGCATCTAACCCTTATTCGTTTTTTATCATTCTTCACAAGTTTCAAATTTTTTCCATTCTCCAATGCATAACTTTTGATGGCATCAAGGATGTCTACTTTATCAACGAAGTAAGTTCCCACTTCCCAGTTATAATCAAGCATATTTTTTGGCTGAGTAAATGTGGAAAATTGGCCATACCCTTCGTGTTCACTGTCTTCATCACTATTGTGAGGAGAACTTAATTCCTCAGATTGCCATTCATCATTGAACCAACTAGAATCATTAATCTCATCTTCATCCATATCACAATCAGACCCAGGTACAAAAGACTCAACCTCAACCTCCAAATCACTACAACTTTCACTTACATCACATTGAACATCTATGTCTACTAACCCATCCTCATTATCCATCTCACCATCCTTCTCAGCGTCATCACTTTCCTGAATTGAACTCCAATCACCAACTTCTACATCATCCATCTCACCATCCTGTGCTTGTATCCTATCAGCCTCAACTTCAACTTCACCTGCTTCTGCCCTGTCAACCTCAATACTAGGAGTCTGAAGTTCAACTTCAGCTGCCTCTGTCCTCTGAACATCATCTTCATCAACCTTAATACCATCTACTTCCTCTGCCCTATCAACCTCAATACCATCTACTTCCTCAGCCTCACCAACAACTTCCTCAGCCTCTATCCTCTCTTGCTGCAAAACATCTGCTGAGACAGCAGCCTCACCATCAACTTCCTCAACCTGCCCGACAACAAATTCTATCCGCTCACCATCAGTAGGTACCCCCTCATCCAACTCTTCACCCTCACCACCCTCTTCTATACCCACAGCAAATGGTGCAACTTCCTCACCTCCTTCATCAACGTTATACTCAATCATGTGAATGACTTCAGCCTCAAACACATTGTGCACTGCATACAAATGAACTCGTCCATTTAAATGAGCTAAAGTGACCATTTGCATGGCACCTACGTCATCAGTCAATGCTTGTAGCCTATCATCCAAGATAGGACCACAACCAACAGAATACCACAACTCTTTAAAACCATCGTACTGTAGACTTTTGACTACACTCACTACCACAAAATAACTCCATACGTCAGGATCAAAATAAAGTGTCTCAATTTCCCCTTCATACTTTAAACAACCCTCATTCACGAACTTTCCCCCATGGTGAATAACTACTTGTATATGGTCCATCACTCACAACACCGTAAACAATATTCTACACCTACCAATAACCATAAAAGGACAAAAGACTTCGCTTATTAAAGTGATAATCAAAAAAGAAACTAAGTATAACTATGGGGGACCACAAGCGCAAACAGAATGCAGCACATTTTCAGACAACCCATACCCCACATTAAAGTAATGTTTCAGCAGATTCAAGAGAAACCACATTAAAAAAGGCATCCCCAAATAACAACAATCACAATCACAATCCAACAATCACAATCACAATCCAATATTAACTAACTTACCTTCCAGCAAATTCAAGAGAAACCACTTGACGGAGACGAAGAATGAAGTCGCGATTCAACTCGAAATAGGGAATGCCCAAGCTCCACAGAACGAAGTCGCGATTCAACGATTCAACTCAAATTCAACAGAAACCACTTGACGGAGACGAAGAACCCTAATTCCCTTTTCTATTTAACTGAACTCTAATTCCCTTTTTTAATTAACTGAACCCTAATTCCTTTTTAATTACAATTTTTAAGATAATGCTCATTACAAATTATTAATCACTACTCTGTTATGCCACGTATCACTCAGTTTTCTGCCACATTTCGCCTCATACTTACTCGTTCACCACGTCATCTACCCACCTCTGCACAATTTTAACACCGTTAACTATTTTTAACGGCAAGGGCTAATTTGTTTGAAATTAGCACTTATAAAGACTCAATTGGGAAGGTTTAAAAAAAGGGGACCAAATTGGGAATACCTTACGAAATTAGGGACGCCTAAATGGTTTTAACCTAAAAATAACAAAGCACGCCGACCCATTTCTAATCACCGTGACACTCCAGCACCATTTTAAATTGAAGTAGATCAACCAGCTGGATGTCACACCTTCTTCATGTGCACCCTCAATTTCAATGTGTTTCACCCTCTTCTCATAAGCCCAAAGGATAAAATGACCATAATGCCCTCCTTCTTGAGCACACTTGTTTTGTGGAAAGTCTTGAATTGTGTGACAGTCCTCCAAATGTTCAAAATTATATTTCCAAAATTTTCCCTGAAAATAATAATGCAAATAATTAGTTCAGAAAATTCAAATTAATTAAAATTAGAATTTCCGGTCAAATTAAGCACAATTAGCAGAAACGGGAAAATACCGGACAATTAAGCACAATTCTTTGATTAATTCTAGCACAATAAACTAAATGCAGTCAAGAAAAAATTGACTCATCAGCTGCCAAGCCAGACAAGAAAGGTAAAAATTGTTTTTTATCACAGGTGAAAGAAGAAGAAAAAAACATCAAAGGAACAAATGTTCATCAAGACTCCCTAGAAAAACATGAAAAACTTAGACCAGACATACTAGTGAGATTCAACATAAAGCTTTGGGTTGTGAAAGAACTCTGAGTTGATGGATTGATAGAGATTGAATCTCCAATTTCAAGGAGAGCAAAAAGGTGAACAGGAAGCTGCTGAAGATCAGTTGGTGTGGAGAAGGAAAAGATGACACCAAGATCAAAGATGTGACATGAGCTTATTGGGTCAAGCTAGTGACGTTAAAGAAGCGCTTATTGGGAGGCAACCCAGTGTTCTAAAAACTTTTAATTCTAGTTTGTTTATCGTTTCTTTGTTTTAAATTTTTGTTATTTGAATTTTGTTTCTATTTATTGCATGATTTCTTTATTCCTTTGTGCATAATCTATAATGACTGAATGTTTTTGGGGTTGGAGAGAGCTTAATTGTTTGATTTGAGTGTTGTGAGATCTAAGGAAATGAAACTTGAAAATTCTAAATTGGAACTGAGAACCCATGACCAGGAATGTCCAAAACAAACCAAAAAGCAAAGGGGGAAAAGTGCCGCCCAGCGCTCAGCGTCCTCTGAGGGGCACTGAGCGCGACATTCTGCAGAGGCCTCTTTTAAATTGGGCTCATCGTTAGGGGAGCGGCCCACTTCAATCCTTTTATACCCTAGGGTTTGCCCAAGCACCCTTTCTCAGAATTCGTCCATTCTAGCCTCCCTAAACACTTTTCCTATGTGCTCTCCTCACTTCCCACTTCATTCTTCCACCAAAAACCCTATTTCTCACTTGCTTTGCACCATCCAACCATTAAAGTTTGGGGATTTTTAGTGTGTGGCAACTAGAGCTCAGATTTCTGTACTTTTTTTTAGCATCATTAACTGATTTTTAGTCTCCAACCAAGTAAGTTCATGCTATGTTGTGATTTGAACACTTTAAAGTTTGAGTCTTGATGAATGTTTATGAGAAAACTTGATTTTTGAGGAACCTTGATGTTTATGCATGATTTACTGGTTTTAACACTATTTGGACCGATTAAATTGTGCTAGTTATCATTGGGACTGAGTAGAAACTGATTGGAATGTATGGAAGGTCGGCTAGGGCCCATTTTTGACAGCCCCGCTCGACTCTCAACGCCTCATGAGAGACCCCCAGGCGCGATGCGGCAGTGGCATTTTTTTGCTATTTTGGCTTGTTTTGGTTAATTGGTCCTATGCAGGTGAGGTATCTCTGTTTTGCCCTCAGCATGAATGAGAAGAGTTGGTCTTGAGTTGATCTTTCAGAACTAATTCTTGATGATTTTTGTGTTTGTTTTGTGAACTTTGTGTGCAGGAATGGCCTCCTCATCATGAAAAAGGATTAAGACCCTAGGTAACAAAGACAAGGGAACCAAAAGGAAGGAGAAGGAGCAGTTCTACTCCAACAAGTTCAGAACTGTTGCACATGAGAGATACTTCCCAACTGTGGAGGGAAGAAGATTGCTTATGGAGTGCAAGGTGGCGAACATACCATCTTTGGCTCCTCAATTTGAGAGAGAGCTGAACAATATAGACTGGGGGCACTTGGCATCCTACCCCACTCCCGCCAACATTGCTATAGTCAAAGAGTTCTACATAAATGCAAGAGAATTAGGGGGAAAGCAAGGGACGTACTTTAGCTACGTGATGGGTAAGAAAATTGCTTTTGATGCTAACATTGTTAATTATTTTCTAGGCACTAAATGGGAAGGGAAGTAGTGCCTGTATGCACTATCCATGCTGGAAGGAGTGGACTATGATGATGTAGAGCGAACTTTATGTGTGCTCGGAGGGCACTTTCAGAGAAATAGGACTGAGGCGCCTATCCACATCAGGAGAGCTTATCTGAAGCCTCTAGCAAAGTACTGGATGGCCTTTACTCATGCTAACATCCAGCCATGCTCCCACGTGTCAAACATCACCACCCACAGGGCCATTTTCCTTTACTGTGTTCTCAAGGGTCTAAACATCAACATAGGGCAAGTTATAGCTGATGAGATCCAAAGTTGTGCCCGTTTTGCAAGCGACAAGGCACCCCTGGGACACCCTTCCTTGATCACTCATCTTTGTGAAACTACAGGTATTGATGTGTCCCAACCACCATTGGAGCATCCAAGAAAGGAGATAGAGGCATCCTACTATACATAGTAGTGCTCTAGAGGAGCCAGGCCAACTAGTGCCACCACCACAGCCTCTCAGGGCGCATAGGAGAACGCCACCACCATCCAGGAGCCAGTTCATAAGGCCGCTCCTTTTTAGATGCGGGACATGTATCTATCTCTCCTAGATGCTAGACTGGTTGTTGTATACAGGGGCGAGCAAGAGCTATTGAGGACACTGACGTCCGCCTTTCCTAAGTGCCAGTTCATCTCTTAGGAGGACTTTGCAACCAGAGTGGCATGGCCCGCTAACCCAGCACAGGATGAGGAAGCTGAAGCATCTGAAGCTTCAGCCATGGATGAGGACGCGGAAGATGAGGATGAGGAAGATGAGGAGGAAAAATGTTCTGATGATGATGAGTGATGAGTTGTATTTAGCATCTACTGATGGATGTTATTTCTGCTTTAAAACAGGACTTCTATTATTTTACTATTTTTATTGTTCTTATTGTTAAACTGTATTTTGTTTATGTTTTTATTGTTTTGATTATAGTGTAGGATTATTGTTCTCTGCTTGAATGTTCAATTATGTTGTGTTTTGGATAAGTATTGCTTTGTGATGCTCTGGTGTATTCATTGAGGTTGAGATGATGCATGTTGTGCTGATTTATAGGTGATGGCTCACAATGTATGAAACAGGTGCTTGAGGTAAATTTTGATTGAGATATTGAGCAAGATGTTTTTCTGAGATTTCGAACTTGAGAGTTAACCTATGTGAGGTTTGGGATTCAGAGTTTTTTTTGAATAATTGCTATTACTTTGGAAGCATGAATGATTTTGCCCAAATTTTCTGTCATTGCACTAGTTGCTTGCAGGTTTCATATGATCAAGGCCATCTTTTGTTATCCCTTATTCCTTCGGACTTCACATGATTTTAGCCCACTAAAAAGAGAACAATTTGTTCTAACTTTTGAACCTTGAGCCTTGTGCATGTTTTGAAAAACCTTTTTGAAAATCTTTACCTTGAGTTAAGTTGAGAAAATTTGATGAGGTACTGATAAAGGTTCAAGTTTGGGGTTGCTAGATAGCAACCCACTTTTCTAGGCAGTGAGCAACTGAAAAAGCAAAAGCAAAGGCAAAAGAAAAGAAAAGAAAAATACAAAAAGAAAAGAAAAGCTCACTGCAAGGAAAAGCTAGGAAAAATAGAGTTTGTTGTTGAATGATAAATTCACAATTGTCTCTCTTAACTCAAGGAATTTTGGTGACCAAAAAAACCAATTTCCTTCTTAGCCCAACCAAGTTACAGGCCATGAAAAGCCTTGTGATGATGACTTGCTTGTGAGTATGTTTGATTGTGGTTAAATGAAAGACAAAATTAATTTGTGTGACATTGTGATAGAAGAGGGAAAAAGATGTTGAGATTGTTGATACGGGTAGCACTGGTGTAGCTAACCTTAATCTCACAGTGCCTTAATCACTCTGGTTTTTGATGATGACAACACATTATTAATAACACATGTTTTGTTATGTGTTACAAGTTCTATTCCTTATTGAATGATATATTCTATTGAACATGTTTTTGTATTGATCTTGATATGTGAATGCACATTTGCTGAGTTTGATTTCTCTATCCTTACACTTTTACATTCAGTGGACTTACCTGCTTTCGTAGTCTACTTTGTATTTTTCGTTGCACTTACATTTTTCATTCCTTGTGATTCAAGAAATTGTGTAAAGGATAATACTTTGCGAAAAAGATTTTAAAAAGACTATGATTTTGAGACCTCACAATTCACCCCCTTCTTAGTGTTGAAACGAAGCCAACCTGTTTTCCAACAATTGGCACCAGAGTTGGTTTTCATAAAATATTTGAAAAACTAGTCAACTTCCTTTTTCCTGGAATGGACTATATACCTGGGAATGGCTTCCAGTTTTCAAACTTTTGGTGAAGGTGCATCTATAAACAGACCACCTCTGTTTGCTGGTGAAAATTATCCTTTTTGAAAAATTAGAATGCAAACTTTTCTTGAATCCGTGGATAGAGGAATTTGGGATGCAACTATGAATGGTCCTTTTGAACCAACTCATACTGTTGATGGAAAAACTGTTGTAAAAACTTTTTCTGAATGGTCTCCATAAGAGAATAGGAAAGCTCAATATGATGTTAAAGCTAGAAATATCATTTCCTCTGCACTAACTGTTGATGAATTTTTCAAGATATCTCAATGCAAATCTGCCAAGGAGAAGTGGGAGGCCTTGGAAGTCACTCATGAAGGCACTGATGAAGTCAAGGGAGCAAGGAATAATTCTTTGATTCAAGAGTATGAACTTTTCAGGATTAAGGCTGGTGAAACAATCTATGAAGTCCAGAAAAGATTCACTCACATTGTAAATCACCTTATGGCTCTTGGCAAAGTGTTTGATAAGGAAGAGATCAATATCAAGATTTTGAAAAGCTTGAACAGAAACTGGTAACCCAAAGTCACATCAATCTTTGAGTCCAAAGATCTCACAAGCATGAATATAGTTACCTTGTTCGGCAAGTTAAGAGAACAGTACGAGTTAGAACTTTGAAGGTTGAAGGACGAAGAAGAGATTAAAGAGAAGAAGTCCATAGCTCTGAAAGTAACAACCAAGAAAGCCTCGAAGTTAGAGGAAGAATCAAATGTAGAGATGGATGACAAAGAATTGATGACCATGGTGGTAAGAAAATTTAGTTGACTTATGAAAAATGATAGTTAACTTACTAACCATGCAGGTCACAACAGAGCCAAGAAAGCTCACAGGTCAACCACTGTACAATGTTATGAATGTGGAAAAGAGGGACATACCAAACCAGATTGTCCAGACTTGAAGCCAAAGTAGAAAATGAAGAGAAGGTTTCCTCAAGACAAGAGCAGAAAACAAAAAGGAGCTTATATTGCTTGGGAAAACACTGATTTGGATTCTTCAAGTGATGAAGATGCTGATCACGAAGAAGAATCAAACATGTGCTACATGGTTGGAACATCAATGGCTGATGAAGACAGTGACATAGATTTTTAGAATGAGCCGATAGAAGTAAAGTATTACCTACTGTTAGATGCTTTTACAGAAGTTCATCTTGAAGCTATGCGACTATAGTATAAGGTAAATCGACTAAACTCTGAGAGAAGAGACTATGAGCATAGAATAAATAATCTTATCAATGACAATGAAAAATTGAAAAAGGAATTAGATGAAGCCTTATTGTCTGCAAAGAAGGTTAAAATTGAGACTTTTACAGTAGAGAAAGCATGTGATAAATGTCCTACTCATGAAAAAACAAATAGATTACTTGACTAGTTGATAACAGTCTAAAAACCGTTATTTTCATGCTTAAATTGATATCAAAATATACCCTTTATGACTTAGAATGAGCTTAGAATCAAGTAAAACACTTGGGTTGAGTCATTTGAGAGTCAAAAGCTGTTTTTAGAGATATTATGCTTGTTTTGCATTGTTTTGCAGGGTTTTGATGAGAATTAAGGATGGAATTGAAGAAGGAAGGTCTTAGACTCAAGAGAGAAGAAGAAAAATGAAGAAAAGAAGAGTCTATGCACCGCTCAGCGTCAAAATGCACCGCTGAGCGCCATGATTCGAGGGAAAGCCACTGTCTGGCGCCAGGAGATGAAGCTGAGCGTCTAGGGCGATTAGAGGCAAACCGCTCAGCGGTGAAACTGACCGCTGAGCGGTGGCACGGCTTGAGGGAAACCGTTGAGCGGTAAAATACAACGTTGAGCGGTGGTCTACTGGGCTTGGGCCTAAATTCTGTTATTTTTCTGTGCTATATATAACCCCAGTGCGATTTGAGAATTATTCTTTTGGCAGAAGAGGACGTCCAGAGCTATTTTACACTCCTTAGAGAAGATTTCTTGGATGCTTAGACTCCATTTTATCCAATCTAAGGTTTCGTTTTCCATTAGTTCATTGTATTTCATCTAGTTTCACCATGTCAATGGTGAACTAAACCCTTTGTTGTTGGGGAACAATGTAATCTTTTGAAACTCTTTTATATTGAAATTCTTGTTTTATTCGTATGCTTGCATATGCTTTTATTATCAATTGTTGGGTTTCTTATCTATGCTCTATGCTATTATCGTTTAACTCATTCGATAAATAGATGTTTGCCTTTGTCGATATGGGGACGTACGGGGAAGTCATGAACTGATAGGGAATTCCTTGATTAAGAAATACCACCTAGGGATAGGGGGTAGGACGATCAATTGTATTTTGCTTCTGTGGTACTTGCATTGCTAGTTACTAGGAGAGACTAGGGATAGTAAGCCAGTAACTAGTAGTAGGCTCTTCTCAGCGAGGGATCGGGTTTAGAATAGATTAAGAAAGTTTGCATGACAATTAGATAATAAAGCAAATTTAATAAGAAGAGTAGATATCGCAGAATGGATAAGATGAAATTGTAAACCCCAACAACTTCATTCATCGATATCTTTTTCTTGCCAATTGAATCACTTGCATTTGCATGTTTACTTCTTTTTTTTGCATTCAAACCACAAATTAATTTTCTCTACAAGTCTTACGATATTGATTTACACGAAAGATAAGGCCTTTGAGTCCTTTGGGAGAACGATATTTGGTTTACCAATTATATTACTTGATACGATCTGGTACACTTGCCAGGGTCTTAACAAGTTTTTGGCGTTGTTGCCGGGGACTCGTGGTTTAACTTATCTAGTAGTGTAAATTGATTAAATTTGACTTGATTTTATGTTTGTTTTTATTTTTGTTCTAATAAATGTTTTCTAGGGTTTTGTGCCTAATGTTTGCAGGATGCAGTACGAACGAGAATTTGACTATATGGGCACTCAATTCTATCAAAATGATTTCAACCACTGGTGGGAACCTTATTCAAACATGAATCAAAGCCAATTTGGGCAACAATCCTCTACGCCAAAAGAAACGTTGGGGGAAGCTGAACAATGTTTACGACAGAAACAATCTTTTATACCAAGAGAAACATTATGGGAAGCTGAACAACGCTTACTGAAGAAACAATTCTCTTTGCAGAAAGAAACGTTGGGGGAAGCCGAACAACGTTTACAATAAATACAATCTTCTGTACGAAGAGAAACATTGGGGGAAGCCGAAGAACGTTTATGGCAGGAACACCTCTCTTGCATGTTGAAGTCTCTGGGTATTGGGGTTAATACTGAAGTTAACCCTAAAGAGGAATGTCAAGCCACTATCTCTGAAAATGATAAGGTTGTTGAGGAGGAGAAGATAAAGGAAGAAGAGATAGAGATATTTGAGGAGAAGATAGAGGAGGAAAAGATAGAAAGAGATGATGAGAAAATAGAGGAAGAAAAGAGAGAAGAGATAAAAACAGAAAAGGTTGTTGATGAGGAAAAGATAGAGATAAAAGAGGAAAAGATAGAGGAGATAGTAACAGAAAGGTTGAGTGAGGAAGAGAATGAAGTGGTTGAGAGAAAAGAAAGAAAGAAAAAAAGTGAGAAAATAAAAAAGAAGAAATCAAGGAAAAATAAAAAGAGGAAGTTGAGGGAGGAGAAGAGTGAGAAAAAGAGGAAGAGAGGAAAAAAGAAAAGATCATGTGAAAAACCCCTTCCTCATAAAAAGAAGTATCATAGGAAAGAAAAGAAATTTATGTGCTTTATGGAGATCTTCAAGAAATTGGAGATCAAAGTTCCTATGATTGAAACATGGAAACAGGTGCTTGGTGTTTTTAATTTTCTGAAGAAATTCAGCAGGAAGAAGAGAAAGAAAGTCACCGAGAATCATTTAGGGAGATCTTTAATCATGTGACTGTTGTTCCTTCAGTACATCCACCAATTCCTGATTACTCCAAGAGGATTAAGTATTATCTTGGAGAGGTAATTGATCTTGATGATGAAGAAGATCAAGAATTTTGTGTTAAGCCTAGAAAGAAGGACCATCCGAAAATAAGAAAGGATCCAGGGAGTTTAACTCTTTCATGTGTCATCAACGATGTGGATATAGGAAGAGCCATGATTGATTCAGGATCGACTATTAATTTGATGTCGTTTAGTTATTTCAAGAAAATTGGAGGGCTAGTATTAAAACCAGCTCAAACTATGATAACGGTTGAAAAACCGTTATTTTCATATTTAATTTTGATATCAAATGCACCCTTGTTGACTTAGAAACTTACTTGGAATCATGATTTTTCTTTAGTTTTGTGAATAAAAGAGTTGAGGACATGTTTTATGATTTTATCATTAAATTCCCTTGATTTTGTAGGTTTTTGGAATGAATTGAAAGAAAGGTTGAAGTATCAAATGGTTGGAGTGCAAAAAAGTCAAACAGAGTGCAGAAAAGTCAAACAGAGTGCAGAAAAGTCAACCAGAATGCTGAAAAGTTGACCAGAGTGCTGAAAAGTCAACCAGAACGTGATTTGATATATTTTGTGCGATTTTTATGATCTGTTTGGGCTTGGACCTGTTTTATATTATTTTTATGTCTTATTTAAAGGCCAGAACATCTTAGGGTTTGTATCTTTTGATGGATTAGACACAGAAACACATTTTTCACCCCTTTGGGGGTAGATTTATAGATGGTGACAGCTCTCCTTTTCACCTTTTTAGGGTTTCTATCTCTTTCTTTCCATTATTCACCTAGTTTCTCCATGACGATGGAGAACTAACCTTATTTGTTGTTGTGGAAAGATGTAACCTCTAAACTCTCTTTTATTAAAATTCTTGTTTTATTCATATGCTTGCATATGCTTTTATTATCAATTGTTGGGTTTCTTATCTATGCTCTATGCTATTATCGTTTAACTCATTCGATAAATAGATGTTTGCCTTTGTCGATACGGGGACGTACGGGGAAGTCATGAACTGAAGGGAATTCCTTGATTAAGCAATACCACCTAGGGATAGGGGGGTAGGACGATCAATTGTATTTTGCTTCTGTGGTACTTGCATTGCTAGTTACTAGGGGAGACTAGGGATAGTAAGCTAGTAACTAGTAGTAGGCTCTTCTTGTCGGGGATCGGGTTTAGGGTAGACTAAGAAAGTTTGCATGACAATTAGATAATAAAGCGAATTTAATAAGAAAAGTAGATATATGAGAGTGATTGGGTGAAATCTGAACCTTAACAACAAATCCATCTCATATTATCAACATCATCCATCTACTTTTGTGTTTAACCTCAATTGATCAAATTGCATTCATGTTTATTTTTCCGCATTTTACATTCAAAAACTCCAAAATATTGTTCTTATAGTCTTGATTGGTTAAGCAAAAGCACAACAGTTTAGTGCCTTGAGTCTATTGGGAAAACGATACTTGGACTTACCATTTATTATTACTTGATACGATCTAGTACACTTGCCAGGGGTTTAACAAACTACCCTGACAGTTGTGGATGGTTCTATGAAAAAACCACTTGGTATGGTGGAAAATGTGATAGTGCGTGTGGAGCAGCTAGAGTTCTTGGTAGATTTCATCGTCATGGGCATGGAAAATGATGAAAAGATTCCCGTGATTCTGGGAAGACCTTTCATGGCAACTTCAAAGATGCTTATTAGTGTCTATGACGGAAGAATAATGATGAGAGACCATGAACATGTGCTATTATATAATGGCTTTAAGGAGAACAATGTTAGAGTAAAAAAGAGAGCCAGACATAAAAAGTCAAGAAGAGAAGCTGTATCTGAAGAAAACACAACAGGTACTGATACTGATAGCTGTAATGTTTTGCAGGTACCTGTAATTGAAGAAGGGAAAATTATCCATCTTGAACCAAAAGAAGACCTATTCCGACCAGGCATCAAGGTGCAATATAAGAAGAAGGAGTGGGTAATAAAAGAGCTGAAGGAGAAAGAAGTGGTGGAGATTGAAGCACCATATTCTAGACGCATAAAGCAGGTAGATGGAAGAAAGCTGAGGATTTGGTGTGCTAGAGACACCAACACGAAGGACAACACGTGATTTTGCTGGAGGAATATATTTTGTTGTAAAACATTTTTTTTTTAATTTAGTATTTTGGACATGTAATTCTTTGGATATTTAAACAATTTTTGGGTAGCATCTACTGAGGGATGCTAATTTTTATGTATCTACTGAAGGATACAGGAAGGTACACCTACTGATGGGTGATGGTAAGGATTGCACTTACTGATAAGTGCTAGACAAGTTTGGGTCAGGCTCGTGACGTTAAATAAGCGCTACCTAGGAGGCAACCCAGTTGATTATTTGTTTGTTTTTAAACTCTATCTTAAGTGCATTATATGTTTGCATGTGCATTTGAGAGGGGAAAGGCATGAAATTGAAAAATTGAAGGTTAAAATCAGGTGCTACAGGGTGGAATCACACAAAAGCAAGCAAAGAAGAGAGGGATAAACTTACCGCCCACCACTGAACGGTGGCGGCGCAGACCACGCTTGGGGTTTTAAAAGCTCAGCATTTCTGGGGTTCTGCACTTTTGAAAATCCTCTTTGAAGCTCGCCCAAGCTTTTTCTATGAACCCTAGCATTCAATTTACACTTTCAAAGGTTTTCCAAAGAGATTTCCCCACTTTTTCTCGTCACCCACTCACAAAAATCTCACTTTTCTATCATTATCTTGTTAAAGTTTGGGGTTTTTGTTGAGGGATTGTGCATTCAAGAGGCATTCATCATCAATTAGGAGGAAGTTTAGCAAGCATCTAGTCTCTCCACTCAAGTAAGTTGTGCAATTTCATTCTTAGGGTTTCTAAATTTGAAATTTGATGAAGAACATGCTTAGGAACATGATAAATTAGGGTTTTTGATTTCTATGCATGATTTGATGAAATAAGAATTGTTTGAGCCAATTGAATTGCATCAATTTGGTTTGGATTGATGAAATTTGTGTTAGAGTGGAGAATAGGGCAATTTGGAAAACGATTTTGAAAAACCCTAATCGTTGCCGCTCAGCAGTCTACTTGGACTCTGAGCGGTGGCACGACCAGAGGCAAACCGCTGAGCGGTCTATTTTGACGCTAAGCGGTCTGCTGCAGTTTTTTATGCTTGATTTTTTTTATGCAGGGACGCTGAGGGGCCCTGTTTTTCCCTCAGTGTTGGACTGTGATTGGTTTGGAATCTGATTGATGATGTACTAACCTCTAATGATGAATTCATATGGTCTTTTGAACTTTATTTTATGTAGGAATGTCATCATCATCGAGAAGGGTGAAAACTCCTGGCAACAAAAGGAAGGAACCTGAGAGGTCAAGAAGATTCTATTCTCCTAGGTTCCTCTCCAGGAAACATGAGGAACACTATGTGACTGTGCAGGAGAGAAGATTGCTGATGGAGAGGAAGGCCACTAGAAGAGTAGATATATGAGGGTGGATAAGATGAAATTGTAAACCCCAACAACCTCATTCATTCATAGTTTCTCTTACTCAATTGAATTCTTGCATTTGCACGTTTATTTTCTGTTTTGCATTTAAACCATTCAAATTATTTTCTTTTACTCAAGTCTTAAACAATATGTTTACACGAAAGATGAGGCCTTAAGAGTCCTCTGGGAAGAACGATATTGGGATTACTGATTTTTATTACTTGATACGATTTGGTACACTTGCCAGGGGTTTAACAAGTTTTTGGCGTCGTTGTCGGGGACTCTTGGTTTAACTTTTTCGAGTAGTGTAAATTGATTAAATTCGACTTGATTTTTTTTTATGTTTGTTCTAATAAATTATTTCTAGGATTTTTGCCTAATGTTTACAGGATGCAGTATGTACAAGAATTTGGTTCTATAGGCACTCAATTCTATCAAAATAATTTCAACTGCTGGTGGGAACCTCACTCAAGCATGGATCAGAGTTGGAATGGAGAAGCAAGAGATCCACATCAATAATTACTGTTAGGACAACAGGTGTCTGCTTTGAAAGAGCAAATCAACAAAGTGAACGAGACATTGGAACGACTTATCCAAATTACTCTCTCCTCTACAGAAGAGAATGAAGCAAGGAATAAAAGGTTGGAGATACAGATTCGCCAATCCAATGAAATATTGAATTCTAGGGTTAATACTGAGGTTAACCCTAGGGAGGAATGTCAAGCCACTAGTTTTGAAAGTGATAATGTTGATGAAGAGATAGAGGAGGAAAAGATAGAGAGAGTTGTAGAAGAAACAGAAAGGTTGAGTGAGGGAGAGAAAGATGAGGAGAAAGAAAAAGCAGTGGTTGTGAAAAAAGAAAAAATATGGAAAAATAAAGAAGAAAATAAAAAGAGAAAGTTAGAGGAGGAGAAGAATGAGAAAAAGAGGAAGAGAGGAAACAAGAAAAGATCATATGAAAAACCTCTTCCTCATTCAAAGAAGTATCATAGGAAGAAAATGAACTTAGAGTGCTTTATGGAGATCTTCAAGAAATTGGAGATAAAGTTCCTATGATGGAGACATGGAAACAGGTGCTTGGTGTTATCAACTTTCTGAAGAAATTCAGCAAGAAGAAGAAGAAGAAAAGAATATCAAGCAAAGGGAGTATCAACACCTACTGATGGGTGTTTGAACTCTACCGGGTCAAGCTAATGACGTTAAAAGAGCGCTTACTGGGAGTCACCCCAGTGATTATTGTACATTAATTTTCTTTTACTTGGACTTGTAAATATTAGTATTTTTAAACTCTTTTTGGGTAGCATCTACTAAGGGATGCTAAATTTTTATGTATCCACTGAAGGATACAGGAAGGTACACCTATTGATGGGTGTTGGTAAGATTCGCACTTACTGATGAGTGCTAAACAGGTTTCTTTTTCTTTTGTACTTTGAATTTGTATAATAGGTTGAACTTTTATTTTGTGTCTATGCTTAGCTTGTACAATGGTTCTGATGATAGTATTAAAAAGCATGACAAGTATTTGATAATGATTGAATGTGGTTGATATCCAGTTGAATGGTTCACTAACTATATGAACAGATGTATTGTGGTTCATGATTGTGATTGTGATGCTAAGCAGGATAAATAAATGATGTGTGAGAAAGGTTGTTGTGTGAGGTCTTGAGCTCCAGAATTTTCACTAATATATGTATTGTTCACAGGGAATCATGAATGATATTGCCTTAGTCTTGATAATTGATTGAATTGCATGCTTATGTTAGATGATCAAGGCCATGTTTGGAAGCCCTTATCTAGCCAAATTTTCACCCAAAAAGTTTAAAATGTTATACCCTTTTTGAACCTTGGTCTTAAACAGTATGGAAACCCTTGATTTGAAATTATTTATCTTGAGTTGGGTTGAGAATAATCATATGTGATGAAAAGGTTCAAGTTTGGGGTTGTATGGGGAAAATTGAAAGGCAAAAGAAAAGCATTGAGCTCAAGTATTGAAAAGAAAAATGCATGAGCAAAGAAAAAGTGAAAAAAAAAAACATGAATGATGAGCTCAATGTAAACTTAATGAAAAGGGAAGAAGTTGGGAATGAGTAAAATTGGTGACAAAGAGAGAGTTTAAACTTGAACCTTTTCAATGATGAAATAGTTCGCTTAACTCAAGGATTTTGTGATCCAGAAAAACCAGTTTTTCTTGATAGCCCAGCCTCATTACAAGCCTTGGAAAAGCCCTTGTGATGGCATTTGCATGAAAGGATTTTGGTTGTTTTAGATGAATGGCAATATTGTTCTATGTGACATGTGAATAGTAGAGAGTGGAGTGATTCCTTAAACACTGGAGTGATTGAGTGAAACACTTGCTTGGTAAGAATTGTTGAAATCCATGTTTACATATATGCTTAGTGGATTGATCATTCATGAATAAAACATCTGTTGGGAAATATTGAAGTAGGTGAACTAGATTGGATTGAAAGCATGCTTGCATTTTGGTAGGATTCCATTGAAAATCTGAATTGGAAAATAACTTGTCATGAAGAAAAGGATTTTGAAAAGTGTAGAACTATTTGATGAAAAATTAGAAGGCCAAGTTTTGTTTTGTTTTGCTTAAGGACAAGCAAAGTTTTAAGTTTGGGGTTGTGATAACGGTCTCAAAACCGTTATTTTCATGCATAAATTTGATATTAAATCACAACCTTTGTAGCTTAAAATGAGCTTAGAATCAAGTAAAACTCTTAAGTTGTGTCACATGAGAGTCAAAAGTTGTTTCTAGAGATATTATGCTTGTTTTGCAGGGTTTTTGATGAAAATTGACGATGGCAATGAAGTAGGAAGGTCATAGACTCAAAAATGAACGAGAAAAAGGAAGAAAAGAAGAGTCTGTGAACCGCTCAGCGGTAAATTCCATCGCTGAGCATCCTAGTGCAAGGAAAAGTTGTTGTCTGGCGCCCAGGCGGCGACGCTGAGCGTCCAGAGGGACAAGAGGCAAACTGCTCAGCGGTCATTTTAGGCGCCTGGGCAGTGGTGTGTGTTGAGGCAAGGAACCTGCTCATTCACAACCATAATTTCAATTAGATCATAGGCTTCATCCTCAGTCTTTCTTTTAATATCACCTCCAGCTGAAGCGTCTAACATCATCTTAGACTGCGTATTCAAGCCTCCAAGGAAGGCAAGTACCAACGTTGTCTTGTCAAACCCATGAACAGGCATCTTCCTCATTAATCTTTTGAATCTCTCCCATGCTTGTCCCAAGGTTTCCTCCATACCCTGTTTAAACGAAGAGATCTCCAACTTTCCTTGAATGACTTTTGACTGTGAAAAGTATTTACTCACGAATTTAGATGCCACAGTATCCCACGTAGTAAGGCTTCCTTGCAGAAAAGAATTCAGCCATAACTTAGCATTGCCTCCTAGTGAAAAAGCAAACAAGTTGAATTTTATCCGATCATCTGATACTCCAGTCATCTTAACTGTGTTGCAAATTTTAGTGAAAGTTGTCAAATGATCATATGGATTCTCATTCGACAACCTATGAAATTGGTTGCTTTGTACCAGATGAATTAACGCAGGGTTCATCACCATATTAGTTGTGTTGTCCCTTGGCATGGCAATGCTGTTAAAATGTAACAGGCCAACAACATTTGATGCGTCTGCAAGTGTTTGTCTAGGAGGAGTTTCCTCTGCCATATCATCTGTATTTTGAGTAGAAACCTCCGGTGAAGATTGTACAAGTCTTTCAGGAGAGGGGAACAATTCACGGGATGTTCTTCTGACTTTCCTCCCCCTCCTGTCACTCAGTCCTTCGAGAAGAGGTTGATTTTTCTTGCTTCTGGTGTTAATTGCTTCCTGCATACACAAGAAACAAAAACCCTAAAAGCAATTTTATATAAAAATAAAACAAAAACAAAAACAAAAATAATAATACAACCAAATCAAATTTAATCAAAATCACACTAATAGAATAGTTAAACCGTAGAGTCCCCGGCAACGGCGCCAAATACTTGTTAAACCCCTGGCAAGTGTACCAGATCGTTATCAAGTAATATAAACGGTAGA
The DNA here is from genome assembly GCA_027742785.1 of Vigna reflexopilosa. Classification (NCBI taxonomy): domain Eukaryota; kingdom Viridiplantae; phylum Streptophyta; class Magnoliopsida; order Fabales; family Fabaceae; genus Vigna; species Vigna reflexopilosa. Next base: position 21,421,224 of record CM050918.1, read on the forward strand.
CTCAGTGGCCTAAACGTTCATGTGATTTGATCGCATAAGACTTGAAAGAAGAAGAATTTGGTATTTTCATGCAAAGATAAAATTAAACACGCAAAATGCAAAACTTGAATCAATTGGCAAATGAAACTATGGATGAATGGAGTTGTTGGAGTTTACAAATTCATCCTAATCCACTCCCTTATATTTACTTTTCTTATTAAATTCTCTTTATTATCAATGTTATGCAACTTTCTAAATTACTCTAAATCCAATCGCTCGGCGAAAAGAGCCTATTACCATAATTACTAGTTTACTATCGCTAGTCTCCCTAGTAATTACTAATGCATTAATCACAGAAGCTTAAAATCAATTGACCATCCTACTCCTATCACTAGGTAGTATTGCATAATCAAGAGAATTCTTAACAGTTTTAGATTTCCTCGTACGTCGCTGTATCAACAAAATCAAAGATCATGACACAAAATGAGTTAAATGATGCAAGCTCTATCCGCAGAAAAGAAAACTCAAACTATTGATAATAAAAGCATATGAATGAAATAAGAATTTCAATATAAGAGAGTTTCAAAAGGATTACGTTGTTCCCCAACAACAATGGGTTTAGTTCACCATAGACATGGTGAAACTAGATGGAATTAATGGAAAGAATGAAAGAATAAACCCTAGAATTGGAAATTTGGAGCTCCCGCATCCAAAAGCTGCCTCTAAGGAGTGAAGAAGGTGTTGTGACGTCTCTGTTTGCCAAAAGATTAAAACCCCTAGGGTGATAGGTCTTTAAATAGGACATAAAAATAACAAAAAACAGGTCCAAGCCCAAACAAATCATAAAAATCACAGAAAACGGGTCCAAGCCCGCGACCCCGGCACTCAGCGCCCAGTCACCGCTCAGCGCTGGTCTTTCTACACTCTCGTCAACTTTTCAGCATTATAGTCAACTGGTTGACTTTTCTGGTTGACTTTTCTGCATTCTGGTTGACTTTTCTGCACTGCAACCATTTGATACTTCAACCTTTCTTTCAATTCATTCCAAAAACCTACAAAATGAAGGGAAACCAAGCATAAAACTAAGAAAACCAACTTTGACTCTCTTGTACCCAAACTAATGTATTTTGCATGATTCTAAGCTCATTCTAAGCCATAGAGGTTGTGTTTTGATATCAAATTAATGTATAAAAATAACGGTTGTCCTACCGTTATCACTCCCGCATCCCTAAATCTGCCTCCAAAGGGGCGAAACGTGTGTTTCTGTGCTCAAGCCATCAAAAGATACCATCCCTGGGACGTCCAAGTCCTTAAATAGATTAAAAAAAATAGAAAACAGGTCCAAGCCCAACATGTCGATGCTCAACATCCTAACTTAAGGCAAGCGGGCGCCCATACGAGAGGAGTGGCACTCAGGGCCCCTCAGAGGGTGCCCAGGCGTGGTGCGACACTTGAAACTGACGCTCAGCGCCCCTAGAGTGGCACTCAGCGCTACTTTTCTGAATTTTCACCGTTTAAACGGTAGCCTTGTGGTAGTCCAGTGATAGCATTCCAAAACTCTTTTTTTGTTGTTGTTTTGTTTGCTTTTTGAGCTCCGAATCCTTGATTCTTTTGCTCCTCTTCCAAAACATACCAATAACCTACAAAATTAAGGGAATTTAGTGATAAAATCATTAAGTATAACCTCTACTCACTTATTTACAAAACTAAACTAAAAACATGAGTTTAAGCAAGTTTCTAAGTCAAAAAGAGTTTATTTAATATCAAAATTACATTATAGATAATGGTAAATTCAACCCATATCAGCACTCTAGCCCTAATCCCTTAGGTAACAAGTAAACCCACATTAAAAACTAGGATCTTAAGACAACATGTGAATCATCTTCCATCCCTAGAATCAATGATCACAAGGACTCTTGTTTCAGTTCTAGGTTCCATCGGACATCCCAATAATCCATGAAACCCCAAAATCAAGTCATGAACGTCCCCATTACAAGCAAGCATTGAGATTGGAAACAAGAATACTAGCAATTGATAGAAAAGGCATATATATATTTGAATCATTCAACAAATACACAAGAGTTCATAGGCTACAACTAATCCCAACAAGATGGGTTTGACTCTCCATGTCCATGTCCATGGAGAGCCTTTAAGCTTACAACATGACCATGGAAGAAGAAGAAAGACCCAAAGAGGAAGAAGGGAGTGTTCCTACAAACCTAGTCGTCCTCTAGGCTCTCCTCTGAGTGAATTGCGCCTCCAAAGAATCAGAGGCCCAAAACCCTTGGTATTTTAGGTTTAAATAGAATAAATCTGCAACACACCATAACCGCCAGTGCTCAGCGCCCCTGAAGGGGCCAACCAGGCGTCCTGCGGTACTGGTACCTGGCGCTTAGTACCTTGGTCAGGGGCAACTAAGCGAGTTTGTGTGAAGATTGGCGATGAGCGCCCCAAAAAAGGGCAAGCAGGCGTGAATGTGTGCCTCTCCTATATATGTCTCAGTTGCGGAACCGCTACGTATAAGCGAAAATAACCACTATCATTTCCCTTTTCTATACTAGTAACCATATCTAATTCCAAAATGATACAACAAACACAAATTTTAATTAAACATAATTTTTTTTAGTTTTGACCTTTTACTTTAGTCTTATTAAAAAACTCTTAGCAATCATATTTTATTATTCCTTAAATATATAACAGACATATCATTGAATCATAGGAATGTAATTATATACTTGAAAAATAGGGAAATGATTATATCTCCCAATAATAAAGATTTAATTATATTCTTGAATAATAGGAATTTAATTATATCTTTTAACTTTTGCTTTAGTTTTATTTAAACTCAAAGTTACAACACCAAGTCAGTATAAACACTGTAAAAAAACACACACACAAAAGTACAAATTGGTGATAAATAAGACATAATAGAACCTAGATCAAAAAAGTGATTTTGAAATTTGATTATAAAAAAGCAAAATATTACCTCATTTTCTAGTAGTTTACCACACACCAAGAGGGTCTTCCCCCTTATAACAAAAAAACTCATAACTTACGAAAATAAAATAACAAAACCTAATAAAAACTAAAAGCCTCCAATTCAAAAAAAAAAAAACAAAGGCAATCAACAAAAATGCCGAGTTTTTAGACTTAAAAACTTAAAAAAAAATTGTCGTTATGTTATCCTTGCACAGAGTAAAAATAAAACACACAAAACCATAAGAACAATAACCAAAAGGCAAAATAAATTGTGGTAAACCAAATTTTGAAACAGCCATACATAAAAAAAAATCATCTATGAACCCTAAAATTGTGAAAATGAGCATAGTAACACTTGTCTATAGATTTTAAAAGACAAAATTTCTTCTTCTCCAATTTTTACCTTACGATTTTGAAGTTTTTTCTTGTATTTTGACTGAATCCATTAAAATCGGCCTTGAGGATGTGTAAATTATCCTCAAAATGTACAACTATCAAACTCAAATGTATGGCCACTTTTGGAACAAATATAACACAAAATAGTAGCATAGTATACACAAAATAGTAAGAATATTACCAAAAGAACAAAACACATTGTGGTAAACATATTGGTAACAACCATTAAAATAAGAGCAATACTGATGGAAGCAAGTCTAAGCTTCATGCTGGAACAACTCCTCGTCACAGAAGAAGGCAGCGAAACGGAATGTGCTTCATGAAGATGATGCATGCAAGGTGTTCGAGGAATGGTTTAGTGAAGGTTGGGTGAGTGTATGAGGTTTCTCAAGCTCAGAAAGCCTTCCAAAAGGGAAGGAAGCTAGAGGAGAGAGTGTAGAATAAGCACAAATTCGGTTGAACTCTGAAGATAAGTCTGGAGTAAACTCAATAACATTTCTTTATCATTTCAAAGTTGAGATTTACATGGAGAATCAAAGCCTCTCTTTTATAGGTGAAGAAAGGGCTCTAATTTTGAACTACAAAGCTCTAAAGAATGACAAAAGAGGTGTGTTGAAGATGCAATCTAAGCTTGGACTGCAAGTCTCATGCGAAACACAATTAAAACATGTTTTTAAAGCTGAAAATCCTAGTTCGCAATGGCTGAGCGCAAGTTGCTGGTGGCTGAGCGATTTTACAATCCCTTTGTAATCCTAATCTGGAAGGTATTTGCTCCAATCCAGAAAACACCATTTTCTTCACTTCTTTTTCTTTCCTTGCTTCCTTTGGCTCACCAAGCTTCTTTAGGTGATTGTCCATGTCTTCAACCTTTATTTAAGACCTACAAAACAATGCAAATGTTTATTTAGCAAAGATAATCCATCTAAGACTTAGATAAGGAAAGAGCTTTTGTTGAAAGCTTTTATCAACTTCCCTTTCTTAGTCTTAGTCTAAGTTGATACTTCTTTGGATGGGAAATCCCTAAAGGAGTTGCCATCATTTACACATTATTCATCTATGAAGCCTAAATTTTTTAAAATCAATAGAGTAAATTATGTTAAAAATGTACATGTGTTAAACTAAACTCAATGAGCAATTTTGGTATTTTGAGACAATAAATGACTAAAAACCCACTAAAATGGACAGGTGTCAATAATAGAAGTATGGACAATGGAGTAATTTTCCTAATATCTTATTTTCTTCTAGTTATAGTAGATATAACAATTTTAATTTCATGAATTTTTCTATGTCTTTTACTTTGAGATGTGTAAATTGTCCTCAAATTGTATAGGTGTCAACCTTAAATGTATGTGCAATTTTGGTATTTCTACATAGTTAATCACTGAAATTGTAACATTCCAATTCAGGTGCTATGAATCGTTCAAAGTATAATGTTTCAAAATCCTTTTAAAAAAAGGTATTAATAAAATAAACCGTGAAATAAAATAAATAAGGTTACAATGTTTCTAAAATTTAAAGCACAAAATTTTAGATAAATCAAGTATTTTCTCCAACTCTCACTTCTCTATCATGTATTTAGAGCATATGTAACATCTTATGCTCCCATATAACCAAAGTTCATACGATCATTGCAAGACACACACACAAACACAAACAAATATGGGTAAGCTATTGTTAACACAACCAATAACAATATAATATATACATAGCCAACTTAATAACAAACAGTCATTTACAACGCTATCCTTACTAACTTAATCATTTATACACCATGGTCATTGCCAACATCCCCATTTATTTTTGTCGGTAAAATTTGTTCGTAAATTCATCGATAATACAAATTTCAATTATTGACGAAAAATTTGTCGATAATATCTATCAATAATTACATAACTTATTACTGACAAATATACTGATAAAAAGAGTGGTGAAATTCTCATCCAAATCTCGCGTGCCTTAGAAATGCATCAGAATTAGAAGAGAAAGAAAGAAGAGGAAGAAGGAAGAGGAAAATAAGGACGAGGAGGAGATATTAGAGGCATAGTGATGACGAGGCAGTGGCATGACGATGAAGCGGTGGTTGTGCAACAAAGGCACGTTGGTAGTGCAACGAACATGCAATGGTGGGGTCGGATGGTTGAGGAGAAAGAGAAAAATAGAAATAATAAAGAAAAAGTAAGAGAAGGAGGTCGGGTAGGAGAACAAGATGGAGGGGAAGGAGAAGCCAACAACGACGATAGTGCCTATGTCGATAGTCGCGGCGTCTGTAAAGCAAAATGAACAGGGAATAAGATATTGGAAGAAGAAAAAATGAAAAATTAAAAAGAAGAAAGAAGGAGATGGAAGAAAATGAATTTATTGACAAATGTTTCTGGCACTTATTACAAACGAATTTTATCAACTAATTTTTTTGTTGAAAATTACTGATGAATATCAACGTAGTTTGTTTTTTATATTTATCAACGAAATTTTATTCTATCTGTAGAATTTATAAAGGTTTTACTAATGAAATTTTAACCGTAAATGATTTTGATTTACTTGACAAATTTTAAAAATTATTAATAGAATTTAGTTGTCGAAAATTTTAATTTTTTTATTATAAAAAAAATAAGTTATAAAATCTAAAATAATAAAAACGTACCATCATACTATGTATGCCATAATTAATATAATAAAGATAATATAAACCAATCAAATATATTTATATTTTATTGATATATGATATTAAACAATTTAATTATATATTTTATTAATATATATCAAATAAGTTTAATAAATATATTTAAAATATTATTAATCACCTTTAAGTCAATAACATTGAATTGAAACTTGTTTATGATTTAACATATTTGTTGACGGGATAAATACAAAATTAAAATAAATTATTTTTTATTTTGGTAGTTTTTTGTATTGCTTTTATCATCACCAAGATGCGTATAGTAAAGAGTGAAGGTGAAGTTGAAAAGGACTAATTCAATAGTCAAAAGTCATAACTGAGCCCTAGACATTGAGATTTCCCAAAAATAACAATCCAAGTCTTCTTCGCAGGTCGATAAGCTGGCTCAATCTGGACTTATGGTATTCTATGCCGAATTCAACGACTCATACACTGCAATATTACAATTTATTCTCCACTTTTATTTGACCACATTCATCTTTCAACTACATCACTTTTTTATGTCAATCTTCCCTCAGAAGTTGCGTGGTACATGTTCCAACCTCTTTTTTTTTTTTTTTCTGTGCACCCAATTTTCAGAAAAATCGTTTTGCATGAGAAATGGAGAATGACAGGTTAGAAGCTTTTGGTTGAAGACACGCGTGTGTTGTGTGCACCATGTGTGAACAATTCTACTTTGGTTTTTGTTACACGTGCCAAGTGAAGCTCAGGGGTGGTGGTGGCGGTTTAACTTTTGTCTTTCCGCTTTTGCAACCACCCAATTCCAAGAAAGAAGGTTTCACACACACGCGTACATATCACAATAAATTAGAACAAACAGACCAATGCAGTGTTTCTACATTATTCTTTTGAACAAAAATATTCCATGCAGATTAAACAACGTTTTTCTTACAACGACAATATTTTCTTTTTTTTTTCATCCCTGTTAATCTGCCATTTTTGTTTTTATGTAAGAGAAAAATAATTAGTCTACAAAATAAACACGATAAAACGCATTGCTTATGTGAATTTGATCAATTATAACTATTTTACATTTCTGTCACAATGTTGTGTTCCATATTGTCAGGTTATTTATTTAAGAGAATCCAAATTTGTTCTCACTGGTATTTATTTGTTCTACAGCTTTACGGTAATAACTTAATTATGAATACTGAAAGCTGACATTAATAGACGCGTCTCAGGCACTTTTTTTCGGAAGCATTCAGGTTAAAGAATTTCACATGTTCAAACCTGATTTCGGCTTCATATTTTGATGTTTGATGCTTTACACACGTATAAAGCTCAAACAACCAATACACTAACAAACTATATATGACACATATATAATAATTTTTTACTTAAATAATAATAATAATAATAATAATAATAATAATAATAATAGAAGATCTGTATATAAAGCCATTATTTATAATCCAGTCATTTAATAAATTTCCTTTCATATTATTAATTGTATTCATCTCTTTTCCTGTGCTTTATATCTTATATTATGTTTAAATATATATAAACATTAGAAACAAAAAATGAATTGGATTTATTTATAAATTAAAATAAAGCCGTGCACTTTAATTTTTACGAAATTCTAACACCTAATTTTCTAAAAAGCAATTTAAATTAATTTTCATCTTCAAAATATTTTCTTTATCTCAGCGGACACCCATGCATTTTCAAGTAGTAGTATCATTCAGTGAAGGTACATTATTACAGTTTAATATAATCTCGTATACTTCAAACAAGTCAAATTCAAGCTAAGATTTCGTGCTCCTTCCCTTTCTCAAGCTTTTTCAATTAAACAAACATTCCAATGACAGCATACATATGGTAGATTAAAATAACTTAAGGAAAACATTAATTAGTAATATAATGAAAATGAAAATATTGTATGGAAAACATGCAACCATGATAGCGGAAAAACAAAGAAACCATGAGTTGTGGAACGAAGATCAACAATGTTGTATCCTCATCAATATCCATCACCCCTCCAATTCCTAGGAGGCTCAGAAGAAGAACCTCCAAACTGCGTCGAAAATCTCAGAAACTGTTCTTGCTGTTGAGAGAGACCTGAGGAAGAAGATGAAGAAGAAACAAACATGTCTCCCCCATAGAAACCGAGCGTGTCTTGGTTATTGAAGTTACTTCCAGCTGCACCCATGATTTGTTGAGGATAGTGATAGTGAGTTGGTGAATAGGTTTCTTGAGCGAAGTGTGGAGTAACAGGGTTTGAAGTTTGGCCACTGGCAGCTGTTGTTGATGAAAGGTGTTGATTTGTGAGGTAACCAAATTCGGCGGTGCCTTGAACCCTCTCAGGGAAATTGAGCTTGGCTTTGCTTCCTTTAAATCTGAGAGCAGCTTCATCGTAAGCAAGAGCCGCAGCTTCTGCAGTTTCAAAAGTTCCAAGCCATACTCTCGCTGCCTTCTTCGGATCACGAATCTCTGCAGCCCATTTCCCCCATGGACGCTGCCTCACTCCTCTATAGTGTCTTCTTCTTCCACTCCCTTCACAATTTTACTATTAATATCATACCTTTCTATGCATATTTTCACTATCATTTTATCATAGTTACCCTCATAAACTATCTCTCATCAATCAACACTATGAGATATATATGATTATTCAACTATTGTTCGTTTTCTTTTATAATATCATATATCTTATAGATCTATCGTTTTTATTCTCTTTTAATATAATATTAACTTTGATTAACATTTTTTAAATACATGAATAATTTTTCAATCATATTTAAAATTCACAATATAAAAAGATAGAATGCATTTCATGAGATATAAATTATCAAATTAAAACTCAATTTTAATGGAATAACAACACTACTAATATCTATATAGTCCTTTATAAGTTTTTGTCTCTAATTAAATTGCTTCATCAACTTGTACTTTAAGTGAGACTCGTGCATTCTCACAATCGTGGTAAACTTGGTAACTCAAATTTTTGGCCAGTAATATTTGGACGTTTAATAGTTCCAGATATTTTATTAACATACTATTTATTATTTATTTCTTTTTAATTATGTCATATTATTTCTATTTTATCTCGATGTGAAACTTTTAGTATATCTATTAAATAGCAAAACCTTTGTTCACACCTTATTGGGGTCCATACCAATTAATATTAGATCCTCTTCTTTCTTTTAAGGAGTAAAAAACTAGTATATATATTAATCATATATAAAAATTAGAATCAAGATTTAAAAAACATAAAAGCGGACTACCTAAACCTTACTTTGAAGCTCTAACCTTAATTTTAAATTTTAAATCACTGAAAGTCAGCAGCAGCCAATTATAATATGGACTGCGCTAGACCTCAGTTCAGTTATGGTAACAAATTTTGAAGAGCTGTGCATGAAGCTGTACGGTACGTGTGCTTTAAGTTGTGGCCTCACAAGGGAAGATAAAAGTATTAATAAATGTTGCACCGGTAAGCACAGAAATTTGAACATGAAATATATCAAACTTTAGGTGCTGCGTTTGTGAACACTTTGACTCTGGCAAACAATCTTAGTTTGTACCCAGAAAGGGATATAAGACGAAAAACAAATAATATCTCAGTCATAGAAATCAACCCTACCCTTCAAAAACCAATTTGAACGCAATAAATTAAAAATATGATGGAAAAGATATATAGCAACTAGTATGAGTGTTTGTGAGATACTTACCTTGATCTTGTTGTGGCACTTGTGATTGTTCATTATTATTCTGGGATGAGGTGTTGTTGGAAGAAGTAAAAGGGTCCTCATGGTGGTGAAGAGAATTATTGTTGGAACCACCTATGACTTGTGTGAGCGCAGAGACCATGGCTGACATGTCTTGCTGTGACCTTTCGGAGTATATTGGGAACAAATCATATTCCTCTTCTCTTTCAGTGGAATGTGATCTTCGCTCCATGTCTTTGATCCACTCTAGCAACTGATTGATGTATATATAGTGTGCGTGTGTGATGCTTATGCTGATAAATAAATTAATTGATCCTTAACGTGGCCCTACTGCAAAGTTTCCTATTGTTATTGGCTATCTTTGAAGTTCTATTTTTCATCATGGGAATTGAGGATGAACATCAAAGTGTTAAATCTTTGATAGTGGATGATACTCGTGTTTGGATCCACCAAACGTAAAGATAAAAGAAAAGAAAGAGAGGAAATAGATCTACGAGGGTGAGAAAGGAAGGGGGAGAAACTAGGGTTTTGGTTTTTGATTTTTATATGGAGATTCCGTGTTTACCAGTGTGAACACTGCGACATATAGCACCTTTAAACAGTACACGCCAAAATCAAAAGTTCATCAATTTTTAACTTTTTAAACAAGAAAAATTCTCTTATGCCACTTTTTTTTAACATATTTTATTATTCATTGAAGTTTATATATGTTCATTTTATTAAATTGTAAGTACAGTTATTAAACATAAAGTGAGACTCGTATGAAACTTAATTAAAAAGTATATTTCATGCATACCACTCATCTTTTAAACAAATTCTTATAGGTACCTTGTAACATATATATATATATATATATATATATATATATATATATATATATATATATCCAGAAGTTAACAATAATAATATAATAGAATAGTGAGATGAGTCATAAATACAGAAATAGGAATATATAAAATATCCCAGAAAATTTAAATTGTACAAGAAGAGTCATACAATTTTATGAAGTAAACCGAACAGTTCTAAAACTAACTTATACCGAGCGATGCTATAGAGAAAGATAATAACGAACGGTTTACAAAACACTATACAAACCGAACGGTTTCTAACCCAACTATTTACATAATATCTATTGACCAGACGGTCCTACAACATCGCCGGATGGTTCACTCTGTAGGGCTTCCTGCAAGGAATCTTCAATGCCTTCTGCTCACATTCAAAGAATGATCATCGCAGTGAAGAGAACCGAACGGAAGATGAAAGACAAGATAGGAAATAAGGGTTAGTTTATGTAATTTAATTAATTCACCCAAACATATCATTTAAACTTAACAGTGAATAAGCAACACAACATATCCAGTCATCATACAAAGCATCTTATACAATAAACCGAACGCATAAAACATTAAAACCGACCACTTTGACTCTGTCCGGACTGTATGAACCGTGTAGCTCGACGTTTCTAGCACCCGGCGTGGTGTAGTAACTGGCATACACTCAACAGTTGCCACCCGAGGTTAGTCCTAAAACGACCATCTGGTCTTATGGTCGCGGACCTCCTGCCATTCCCACGCATGAGTTACCCCCCTCTATATGGGGAGGTGTAATCACGGAATATCAGGATCAAAAACGATAGTAGAGTCTGACCACGTTCATACTTTACCAACTAATAACGGTCTAAAAACCGTTATTTTTATGCTTAAATTGATATCAAAATACATCCTTTATGGCTTAGAATGAGCTTAGAATTAAGTAAAACACTTGAGTTGAGTCATTTGAGAGTCAAAAGCTATTTTTAGAGATATTATGCTTGTTTTGCATTGTTTTGCAGGGTTTTGATGAGAATTAAGGATGGAATTGAAGAATGAAGGTCTTAGACTCAAGGAAGAAGAAGAAAAATGAAGAAAAGAAGACTCTATGCACCGCTCAACGTCAAAATGGACCGCTGAGCGCCATTATTCGAGGGAAAGCCATTGTCTGGCGCCCAGGCGGTGACATTGAGCGTCCAGAGTGATTAGAGGCAAATCGCTTAGTGGTGAAACTGACCGCTGAGCGGTGGTGTGGCTTGAGGGAAACCGCTGAGCGGTAAAATCTGACGTTGGGCGGTTGTCTGCTGGGCTTGGGCTTAAATTCCGTTACTTTTATGTCCTATATATAGCCCTAGTGCGATTCAATTATTATTCTTTTGGCAGAAGAGGACGTCCAGAGCTATTTTAAACTCCTTGGAGAAGATTTCTTGGATGCTTAGGCTTCAATTTATCATATCTAGGGTTTGCTTTTCCATTCTTTCATTGTATTTCATCTAGTTTCACCATGTCAATGGTGAACTAAACCCTTTGTTGTTGGGGAACAATGTCATCTTTTGAAACTCTCTTATATTGAAATTCTTGTTTTATTCATATGCTTGCATATGCTGTTATTATCAATTGTTGGGTTCTTTATCTATGCTTAAAGCTATTATCATTTAACTCATTTGATACAGAGATATTTGCCTTTGTCGATACGGGGACGTACGGGGAAGTCATAAACTGATAGAGAATTCCTTGATTAACAAATACCACCTAGGGATAGGGGATAGGACGATCAATTGTATTTTGCTTCTGTGGTACTTGCACTGCTAGTTACTAGGGGAGACTAGGGATAGTAAGTCAGTAACTAGTAGTAGGCTCTTCTCGCCGAGGGATCGGGTTTAGGGTAGACTAAGAAAGTTTGCATAACAATTAGATAATAAAGCGAATTTAATAAGAAGAGTATATATAAGAGAATGGATAAGATGAAATTGTAAACCCCAACAACTCCATTCATCCATACCTTTTTCTTGTCAATTGAATCAATTGCATTTGCATGTTTACCTTTTGTTTTTGCATTCAAACCACAAGTTAATTTCCTCTACAAGTTTTACGATATTGATTTACATGAAATATAAGGCCTTTGAGTCCTTTGGGAGAACGATATTGGGTTTACCAATTATATTACTTGATAACGATCTGGTACACTTGTCAGGGGATTAACACCAACCACCACAATTCATGAGACCTTCCTCCTTGGAATTCTCTTTCACAACCATATTGTTCATTTCATAACAGAATATCATCATACTTATACATCAAAATAACCAATCCGAATAAAATAGTAAAAATA